>CM057454.1:338135000-339335000 GCA_016271365.2 Neoceratodus forsteri | reverse complement strand
TTCTGACATTATTGACCATATCTGCAATACATATTTGGAATATGATGGGTCCCATAACTGATCCATGTGGAACACCACTAGTTACAGGACCTTCTCTAGATAGATGACCACAAATAGAGACTATCTGAGTCCTCTCCTCCAACCAGTTTTCCACCCATTTAATTATATGTTTATCTATGCCATATTTATTTAATTTCAGGTTAATAGCCCAATGTGGGACCAAATCAAAAGCTTTATTGAAATCAAACAAATTATGTCCACTTGGATGCCACTATCTAACACTGTTATAGAAACTAATAATGTTGGTAGAGCATGAACAGCCCTGTCTGAAACCATGCTGGTTAAGATCAAATAAGGGGATATTTTGAAGTTCTTTAAGAACTTTATATTTGATTAATGTTGGTAGAAATGTGCATGGTATTGACTTAAGACTTATTGGTTTGCAATTTGATACATTGGATTTACAACCTTTTTTGAATATAGGGGTAACTTTGGATTTTTCTCCATTCCATTGGCACTATGCCATTATTTAAAGATTTTTCATATATTATTTTTAATGGTAACCAAATGTGATTTTTTCATTAGTTTCAACATAAGTGGAGTTATGTTGTCTAAGTCCAGTGCACTGCTATCCTTTAATTTGTCAATCTGAGTTAGAATTTCTTCCTATGTGAAATGGTGTGTCCCTATTTCTTCAACATTTTTTAAATTTGAGGAATTCGGGATATGTTTTGAATATACAGAGCAAATTTATTTGTTGACTATATTGGCAATATGGATTAGGTCTGTGATACATTGATTATTTTCAACAATGGTACAGTAGTTAATTCCTCATTACCTTTTTTAATGAATTAATGTAGCTGTAAAATCATTTACTATTTGCTTTGTTTGCAGTAGTTGCTAAATGATATTCAGGGTTTTTCATTGCCTTATTAAATCTGTTTTAACACTTTCTTTGAATTGTTTTAAACAAGGACCAGTTTGATTCGGTTTTGTTTATCATGCATTGACCTATAACTAGTTTTTCTTTTTTATTAGTTTGCTTATACCTTCGGTCAGCCATTTTGGTTTACATCCCTTTTATTATATGTTTTCACTTTTTTTATATGTTTATCCATAATATTATGTATTATTGTTTTTATATAAGCCCAGGACTCATCTATTGTTTACAATACATTGCTTTAACCCAATCAATGTTAGCTAAGTCTTGTTCAATATCCTTCTTATTTGCAGTTTTGTATAGCTAAAACTCAGTGTAACCTTTCATTGGTTAATTATGATGTTCCAGCAAAAAGGTTACAGTGGAATTGCCACTATTACCTATGGGTGGTTTATTAACACATTCTGTTACATTGACATATTCAGATGCAATTATTTAGTCTAAAATATTTTGCAAGTGAGTTGGAATAGCTACATGCTGAATCAAGTTATTTTCTGAGCAGAATTCTAAAAATGCTCTGCTTTGTTTTGAAGATGAATTCCTATGTACCCAATCAATATCAGGTAAGTTAAAATCATCTGCAAGAACAACTTTACCCATTTCAAGTGCACAATTTATTTGCTCAATTATTTTTGAATTATTGGCTGTTGTACTATCAGGTGGTCTGTAACACAGTCCTAGAATATATTGTTTGTTATTACCGCTTAAAATCTGAAACCATAGTGTTTCTGTATCATTGCTACTATTCTTTATTTTATCAGTGATGTCAATAAATTTTCTTTAGGTAGATAAGAAGGCAGACAATCCTCCCCCTTTCCTATCCTTTCTGTCCTTTCTAATGATGTTGTAACCATGAATGCCAGTACCCAAATTGTCTTTATCATCTATCCATGTTTCAGTGACTAGAGCCACATCGATACTTTCCGAATGCAACACGGCCTGAACTTCATTAAACTTATTATAAAGGCTTCTCACATTTCTAAGGAGGCACTTAATGTTACTTTTTCTATATGGTCTGTTTTGTATGGTATTGCTAAAAATGGGGGCCCCATTCACAGTGGCTGTTAGTTTAAATAAAGGAATTCCATCTTATTCTTAATCAGTGTACCTAGAAGATTTGCCCATCCTTGTTCAGATGCTACTGTCTTTGCCAAACAGGTTTCTTTTGGCATAGAAAGTATACCAGAAGTTAAGGATTTTGTATTAAAATGCAACTACAAAACACACTATTGTTCAATGTACAGAATGAAAGATTAAATTGGAAATTCCTGGAATTGAAAAGACAAGAAATCTGATCTTAAACTATGTATACAATACTTAAAAATAAAAGACGTGCTGGTCTTTCGGATAAGATGGCTAAACCCACCCATTCCTATCAGTTAAGAAGAAAGGGAGCCAGGGAGCTATTTGTGCCACTGGCTAAAAATAAATATAGAGAAATGTTATTTATATTCAAAGCTGCCACTACCTAAAACAAAATCCCCCTCAAGTATGAGAACATTTGAAATGCCCATAAATGCATTTAAAGATGCTATGAAGCAAAAATTGCAATTCAGATGTACTTGTAATAGATGAATATTGTACAACTGACCTGTGTATATACAACCAGGAAACTAAATTGAATGTTGTTGTTTGATAAACGTAAGTTGTATTATATGTTTGTATGTTAATTACCTTTATGTGCAAATTTTAAATGACTTAACTACCTACAGGGACACCTTGTAAATAGAATATATATTGACCTAATGTTGTATGTAAAATAGTTTACTCCTGTATAAATTAATATGTTTACTACTACATTATGTTGCTTTCAGCCCAAGTATAAAACACTGCGTAGATCTCTGTATATATTTTGTAATAATTAATTGTAGACAGATAAAAACGAGACAGTTACTGGTACTGTCATTTGGTTGATGGTTCATGTGCCCCCCCCACACACACACAGGCACACTCCCTGGCCGGACTCAACCCTGCCCAAGTAGCTTGCACCTGGACTGACAGATTATAAAGCGGTTGAGAATCAGGACAAAAATGGCCATTGAGCAATTGTATTAATAAAATGGAGTCAGCTGAAAGAGATTGTGTTTTCCTATGTTTTCTTGCCCTAAGCTGCTGTACTTCAATCTAGGTGGCTTGGTGAGACTTGTGAACTCATAAAATGTTTGAGGTATGTGGACATGAACTTAACTGTTTAGTGAGCTGTGCGCTAACTTTCCAAGATTGAAAACTTTATATACAGTATATGGTTGCCAAGCATGCAAGTACTACCTGTACAATGGTTGGAGGGTTGGGGCTGATCCGTTATGATGCAGCACATCTGGAGAGGACCTCTGGCTGTTCAAGTGGAGACCATCTAGTCAGATGTTTATTTTGCATATCTGATGGATGATCTTTTACTAATATCCCTGCTATAGATGAGTAACTTTTGTTGAATTCCTGTATTTGATTAGGTGCTTCATTAATGTTACTGTATGTTGTGTGTGTATGGGGAGAGGCACATTTACGATTGTGGACACAAATTAGGATGAATCTTTGGTACTTATTGTATTCAGTCTTTTTCCTTTAAATGCCTACTTCATTCACATTTTGCTCTTGTCTAGTTAAATCTACAAGTCGAGCACCCATTTAGTTTGTCTACTGCATGGCATCTTTAATGTTTACAATCTGTTTCCTACATTCTGTTCACAAGATGCCAAACATCACACTCTGCTCATATGCAATTTACTGCCTATCTAAATTATTCTTAATATCTTAATCCTAAAGAGATTTTTTTTATTTATTTATTTTTTGCTCTGTTTTTCTGGATTAAAAAAAAAGAACCCCCCCACAGCCACAGAGGGTTGGTCTTGAAGGCTGTGGGTAGGAGCTTGGGGAGCAAAAAAATCTGGTTTAGCAAGCTTTTTCAAGGGGGCTCTTAAAACTACAAACTGGTTTAGCAAGCTTAAGCTTTTGCTTGTTATTTCTTAAAATTTTTCTTTTTTGGAAACTTTAAGATTGGACATGTTCAGACACACCTTACCTACCAACCAAGGGGAGACACTTCCAACTTCTTGAGATACAGGGCCAGAGGTGCACAGGTGGGCCAGGGAAGAGGCCAATAGGCAGGGCAGACAGATGGCCTATAGTGCAGCAGCTGGGCCAGCAGTGAATCCATTATATAGAAATGAAGTGTCAGATATATCAGATGGATAGGAAGGAGGCATTTTGCAGTGGAAAAACAGATTAAAGACATCTGGGACATTTTGTTCGGGACTTACATTGAATATAAAATTCAAAATGGACTTCTATTCTATATTGATCTATATTTGATTGACAACTGAAGACCAGTGTAACTTATTATTTTTGGAAGGTGATTGGTTTAAGTGTACATTAATATTATTATTTTGTATAATTTAATTATTTTGTTTTTTATTAGGATTGAGTTAGATAAGAGGTTTTTTTTTTTGGAAATTATATATACTGTTTAGTTTAGTAATTTTTGCAAGTTTTTATATATATATACTGCCTAGATTAAATGCGTGTTAAGACCAGAAGCAAACGTATGGTTAAATTACTAGAGGCCAAATCCAAGAATAAAAGGGAAAAGAAGGAGGTGAAGAAAGGGGGAGATAGCTCCTTAATAGGATTATTGGCTGGGAAAACACCAAATAAAAGAAGGAATAAAACAAGTTTAGATAAATTGAAATTAAAAAGAAAAAAAAGAAATAGTAAAGATTACGAACAACAAAAAAATAGTTTGCACTTCAACTCCAAATGGAGACATTACAACATTTTTGAAGGTAACTAAAAATACTAATATTGATCAAGGGCTAGAGGGATTAAGAATGAATAAGATGGAGGAAGTGAAAAGTTTAAGATCTAATGAGGGGAAACAAATTAAAGGAAAAAATAATGATGATATGGAAGTATGGAATGCATCAAAAGAATCAAAACATCAAATAATCAAGGTGGTTTAATTAGGAATGCTGGGGAAATACAAGAAGACATCAAATTTAAAAAGTCAATAGTAATAGATGAGACACTGAGTCCTCTGGATAATCAACAGACCTGGGCAGAGGAAGAACTATCATGGTCTCACAATTCAATTATCATGTCTATAATGGATCTGGATCTAGAGGGAATAACAAAAGAAGTTGGAAGAGTACTTAGAAACCCATTACAATCTAATGTATTGATCTATCAACAGTTAACTGAGATTAAAAAGGAGTTGGCATTCCTAAAAGGAATAATGATTGAAAACAAGATTAGATTAGATTATCTTGTTGAAAACCAAGATAAAAATAATTTTGGAATTCAACAAGAGATGACATTTAAATTAGATGAGAAAGTAGAGGAAATTAAGAAATATGTTGAAAAAGAGGTAAGTGAAGGATAGGATTCATTAGAATATGTGATGCTCCCAGATAAAATATTTAGGGAAGAAAGCACATGTGTGGATTTAAAAAATAGATTTCCTCATATATGGGAAAAAGGAGAACAACAAGAAAATAAAGAGATGGAAGATGAGAATGTGAATAAAGATGAAGGAACCAGTAAAGATGTTAGAAGGTTAAAAGATGAAGTAGAGGAGGAACAGGTAATAGAAGACCCAAATAATATAAAGAAGGGATTTGAAAATAAAGGACAAAAGAAAAATATTAAAGGAAGACAGACAGAAAGGGTAACAACTGAATTAATTATAGAAGGTTCAAAGAATAAGGGAAAACAGGTTAAAAAAATCCACAGAAGATAAGTAAAAAAACAAGTGAAAGACAGTGTTGGAAGAAAAAAACAAGGTAAAGAGCAAGGAAATAGAAGATGGAAGGAAAGTGATTGGTATAGTATAGAATAACAAAAGACAACAAGGACAAAAAGGATGTGGAGAAGTTGTAGATGATATAGGGAAAGTGAATGACAATGTGGAGGAGAAGATGGAAAAAGGAACTTTAGGAAGAAATGATCTAGAAAAATCACTGTTAGATGGGGAAGAGAAAGATAAACATGAGGAAATATTGAAACAATTAAAAAAAAACAATAAAAAGAGATTTTTTTTACCTTTGTATAAAATGGCATGTTTGCCTAATGAAACAGAAGAAAGTTTGTCAAAAATGGTTACGAACTTATTAGACAGTGTACTAAGTGGATGCAGACACATGCTGAACAGTATTAGTAATGTAAGGCCTATTATTGAATTAGAATTGGTTCTGGTGGTTACAGACCAGTACTATGCTCTGAAAGTCATTGACAAACAAGCAAAAGAGCTAGGTAAAATGGGAATCCAAGTTGGAGAATTGATAACTTTGGGTGAGTTATTTCTGGAATATTATGCGGTTATAGAAAAAGGAGGAGAAATAAAGGAGGTCATCATATATGGCTTAAAACAATTCTATATGGAAAATAGCAAGAATCTTAAGAGCAAAGTGGCTGATTTATTAAATGTACTGTTGGGCACTGAGGGCTGCATCCTGATAACACACAGGCTATTCAATGAAAAGATGGTCAAATATTGGTAAAGATGAACAAGGGAATTATTTTTGAACTATTAATACAGAGACAGCCATTGTTGGATGATCTTGGTGTATATGTTTGTATGGAATTAGGAGAGATGGATCAAGAAGTTCAAAAGTATAAAGAATCAAGGACATGGGAAGTTATGATAGAAACATCAAATAGATATACATTATTAACTGATTTGGATCAGTGACTGCCTGGAAAAAGCAATGAAAGGAGGTCAAAAACATCAGAGTATAATATAAGGACTAATGAGATTATATATGAGAAAGAACCTAATGAGAACAAGATAGAATCAAAGAACAAAATACAAATTATTGCTTGGAATTCCTCGGGATTACAAGAAAGATTAGGAGACCCGGATTTAGTAAAATATTTTAAAACATTTGAGAATATATATATCCAGGAAACATGGATGATGAATGAGGCTTATTTAGATGGATATATGACATATTGGAAAAAAGCTGAAAAGTTGAAAAGGCATGGAAGGAATGCAGGGGGTCTTCAAACTTGCTGTAAATTAAATAATAAAGTGAAAACAAAGGATATACAGATTGATAGTAAGAGCATATTAATAGTATATATACAGGAGGAAGGAGAACATGATTTAATATTAATAAATATCTATGCACCTCCATTAAATAGTTCCTATGGTGATAAGGATTGGTTGAAAAAATTATCAAGGGAATTAAATAGATTGACATTTGAATATCATAATAGCAAAATAATATTAGGATATTTTAATGTAAGATTGGGCACCTTACAAGGAATACCAGAAGAAATTGTGTCTTGTTGTTCTCATTTGGAGAAGAATAATCTAATGGCTAAAAGGGAAGTGATGGACTACATAGTAAATAATAAGGGAATTCTTGTCCATAGGAAGTTATGTGATAGAAATTTCCTATATTAAATGGGAGAATTAAAGGTGATATTCCGAGTAATTATACATATCAAGGGGGTCGTGGGTCATTAACAATAGATTATGTTTGGGTTAATCTAAATTTGCTATCAAAGTGCTTTGAGATGAGGATAAAAACAACTTTTGAGAGCCAGCATGCCTTCATAGATCTAATGTTGGAAAAGGATCAGACAAAATTTGTTGTTGATCAAGTGGTACCTGAAGTGCTGAAATTGATAAGAAAGAATGTTATAGGGTGGAATATTATAGAAGGCGGGAAACTTATCCAGTTAATGTATGATGGAGGTATATTGGATAAAATAAATAATTATATTGATGATAAAAATGATATAGAAACATTACTGGAATATAATATCATTACGGTTGATGTCAGGCAGATCATCTCCAGGCAACAAAATATAATAGTAAGGAAAGGACAGGCTTGGTTTAATAAAGAATGTAGGGATGCAAAGAGAAAATTTAATGGGGTAATGAGAGTTTTAAAAGGTAGTTTGTTAGAAAACAAGAACAGAGAAATGAACAAATTAAGAAAAGAGTATAAAAGGGTTTTGAAAATAAATAAAGGAAGATACCAACTTAACTTATGGACAGAATTAGAGGAAGCTGTGGTATCAAATGACTCTAAGAAGTTCTGGAAAATAGTCAGTAATGGTACATTAAATTATGACAATATGATAACTACATTAATTGAGCCGGATGTATGGGTACAATATTATAAAGGTTTATTTTATACAACAAATAAAAAGAAACAAAATATAGACGAACAATATGGTAAGAATGGATTTGACATTAAAAATCAAGAACTGATTAACAATAAACCATTTATGGAAGAGGATGTATTGAAGGTTTTAGATTCTTTCAAAAAACATAAGGCCCCAGGCCAGGATGGGATACCTTTTGATGTTATTTTTCATACAGCTCAATTTTGGGTTCCTTATCTGATGATACTATTTAACAAGATTAGGGATAAAGGAATAATACCAACTAGTTGGAAATTAAATATAATTGTTCCAATATTTAAGAAAGGGGAAAAAAGAGTCCAGAATGTTATCGACCAATTAGTTTAATAGATAGTACAGAGAAGATATTCACTAAAATATTAAACAATAAATTGATAACATGAGTTGAGAAAAACAATATTATTGATACAGTGCAAGCAGGATTTAGAAATGGTCAATCTACAGCAGACCAATGTTGGACATTGGTACATTTAATTTACAAGTATACTAAGATTAAAAAACAAAAGCTATATTGTATATTTGTTGATCTAAAAAAAGTATTTGATCGAGTGAATCGTAGTATGATGTGGGAAAGATTAAAAGGATTAGGAGTGGATAGGGATATGGTGACAATGATTGAGCGATTATATCATGACAATTATACAAGCGTAAGATATTCAACAAAGGGACAATTGACACAATGGTTTCAAACTAACATTGGGGTAAAGCAGGGATGTACACTTTCACCATTGTTATTTAATTTATATTTTCAAACAATATTAAGTAAATTATATGATCCAGACTTTCATTTGACTAGAACAGGGAAGAAGCATTGTGCTTATTTGGCATTTGCAAATGATGTAGCTTTATTATCAACAAGCTTCATAGGCATAAACAGGATGTTAATTTAATTTGTTGGAGAGTGTAAGAAGGCAGATTTATTATTAAATTACAAGAAAACAAAAGTACTGGTCTTTGGAGGGAATAAAAAAGAATATCAATATAAAATAGATGGATATGGATTGGAAGTGGTAAAATAATTTTGTTATTTAGGAATAGTTTTCACTCAGGATGGATTATGGAATAAGCATATAAAAGAAACGTATACTAAAGTAAATAGATTTATGGCAGTAATGAATATATTTGTGTATAAACATGGAGGGCAGTCAATAAAAGGAAACTTGAGGGTTTTAAATGCAAAAGTTAAAGCTCAAATACTTTATGGGGCAGAAATTTGGGGATTTGGGGATTTTTCCAAATTAGAACATATTTTGAATAAATTTTCATTAAAAAATGTTGGGTCTTCCTATTGGGATGCCATTAGCAATGGTTAGGGCAGAACTGGGCCAATACCAATTGGGATGTGAAATAAAAACAAGACGACCTATTGGTTAAAGGTGTATAACATAAGTAATCAAAAGTTTCCTAGATTATGTATGGCAGAGGCAATGGAGTATAGTAAATAGTATAGGTTATTTCCAAGTATGGAAATAGTAGAGAAAATATTAAAACCAATGGGGCTGCTAGAGACTATTACGGAAAGTATGATTTGTCCAGCAGATATAATTAAATTAAGAATTAAAGATAGGGTTAGAGATTATTATACCCAATTGGATTTGGCACTGTGTAAACAATATAAATAATAGAATGAATGGATGGTTAAAAATAAGAGGTCACATGAATTAGAATTTTACTTGAGAGTTAAGATCAATCCTGAGTTTAGGAAATTATTAATCCGAGCAAGATTTGAGAGTATTACAACAAATTGGAAATCAAATTTATATAGTAAAGAGAAAATAATGGGGGATATACTATGTAAATGTGGAACAGATAAAGATACACTTAGACATTTATTAATAATATGCCTTCTATGTGAGAAAGATAGAAGAAAAATTTGGGGGGAGATTTTGAGAAAACTTGAGTTAAATCCAGAAATTATGTTAAAGTTCTTGTTAAAATCTCATAACCTGAAAATTTTACTCGCTGTGGCCTCCTTTTTAAAAATAATTGAGCAGAAAAAATTGCATGTAAGGAATGTTTTAACTTAAGGGGCAGGTTAAGATGTTTATAAGTTATCCAATATGTCAATATTTAAAAATATTTAAAAATGTGGATATTACTAAGAAGAATGTAAAATTGAGGACTAATGTTATATGATGGATGTTTTAACATGGAAATTATAAAAATGTGTATTTGATTGAATTTTAATCATGTATTTTAATTGTAATGACTTGAATAAGTCAATCAATAAAAATTACTACTACTAATCCTAAAGAACCCAATGCTGTAAATGCTATGTTAACGAGCTAGTGGATTGAACCTTTATTTTTGTATTTTTAGATTTGAAGCAATGAGTTTATACTGTTAAGAATATTAATTTCCTGTAAAATAAATGTATGTTTTACCTGATTTCTGGTTTTGTTTCTGTCTTCACATCTTCCACTCACAAAATATGTTCACAAATGGAGAGCACATACACTTGTGAACAGACAGCAGAAGTTATGGAGTGGGGGGGGGGTAAGCTGTGCCGTACTTCAAACACTGATCTGCACTGACAGGAATTAGTCAGACAATGTACTATTATTTCTTAATCTTAACTTAGTATATTTAAGGAAGTACCACTATGTTAAATATTTTTGTCTGTGAAAATCATAACAGTTTTTATGTTTATTCCACTGAAGGAAGAAATATTCAGCAATCATCTTACGAAAAGGTTAAACATTTAACAGCATTGTGCTACATGAAGCCATTGTGATGAGTGCTCATCCCACGCTGCAGTAAATGGCAGTCCATTTCTACCTTCCTGTTGCACCATTTTTAAGTACATAATGGCCACAAGAAAAAAAAATTCTCACACGTAAGGGATATTCAGTGTGTGTAGTATTTTGAATGATTGGCAATTCCTTTGTATGAGGGTGTGGCTGTCAGGAGAGGTAATAGGAACAGTGTCAGAACTGCAGTACATTTCCTTGTCATTTTTCATACCAGTCTCTCTTACAAACAGGTCTATAATACTAGTGACCATTTGGTAATAGCACACTTATTTTTACTATTTAGTCCCAATACAACAGCAATGCGCCACAAGCACAGAGTCTGTTAATGTAAAAATAAGACAGTCGTTACATCCTGAGATATAGCTGATTCTCCATGAATGAGTCTATCATTTAAAAGTGTGGCAATACAAAACTGAATTATACACAACAAATGTCACTTGCCTCACATCATTTTTATGTTTGAATTTTCCTATATTGAATTTTGATACTTGTGTACTGTAAAACTATGTGTTTTTTGGAGGTGGGTGGGGTGAGATGCTAAGCACAACTCCATCTACAGTACAGAGGGTACAAATCTATCATGATGTCTGAGTTGAAAGCAAAATTATCACCGCTTAAATTATGTTTCTTTCCTGTTTGATGTAACAAGGAATGTTCTTCTTAGTACAAGACTTCTAATAAAATTATTTCCTTTCTTTCCAATCCCAGTGCTACTTGGATGTTAGACATAGTGATCTGGTCCCGGCTGAATGTGTTCCAGATATTTGTAGACTGATAAGTTATTTTAGCTGCTTCTGGTGGTGCCTGATCCTACCGTAATCAATCCACTAATAGGGTGCCATCACCAAACCCTCGCTCTACTAACCACTACAAACCTGCAGTGGTAGAAAGTTGAAAACTGATGAAGTGGGAGGCTGCTCTGAGCTGAAGAAGCAATGAGCAAAATAACAACTGCCATCCTTCGCAGGTCTATAAGGTGCAAAAGTAGCATTGTAAGATACCAAAATGGTACACTCATAGTGAGAGGTAAACATAACAGGGTTGCTGGAAGATTGTGAGTAGTTGCAATAAACTAAGAACTGAGGCAAATAGCTATCTTAATATGATGCATAAATTAAATATGGGAACAATGCTAAACTCTAAAAGGGGCAATTTAAACAGACTCTAGAGAGGAAAGAAGACAGTAAAAAAATATCAAAAATATCAATAAGAAGTATGAAATACAGTGCCATTATCACCATGTCATCAAAACTGCAGATGCATGAAAGCAAAAGGAAATCACAACTGGGGAAATTTATAGTAAGATTTAAGTTAAAATTGGAAGCAGAATCTGGTACCTAAGAAAAAATGTTGAAGCCAGATAGATTGACAGTATTTCAAAGTAAAATTACTTCAAAACACTGTAAGCAGGATTTGTTTTTTAACCAAATTTCATGGCACGATGCACATCTGATAGTGAGGTTTTGTGAAGATCTTTATCCAGACTTGTTTTCATCATGGATATCTAAAGAAACATGGTGTTAGAGTGCTGCTGAGATGCATGGTTTTAATAAAATATTTTGAATTGGACAACCAATATTGTGGTTCCATTCCTGCTAAAGCCTCAGCATGGTCATTTATACTTTACTTTGAGTGTTACGTCTGGGGTTCAGCAATTCTATCTGGTGACCATCTGCTTATTTGTTTAAACACACTATCACCTTGAGGGTTAAATGACGAATTAGACAACCATATTTCTTTAATGAATACTCTCTCTCTCTCTCTATATATATATATATATATATATATATATATATATATGTGTGTGTGTGTGTGTGTGTGTAGAACCCTCTCCCAACACAACCCCCTACATCTTCCCCTCAACACAACAACCCCTACATCCTCCTCAACACAGTCTCCACATAACTCCTGTACTCCGTGGCTTACACATGCCCTCCCACACACACAACAAGCAGCATATGTCATTTTAAAGAGTTATCTGGTTGATCCTGCCAGATTTGACAGTGTCTTAGGAACACGCACTTTCACTTTTAGTGGTCCAATGTAGAATGACCAAGCACTCTTAATACTGTTAAATGATGTGCTGTCAGATATTGAAAACAAGGTACTATCTGTTGAGAAAGTTATTAAACTGTCTCACTTAATGTAAAATTACTTATCTTTGTTTAAAAGAACTTTCAGCTGTAGACAGCCGACATGCTGTGTCATTAGTGATCCAGTGTAGCATGATCAAATACTCTCAGTACTACTAAATGATGTGCTGGCAGAGGTTTACAACAAGGCCCTCTCAGTTAAAAGAGTTAGAAAACTGTGCATTTAAGCATAACTTTAATTAGTTTTCTTTCAAAGAAGCTGCCAACTGGAGAGACACCTGAAAGAGAGAGTTGGCGGCTTCTGAAAAGTAGGTGCAAGCATTGCTGTAGCAGCAAACGTTCATGCTTGTGTCTACTTTTCAAAAGCCGTTGACTCTTTCACTAAGGTCTCTCTCCAGTCAGCAGCTTCTTTGAAAGAAAACCAAGTAAAGTTACGATTTCTAAACACTGTAATCCTCAGTGCTCATTTTGATATTCTTCCTCTGTTTAGTGCAACAGGTCCCATCATCATCATCATGGCAAAGGCCACTTGTGAGATATCATGATATCATTGGCTTCTCATAAATATGATATCTTCAGTCAGGCCATGTCATATCCTATATGCCCCCCCCCCCACAGACTCATTCCTATCACCTTACCTACAAGAGTTGTGCCAATCCATTTATGATAGTTTGCCTCTACTGTTATGAATCAATGTCAAAAACAGTAACTATTGAACCTGTATGTCAGTTAATAATCTGTTTACTGTCTGTTTTCAACATGTATGCCATGTAATTACACATAGTGCCACTTAATGTATCTCCGGGTCACCCCTGAAAAAGGAACCTTCAGGGTCCAGTGGGCCTACCAGGTCATCAAAATTCAATAAATAAATATATACATATATATTGGGTCCTCCAAGGACCCCGAAGGAGAAGGAGGTTATGTGTGTGTGTGTGTGTATATATATATATATATATATATATATATATATATATATATATATATATATATATCTATGTGTATGTGTGTATATATATATATATATATATACACACACACACACACACACACACTAACCTCCTTCTCATAAAGTCATTCCCTTCTTTTAGTTAGCGAAGGGCTTTTGGTCTCCTTGTTATTCTTCGTATCAGTTTCATAACTAACTTTTTAACAACCCCATCCTTCTGTAACCATGGAGACCTTTAGAATTTTATAGGTAGGGTTACTTGAATTAAGGTAAATACACATTCAAACCTCACAAGAGCAATGTTGAGCTTGTAAAAGAAAGACACAAGATCAAATAAGGGAGTGTAAAATAAGAAGGGGAGGTAGGTAAACACAATTACAAAAACATATCAGATATGATATGCAGAAATAAAAGACATGGGAGATCTGCCGTACTGTTGCATGTTAATAGAAATCAGAAACTTTCCCTCCTTTCTAGTTAACTTAGAGGACTGAATTGGACACTGCAAAAGCATAGTATATTGGAAAAATGCCCAATCTGCATTCCTTACAGTAAAGACAGTATTGTATGTATATTGGGACTTAATATAGAAAAATGTATGAAAGGTTTTAAGTGGACAGCTAGTAAAATTAGAAAATATAAAAAATGATTCATACAGGAAAAATACTAGTTGGCAGCTCCCCCAAGTCTTTAATAAGGAAATAACATGTATTGCTTTAAACCTTAGTATTTATCAGAATTAACCCAATGGAACAAGAAGGCTTCAAAATTAAATATGGGTATAAGGGCACAGCTGTAAATTAATCTGAATATCAGCGCCATAACAAATCTATGTGTGTGCCTGTTCATGATCATAGACTAGACTGGCATTGCTGGAGTGTATATATATACATAATCATACAATGGATATGATTTCAGTGAATAGGTATTGGAGGCAACTTGTTGAATTTTTTGAATGGCATATGAATTAATGGCAATAAGCCAATATGGTATAGGGAAAATGGTGAAGGGATCTTTTTTCTAACAACATGCAACATGTATAATTGAACTGGTTTATATGCAGGAATGCTCCCCCCGGAGATATTGAACTTGGGGAGTGAGTTTTATATCCACAGTATAAACCAGGTGAATACAATGAAAGGACCTGGGGGTAATTAAGGTAATGATATTTAAATAAGGATGAGATGAGCATCCCAGCATTCTCCCAGACAAAGAGGCTGGTGGAGCCTCGAAGTGCATAGGTGTTTTTCACCTGGCTGCAATAGTTGTGGTTTTAATGGCAATGGTGATGGTCAGAAAAAGTAACATGTAGTAAAAATATAATAAGGAACTCTATGGCATCACATTGGTCTACCAGTGCTATGTTTATTCCTGTAAAGTTACTCATCATATATGAACACTGGGACTTGCCTTAAGCGCTCTTAACAATTTGGAGCAAACTTTCATAAAACCACACTGACATTTCAGTTGCTCATTCGATGTAACAAATAAGGCTTTATGACAGACAGTAGCAGAATCCTAACAGTGATTTAGCAATAAAAAAACTACAAAATTCCTGTAAAAAAATATCTTTATTTCAGCAATGAACATAAAGCACACCAGCCTTTTCTTTCTTTTACATAATACTGAGTTTTACAGCTGCAAACTGACAGGAGACAGAGTGTTGGATATAGGAGGCAACCACATCTGACACCAAGACCCAACCATGAGATGATGTCACCTGAAGACACCTAGAAAAACACCAAACAGGAAACAAGAGATTTAAGCTTGCAGTGGCCAACATGCTAGAAAACAGATACATAACAGGAAAATACACCACTATCAACTTTATTAGCAGGAAAATTTGTGTCTGAAAATAACAGCATAAGCTAACATCATTACACACTAATGTTAGTGACAATATAGTACTCACACAAAATTCATGTCCCTTTTGATCCCCAATTTATATATTTATTCCACAGTTCAGTGACTCACTGAACTGTGAAATGAATGTATGAAGTGCAAATTAATATTTTAAAATGCAGAAAGAAAATCCGGTAACTGACCACTGACAGTGATGAATTCTGTGGATTTTTTTCTGAAATTGAATGCAACAATCTGCAATTCCTACCTTTACTCCACCATTCTAAGTTGGAATTTCCATGAAAGTTGCCAAAGCGCATTCTGAAATTTTGCAAAATGGAAATTCTGACTTTTGCCAAAAGTCCACTAGTGGAAGATTCATTTTGCACAGCCATAGGGGAGAGTGGTATCATTGCATGACACTGTTTGGGATACTTCAGTATAGGGCTTACTACTATTTTCTTAAAAAGTAGCAAAACATTCCAAAAATGAAAAAAAGGCACATTTCGTGGCATAGTGGATATATGAAATATTCAGACTAGTTCTGATAGCAACAGAATGAAGCAGAATATGGACATTGGATACTGAAAACAAAAAAAAACAGCATTATATGAAATAATGCATGGTTTTAGAATGAGGCAGATTACAATAGCTGGTGTCCTCAAAACGATATTTTGAATATCCCTGTAAAGATCCAGTTTGCAATGCGATGTCATTCACTTCACATCTGCAGCTGTTTCTGTGCCAGTTGCAGTTGATGTGGTGTTTTTGTGTGTGGGCAGTGGTATATCAATATATGAGCATCAATAACTAAGAGTAATTATACGAATTAAACAAATATGATGTGTATGACCACAGAATTACATCAAAAGTGTTTTACGTCACATATTACTTATGCAGGGACTTAACCAAGACTAACTTTTATGCCACATGACTCTTTTAAACTTGCACTCCATTCAAAGCACTCTTGGCTAAAGTGAGCATAGCAACTGACTTAATGAGATGAACATATACATTTGTCCATATTCTGTTAACAAATGTAGTCCATTTGTTTTTCAAATTTTCATAAGATGGGAAAAGATTTAGCAATACACCACCTTTAGATGTGTTATCACAGTCATAAACAACTAATCGTTTTGGCATATCTACCCTTTACAAGTTGAAAGAGATGAGAAAGAAATAAAATAAAACAAGTAAATAAAGTAATGAGACATAAAATGTATTAGAATCACAGAGAAACAGTGGCTGAGTACTAAAACAGAAAACAGACACCATATACTGCACTCTCATTCATGGGGAAATTCAAA
The DNA here is from genome assembly GCA_016271365.2 of Neoceratodus forsteri. NCBI lineage: Eukaryota > Metazoa > Chordata > Ceratodontiformes > Ceratodontidae > Neoceratodus > Neoceratodus forsteri. Next base: position 339,317,967 of record CM057454.1, on the reverse strand, counting down.
TGGCAAACCATTAACGAAGTACTAGCAAAATGAATGAGCAAAGTAAAATATAAATAACAAAACTGCAGACATGCAAAAGTAATTAGAAAGTTCAACTACTGGGTCCGGCCCATCGGCGCAGCAGTTGGAATTCCGCTTGCGACACTGGTGACCCGGGCTCGGGAATGGACACGGGTTGCCAGAGGGCCAGCCGGGGGAAGAAGGATAGAGCATCCCATGGACAGCTCTCCTTCTCCAGAGGGAAGGTGATGAAGTGTCTGGCACCTGATGGACCACTAGCGGAGGCTGGGGGTCCCACAGCTACTGGCACTCGCAGCTAATGGAGGTGGGGCAGACGCTGGATGTCATTGCACATCACCGCCTCCTGGAAGAAAAAAACAAGAAAATGGAGGAGGGGAGAGCCTCCATCTATATGAAGGCCTCCATGGGCTTCAATCAACCAGTGCCGCCACATTCCCAATCAGTCACTAATCCCATGGCACCAGAATTAGGAGAACTGGTGCCGCAGCCCCGACCTCTGGGGAGTAACCGGGAGTTGTGGCAATGGGCAGTTGGTGGGAGCTCCGGAGGCTGTGACCAGGGCCAATAAACTGGATGGAGGTCTCTCCCGGGAGAAAAAAGATGATTAAAAAAAAAAAAAGGAAGTTCAACTACTGACAGCAAACACATATAAACTGCACCCTTCACATGACCAAAAGTATGGATCAGACAAATTCATACCAGCTGTCAGTAGCAGGACTGCATAAAGTCAACCACACAAGCAGAAGTGACAGCACAAACTCAAGTTTCATTCCCCCGATATGTAACTTCTGATCTCTCTGCTTCAGATATCATTCTCCACCTCAGACCACACGGACAACATGTAAAAAGATAAAAATAAAGAACACCATATAATGAATGCTTGAATTATCATCAGGTCATAAAAGATAGATTAGTTATTATGCTGTCAGATGATTAATGATTCTGACATCACTGAACTAATTCAATGGTTCTTTAACATCTCTCCATCTCCCTATCCAACCCATAGTATCTCTCCTGAAATCTTTCATGAATGTGATTTCTTGGAGGGTGTCTGGATGGTTCACTCTTCCAATGGTCACCAAAAATACTGATACTGGCAATTGGAAGGGTGAGGTACATAGAAACATAGAAACATAGAAGTTGACAACAGATAAGGACCGCAAGGCCCATCCAGTCTGCCCATTTCTTTTTCTACCTTATAAATGTGCCATTGGCCTTTGCTCTGTCAGTGGCCTATCTATTCATAGTCATTTGTATTGCTCCCTTATGCCTATCCCATGCCTGTTTGAAGCCCTGCACTGTATTCATAGCCACCACTTCTTGTGGTAAGCCATTCCATGCATCCACCACCTTTTCTGTGAAAAAGAATTTCACATTCCCCTTAATTGGCCTCCTCTAATCTCATGCTGTGTCCTCTTGTCCTGCTATTTTTCTTATATTTAAACATGTTAGACTCTTTCACCTTGTTTATGCCCTTAAGGTGTTTGAATGCCTTGATCATATCACCTCTCTCCGCCTTGCTCAAGGGTATACATATTGAGCTCCATTAATCTGTCCTCATATGTCTTCTGATGCAGTCCCTGCACCATTTTGGTTGCCTTCTCTGGACTGCCTCAATTTAGTTAATGTCCTTGTGAAGTGTGGCCTCCAATACTGCATGCAGTACTCCAGATGGGGCCTAACTAGTGTCTTGTACAGAGGGATTATTACTTCCTCTTATGACTTGTGATACTCCCTACTAATACACCCTAACACCCCCTAGCCTTACCTACTGCTTTAGAGGTCTGCTTGATGATTTTAGGTCATCAGTGATGATGATGCCTAAGTCTCTTTCTTCCTTTGTGACTGCTAGCAACTCTCCTCCCAGCCTATAGGTGGCTTCAGGGTTTCTCTTCCTATATGCATGATTTTGCACTTCTTGCATTAAATCCCAGTTGCCACTCTTCTGACCATTCTGCTAGTTTATCCAGATCTCTTCTCATTCTGCCCACCCCATCTGGATCATCTACTCTGTTGCAGATCTTGGTGTCATCTGCAAACAGACAAGTCTTACCCTCTAGTCCATCTGCAAGGTCACTAATGAAGATGTTGAAGTTGTACCACTACACTACCAGATACTATGTGACAGTAACACACACATGTGCACACACACGCACACACACACACACACACATGCACACGCATACACACAGCAAGACAACAGTGAGTGCTTCATGTACATTACATGAACTAGCAATACACCACAATATATTAAAAAATAAAGGAATGGTGTGTGCTATTCATTGAATTATTGTTATTATTAGTTATATATATTGTGTCATTATTGCACCTCTTCACATATGTTGTACAAAATCAGTGTGTGACAACACGAGCAATGATGAATGCACTGCATGCAATCTCCAAGAAAAAGTGCTCAGAAGTACTGATTGGAAACGGTATTTCTGATTTGCAAGATTAGACATGCAGTTGAGATGACTACAGAAAACAACAATAGCTTCTATGTGTATCATACAATGCATGTAACAACATGATACATGTCTTGGGGAGAAAAAATAGAATCAAGTTTATGAAGGTAGTCTCTTAAAAGGGAGATTATCTATTTATAATAACACACATTAAATATCTGGATTTGCAAAGAACTGGCAGCAATCAGGTTTTAATCTGTCACACATTTTTCCTATAAACCAAATGAACCAATTAAAGAGTTCATGAAGATGTTAATAATTTCTGTGCTAGATATTTAAAAAGGAAATTGGGTTTGTGTTTTATGGACAATATTATTGTTAATTATAGGTAACAGCCATTGTGTATGCAACCCAATGGAGTTTCATTCACATTGCTGTAGATGCATGTGTGTGCAGAGGGGAGGTCATGATTATGACATTAGATGACACATTTAAATACAAAGGAAGCTGCCAGCATACCTATCTATCTACTAAATTTCTAGTAATGTTGAATAACAGTTTTAAAAAAATTATTTGCAGCAATACTAAATAGCAAGGCAGCCACTTACCCTGGTCTAATTTTTAACCCCAAAAGACACTTTCAGAGTATGTTCAAGTGAATCATGAAAGAAATGAGCATTACAAACAAGAACATTTGGAATTTATCCTAGTTCTACAAACAACATTTTTTCTTATAAACAACAACTGAAGGAAAACAATGTAGGGAGATACTCGACATTACTGTATTCTGCAGCCACTCTCAACTAGAGATGTTGTGAAGTTTAATTCTGCCGATGAAGTTTCCAATTTTTCCCCACAAAAAAATTTGTTAAATTGGCTGATAAGGACAAAACTTCATAAGCTAACTTCAAAGTTAACATCAACATTAACTTTGACTTGTGTTTCTAACATTGAAGTTATTGAAACAAAAAGCTTTGTCATGATGATTCGTTTTCTGCAGGTCACATGGAAGACTTCATTCAGGCAGGAAGTGAAAGATTCAATTCCTTTTAAGCAGTTATAGCTGATTGAGACACATCAGAGTAGGATAGTTCAGTGATTTAGATAGTTTTTGTCTAAAAATAGCATTTAGTTTGATGGTTTCCCACTTTCCACTAATTCCTTTCTTTGTTTTTCTGTACTGCGATCATTTGTCTGAAACAAATCTTTATTATTTGTAAGTTTAGATAGTGTGTGTATGTGTGTGTTTGTCTCTCTTTTTTCTGTATTTTATTTTGTTTGTTTTCTGTAAAGAAAACCTTTTTTATTAGTATTATAAAGGGAATGGAAGGACCTGATGGGATTCATCCCAGAATTCTAAAAGAACTAAGGGCAGAACTAGTGGCACCACTGACTACCCTCTTTAACAAATCATGGGAGGATGGGGTGGTACCTGAGGACTGGAGGAGGGCAGATGTGATTCCCCTTCACAAAAAGTGGGAGCATGGCAGAAGCAGGAAACTACAGACCTGTTAGTTTAACCTCAGTGATAAGGACAATGATGGAATCACTTCTGAAGGAAAGAATTGTCGAGTACCTAGAGGCCAGAGGGGCACAGGTCCCAAGGCAGCATGGATTCACAGTGGCATGGTCATGCCAGATGACTCTAATAGATTTCTTTGACTGGGTGACCAAAGTAGTAGATCAGGGAGGGGCTGTGGACATGGCCTACCTAGACTTTAGCAAGGCATTTGACACAGTCCCACACAAAAGATTAATATACAAGTTAGCCAGCCTGGGAGTGGGTCCCAAGATGATAGCCTGGGTAAAGAATTGGCTGGAGAATAGGACACAGAGTGTAATAGCAAATGGAGTCCACTCTGAAGAAAGGGGGTTACTAGTGGGTACTGCAGGGTTCAGAATTAGACCGGTCCCCTCAATGTCTTTATAAGCAACATTGCAGAGGGACTGGAAGGAAAGTATGTCTCTTTGCAGATGACACAAAGATCTGCAACAGAGTTGATGAACAAGGTGGGTGGAAGGATGAGAAGGGACTTGGCAAGGTTAGAGGAACGGTCAAATGTATGGCAGCTTAGATTCAATGCTAAGAAGTGCAAGGTAATGCACCTAGGAAACAAAAACCCAGGGGAAGAGTACACAATGGGGGGTGAGATACTAACAACAACAAAAATGGAAAGGGACCTGGATGTAGTCATATCAGATGACTTAAAGGTGGGCAAGCAATTTGAGAGGGCAGTAAGGACGGCTGGGGGGATAAAGGGATGCATAGGGAGAGGCATCACCAGTAGAAAACAGGAAGTTGTTATCCCTCTCTACAGACAGCTGGTGAGACCCAATCTGGAGTACTGTGTGCAGTCCTGGAGACCCAATCTCCACAAGGACATAGACAGGATGGAAGCTGTCCAGAGGAGGGCACTAAATGGTGCAGGGTCTGCACTGGAAGACATATGAAAGAGACTAAAGGAGCTTAATATGTATAGTCTTGAGGAAAGGAGGAGAGGGGGACATGATAGAAATGTTCAAGTACCTCAAGGAATCAGCAAAGTCCAAGAGGGTAGCATCTTTCAAAAAAGAGGTGTGCAAGAACAAGGGGGCACAATTTGAAGATAGAGGGGTGGCTCAGAGGTAATGTAAGGAAGTATTTTTTCACAGAGAGGGTTGTGGATGCATGGAATGGCCTTCCAGAGGAGGTTGTGGAGTCAAAAACAGTGGTTGAATTCAAACATGCATGGGACAGTCATAAGGCAATTCTAGGGGTGGGGGTAGAAAGAAGTAGGCTGCTGGTTAACTAGGATCTGCAGCTTATCCATTAGGTATGAAATTCGGCAGACTGGGTGGACCAAGCTGTCCTTATCTGCCATCAAATTCTATGTTTCTATATAAGGTAGGGAGGTGGAATGCCGGAAGAAGGGTGGGGCAGTTATTTGCCTCAACAGGCATTTGTTCAAAAGAGGAACTAAGGAAGGGAGTTGTGCTGCTCCCATGCAGCAACACCAGCAGCAGCAGGGCCCTTTAGCCCCAGCCCCACAGCAGAAGCCTGTGATCTTTGCCCCACCCACCAATGTCACCAGTGTCACCACCAGCAGCTCCACTACTGGAAGTGGCAATGGAGAGAACCCACTGCAACATGCTCTGGTGTCCTCTTTCTACTGCTACAAAGTTCGGTAGTATGGGAGTATTTTTTTTTTAGCCAGGAGAGACACAGCAACCTGAAGCTTGTTTACAGGTATGATCTGGTAGCACAAGGAAGTTAAGTGACTTGCTCAGGGTCACACAGTATGGAAGTGGGGGCTGTGGGATTCAAACCCAGGTCTCCAGGTTTGCAACTCAGAGCCTTAATCCACTGTGCAATACTGCCTTCTTCCAAAATCCTGCAAATGACAGTGTCATCGTTTGCAAGATCTGGGGCCATAGTGTAAGTTGTGGGAAGAGAGGCAGCTGCCTGGGGACTGGCTGTCAAAAGACCCACCTTAAGATCCACCACATGGCAAAGTGGCAGGTGAAGGAGTGTGAGGAAGCAGCAGCAACACAAAGTAGTGGTGGTGAGTGATGGGGACAGTATTGAAGTGGAAGGGGACAGTGGGAGGTAGGCCAGCATGATGCTGCAAGTCGGCATGGTAGGAGGACTCACAACAGTACTTGGCCATCACCACCAGGACAGCAGGCGGCAGCACATGCACACTCCTTAAAAGCCACCAAGTGACCCCAGATCACATTGCCGCCAAGTCAGATCCGGCTGTCTGTGAGATGAGGTGTAACATCTGCCCAAGATTTTGATCAATTCCGTCTGAAATTTAGAGATGGTATGGACAAAATGAAGGCAGAACAGAAAATGGTTTTGAACCTCCTGTTGGGGCTGCATGGCAGTAGTGGGCCTGGCAGTGCTACTGGCAGTGGTGGTGGGACAAATTAACTGTTCAATCTGTGTTACTTTTTGGTTTATTATTTCCTTGCTGTGTTAGGAATATCACCCCCAAAAGAAAAGACACCCAAAAAATCTAACAAGCATTTATCAATGCCGAATGTTGTCTTGCTGACATTGGCATTGGTAGTGCAGGAGTTAGAAAGATGCATAATAGGAATGGTAGTGGAGTACTAAACTGATGCCAGCCCCACCCCCACCCTGCAGAGACTGACAGGCATTGGGGTATGCCTTTGGGTTGTTGGCCATAACGCTCACACCATTTCACCTCACCCTACCCTGCAGACACTGACAAGTATCACAGTGTGCCCTGGGGTCTTCGGGCCTTATGCTCACCCCATTCCATAAGGGAATATGCTGAGATGGGTGCAATGGGTGCAGTATAGGAGAATGGGGTGAACTTTGGGGCTGAAGAGTCCAAGCACACCTTGATGCCTGTCACTGGCTGCAGGGTGGGGGTGGGGGTGGAATGGTGTGAGCATTACAGCTGACAATCCCAAGTCACTCCCCGACATGTGTACATCTCTACAGGGTGGGTCATTATGGTTGGAAACCCTAATGCCCTGGGTGTTTGTTGGTATTTTCACTCCAAATTTTCATCATGGGCTTTTTGTGACCCCACCTCATGAACAGTGGCACTATCAGTTCATTAGCCTAAAAGTGATTTTGCACAGCGACTGCGCCATTTGGCGCCACAGGTGCAAAAACACATTTCAGGCAGGATATGAAAAATGACAGCTGTACCATACATGAGAAGGTGTAAACAAATGGCAATGTTGAAAATCTGGAGTGAAAATATGAAAATATGAAAAATTGGTGAAGTCACGAGCGTGTGCAGAAACTGCGCAATGCACACCTGTAACGCAATTATTTTTGGGATTGTTTTAACCAAATTTTCAACATAGGTATTTTGGGACCTCCGCTCATGAACAGTGGCACTGTAATTTTGTTACTCTGTCCTGATAGTTGATTTCCCACAGCAACCGAGCCATTGTGCGCCATATGTGCGAAAACACATTTCAGGCAGGATTTGAAAAATGACAGCTGTACTGTTCATAAGGAGGTGTGAAAAAATGACAATGTTGAAAATGTGGAGTGAAAATTGTAAAAATTGTAGAAGTTAAGAGTGTGCATGGGAACTGTGCAACACACATTTTTTGGAATGTTTTTCACCAAATTTGCAACACAGGCTTTTTGGGACCCCACCTCATGAACAGTGGAACTGTTGTTTCATTACTCAATTCCAAAAGATAATTCCATGCAGTGACTGCAAAATCACCTTTTGGGACCGAATAATGAGATGACAGTGATGTGTTCATGAAGGGGGTCCCAAGAACCCCATGTTGAAAATTTGGAACCAGAATTCAAAAAAATGGCTAAGATAGCCACCTAAGTTGAACACTCTCACCCCCATTGATGCCATTATACAGCTTACCGGCATTTCTTCATTTTGCAGTTCAGCTTTGAAGAGTCTAGAAGTGTTCCCGCTCCACCAAAGATCACAGTGATGGACCTCCGGAGGTAAGTATGGGGTGAGGGGGATGTGAGGAGGTGGGGTGCACAGAGGGTGGGTGCAGGTTGGGGGAGGGAGGGCTCCACGGACAACTGACTATATTCTTTTTTTCAGGTACAAAAAAAAAATTGACACTGCGCCATGGGATTGTTTTCTTTCTTTACAGGTGAAATAAAACAAAAGTTGAGTGCACTGGGGTGGGATCCCAGTGTGTCCCATGACTTTCAGGGGGTGATATTGGCCACACTGGGGGTGTTTCACACAATAGGGTGGGGTGTGGGAAGGAACATGCCAATGCGGATGGCTTTCTGTGAGTGAATGCACACTGGGAGGCTCCTAGTGTGCCACACAATGTGGGGGGGTTTGTGGACATGCTGACACAGGGATTGCACCCCCGATGTTGGCCTTCTTTGGGGATTGTGTGGCGGCGAGAAGCTGCCGCCATGTTTATTGAAATGTTTCACCAAGAAAGGCATGTACGGGAGGAGTGTTATCTGTGCTGCAGCATGACGAGCTTGTGTCTGATTGCAGTGGCACATTTCTTACAAGTTGTGTCCACTTTACATAATTCGTGTGTCAGTGCTAGCATGCTGGCTAATTGGTGACTGAGGGACACACCTACTAAAGCATGCCCTGCATTCACCAACACTGACACACCTCTGCATTTCTCCTATTACCGCAAGTTCAAGACACCATAAAAAGTGATGAAAAGTTAAAAAACAAAATTATTTTTATCCTGTTCCTCTCTATCCTCTTTTTTAGTTCTGTAAAATATTTCTCTCTCAATGTTTTGTGTTGTTGTTATATGTTATGGTCCCTATTTCTTTTCATCCTTTCCCTTGTTCACTCCCTAAATTTTTCCCCCATGTAGACTTCAGCATTCCCCTTGCCCTGATGACCATGCCCAGTCCGGTTATAGTCTGTACACATGAACCACATTCCTGACTATTTTTTTGTGTTACTGATTCATGTGTCCTCCTGCTATCCACAAATGTCAAGTATTGTCCCCATTAAAAAAAATTGTTTCCCAATGCTATGTGATACTGCATGAGTGGTGGAAGTGCAACCACCCAAAGAAATGCACAAGAATAACACAAACATGAGCAATTTTCCTGAGAAGTTAAATATAAATCCGGTTTTAGTGCTTAAAATGTCTCTTGCTCTCGCCATAAATGTTAAATTGTGTCCCTCCCCAGTTCAAAACTGCATTTCTGCTGCTAGTTGCCTCTTGTTGCTATGCTGCACAACAGGCCTGAGAAGTTGGGAAAAACCACATGAGAAAATGTCAAGAGAGGTTAAACATAATTGTGGAAGTTATGATTTTTTTGGTCCTGCCACCCCACCACCACCTCACCACCACCCCTAGCCAAAAATGTAAAGTCGGGTCCCCAGAGAGAAACTGCTTTCCTGCTGCTAAATACTGTTGTTGCACATGGGGACTGAGCACCCTGATGTCAGCTTTTCAGGAGTGTGTGGTGGGCGGCAGGAGCCACCATTTTTCAGCACACTGGGGTGGGCTCCCAGTGTGCCACATTTAATGGGGGGATACATTATGACACAGGGATTGGGCACCCCCGATGTCAGCTTTGTGGGACTGTGTGGCAGGCAGTAGGAGCTGCCATTGTGAAAAGCCGCTCTGCGGCTACTTTATTGAAATGTTTTACCAGGAAAGGCACACTAAGGCATACTGAGCAAACATGTCGCTCATGACTCCTGCCAGGCACATTATTGTGCACTGTAATGCGCATGGCCAGAGTCTTGGCCTCTGCCGCCGCAGTGATGAAACTGCACCTGATTGCAGTGGCAGATTTCTTTCAACTTTTTGGCTGTCTTTGAAGTTTTCTGTTATCATCATCATACTCACTGATTGGCGGCTGAGGGACACACCCACTAAAGCGTCCCTTGCATTTGCCACACTGACACACCTTTGAAATGTGCTACTACCACAAGATGTTGCATGCATGCAAGCCAACATAAAAATAATGATTTACAGAAAAGGAAGCATTTTTTTACAGTAGGAAAGATCTTGTTAAAGTGGGCGAGGGGGTGTGTATGGCTATGAATTTGCCCTAGTAGGATTTATGTAGATATAAAGAAAAAGCTGCATATATTTTTTTCTAAACTGAAAAAAAACTAACTACAGTGGTGTGTGACTGTGAGAGCAAGCCTGCCCTGGCCCCTGAGAGGGCAGAGGTACTTGGGAACAACTGTGGTCTAAATATAAAGTAAGAAACCACATTAAGCTTTTTTGTGTGTAAAAAAAATAAAGTAAATAAATAAACCTAGCTACTGTGGTGGAAGGGGGAGTGTGTCTGTGAGGCCGAGCCTGTACTGAGGAGCAGAGGAACTTAAGAACAATTGAGAGGTCTAAATAAAACAAAAATACATACAGGAAAAAGCATGTTTTGTGTCAATTAAAAAAAAAAACTAGCTTCAGTGGTCTAAGAGGGAGTGTAGCTATAAGGTCTAGCCTCCTCTGAGAGGACAGAAGATCTTGAGAACAAGTGAGAGGACTAATAAAAAATGCATACAGGAAAAAAGCATTTTCTGTGTCATTCAAAAAAAATGCACCTAGCTAAAGTGGTGGAAGAGGGAGTGTGGCTGTGAGGTCGAGCCTGTGTGAGAAGACATAGGATACACACAGAGAAATGTGGGCTTCTACAGTTTTACTATGGAAGAACAGTCCACAAAGTTAGGACACACTAAAACTGCTTATTTATTGTTAAAAAAATCGCAGTAAAATCCACGAGATAGTGGGTATACAAAGTGGCAGCAACACCCAAAACACCATCAACGTTTCACGTCAAAAACAGACGCTTTATCAAGACATGTTTCATTTGAATTTGGTGTAGCGGAGCTCCAGTTTACTTGTATAGACTTGAGCCACGGTTTCTTTTATTACCTACAGAGGACATAGGATCTTGAGAACAAGTAAGAGGACTAATAAAAAATATACATACAGGCAAAAGCATTTTTGCATGTAATAAAAAAGAGCTGAAAATGTGCACCAGAAAGGGTGAGGAGGAGGCCACAATGGGGAAAGGTATGGGGAAACATATGGCACAAAGAACACTGCACAGTCTGCCTGGTACTTCCTCGATGGTGTCCAAACAGACAGGAAAGGCCAAAAGTACCTTAATTAAAACTAAAGTTGTAGTCAGCACCACAAGGAGTGGCAAGCAAAGATATGGTACCTATGTGTACAGTAGTACCATAGAAACAGAAATTGCAGCAGATAAGGACCACTAGGCCCATCCAGTCTGACTGTAGGCCCTATACATGTATGCATTCACTCACCCTAAGTGGTCAATGGCTCTTCATCACTCCCTTCCAGCCCAAGGTTCCCCTGTGCTTCTCCCAGGCATGTTTAAACCCCTCCACTGTGCTTGCTCCTACCACCTCTTGTGGCAGACTATTCCAAGCGTTCACCCTCTTAGTGTAGAAACACTTCCTCACTTTACCTCTTAATCCCCCCCCTCCAATTTCATATCATGCCCCCTCATTCTGGTATCTTTTCTACATTGGAAAAGATCTCCCACTTACACCTTGTTTATGCCCTTGAGGTACTTAAACGTTTCTATTATGTATCCCTTCCTCTCCTCTCCTCCTCTCCTCTCCTCTCCTCTCTCCCTCTCCTCTCCTCTCCTCTCCTCTCCTCTCCTCTCCTCCAGTGAGTATAAATTGAGGTCTCTTTGTCTCTCTCTCCTCATCTGTTTTGTGACATATTCATATTTGAATGAAACAGATGAGGAGAAATCTAGCACCTCTGATGAGAGAAATGAAATGAAGGATGTAGACAAGGATGTAGAAAAGTATAAAAAAATGGAAAGCCTGAATGAGGAAGAGGTGGCAGTTGCATATATGCGGGATGAATGTTATAATTTGACCTTGGATGCAACAGACATGAACAGTGATTTGGGTTCTGTTATTGGCCTGGAGGAGCTGTTGGATGATGATAAGGGTGAAACAAAGAGACATTGATGAGCAGCATCTCAGTGTTGAGAAAGAACAACAGAGTGGAAGTGACAAAGGAGGACAGTATAGTATGTCTGGCAATAAAACAAAAAAGATGGCATCATATGTGTGGTCTAAATTTTCTCTGGCTGTCAATAATGAGTTACAAGCAATTTGCTCTATATGTAAAAAGACCATCAGCAGAGGGAACAAAATGGTGCTTTGGGTAACTCAGGATTAAAAAGACATTTAGAGAGATGTCACCCACTGTGTCTCAGGCTTCATGTTTTGGTCAGAGAGAAAGATGACAACAACATGCAGGTAGAGATAGGTCAGACGATACCTGCACCTGTTGTATCAAGTGATAACAACAGCCCTGCTGCTTCAGTTGTACTGTCAACTCTTTCTCAGTCTTCTTCAAGAGTAAGTACTACAAACAGTCCACTTTTGCCCTTATCATCATCCAGAACTCCTAATGTTGGCCATCTGAAGACTTTAACTGCTAGAAGACAGATCACTATTGCAGAAACAATTGAATGCAAAGCTAAATACCAGTTTACTCATCAGGGAAGGGGAAAGGGAAAGGGAAAGGGCTGGAGTAGAACAGTGAAGCAGTCTAGGGAGGTCAAATCATGGAAAGCCATGTGTGCAAATGCCAGGAGCCTTAGCAACAAGATGGAAGATCTGGAGGCTGTCATGGTACAGTCAGACCTGGACATTGTGGCCATCACTGAAACCTGGGGTAATGATAACCATGACTGGGAGATGGCCATACCGGCTACAAATATATCTATAGAAGAGACAGAGCAGGCAGGAAGGGAGGAGGAGTGGCACTATATGTGAAAATGACATAAGGGCCACACAGATCCAGGAGGAACAAAATGGGGAGAGATACTGTGGGTTAAGCTGGAAAGGAAAATGGGGCAAGCCATCCGTGACAGGTGTGGTCTATAGACCACCAGCCCAGGAGGAAGAAACAGATAGGAGTTGATGCTAGCCATCCAAAGGATGGCTGACAAGGTGAGGTAGTACTGGTTGGAGACTTCAATATACCAGATGTGGACTGGAGCATCCCAGCAGCAGCATCAACTAGGAGCAGATTTATCCTGACTCTCTTCAGGGTGCCTTCTCAAGCAACTGGTCATGGAACCAACTCGCAGAAGGCACACTGGACCTTGTGCTCACAAACAGGGACAGTGTGATGGGGTAACAGTGGGGAGCACCTGGGTAACAGTGACCACCAGTCATTGTGGTTTGAAATCACAGAAAGAGCAGAACCAAACTACACAAAACACGATCCTGGATTTTAGGGGCAGACTTTGGGAAATGGGGAGATGCTTGAAAGAGGCATTAAGGGAATGGGACAGGAATCAGGATTGAGCAACAGTGGGCAGTATTTAAAAATGGGGATTATAAGAACAACAGAATTATGCATTAAGCAGGTTAGCAAGAGGAAAAGAAAGAGGAGACCATTATGGTTTTCCAAAGAGGTAGCAAAGAAAGTGAAAGCCAAAAGACTGCATTCAGGCAATACAAAAAGACACAGGCAGAAGGGGATAGGGAGAAGTACCAGGAGAAACAAAGGGAGGCAGGGAAGTCAGTAAGGGAAGCCAAAGCTCAGACAGAAGAACACATTGCAAAATCAGTGGTTAAAGGGGACAAAACCTTTACAGGTATAAGTGAAAAAGAAGGACAAAGGGAGGGATAGTTAGACTGAAGGGGAGGATGGGAGCAGCGTGGAGGATGACAACAGTAAAGCTGACATATTGAACAGGTATTTCTGCTCAGTCTTTACTAAGGAAGAGGGGGTAATGGGTCTGAAGGGAGTACAAGGGTGAGAATGGTGCAGAAATGGACACAAGTCCCTTTACACAGAAAGGGTCCTGAAGGAACTGGAAGTAATAAGAGTTGATCAAGCAATGGGGCCAGATGGGGTGCACCCCAGGGTCCTTAAAGAACTAAGAGAGGTGGTGGCTGAACCTCTGGCTATCCTGTTCAGCCAATCACTGGAAACAGGGGAAGTACCCAAAGACTGGAGGACAGCAGATGTAGTCCCCTTATACAAAAGTGGGAACAAAGAGGAAGCAGGGAACTACAGACCAGTCAGCCTCACCTCGGTAGTGGGAAAGATCATGGAAGCACTACTGAAGGAGAGATTGGTGGAACATCTGGTTGTCAATGGACTACAGGACCCAAGGCAGCATGGTTTCACCAGGGGGAGGTCATGTCAGACCAACCTCATTGAATTTTTGACTGGGTGACTAGGGAGGTGGATCAGGGAGGGCAATGGACATGGCCTATCTGACTTCAGCAAGGCCTTTGACACTGTGCCACATAGAGACTATTACACAAACTGGGGAATATGGGTGTGGGCAGGACAGTAGTGTGGTGGGTAGGTAACTGGCTGGGTGGCAGGACACAGAGGGTGGTGGTAAATGGCTGTCACTCCACAGAGGGAAGAGTGACCAGTGGGGTACCACAGGGACTCAGTGCTGGGACCGGTCCTATTCAACATCTTCATCAGTGACATTGCACAGGATATAGAAGGCAGAATTTCACTGTTCGCTGATGACACAAAGCTCTGTAACAGAGTAGACACACCAGAGGGTGTAGACAGAATGAGAAGGACCTGCAGAAACTTGAAGAATGGTCAAGGGTTTGGCAGTTGAAATTCAATGCAAAGAAGTGCAAGATAATGCATATGGGGCACAAAACCCTGGCACAATATATCAGTTGGGGGGTGAGGATATAGCATGCACCAAGCAGGAAAGGGATCTTGGGGTTGTCATCTCTGATGACCTCAAGGTAGGGAAACAGTGTGACAAGGCATCAGGTAAAGCAAATAGGATGCTGGGATGTATAGGCAGGGCATCACCAGCAGGAAAAGGGAGGTCATAATTCCGCTTATACAAGACACTAGTGAGGGCCCCACCTGGAGTACAGTGTACAGTTCTGGAGACCATACCACGTAAGGACATAGACAGGGTAGAGAAGGTTCAGAGGAGGGCAACAAAGATGGTGCATGGTTGCATCACAAATCCTATGAAGACAGGTTGAAGGAACTGAACATGTACTCCTGGAGGAGAGGAGGGAGAGGGATATGATAGAGACATACAAGTATCTTACAGGGAGGAACAGGGTGCAGGAAAACACTATTTTAAGCGAAAAGATGTTTCAGGACTAGAGGGCATGGATGAAGTTGGAGGAGGACGATTCAGAGGAAACATGAGAAAGAATTTCTTCACAGAACGGTGGTGGACAAGTGGAACACCCTGCCAGAGGAAGTGGTGGGGGCTGAAACAATCACGGGATTTAAGAATGCATGGGATAGACATAAAGGAATTCTAGAGGTCAGGGGTAAGGGGAAATAGACTTCTAGGAAAACAAACTGAACTTACAAGCTCAAATGGGCAGACTAGGTGGGCCATAGGCCCTTATCTGCCGACACTGTCTATGTATCTATGTATCTATGTAAAGGGAACATTGTCTAATCATGAGTAGCACACAGCCTAAGGTTTCCAGATGTGACCTGGGAGCACAAGGAAGTTACGTGACTTGCTCAGGATCATACAGTATGCACCCAGGTGGCTGTGGGATTCAAACCCAGTTCTCCAGATCTGTAGCTCAGAGCCTTAACTCACTGCACTATACTACCTCCTAAGCAAGAAGCTATTGCTATAACAAAACTCATTTTGGAGATGATAGCATTGGACTTGAAGCGTTACAAAATGAAGGACCGTGCAGGATACAAAAGGCTTCTGAATCACCTGTCACCATGATACAATATTCCATCCAGAAAATATTTCTCTGCTGTTTCCATACCTCAGATGTACAAGTTAGCAAGAGCTAAACTTAAAAATGTTTTAAAAGATGAAGTTGCTGGGGTTGTCCATCTGATTACTGACATGTGGACAAGCTGCAAGCCAGAACCATTTATGTCGCTGACTGCACATTGGGTATCATTTACTCCCTGCAGTGACACAGATAATTCCCCCCTGAAACTGACTTCCCTTTGCATCTAGTATATCCCACAGGATCATACAACTTTCAACATCCTGGATGAGCTCAATAGAGAGATACAGTACTGGCTTACATCACAAGGGCTTTCTGTAGGTTTTATTGTGGCTGACAATGGTTCAAACATAAAGAAAGCATTGTCTGATTGGGTCTTTGTCCACATTTGATGTTTTGTACACTGCCAAAATTTGATCATGCCTGCCTTTATGGAAGAGGACAGAGATATAAAGGCTTTCACATATGTGGCAAAAAGAATGTGCACACATTTCAGGCACTCGTGCAAAGCACACTTACATCTTCGGGCCATACAATAAGAATATGCACTGTCTCCTAATACACTCATCCAGGATGTTGCAATGAGGTGGAACTCTACCTTTTACATGCTTCAATGATTGCAGGAGCAAAAAAAGGCTGTACTACAGTATACACTAGAGAACAGCATAAGGGATGCTGATGTGTACATTAATCTTCAGCAGTGGGCTGTTTTTAGAACTTCTCATCAAGATCCTGCAACCCTTTGAGAAAATTACTATGGAAGTGGGTTCCAATAGTGCCACACTCAGACAAATAATCCCATTGATCAAGATTCTTAGATTTCAGCTGAATGCAATCAGGAATAACTTGGAAGGTACACGAAGCCAATTTCAGTTGGGATAGTCTAGTGCAACTGAAAGGGAATTGCCACCCAGAATAAAAAAAGACATAGTACATAGAATGATTAAAAAAGTCAGAGATGATGAGAAACTCTGTGAAATGCTGGTGACAGAACATTATATTATATCAACAGTACTAGACCCCACGGTACAAGATGAAACACCTCTCACAGTATGACCCAAATGTATTCCAAAACGGCAGAGAGAAAATCATTCAAGAAATAGATTTGGTTTTGGAAAAAGCCATGACAACAGATGCAGCCCCCTCATCCATTCCTCCTGCTCCTTCACAGCCCTTTCCTCTCAGGCAGGCTACAAAGCAAGTCAGATGCTGCCATTCATTTTACCCCCAGCAGACATCTTTGGGGTCACTTGGATGCTGTCATTCTTGAAAATCAGTCCTTCCTTCTCCATTTGTCACTGCTTCTGCCCAGGCCATGGTTGACTGCTATTTGGCAGAAAAAGGTATCAAATCGAATGAAGATCCCATAAAATACTGGCAAAGCAAGAATCCTTTATGGCCTGCACTTGTGCAGGTAGCTCTGAAATACATGATCTGTCCCCAACCAGTGTATTTTCTGAGCCACTCTTTAGCTGTGTGGGAAATGTGGTAACAGATACATGATCTAGGCTACTATCAGAAAATGTTGAAAAGTTAACATTCTTAAAACTAAACCTTCCATTGACTGGTTACACCTATGACCCGGAGTCAGCCAATGCATTTCACAGTGACCTCAAAGATATCTACTTGGAAGAGTAGAAAGGTCACTGTTTGTTTTTTTCAGAAAAATATATTGATACCTCAGTAAGCCGACACGTGGCCTACACAATTTTTGAACCTGATGACACAATGTTTTCAGCATGTCCTCCTCACATACTTTGTTAATTTTTGGATTACCTGAACCTGATGGCACACTTTCACAGCATGTCTTCATGGACTTGTCTAATTTTTGGGTTGCCTGAATGTAGGTCTCTGGACTCTTAAGGACATGCAGTTATTTTTTTTTTGGTAGTGGGTCTCCTAAAAGTGTCATCAATTTGGGTGGGTGAGTGGATGGGACCCCATGCCATAGGAAATAACTGCATGACTCTGAGTGGAGCAAAGAAGGAAGTAGTTCAACAATGACAAATTGATATGTCCATTGTATACTACTAAATGGGAATGGGATTCCCCCTCTGAGGTCAGACAGGACACTTTATAGTTACAGCACTAGTACTGAGGCAGGGAACAGACAGAGGTTAAACTGCATGACTGCCATATTCAGTTGACCAGCACATCAGTGCCATAAACTCACAGTTTCCATTTTCTGAAATGCTGTTTACAATTCTATGAATGTGTCACAGATCTCAGTGTCATTTTATGCAATTATATAGCAGATTTGCAGTTTTCATCATATTTTACAAAAGGTTCTGATTCGAATCAGAACTAATCAGAACTTATCAGGACTTTGGCCTTTATCCTGATCCTGATAATCAGAGTTAGGGCCTTTTCAGATCCATCCATCCCTACACACCACAACTACAAGCCAAAAATGTAAAATTGGGTCCCCAGAGAGAAACTGCTTTCCTGCTGCCAAATACTGTTATTGTACAGGCCAGAGAAGTTGGGGAAAACCACATGAGAAAATGTCAAGAGAAGTTAAACATAATTGTGGAACTTATGATTTTTTGGTCCTGTCACACCACCACCACCACCACTAGCCAAGAATGTAAAGTTGGATCCCCAGAAAGAAACTGATTTCTTGCTGCCAAATACTGTTGTTGCACAAGCCAGAGAAGTCAGGAGAAAACACATGAGAAAATTTCAAGAGAAAGTAAACATAATAGTGAAACTTATGATTTTTTGGTCCTGCCACACCACCACCACCATCACCAGCCAAGGAGATGTTGATGTGCTGCTGCTGCATGCTGCTGTGGTTGCTGAGAGGATTACTCTTGCCTTGTGCTGACTCATGGATGTATCATCACACATACTGCATGAGTAAGTATTTTTCTTTTTTCCTATCTTTTCATTGTAAGGGGGGTTGTTATTGCTATCACCTGAAGTCTAAAATGTTCATGCTGCTGTTCCATTCAGGTATGGGAGATGGCGATGTCATAGTGCTTGAAAGCTACAACATGGAGGTTGGAATTCACCACATTTGCCTACCACGAATGTAAGTATTTTTTTGGGGGGGTTGTAATGTTACTTCTATGTCATTAAAATGAAATTGTAAATCACTGTGTCTGCTTTGCTTCCTTGCAGGTATTTGTTGTGCCTCAAAGTTTCTGATGAGCTTGATTTGGCAAGTACATGATGATGACTAAGTGACTCACCATGATGAGTAACATCAAGATTGCTGTAAGTCTGCGGTACTGTAAGGTAATTATTTTATAGGCTGCCAGTCTATACTTGGTCTCGAGATAGCTTGGAGAAAGGTACCATCCAAACCGGAGCTATTAAAAGCTCCAACAATACAGTAACCTAATGGACAGACTCACTGCTGCCCCTTGCATGATATGTCATTTTTGGAACAGCTGTAGGTGGTTCTTGGTGCACCACTAAGGGAGTTAGAATATGAAATTCCAGCAGAGACAGAGGCAGGATCAACCAGATAAATAATTAAATAAAAAAATCACAGAGGTAAAAAATGTACTTTTTTCTAATAGTGGAGGTCCCTTTTGTCTTGGACATTTCCCTTTAATGAAGTGTCTAGCTGTAGGATGTAGGACCATCACTTCCATTGAAGTTCAGTTGCAATGGTGTAGCATCATGCTGTGTGATAATTCTTGTGAGGAGAATCCAGCTGAAGCAGGCAAGAGGAGTACAGAGGAGATAGAGGAAGCAGTTCTGTGTCTTGCATTTAGGGGAGTGGGCAGCCTGTGCCTTGGTGTTATTTGAAATCCATTTTCCTTTTGAATCACTATGGTGGTGGAAGTGGTTGCCTATGCTGTTTCAGACTTGCTGTGTGGAGGACCCAGCTGAAGCAGGAAAGAGGAGTACAGAGTGTCACAAACCCACTTCTGGGGGCCAGGTCTACTGAGCTCACAGTGCCCACCCCTAAGTGCAATCTGTGATGAGGGAACAGGAATACCCTCCAAGTGTCCTTCTAGAGTGCTCACTGAGTTCATGACCGTACATCCACCATGAGGTCCCAGGGCTCCCTCTCTATTCTGGGTAAGGGAAAAATACAGTCTCAAGTCTATAGCCAACTGAAAACTCTCCTCAGTTGTTGTACGGGGGGGGGGGAGACCCAGGAATTATGAGCTCTTCAGGATTTGCCCTCATAAACCTGATCATGTCCTCTCCCATGGGGCGTGCAGCACCCAGTTTCCCCTTTCAGACTCCTCCCAAGACCTGTGTATTCTTCCTTACTTAAGTGCCTAGATATTCCCTTTTCAGAATCCTGGGACCCGATTCCAAGAGGGGCTATGCCAACGTAAGCTGAGATATGCCAAACCCCATGGCATATCTCTCGATTTACACCATGTGTTATGCCAGACCCTTTTCCAGGAGGCACCCTGTGCCATGTCAGATGTGGGCTATGACAATCATGGGTTATGCCACCCACTATGCCGCAGCCCACAACAACATGGCACAAGAGCGGGTTACGACAGCAACTTCACCCAATTCCAGGAAGGTGGCTGTCGTAACCCACTGGCATGATTCCAAAAGCCGCACTTGCATAGCTACCTTACAGTAGCTTGGAGTTGTCCTATAGGGCAGCCAATGGCTGACACCATCGAATGCCACCTTGCAGCACTGCAGCAACAGCACCATACAGCCCCCAAGCCCCCGCAAGCACACCCCTGCCCCATCCCCGATTGTTGGAGGACCCCAGGGTCTGATTTATGGTGCCCCCTGGATGCTTGTGCCATCTGTCCTGCCCCCATGCCCCCTGATGTGCCATAGTAGTCCTGGGAGGGGGGCCGCCTGTCACCGGCTGCGATTTGTGACATGCAGGACATATACACCATGCACGTGGTGTTAGCCTCCACATGGCATATCCCACATGTCGCAAGTGTGGGGATCCTGCCACTCTTGAAATGTGGTGTAGGGTCTCTGGTGTAGCGGTGAATGGGGTAACTCATAGCCACATGCAAGTTATGCCATTCATTCTGGAATCGGCCCCCTAGTCTTCACAGCAAATAGTATTGCTTTAGCAATTACAGGCTGGTCTTAGAATTTACTAAACCTTTTACTTCTACACACACAAAAATCATTCACAGGCAGTTTTAAAGTGAAAATGCTTTTACTAAATCTAGAAGTTTATCATACAAATATTACAAACAAAAGGTTTAGAAATCTGGTTACAGAATAACAAAAATAAAAGTGGAAATATACATGCAAAAGAGCTCTGTAAAATTTAACAATCTAATTTTCTACCTGGTTCATGGGTGATCAAAGTCCAGAAATAAATGAGTTTGTGCAAAAGTTTCAGTCCTTCTGTAGCATTCATTGGTTCTTAGTCTGTCCCTGTGCAGTCTTGCTTGGTGTGTGACAAGAAGAATGTTCCATGAAAAAAATGTGCACATACCCCACTCTGAGGGCTTCAAATACCTTTTGGTCCAGGCAGTCTGTAATTCTTTAGTGTGACTTACCTTTTTAAGCCAGCAGGGGTCTCTCTTGCTCTGTCCAAGATTTTTAAGTGAACCATATTATTGATTAGTTAGATTCTCTTACAGTTCCAATATCCTCTGATCTTCCCTCATCCTTCCTTCCACCTCATAAAAATGACAGTTCCTGGAAATCTAAATCACTTTTCCTTTGAAGTGTAAGTTTATGATAAGGGAAGATGGTTTTCTCCCATCCTGAGATTTTATTACACCTGGTTCCATATAATTAGCTAACCAGGGACATTCCATTCCTGTCATTTTATGATACCCTGCCTTTGAGATGTAATTTTCATTTTCCTGGTAAGTAAGCCTTTCTCAGATCACAGGATACCAGTTTCCTCTGCATGTAACTCTTTCAACAACAACAAAAAAAAATGGGCATCTTTTGGCAACCCTTAGTTCTGGCCTGTGTGGAACTTTGAAACATAACCAAGTTCCTCTACATGAAACCCTTTTTAAAGTATAAACAGAAAAAATATACAAAAACAATATAGTCTGCAATATTCCAGCAGCTGGCAAACTCACAACATCCCTCCCTCCTTAGACTGAGTTTATGGGAACATGCCCTTATCATATGGTAGAGTTTCCATAATTCTGTTCACCATTCTAACTGGAGAGATAGTCTATCTGCATTTGCATTGACCGACCCGGCCCGCTGCATGATTGTCATGTCACAGCCCTGTAGGGCAATACTCCATTGGAGTAGGTGTCCATTTGTTTTATCCATCTGATTCAACCACACCAGGGGGTTGTGATTGGTCTGTACCTCGAAGCGTCTTCCATAAAGGTACAGTTCTAATTTGTTCAGGGCCCATACCAGCACAAGACATTCCTTTTCTACTGTGAAGTATGCCTGCTCCCAGGTAAGTAACTTCTTGCTAAAGTACACTATTGGATGGTCTTTGCCCTGATTAGTTGTCTGACTGAGAACTGCTCCAATCCCCACATCCAATGCATCTGTCTGGAATACAAACTGCTTAGTGTAATCTGGACTGGCCAACACAGAGGCACTGCACAGTGCCTCTTTTAGCCGTTTGAAGGCTTGTTCACAGGCTGGCTCCCACTTTACCCTTTTGGGCTGTCTTTTCTTCAGCAAGCTAGACAGGGTAGCTGTCAGGGTACTGTAACTGGGCATAAACTTTCAGTAGTACCCTGTGGTCCCTAGGAAGCTCTTAACCTACTTCTGGGTTTCCAGCATGGGCCATGCCTCTATCATCTCAATCTTTGTTTGATTGGGATGAAGATGCCCCTGCCCCACTACATGTCTTAGGTATGCCACCTCTGCCATAGCCACCTGGCACTTTTCAGGCTTGACAGTGAGCCCTGCCCTCTGTATCCTGCCCAACACTCCCTTCAGGTGGGATAGATGTTCCAGCTGGCATTAAAGATTGCAACATCATCCAGATAAGCCACTGCATACTATTCAGTACCATGTAACTCCTGGTTAACCAACCTTTGTAAGGTGGCAGGAGTGTTCTTCATTCCAAAGGGCATTACCCGGAACTCGAATAATATTATTAGATTGATGAAGGCCAATCGCTCTTTAGCTCTGGCAGTTAACTCCACCTGCCAGTACCCTTTTGTCAAGTCAATGGTAATAAGGTATGTCACCCCTCCCAACTTGTCTAGTAGTTCATCCATCCATGGCATTTGATGGGTATCAGACTTTGTAACTGTGTTGAGTCCAGGATAATCCACACAAAAGAGAGAAGAGCCATCTGGCTTGGGCACGAGGACTACGGGTGATGCCCAGGGACTGTGGAATTTCTGGATTACCCCTAAATCCAGCATTTCCTTTGACTCCCTCCTAATGTCCTTTAGAATGGACTCAGACACCTGGTAGGCTGTCCGCTGTATGGATGCTTGCATCCCCGTGTCTATACTGTGTGTCACTAAGGTTGTTTATCCAGGCTTGGCCATAAACAAAGGGATAAAGTCCTCTAAAACTTTCCTCACTTCCTGGGACTGTTCCAGGGTCAACTGGGGCAACAGATTGAGTGCCTCAACAGATGACTCCTGCTTGCTTTCCACTAACAAGTCCAGTAGGGGAGTCTTCCTCTTCTGTCCCCTCCCCAGGACTACACACTGCAAATACCATGTCAGCCCTATTGCACATGGCTTCGTCATGTTGACATGGTACATCCTATGGGTATGTCTCCTGTCAGGCAGTTCTACAATATAGTTTAGGTCATTGACCTGTCAGACTACCTTATATGGTCCCGCCCACTCAGCCTGCAGCTTGTCCAGCCAGACCAGAATTAGGACCATGACTTCCTGACCTGCACTGTATGAGTGAGTTCTAGCTGTGTGGTAGTACCAGACTTTTTGCTTCTGTTGGGCAGCTGACAGGTTGCTTAGGGCTGATCCTATAAGCCCCTTCAGCTTCTCTCTAAACTTAAGGACATACTCCACTATGAGAGTTCCCTGGGTGGCCTGTTTGCCTTCCCAGTCCTACCAGATCAAGTCTAGTGGACCATGCCCCCTATGACCGTATAAGAGTTAGAAGTGGGAAAACCCTGTCGACTTTTGGGGGACCTTCCTGTATGAGAACAACAGGTGGGGAAGGTATTTCTCCCAGTCCCTCCCATGCTGTTCAGAAAATGCTTGGAGCATCTATTTTAGGATACCATTAAGCCTTTCCATGAGTCCATTGGCTTGTGGGTGATAAGGTGTCATGTGTCTCTTCACCACCCCACACTTCTCCCACAAACTCTTCATCAGAACCAACATAAAGCTACCCCCTTGATCAGAGATAACCTTCTGCAGAAACCCGACACAGGAGAAAATCTCTAGCAAGGCATCTGTGACTTTGCCTGCCATAAGTGAGGAGATGGTGGCCACCTCTAGGTATCAGGTGGCGTAATCTACCACCGTCAGGATAAACTTTTTCCTGGATGAGGTTGAGATACTCAAAGATCCCACAATATCCATTCTTACCCTCTGGAATGGCTTCTCAACAATGGGCAAGAGAATTAGGGCATCTTTGGTTTTACTACCTGCCTTCCTTATTTGCTGGCTTCAGGGACAAGACCTGCAATATTCCTTTACCTGCTGGGTGAAGTTGGGCCAATAGAAATTTTGGGCCAGTCACTGCATGGTGCATGCAATGTACAGATGTCCAGACCTGGGGATATCATGAGCGATCTTGAGCAACCACTCACGGTACCCCTGGGGAACGACAAGCTGCCTGCCCATCAACCCTCTCTCTGTCTTCACATCCTGTGTATACAATAGTCCATTGTCCCAGAATACCCAGTGTCTCATGTCACCTCCCTGTGTCCCGTCAGATTATGCACAAGCTCTCAGCCTTTCCAAACTAGGATTAGTGCTCTGAGCAGCTGCAAAATCTTCCCTTTTTCCAAAAGCATGGGACATGACCGTCTCAGTTCCTAAACTAGGGTTCATAGTGCTAGCATCATGGCATTCAGAGTCACTGCCATCCCTAACCTTCTGACTAAGTAGTACCCCTCCCTCCTCAGAATAACCTTCTGTAGCAGATTTGTGAATGGCTGCACGTGGAAGTCCAACATCTCTTTCACTATTCTCCAGGTCAGGAGACACAGGCTGGGGAACCAGCCTCCTATTCTTTTCCACATGGGCTTCAGTGGGGTTCAGGAACTACAAGGGACCTTGGCTATCTGACTGTGGGTAACCGCACACACCACCCCCTGCTGTAGATTATTCCTTACAATCACATCCAGGGTGAGGTTGTCTACCACTGCCACTTTTTTCACCTCTTCTCCTGTCTCACCCCAGTCCAGTAGAACACTAGCTAGTGGCATAGCTTTCTCCTCCCCAGTGAATCCCCTCACCATTACAAACTGGTTAGGTATAAGCCATTCAGACCCAAACAAATCCCCTTTTACTAAGGTAATAGACACCCCCATGTCCCTTAACCAATGGGTATGCACCAAATTTACAGTAACTGGGTGTATGTGCTCCCTCATGTTTACAGGCATGCTTTCAAGGATACAAAGTGCAGCCAACTCTGTTTGAGCACCACTTTGTCCACTCTGTGCCTTTTTAGCACACTGTCTAGCAAGATGCCTTGGCTGTTTATAAAACCAACAGTCATCATTTCTTTTATCCA
Organism: Neoceratodus forsteri; assembly: GCA_016271365.2. Classification (NCBI taxonomy): domain Eukaryota; kingdom Metazoa; phylum Chordata; order Ceratodontiformes; family Ceratodontidae; genus Neoceratodus; species Neoceratodus forsteri. The sequence continues at coordinate 339,292,796 of CM057454.1, read as the reverse complement.
AGAAATACATTTTTGATAACTTTGGGCTTCTCTCTTTCTGTGGAGGCAGTGAGGGTTTTAGCTGCCCTGAGGGTACACTTTTCCCTTTCTGCCCTGCCACACCTGCCCCACTTCCTTTCAGAGTGGGCCGGCTCCTGGCATATCGATCCAAGAGCTCAGCAGCTTGCTGTGCCATTTTTGGATCTTGGTCCTCTAACCAGGTTTTCAACTCTGATGGACAAGCCCAAAAGAACTGCTCTAAAAGTACAACCTCCTCAATTTCCCCCACAGAGTTTTCTTCCACCCCCTCCCACCAACATTTTAAAAACTGATGTTGCTTTGTGATGAGTTCCTCAAAGCTTATGTCAGGGCTTTTTCAGAGTTTCCAGAATTTAACCCTGTAGGCCTTAGGTGTCAGTTCATAATTTTTAAGTTAAGTAGTTTTACATTTCTCATAAGTGCTACTGTTCTGATTGTCCATTTGGCCTAATGCCTCACCCCCTTTACCAGTAAGTGGTGGAGATAGCTGAAAGCTCCAGGACTCCCTGGGTATTTTGGCTGTGATACAGACCTTTTCAAATGAATTCAAAAATGCATCTGTATCCTCCCATCTTTAAATTCAGCTATTAATTTGGAATTAACTTATACCCCAGCCCTGGAGTTTCAGGTTCTCCCCTATCTCTTACCTCCTCTGGTGCTGGTCACTGGAGTCTTAGCTTCTCCAGTTCAGACTCCCTCTGGTGCTGTTTTTCCTCAGCTTCTCTCTGGAGCTGCCTTTCTTGCATGGCAAGTTCCCTCTGATGCTGTCTTTCTTGCATCTCCAGTTTCCTCATCTCCAGCTGCAGCCTGAGTGCTTCCAGCTCCAGCTCTGTAGTGACCTTCCCCTCGCACTGTGGCTCAGGGTTCCCTCTGGTCTTGCTGTTCTTCTCTCTGGGACTGGACACTGCGACATCCCTTGGCACCCCCATGCCCAAAGTCTGGACCCTTTCAGTCACTTGCCATGACTCAAGGTGTGTGGCAACCATGTGCTCAACGGCTGCCACAAGAGCCTCCACAAGGTTCTTTTTGGTTCACCCCTCATACTGGACCCCTCTTTCATGACACAACTGCATTAGGTGATCAGAAATGTATTCAATGTAGTTGGAAGCCATCTTGTTCCTTAACTACTGCTACACACATTGAAACAAAACAGGGTAGAGAACATTATACTGTAACCATATTGTTTTTTTTTTTCCAAATCTCTGCCCTGTTTTGTGTATATATTGTTTTCAGTTTATCAGTCTGATACACTGGCCTCAAATCCAACCATTATGCCTGTGCAACCAATATTTCTTGGATCCCACAACTATGTCATCAGATCTCTCACAAACCCACTTCTGAGGGCCAGGTCCACTGAGCTCACAGTGCCCACCCTTAAGTGAAATCCATGATGGGAGAACAAGAATACCCTCCAAGTGCCCTTCAAGAGTGCTCTTTGAGTTCATGACTGAACACCTGCCTTGAGGTCCCAGGGTTCCCTCTCTATTCTGGGTAAGATCAAAATAAAGGCTTAAGTCTGTAGCCAGGTGACAACTCTCCTTGGTTGCTGTCTTGGTGGGGGAAGGATCCAGGTGTTATGAGCTCTTCAGAATTTGCCCCCATAAACCTGATTGTGTCCTCTCCCACAGGTTGTGCAGCACCCAGTTTCCCCTTATAGACTCCTCCTGAGACCTGTGTATTCTGTCCTACTTAAGGCACCAAGATATTCCCTTTCAGGATCCTAGTCTTGCCAGTGAATGGTAGTGCTTTAACAATTACAGGCTGGTCTCAGAATTGACTAATCCTTTTACTTCTACATACACAAAAATCACTCACAGGTAGTTTTAAAAGTGAAATTGCTTTTACTAAATGTATTTATTTATTTATCGTGATCGTGGATAAACACCTTTGAAAACAAGCTCATTACATAGGTTCCAAGTCAGAATTACATTAACAGTGACTAAAAAGGAAAACATATAGGTATACAATAGAGTTGTAAGTGCAGGTTAATAACAAGTATGAGACTAAATATTAATATAAACATAAACAAACAGACTAAGTCAGTAGGTTATTATAAGTAACACAAATTTGTGAGAGGGTTAAGGCAGTTTAAGGAAAAGGGGACAATTCAGACTGGGGGTGCCTGTAAGACAGAGGGAGGTACTGCAGCAGACTGAGTTGTCAGGATGGAGGGCAATGTCTGTGGGTTACAGCAGCCCAGGAAGGCCAACACCCACTCAAGAAGTGGGGAAGCATCAGCCCAGGAAGGCCTTGATGAAGCTATTTTTTTATATTTTATTTTATTTTGTTAGGGGGGATTTGGGGCTGAAGGCAGATGGGAGAGGTTAGTAGGAGAAAAGAGGGGATGATGGGGAAGAAGGGAGTTTGATGGAGGGAGGGAGGGAGGAAGGAAGGAAGGAAGGAAGGAAGGAAGGAAGGAAGGAAGGAAGGAAGGAAGGGAGGGAGGGACAGATTACATTAAGGCATATGACGAAGGGAAGTAACAAGGGCAGAATTTAAGGGGCCATGTGGTCATGAGGGAGAGCTGCTTAGGGATATGGAAAAACAGCATTGAGGAGCTAAGGCAAGCAGTCACAGATAGCGTCACTATTGAGATGTTTTTGGAGCTCACATTTTTAAGGGCCTAATGCTATTATCAAGGAGATGGCAGGAGGAAGATTATTAATCCAAGTGGGAGCACAGTAGGCAAAAGCTCTTTGACCAAGAGAGGTGTGACAACTAGGCATTTTAAAAACAGTGCTATCTGAGCTTCTGGTGGAACGGCTGTTGTCATAGGGAGTAAGGAGCTTCTGTACACCCTTTGGCATGAGGCCCAGACTCACTTTTTTGACCGGAACCTGAGCCTATCTGTGAACAGGAGCCAGTTAGCCTGGTCGTATGAGTCACATGTATGTGTAAGCCATGGGGAACCAGTTAGGATTTGACAGGCTTTATTTAGGGTGACCATTACATAGTGAAGGGCTGTGTCCATAGCTGAGCCATAAACTACGATGCCGTAATCAACAAGAGAGACCACTGAACTCTGGATGAGATATAGAGTCTCTGGGGTAAGACTTTGCTTGTGTCTATGAAGCAGACCAGTATGGATGTTCACAGAATTTGCAACATTTTCATTGTGGTAGGCATATGACATAGTACTATCTATTGTGATCTCCAAATATTTGAAATGCTGGGCGAGTTCTAATGTAGTTCCAGATTCGTTTTTTATGTTGAGTGGATGTGATCGATGGCTACTCTGGGGACAGGAAAACAACAAGGTCTTGCTTTTTTTATAGTTCAGAATGAGTTTATGTTCTCTGAACCATCTCTCAACTGCAGTATAGCTGTCCTGGAGCTTGTGTTCCAAGTTAAAAGGATCAGGGTCACTTGTATACAAGACTGCATCATCTGCATAGAGCAGTATTGGACAGCTACTGGCAAGCAAGACCCTGTTTAGGAACAAACTGAATAAAATGGGACCCAGGATGGAGCCCTGGGGTACAGCAGAGTGAACGGAGCTACTGTCAGTTGGTAGTTAGTCAGCTTGGTTTTTTGGTCTTGGATTTTTTACTCTGATTCTTCATACACATGTTAGTGGCCTCAATCAGACTCAACTTGATAATGGACCATTTCTACTCCACTTCCATCTTTAGACTGATCCTACCATAGTCTACCCACCTAAAGTCCACTACCCTTGTCTTAGTCCTGGGCTGTTTTCTTGCTCATATTGGGGTAAAACCACACTGTGTGGTGGTTGCTGCCTGAAAGGGGGTCTGCCACTTCTATTTCCTGGACATGCTGTCAATCTGACAGCACTAGGTCCAGTATGACTCCACCCTTAGTTGGCTCTCTGACTCCCTGCACCAGGAAACAATCCTGAAAGGCCTCCAAGAGGACCAGCTCCATGAAACAGGAGGTAGCTGTGGTCCTCCAGTCAACTTCAGACAGATTGAAATCACCTTTTATGACTATGTTTCCCCTACTACTTAACATTCTAATCTGCTCCCCAGCTTTCTGTCCACCTCCTTTTCCTGTGAAGGTGGTCTGTACATCACCCCCATTCAAACCTTTATCCCCTTGGTGTTTTAAAGGTGTACCCATAAGGCTTCAGTCCTACTCTCCTCCTCCTCCTCCTCTTCCTCCTCCTCCTCCCTGGTGGGTATGATCCCTTCCCTCATGAATAAAGCTACACCTCCCCCTCTCCATTTCTGTCTATGCTTCTGGTAAATTCTATACCTAGGTATCACCATAACACATAATTGAGGCATATTTGCAATGAAAATGCTGGCTGCATCATAGCTACATAAAACAAAGAACAGCCACACTGAGTAAAGCAGAGCCCCAATAAATAATAATATACTGCCCACAAAATTGGGCTTCATGCACAGCAATAAGAGGCAAACAAACAGGAAGGATTATATAATTCTTTATTGTTGCATATAGCATATCAAATGGTTAAAACTGAAGAAACTTACTTAGGGTACAATAACAGCAGTGGCAGTCACAAGAGCCACAGCCAACGTTTCACTCCTCAACTGGAGCTTAGTCATTGTTACATTGTTTTTGCATCATTAATCTGGATGCAAGTGCAGGCACAGAAAATTGTGGTGCAACCATCTTCTGGTGGTAGCACAACCTTCTCATACAGATACAGCTGCGATTTACAACAAAAAAGTGATGCAACTTGCTGTTGCATCCATCACAGCACTTTGAAAATACAGGCTCGGTCTACAGTGTGAAAGAGGTTCTGAGTAGCAACATGTGGTACCTCTCCTATTCTGAAACAGTTGAAGAATACATATACAGTGATAGGGACTGTTATATCATAATAATTTCCTTTCCATCATCTAGCCCATACCATGAATTTAAATACATTTCCATCCTATTCCAGTTCTGAGAGTTGAACTTCAAGAGACAGATTTGCTTTGCTTGTATGATATTAGCCCCCCACCAAGAACTGGAGATAAAATTGTGCTTCTGTGTCTTTTCCTTTTTCAAAAATGAAAGAATGGAACCAAACTGGAACCTAAATCCAAGCCCCCTAAATTTCATAGAGATTATTGTTTTTCCTTTTTTAGCTGAACTACAAAGTTGACTGACTAATCTGAGGTTCTAGTGGTCACTTTTGAAGCTGAATTCAATTGAGAGTTGAATTTCCAAAATAATCAATCACTTCTAATTCTGTCTTCCAGTTGAGAATGTAAAAACATATTCTTCAAAATGATCGCACAGTACACTGAGTTTAACTTGAGTGTTTATTTACAGTACACTGAGTCTAAATTAAGTATTATTTTACTTAAATACAGCTTTTATTAAATTTTATGTTAAGAAAGTATATTACTCATTTAGACAGTAAAAGCTATTTTTTCAAGCCAATAAAGTGTAAAAAGAAGCTGTGCATTTTTGCTCTGTGGCTTTGCAGTATTCACAGCACTTAATGAGACATTTCTTGATTGCTGTGAATAAAAAGCACATTATTCATCTGTGGTAAATTTAATTCTTTTCTGTATCCTTTTTAAATGTTTCCTTTAGTGTTAACTATTAAGTGTGTAGTAGTATCAATGATACTTGCTGCAATCATAAGAAACTGTTTTATTTTTGAATCCCTATCATTCTAATCAGAGTTCTAATCGCTCATGTTTAAGCCTAAAACATGTTCTCTCATTTTAGGAAACAGTAGACCAGTTCTGCAAGCTGAAAGTCATTACCATTCCTAATTTGAGAGAACTGATGCAATCACTGAACTCATAGAATCAGGGTCTGAACTGAGAAAGTTCTCAGGGAAATGGTATATACTGTAGCTACTTAATTCTTTTTTTAATGAAGCTTTTGGTTTAATATGTGCCCATACTATATGCATAGTACCACCACTATTTTTAAACACTTTGACCACTGCATAAAACAGAAGTACATGATGAAACAAATGGAAGACCTGTTTCTTATTGAGCAATTTTTTCCATTGGATGCATGAGACTTTGTTCTAAAACTATACATGACATGCTTTCAGCCAGCAGGCTGGCACTTTTTACATCTGTCATAGCACACATCACAGTATATGGTATCGGGGAGATTTCAGATCAGATAAGCTTGGATAGAAAAAAATCTGGCTACACACTGTGCATACATACATCATTCACATTTTCACCCCATGTCCCCATGTGTTTGGTTTACTTTTCCCTGATGGTGTCTGTTGTTGCAGCTGGAGTGTTAGATGGGGGAGGTAAGTATGCAGCTGGGAAGGTTTTTTGGCAAGAGCTCTGGACACAAACAAATAACAAAAAAACATGAAACATAAAAAATAAGTGTTTGGAGCCAGAGCTTGGGAAAGTCAAGAAAGGGCAAGAGCCATTAACCAAACATGTCATGTGGTATATCTTTGCCATTAAGGCAGACAGAGGCAGTCCCAATAAGGAGTACTATGGGAAGCTGTTCAATTCAAAATTACAGTTTTCAGAATACAATTAACAGTGAAATATCTATGGCTGAAAACAAAATGTTTACAGCATAATATTATAAGAATGACAATCATGAAAATGATTATATCACACGCCAAAATGGTTATAAGACCTTCTGAAATGGGGAAACCTATATCAAAATGTGTATGACACATACCAAACTGGTTATTACATACACCAAAATTGATATGACATACAACAAGATAGAAATGACATTTATTAAAATAAGTATGACATACTGTATATCAAAATGGCTAGGACACATACTGAAACAGATAAGACACATACCAGAATAGATATGTCACATACCAAAATGGGTATGACATGCTTAATATGGGTATGGCACAAAATGAAAAGGATATGCTGTACACAAATGGGTATGATGAATAAAGAAGTAACTATGACACATTTTGAAATGGATATGGCCTATACTGAAATGAATATGACACATAGCAAAATGGGTATGACATACCAAAATGGGTATGAGACAAACCAAAATGGGTTTGACACTAACTGAACATAATATGACACCCTCTGAAAATGGTATGACACATGCTGAAACAACGATACATATCGAAATGAACGTGACCTATACTGGAATGGCTATAGCACATAGCAAAATGGGTATTATATACCAAAATGTGTATGACACACACTACAAGCATTTGTCAATGCCGAATGTTTGCTTGCTGGCATTGGCAGTGGTAGTGTAGAAGTTACAGAGCTGCGTAATAGGAATGGCAGTGAAGTATTGAACTGAAGCCAACCCCACCACCACCCTGCAGAGAGTGACAGGCATTGGGGTGTGCGTTTGGGTCGTCAGGCATAACGGCCATGCCATTTCACCACACCCCACCCTGCAGACACTGACAAGTGTCACAGTGTTCCTTGGGGTCTTTGGCCTTATGTGCACCCATTTCATTCGAATATGGTGAGATGGAGTGCGATATAGGAGAGAATGGGGTGAAGTTTGGGGCGAAGAGTCCAAGGCATACCTCAATGCCTCTCACTGACTGCAGGGTGTGGAATGGTATGAGCATCACAGGCAAGAATCCCAAGTCACACCCCTGATGCCTGTCATTCTCTACAGGGTTGGGCATTATAGTTGGAAACCCTAATACCTCAGGCATCCGTTGGTATTTTCACTCCAAATCTTCAACATGTTTGTTTTGTGACCCCTCATGAACAGGGGGAATATCACTTTGTTAGCCAAAAGCTGCTTATGCACAGTGACTATGGCATTTAGCACCACAGGTGCAAAAACATTCCAAACAGGATGTAAAAAATGACAGCTGTACTGTTCATGGGGAGGTGTAAAAAATGGCAGTGTTGCAAATCTGTACTAAAAATATTAAAAAAAATGGTGAAGTCATGAGCATACATAGAAACTGTGCAACGCACACCCATAATATAATTAGGTTGGGGATTTTTTACAGCAGATTGTCAACTCAGGCATTTTGGTGCCTCTGATCATGAACAGTGTCACTATGTTTTTCTTTATCCGTGCCGAACAATGATTTCCCACAGCGACCACGCATCTCTGCGCTGAAACTGTGAAAACACACTTCAGACATGTTGTGAAAAATGACAGCTGTACTGTTCATAAGGAAGTGTGGAAAAAATGTTTCTGGTGAAAATCTGGTCTGAAAATATTACAAAGTCATGAAGTAACGAGGGTGCGTGGAAACTGCGCAATGCTCACTCATATCACAGTCATTTTATGGACTTTTGTCACCACATTTTCAGCATAGCCATTTTAACACCTCTGCTCACGAACAGTGTAACTGTGATTTTCTTAATCTGTCCTAAGCATTGCTTTCACACACCAACAGCACCATTGTGTGCTACATGTGCGAAAACACATTTTGGGCGACATATGAAAAATTGCAGCTGTACTGTTCATAAGGAAGTGTAATAAAATGGCAATGTTGAAAATCTGGAGTGAAAATATTGAAAATTCATGAACTTACAAGCGTGTGTAGGAACTGTACAGCGCTGCGCTATTAAAACAGTCATTTTTGAATTTTTTCACCAAATTTTCAACATAGCCATTTTAAGACCTTTGCTCATGAACAGTGTCACTGTGATTTTCTTAATTTATCCATACATTGATTTCGCACACCGACTGCGCCATTGTGCACTACATGGGCGGAAACGTTTAGGTGAGATGTGAAAAATCACAGCAATGTTGAAATCTGAGTGAAAATATTGAAAATTACGACCACGAGTATTGCGAACTGCGCAGCGACGTCAGAAACAGTCATTTTTAGGAATTTTTTCACGAAATTTTCAACATAGCCATTTTAAGACCTCTGCTCATGAACAGTGTCAGTGTGATTTTCTTAATTTGTCCCATACATTGATTTCGCATGCCGACTGCACCATTGTGTGCTACATGGGTGGAAACACACTTTGGGTGAGATTTGAAAAATGACAGCTGTACTACTCATAAGAAAGTGTGATAAAAATACAATGTTGAAAATCTGGAGTGAAAATATTGAAAATTCGCAAACTTATGAGCGTGCAAGGAGAATGTGACATCTATCAGAAACAGTCATTTTTTGGAATTTTTTCACCAAATTTTCAACATAGCCATTTTAAGACCTTTGCTCATGAACAGTGTCACTGTGATTTTTTAATTTATCCCTCACATTGATTTCACACACCGACTGTGCCATTGTGCGCTACATGGGCAGAAACACGTTTTGGGAGAGATGTGAAAAATGACAGCTATACTACTCATAAGAAGGTGTGGCAAAATGGCAATGTTGCAAATCTGGAATGAAAATATTGACAATTCACGAACTTACGAGCGTGTATAGGAACTGTGCAACGCACGCTCGAAAAACAGTCATTTTTTTGAATTTTGGCACCAAATTTTCAACATGGGGTTTTTGGGACCCCTTCTCATGAATGATGTCACTGTCATGGTGTTATTCAGGCCTGAAGGGTGATTTCACGCAGTGACTAGCCCATTATACAGCTTACCGGCATTTCCTCAGTTCGCGGTCAGCTTTGAAGAGTGCAGACGTGTTCCTGGTCCACTGAAGATCATCGCGCCGGAGTCTGGAGGTAAGTATGGGGTGAGGGGGGTGTGGGGAGGCTGGGTGCACAGTGGGTCAGTGCGGGTTGTGGGAGGCGGGAGACTCACGTGGGACCGTTGTTCTTTACAGGTAAAAAAACAAGCGGACGATGTGGAATGTTTTGCCACACTGGGGTGGGCTAGCATGCACAAGGATGGTTGGGGTGCATTCAGCCAGCGAGGATTGGGCACCCCGTCGGCTGGATTGCCGCGTTACTGGGGTGGGCTCCCAGCGTGGCACTTACTACCGGGGGTTAGACAGTGCCGCCACCGCTGGCTATATTATTACTTGCCACGCTTGGGGTGGGCACCAGCATGGCATTTCAGAAGGGTTTGGGGAGGTGGGAGGAACGCGGCACAGCTGACGGGATTGGGCACCCGTTGGCTATACAGTGCGCGTGGCAGGGAGGCGCGTACCGGGTGGGCTTCTGTCTGGGGAGCTGCACTGAGCAGCCTTATCTTATCGCTGCTCACTCAAGCATAGCTCCCCCTTTCAACTGTATGCCTCCGCATTTTGGAGCTTGTCATAGACAGCTCCAGAATGCATTGGCCTACAGGGGCCACGCCTGCCAACACACTGACTGAATTGGAGAAGGAGGTGACACACCTCCGAAATCTCCGATGATGGCACTATGTTTCTTGCACATGCGTGCAAGCAAACATAAAAATGGGTTTGATACTAACTGAAATGGATATGACACACACTGAAAATGGTATGACACATGCTGAAATTATGACACATATCGAAATGGATATGACATATACTGGAATGGCTATAGCACATAACAAAATGAGTATTACAGTATATACCGAAATGGATGCGAGACAAACTTGACTGGATATGGCACACACTGAAATTGGTGTGACACACACTGAAATATTTATGACACACAGCTAAATGGATATGAGCCATACTGAAATGGATATGACACATTGCAAAATGGGTATGACATACCAAAATGGTTATGACATACACCAAAATGGTTATAGCACAAATTGACATGGATATGACACACACCGACATGGGTATAACAAATACTGAATTCATTATGACACATACCAAAATGGATAGGTCACATCTTGAAATGGATGTGACACATACCAATATGTGTTAGACACACAACAAAATGGGTATAACAAAAAACAAATAGTATGTGACATGGACCAATATAGGTATGACACATACTGAAATAATAATGGCATACACCAAAACGGATATGACACAAACTAAAATGATTATGACACATACTGTAATAACTATGACATACATCAAAATGGATATGACACAAACTAAAATGGATATCACACTTACTGAAATAATTATGACATACGCCAAAATGGATATGACACAAACTAAAATGGTTATGACACATACTGAAATATTTATGCCATACACCAAAATGGATATGACACAAACTGAAATGGTTATGACATATACTGAAATAATTATGACACATGCTGAAATGGATTTGATCTATACTGAAATTGATATCACACATAATAAAATGAGTATAACACATACTGAAATAATTATGACACATGCCAAAATATGACATATGCCAAAATATAATGCAAATATTCCTGCAGCAACTGGTCAGGGAGCCCAGTAGTGGGGTAACATACTTGATGTGGTCCTCACAAATAGGGACAGAGTTCAGGAAGTGGAGGTGGGGGTGGGGTTCTGCTTAGGGGAAAGTGACCACAGCACAGTGGGCTTTAGGGTTAGAGCAGGGTATGAAATGAGCTAAACCATCACAAAGGTCATGGACTGCAGGCAAGCAGATTTTTCCAAGATGAGGGAGGTATTCCAGATTGAAATGAAGGGGATGGAGGAAATGGGGGTGAGGAACTATGGAATAAAATCAAGGGGGGGGGCTACTTAAAGCCACAGAGAGCTGAATAAGGAAGGTGAGAAAGAGCAAAATAAGGAGGCAGCCATTGTGGTTCAACAGGGAAGTGAGAGGGGCAATAGGGGAGAAGAAAAGGGCTTTCAGAGAATATAAGAGGACACACGGAAAGGAGGATAGGGAAACTTACAAGGAGAAACTGAGTGTGGCAGGGCAGAGGAATAGGAAGGCAAAAGCAGAAACAGAGGAGAAAATTGCTAGGCAGGCCAAAAGGGGGAAAAAGACTTTCATTCGATACATAGGGAAAAAGAGGAAATCAAGGCAGGGGATAGTAAGGGTAATTGGTGAGGGGGGATTACAAGTGGAAGGGGATTTCGAGAAGGCTGAGGTGCTGAATACATACTTCTGCTCAGTCTTCACAATAAAGGGCAAAGGAAGGAGACCAGTGCTAGTGGGAAAATGAAAGGAGGATATAGGTGTGGATCCTAGTCCAATTAGTGAGGGCAGGGCAAGGGAAGAATTCAGCTTAATGAGGGTAAACAAGGCTATTGGCCCAGATGCCCTGTACCCTAGGGTGCTCTGGGAGCTAAGGGAGGAACTGGCATCACCACTAGCAAGATTATTTAACTCATCCTTAGATACAGTACAGGGTGGGTGCCAGAGAACTGGAATAGGGATGACATGGTGCCACTTCATAAAAGTGGCGGCAGGGAGGAGGCTGTCAATTATTGCCCAGTCAGCCTCACATCAGTAGTGGGTAAGGTGAAGGAGGCAATATTGAAAGAAAAGGTGGTTAGTTACTTGGGAGATGAGGGGCTGCAGGACATCAATCAGCATGGCTTCATTCAGGGCCGGTCATGTCAGACGAACCTGATCGAGTTCTTTGATGGGGTGACAAGGGTGTTTGAACAGTTGGGTGCAGTGGACATGGCCTACCTGGACTTTAGTACGGCCTTCAACACTGTGCCCCACAGAAGATTGGTTAATAAGCTGGAGAGTTTGGGGGTGGGACAGAAAATAACAAGGTGGGTGGAGAGCTGGCTAACAGGTAGAAGCCAGAGGGTGGTGGTCAATGGGGTGCATTCTAGGGAAGTAGGGGTGATAAGTAGGGCCTCCAAGGGTTCAGTGCTGGGGCCTATTCTGTTCAACATCTACATCAGCTACATAGCAGAGGGGCTGCAGGGGATGGTCTGCCTTTTTGCAGATGACATGAAATTCTGTAATGGGGTAGACACCCCCGAAGGAATGGAAGCTATGAAGAAAGATCTAAGGTTGCTGAAGTGGTGGTTGAAAACATGGCAGCTGAAATTCAATGCCAAAATATGCACAGTGATGCACATGGGGCAAAATAATCCATAAACCACATACACACTGGAGGGTGTGTGTGGAAATTGTAACATCTGAGCAGGAAAAGGATTTAGGAATCATAATCACTGACAACGTTAAGGTAGGGACCTAATGCAGCAGGTCAGTGGGCAAAGTGAACAGAATGCTGGCATGCATACAGAGAGGGATAACTAGCAGAAAAAGGGAGATGCCGATGCCACTCTACAGTTCCATGGCAAGGCCACACCTGGAGCATATAGATCTGTTCTGGAGATGCCACTTATGCAAGGGCATAGATAGCATGGAAAGGGTATAGAGAAGGGCCACTACAATGGGACATGGGCTAAGTGGGAAGTCTTATGAAGAGAGGTTGAGGGTGTTGAACTGCACCCGCTGGAGACCAGAAAGGACAGGGGGACATGACAGAAACATTCAAATATATAAAGGGGATCAATAAAGTGGGGGAGAGTTTATTCTTGGGGAAGGTAGATGTAAAGACTAGAGGGCATGGACTGAGGGCGGAGGGGGGTAGGTTTAAGGGAAATATTAGGAGACATTACATCACTGAGAGGGTGGTGTTTCCTGAAAAGGTCTGCTGGAGGAGGTGGTGCATGCCAAAACAGTGGAGGGATTCAAGATGGCAAGGGACAAACACAAGGGGGTGACAAGGGGGAGGAGTGTGGTATCAGGGGGGCAAGTAAAGAGGGAGGGAATGGGTGGACTCGATGGCCCAAGAAGGTCCTTTTCTGCTGACTGCATCTATGAATCTATGTATGACCTATACTAAAATGTATATAATGCATAATAAATAAGGTATGACACATTCTAATACGGATATGAAATGTTCTGAAATAGATACGACCCATACAGAAATGCACATGACACATACCAAAAATCTATAAGAAAATACTACAATGCATATAAGACATACCAGAATCAATAAAACATACACTGAAATGGATATGACCCATACTGAAATGGGCAGACTGGGGTGGGCCAAGTGGTCCTTTTCTGCCGTCAAAGTCTATGTTTCTATGTTTCTATGGATAAGTCTCATACCAAAATGGTTATCACATATATCATTAAGATACCTACTTAAATCATTATAATGTATACCAAAATGAATATGACACACACTGAATTGTAGATTATATTTATTTACTGTATTGATGTTCTTGCTGAACGTGTACTGTAGTAAATAAATAAAATGGTTATGAAATACTGAAAACAAAATGATATATTAAAAATGTGTATGTTGCACACTGAAATGAGCATGCAGCAAACCGAATTGTTGCCAACTTGCAAGGCATAGACGGAATAGAGTGCAACATGTGCCAAGGTGTCAATAAAGCAAACTGAAATGTGATACATCAAGATGAATATAACACATTACTGAACCGAGTAGAACACACAGTGAAAAGCACAGACATGACTTGTGTAACCAATCAGAGTGCAGCATCACCCCCAGAGCTTCTGTAGGACTCCAGCGGTTCCTGTTAAGCTTCACTGCAGGTAACAGCTCCTTAAATTGTGTGACTCAGGAATATGCACAATGGATACTATTAAATTGTTAGTTTGCTACTGTACCCACTTTAGTTTTTTTTTTTTAAGATGTCTTTTGTTTTCAAAAGTTTTATTTGGCTTTCAACAAAAAATACTATTATATGTGTTCTTTGTGTAAGGTTACACTTAACACCAGATAACCCCATCCTGTACTTGTCTTCTTCCAATGCTTTGCAAAGTTATACAGTATGTTGTGTTGTGTAATATTTTTATTTGCTCTGTAAAAGAGGGGGCATTACCCAAAACAATTTGTAGGTCCAGGATTAGCTCATTCTTTCATGTTTTAACTGAATTTCACCAGCTTACTGAAGGTTAGAGTTTTTCTTTGCTGCCTTCTGAAAACTAATGCCACTATTTTACCACTTTAATGAACAGTAAAGGAAATTAATCAGCCATTTATTCTGTAATAATAAGTGCTAGAAACACACGTTATACCAATGGAAAGCTGAGAATATCCTCTTTCTAATACTATAAACCAGTTGTTTGTAGCTTATGACATTATGGAGTAAACAGACTAATTATTAATGTTCTAGGTTGTTTCAAACAAAACGACAGTTTGTGAATCTAGTTATCCATCAAATGATTTATTAAAGGCTTGAGCAGCAACCACACCCAGGTTAGTGAGCTTAGGAGACATTTTCAAAGCAGATGCACTCAGAGCATCTCAGAGATGTGCCTAAGCATGATAATCAAAGATCAGAGATGGGCCGGCACATCTCCAGATGCACCAAAGATAAACTATGATGAATTTGATGCATCTGGAGGAGGCGTGCCCATGAATGTTTTGCGCAACTCTATTTTCTGCCCAAATGGGTAGTGCATCTTGGGCACATTTCCCAAGATAGGACTAAAAGAAGTAGTCCCAAGTGCAATCCCCCAACAGGCAGGCAGTTACTAGGATAGCAGGCTGTGTGAGCACCAGTGTGATATCTGAATGGACTTGTTCACTGACCTACGCAGCCAGTATAGTGTTATGCTTGTGCAACTGTGTTAGTTTGGTTTTGGCCATTCACACTCTCTATTCCTGAGGAATTACCACCCTGTAGGGGTACAAAGGCAAGGAACTCTCAGAGAGGGTTACACAACTAGAGGGGCCATGGGGTGATTCCCATGGCTAAAGGTACCTTAGGAATCCCCAAAATAAATGTAGTATCATCCCCAAAAAGGAGGCAACACGAAGCATATGAGCAAGCAGTAACTGTGACACAGGAGCAGTAACTGTGACACAGGAGTAGAGAAGCATAGGCAGTTTAATAATGCAATGAGATGCTCAGTTGGATAATGTAATGAATGCCCAGGCTTGCATAGCATGATCCTGATGGTTTGCATTGAGATTAGGGGATCCCCTAAGGACAGAGGGAAAGGCTGGACATCCTCCACCTCTATCCAACAGGACAACCTACCTAAAGAAACTAGGGGGAACAACTATGACCTGAGGCAATGGAGGAGAGAAAAAAACCCTATGAGGAGGAAATCTCTGGGGATCCAAGACCTAGATCACTTCCCTCCAGGCTTGGGATAGTTTATTTAGTGATGGCTCTGCAGCTGCAATTTGGAAAACCAAATTATGGGGAGGTGGAAAATATTCCAATTTGGAGGAAGGCTCTCACTCAAACCCTCTAGTGGGAATGTCGTGGAAGGTTGTGAGAAAACTCTGCAACAATATGTGCATCCAAGGTGCAAGAGGAGAGCAACAACTGCTGAGGCACTCACCTGGCCTACCCGCCCTAAATCAAACCAGGTGAACCAGAGGCAGTCGTAGGGAGAATGCAGTGAAGGTGCCTTGCTAGTGAAACCACCAAAGTCAATGACCAACAGTTATAGTGGAACACTAGAGCCAAAGGAAGTAACTTTTTCTACCCTTCACTGCTAATCTTAAATTCTACACCAGGAGCTGCTGTCACGTAGCAGGCGGCTTAAGCCAAGCCCGGGGTGAGAACATTCCCAGCTATGGGCCAGGTGAGAAAGATCCCACCCCAATTTGGACATGCTCGAAATGCGGACTAAATGCAGAGCGAGACCATCGGCTGCAGGAACCCTGAGCCAGAATAGAATGGCTGGCATGCCCCAGAAATTGATTGAGAGCTGAAAAGCTGGTGAACTGATGAGCACAGCTTGCTGAGATCGTAATGTGCAGTAAGTGCTGAGACCATGCAAGGTCGAATGCAGATTGAGTGCAGCAGAATCCCAGAGACTGAAGCTGAGGGAATGGCAGTAGGCATGATGCAATGGTTTGTGTAAGCAACGAGCAATGGTTGCATAAGCAAATGTGGACCTGAACATAGGTCAATATACAGTAGTAGTGATAGGTGGACCTGCATAACATACGGTATAGCAATTAAACAGCATGGAATTGGGGGCAAGCCAGCCAGACATGAATAGCCAAATCAAAGTGACAAACACTCTGAGGATTTTCGGCAGTGAGGCAAGATTGGCTGACCTCAGAGATGTAACTGCAATGAAACATGGAGACAAATGCTTTGAAATCAGGCATAGCCAGGCAGTGCAATGAAGTTGCAAGTAGAATGAAAGCAGGAATGAGCAGCACAGCTAGGGTCAGAGTAAACTGTGTCAGGTGAAAAGAATTGAGTATGCAACATGGAGCAGCTATGGTTGAGCTGAAACACACAGATAATGATTGCAGTTGCATTGCAGTATTTTGAGCATGGTGAGCACAATGTAAAAACACAAGCACTGGGTACAATAGTAATTAAAGCAAACAGCAGCAGTGGTCCTGGGCTCCTGCAGCCTGTACACATGGCATATGTCACAAAAGTCCACCTGGAGCTGGTGTGCAAAGATGGGGCACTGCAGTGACAGCGGCTGGGTCATGCATGATGCGCAGTAGGCACACACACACACTCTGCAAATGTCACAGATGTGCCATAGAGATGGGCAATGGCACATCACCGCGCAGTGCTGGGAGATGCATGATACACGGCCATTACCACCAGACATGCTCTGCCACGCATATCATGCGCTGTATGCAGTATTGTGGATGTGCAGAAATGCACCCAGTGGAGATGTGCCAAATCCATTAAATGCTCCCAACGTATCATGCATATGCAGAAATACACTGTATAAAGATGCACCAAACTAATTAATGTGCCCCTCAGATTGAGATCGACTGGGAGCAAATCTGCAATTTTCAGCCAGAGTATGCAAATGGCCTCATTACCAAATTCAGGCCCAACTGAATTGCTTAGCATCTCATTATAGTAGCTCCAAACCTCATTTGAATGTTCTGAACTGTACTTGGGCTGCCCTGTGCCATCTTGCACCACAGGTGACCAACAGGTACTGCAGCCCCGGAGGTATGTTTGTTTACATTCCTCATGTTGCAGCCTGTGTTGCACTGCATCCAGTGGGACCTGACCCACATCCAGATGTGCTGTAACTATGTGCATGCATGCTACTGTCATGTCCTGCACCGCCCCATCCCTGCTACTGGCCCTACCTGCCACTATCCTGTCCAGCCATGGTTCTCTGCCATGCCCCATTATTTGTGCCTGGGGGTGTGTGTTGCCTGCTGCCCAGCCACTTGTGCATGCTATGCCGTGCCCCTGCCCTGTCCACCCTGTGCTGTGGTGCACCACAGTCACTGTGTTTGTAGGCCCTATTCTGGCAGGCCACCCAGTGCTATGTTCCACATGGATGTAGGCATTGCACTTTCCTTGCCATTGCCCCCTTTGGCACTGCTTCCTGCCATGT
The DNA here is from genome assembly GCA_016271365.2 of Neoceratodus forsteri. Lineage (NCBI taxonomy): Eukaryota > Metazoa > Chordata > Ceratodontiformes > Ceratodontidae > Neoceratodus > Neoceratodus forsteri. The sequence continues at coordinate 339,274,815 of CM057454.1, read as the reverse complement.
GTCATGCCACAAAGTGCATTGTGTGGACATGGTGTCCTGCACACTGACCCACTAGATGGCTGCTAGGGATGTCTCGACTCTCCTCACACACCTCATTATCTCCACCATCAGGAATGGCACCCCGTCCTTATTCCCAGTTTCTTTTCCCTCAGTATGATAACACAACCAGCAGTCCAGATAACTTCTATGGAATGTTATTTTTTATGTACATATCAGAATGTACTCACAAAATGCACCACACAATAGCACACACTGCTCAGTGTACTGTCTTTACTGATGACAATTGCATTGAGTAACGACACACTGGTGCTCACACAGTCTGCTATCCTGGAAAACGCCTGTTGGGGTATTGTACATGGGACTACATCTTTTAGTCCTATCTCAGGAGATGCACCCAAGATGCGCCTCCCATTTGGCCTGAACAAAGAGTTGTATGGAACGTTCATGGGCATGCCTCCTCCAGATGTGCTGAATACATTGTACTAAATCTTCAGCACATCTGGAGATGCACCGGCCCATCTCTGCTCTTTGAATATAATATTTGGGCACATCTCTGAGATGCACTGAGCGCATCTGCTTTGAAAATGTCACCCAAGCTCACTAACCTGGGTGTGGTCACTGCTCAAGCCTTTAATGACTCAATAGTTCGGCACATGTACTGAAGCCTGTAAACATGCAACAATCCTCTTACAAAAAGTCAGGGAACCTGGGGACAAAAGACAGGGAAATGAATCATCTGATGGATAACTAGATTCACAAACTGCCATTTTTTTTAGAAAAAACTAGAACATTAGTAATGGGGCTGTTTGCTACATAATGTCATAAGCTACAAAGAACTGGTTTATAGTATTAGAAAGAGGAGATACTCAGCTTTCCAGTGGTATAACATATGTGTTTCGAACACTGATTATTACAGAATAAATGGCTGATTAATTTCCTTTACTGTTCTTAAATTGGTAAAAAACAGACAATAGTTTTCAGAAGACAGCAACAGAAAGCTCTAACCTTCAGTAAGTTGGTGAAATTCAGTTAAAACATGCAGGAATGAGTTAATCCTGAAGCTACAGATTTTTTTTTCCTGGTAATGCCCCCTCTTTTGCAGGGCAAATAAAAATATTACACATACTGTATAACTTTGCAAAGCACTGGAAGAAGACAAGTACAGGATGGGGTTATCTGGTGTTAAGTGTAACCATACACAAAGAACACATATAACAGTATGTCTTTTGTTGGAAGCCAAATAAAAGTTTTAAAAACAAAGGTCATCTTAAAAAAAACTAAAAAAACAAGAACTAAAGCAGGTACAGTAGCAAACTAACAATTTAATAATGTACTTTGTGCATATTCCTGAGTCACCCAATTTAAGGAGCTGTTACCTGCAGTGAAGCTGAACAGGAACTGCTGGAGTCCTACAGAATCTCAGGGGCGATGCTGCACTCTGATTAGTTACACAAATCACTGGTGCTTTTCATTGTGTGTTTTATTCAGTTAAGTACGTGTTATACTCATCTTGGTGTAGCACAACATTTCAGTTTGCTGTATCGACACCTTGGCACATGTTACACTCTGTTCAGTCTATGCCTTGCAAGTTTGGCAACAATTCAGTTTGCTGTCTGCTCATTTCAGTGTGCAACATGTACATTTTAATACATCATTTTGTTTTCAGTACTTATTAACCATTTAATTTATTTTCTACAGTACACATTCAGCAAGAACATCAATACAGTAAATAAATATTATCTACAATTCAGTATATGTCATATTCATTTTGGTATACATTATAATAATTTAAGTATCTTAATGATTTAGGCACATGTGATAACCATTTTGGTATGAGGAGTCTTATCCATTCCAGTATGGGTCATATCCATTTTGGTGTGTGTTGTATTCATTCTGGTATGTGTTATATGCATTGCAGTATTTTCTTATTGATTTTTGGTATGTGTCATATGCATTTTTTTTTATATGGGTCGTATCTATTTCAGAACGTTCCATATTCATAATAGAATGTATCATACCCTATTTATTATGCATTATCTCCATTTTAGTAAAGGTCATACATAGATTCTTACATATGTGCAACAGAAAAAGACCTTCTTGGCCCAATGAGTCTGTCCATTGCCTACCTCTTCACTTGCCCCTCCCCAGATTCCACATTCCTCCCCCTTGTCATCCCCTTGTGTTTGTCCCCTGCCCTCCTGAATCCCTCCACTTTTCTTGCCTGCACTACCTCATCTGGAAGACTATTCCAGGGCACCACCACCCTCTCAGTTAAGTAATGCTCCCTAATGTTTCTCCTAAACCTACCCCCCTCCACCCTCAGTCATTGCTCTTTACTCTTTACATCTAATATCCCGAGAATAAGCTCTCCCCCACTTTATTGATCCCCTTCATGTATTTGAATGTTTCTATCATATCCCCCCTCTCCCTTCTGGTCTTCAGTGGGTACAAATTCAACACCCTCAACTTCTCCTCATATGACTTCCCACTTAGCCCATGCCCCATTGTAGCAGCCCTTCTCCATACCCTTTCCATGCCATCTATGTCCTTGCATAAGTGGCATCTGCAGAACTGATCTACATGCTCCAGGTGTGTCCTCTTCATGGAGCTGTAGAGTGGCATCAGCACCTCCCTTTTTCTACTAGTTATCCCTCTCCCTATGCATGTCAGCATTCTGTTCGCTATGCCCACCACCTTTTCTGCATTGAGTCCCTACCTTAGTGTTGTCAGTGATCATGATTACTGAATCCCTTTCCAGCTCAGATGCAACCATTTCCGCACTCCCCAGTGTGTATGAGGTTTATGGATTCTTCTTTCCCAAGTGCATCACTGTGCATTTTTTGGCATTGAATTTCAGCTGCCATGTTTTCGACCACCCCTTCAGCAACCTTAGATCTTTCTTCATAGCTTCCACTCCGTCTAGGGTGTCTAACCTGTTGAGATTTTCATGTCATCTGCAAAAAGGCAGACCGTCCACTGCAGCCCCTCTGCTAAGTTACTAATGTAGATGTTGAATAGAATAGGACCCGGCACTGTACCCTGGGGAACCCTGCTCATCACCCCTACTTCCCCAGAATGCACCCCATTGACCACCACTCTCTGGCTTCTACCCATCAGCTTGCTCTCCACCCACCTTGTTATTTTCTGTCCCACCCCCAAACTCTCCAGCTTATTAACCAATCTTCTGTGGGGCACAGTGTCAAAGGCCTTATCAAAGTCCAGTTAGGCCATGTCCACTGATCAATCATCTTCATCTTCATCACCCTATCGAACAATTCAGTCAGGTTCGTCTGACATGACTGCCCCCCCGCCGGTGAAGCCATGTTGATGGATATCCTGCAGCTCTTCATCTTCCAAGTAACTAACCACCCCTTTTTTCAGTATTGCCTCCATCACCTTACCCACTATCAATGTGAGGCTGACTGGGCAATCATTGCCAGACTACTCCCTGCTGCCACTTTTTTGAAGTGGCACCATGTCAGCCTTCTTCCAATTCTCTGGCACCTACCCTGTACTGTATCCAAGGACAAGTTAAATAATCTTGCTAGTGGTGATGCACATTCCTTCCTTAGCCCCCAAAGCACCCTAGGGTGCAGGACATCTTGGCCTATAGCTTTGTCTACCCTCAATGTACCCAATTTCTCCCTTACCCTGCCCTCACTGATTGGACTAGGATCCATCCCTACAACCCCACTTCCCCCTTCCCCAGCACTGGTCCCCATCCTTCACCCTCTATCATGAAGACTGAGATGAAGTATGTGTTCAGCATTTCAGCCTTCTTAAAATCCCCTTCCACTTGTAATCCCCCTCACCATTTACCCTTATTATTATAAGGGTCCCAGGAATGCTACAATTTGGTTGGTTGTTAGCATTCTGAGACCCTTACATTAATCTCCTTATTAATATACCTCCAGAGCCTGAAAACATGAGCATAGATTTTAAAAATGAAGATCCTAATTACCTTTCCAGCATTCTGTGTTTGGAATCTATGGACACCATTAGAGCAAGGCTGATCAAGCCAATAAATACACTGAAAATTTATGTGTTCAGACTCAGACTGGATCTAATTCTGTGCAGGTGTTTTTCTTTAAAAAATGCAAACAAAACTGATTTGGTAACATTGCGCTCCTCAGGCAGCTTTGATTTTAAAAATGAAATGGACTTGGCTCTTTGTGTCCATGCTGAACCTCTACCTGGTCGCTCCTAACTCCTAATAACTGCAGTAGACACCTCTATCAAACACAACCCCGACCTCTACCTTATCCTGAACAATAGCAAACATAGTTTCATTCTGTAGCTGTATAAAACTCCTACTCATTCCAGAGACAATGTTTTACAGTTTTTCTCCCGCTTCCAAAATTTACAATGTACATGAAAAAAGCTACGTTCCCACCAGCTCCATCACATTCCGCAGTCCTTAGCACTGGATGTTACTACACACTAACAACTATTCACTCTTCAGTGACACTGATGGAAAGTTAAAAGTACCTTTTGTTTTCTAAGTGAGAGATGAACAAGCCTGAGCAGAGTGGGAGACAGGTATTGGTCAAACAAAACATTTCGAGTATTTCTGGAATAATTATTTAAATCTGTGAGCAGTGGAGTGGCCTCACTGACAGTTGAAGCAAGAGACGTGATGGGTGAGGGATGATGAAACAGAATTAATAAAATGGTGAGGAAAAATCCTGCCTGCCAATTAGTCAAAGAAAAAAAAATTCCATGGGAAAACTCTTACTTAAAGCTACTAAATGAAACTTGCATCCACTTAGAGAGCGATAAAGGGACTGCAGCTGACATCAGAGCGATGCTGGCTAAAACAGAACAAATCCTACTGAATTTTGCATACAAATGACATATATGACTTAATATGTGACAGTTTTTTTTTTCAGAAGGGAAGACAAACCCAAGTGACAGGTTGCAGAAGTCTCGCTGTTCTCTTGCTGTCACGCCCCCCACTCGATCAACTGCATAAACTAGCCAAACACCTCTTTCTATAGTGCTTCTCTGGTTTCTCCTTGCATCTCAGCCCTTCTCCCGGTTCTACGCTGTGTTCATTTTTTCTGCTTTCTCCTCCTTACTGCTTACTACTCTCTAGCTGTCATATTCTGTCCACTTCTGACTGAATGCAGTGAGACATCTCTGTGTGTAGCACTGCTCCTGTTTACCATAAGTTGGATTTATGTAGTATACCTGAAGAATGACAGATTTAAAAAGAACAGGTACAGTAAGACATCTCCTTTTTGACAGACACGTTTAACTTTAGAAAAATAACTATGGTAGCAAAGGCTGGCTGGCTTTGGGCATTATGTACCGCTATTTCAACAGGAATAATGACAGGAGGGCAGTTAGTTTAAAAAATGCTTCACAAGACATGGAACTGTCTGTGTTAGCATAGAGCTAAGCCACTGGCAGTCTTGTAAACAGAAAAAATGCCTATTTGTAACACTGAGCTTGTGTTTTTAACAAGTCAACAACATAAGTCCCGAAACCAATGCAAAACAGTAATTGGGTGATGTCATGGTGTCTATTATTCTGCCCTGTTCTATTTGGCTAATACACTGACCCAGATCACAACAAACAAACCAAATCCTATGCAATTTAGCATGGCGGAGGGACTATTTTATGTAAATTTCACAAAAAAAAGAAACAAAATATTTGAAAAACTATTCAAACTACAGTAACTTGTAACCCAGTTATAATAATAGCAATAATGAACTCCAGGGGTTACGTTAATGTCCAAGTTAATCACCCCCTGTAGGCAACATGGCACTCGACTGTGCCTTGTGCCACATTACACCCCCGGGGGTGATTAACTAGTACATTAACGTAACTCCCGTTGTTCATTATTGCTTAACTATCCCCTGCCTTTCTTTCCTCTTTTTCCCTATGTATAGAAAGAAAGTCTTGTCCCCCATTTTAGCCTGCCTAGCAATTTTCTCCTCTGTTTCTGGTTTGCCTTCCTAAACCTCTGCCCTGCCACCCTCAATTTCTCCTTGTAAGTTTCCATATCCTCCTTCACCTGTCTCCTCTTATATTCTCTGAAAGACCTTTTCTTCTCCTCTATTGCCCCTCTCACTTCCCTATTGAACCACAGTGGCCTCCTTCTTTTGCTCTTTCTCACCTTCATTATACAGCTCTTTTTGGCTTTAAGTAGCCCCCCTCTTAATCTTATTCGATAGTTCCTCAGCCCCCATCTCTTCCATCCCCTTCATTTCAATCTAGAATACTTCCCTCATCTTGGGGAAATCTGCTTGCCTGAAGTCCATGACCTTTGTGATGGTTTCACTTGCTTCATATCCTGCTCTAACCCTGAAGTCCACTGTGTTATGGTCACTTTTCTCCTACGCTGACCCTCACCCCCACTTCCTCAACACTATCCTCATTTGTGAGGACCACGTCTAGTATGTGACCCCACTACTGGGCTTCCTGACCAGCTGCTGCAGGAATTTTGGCACTGTATTTGGGCATATGTCATATTTTTGCATATTTTGGCAACTGTCATAATTATTTCGGTATGTGTTATACACATTTTATTATACGTCATATCCATTTCAGTATAGGACATATTCATTCCAGCATGTGTCATAATTATCTCAGTATGTGTCATAGCCATTTCAGTATAGGTCATATGCATTTCAACATGTCATAATTATTTCAGAATGTGTCATAACCATTTCAGTTTGTGTCATATCCATTTTGGTGTATGTCATAATTATTTCAGTATGTGTCATGACCATTTCAGTTTGTGTCATATCCACTTTGGTGTATGTCATAATTATTTCAGTATGTATCATACCTGTATTGGTGCATGTCACATGCATTTTTTTTGTTATACACATTTTGTTGTGTGTCATACCCATTTTGGTATATGTCATACCCATTTCAAGATATGACAGATCCATTTTGGTATTTGTCATAATTATTTCAGTATTTGTTATATCCATGTCAGTATGTGTCATATCCATGTCAGTTTGTGCTATAACCATTGTGTTGTATGTCATAACCATTTTGGTATGTCATACCCATTTTGCTGTGTGTCATATCCATTTCAGTATGGGTCATATCCATTTAGCTGTGTGTCATAACTATTTCAGTGTGTGTCACACCAATTTTAATGTGTGCCATATCCAGTCAAGTTTGTCTCATACCCATTTTGATATATAATACCCATTTTGCTATGTGTTATAGCCATTCCAATATAGGTCATATCCATTTCGATATGAGTCACTATTATTTCAGCATGTGTCATACCATTTTCAGTATGTGTAGTGTCAAACCTATTTTGGCGTGTGTCATACCCATTTTGGTATGCCGTACCCATTTTACTATGTGTCATCTCCATTTCAGTATAGGCCGTATCCATTTCAAAATGTGTCATAATTATTTCTTTATGCATCATTCCATTTTGGTACAGCATATCCTTTTAATTTTGTGTCATACTTCTTTTGGTGTGTGTCACACCCATTTTGGTATGCATTAATAAGTGTTATTTCTATCTTGGTTTATGTCATATCCATTTTGGTGTATGTCATATCCAGATTGGTATGTGTCAAATACATTTTGGTATAGGTCATACCCATTTCAGAAGGCCTCATAACCATTTCAGTGTGTGATATACTCATTTTCATGTTTGTCATTCTCATAATATTATGCTGAAAACATTTTGTTGTTAGTCATAGACTTTTCACTATTAATTATATTCTGAAAACTGTTATTTTGAATTGAATGGCTTCCTATAGAGCACTATGCTCAGAGTTTGTAGTTTTTGAAAATGAAACTATTGCAGGTGATTTGTTAGGGAGGATGAAGTAAGTGCACAGCTGGGATGGTTTTCTTTCCAGAGGGAGTCTGGGGTACATACAGTACAAATAGATATAAATGCAAAACCTGAAACATAAGTGTTTGTATCCAGACTCTGGGGAAGAAGAAAAGGGGTATGAGCTGCTGATCAACAGGACAAGTGATATGGCTCCCCCAATCAGGTAAACAGAGGACATCCCAAGTTTGCAGATTTTGAAACTGAGTTTGTTTTTGCATTTGGGGGTTGGTGATGGGAAGGTAAGTGTGCAACTGGGTTTTTTGTTTGTGGGAGTTTAGGGAACATACAGTACAAGCAGAAGAAAATAAAATAAAACCGATGAAAAAAATTAATGTTTGGAACTAGAGCTCAAGGTAGTCAAGATCGGGCAGGAGTTGTGGAACAAACAGATAATGAGCAGATCATGAGACACAGTCTCACCAGCCATTTGGATTGGGGAAGTCCCAGTGGGCCTACATACTGTAGAATGGAGTCCAAGGCACTCCAGTGAGTGATGGCCCCTGTAGCTTAATGACCATGAAGCAGGAAGATGAGGTGTGTAGGGTGTCTACAGGGTGATCTGTAGGACACTCTGCATAATTCCTGGCTCAAGGGAAGATCCAAAAGGGTTCATCCACTGAGGTTAATCTTTAGTGTTTGTAATTATTACAACTGTAATTGAGTTGATAGGTCGTAAATTAGGAACAAACAATTTTTGCTAGCAACATGGAAACATTAGAATCAAAGGATCAAAAGTACTGAAAGGCTCCAAACATTTCATATTATACATCGGATGAGACTGAGGTTTCATAAGAGCATTTCCCCTATTTTATTGAAGGAGGCTGAGTCCCACCACAACCGATTTGCCTTCCCATTCTATTTGTTATAGAGTAGATATTCAGTAATTATTGCTATTTTGCATTTTTTTGTTTGCTTGTTTTCAAAAAATGTATTTTAATCTAGCATTAGATCCTTTTGTCCATGTGGTACATTGTAGGTTTGCATTATCTTGTTCAACAGTAGCGGTTCACCATACCCGGTGTAAAGAGCACTTCAAATATAGCACTGCAAAAACCGCACTTCAAAAAGAGTTTCTGCTTTGATAGCAACAAGGGCATGACAGCTCATGTTAATTACCACTACCCCATCACTATAAAGGCAGGTGAGGAAGGAATGAAGGAATTGAAAGTGTGGTGGTTGGCCAAACTGCTCCCATGGCAGAGAGGGCTAAGGCATGAGAAGAGCAAAGTGGCAGATCAGGGTTAGGTTCCCGGTCTCCTGAGTAGTAGTTCTTTTGTCTTCCCCTCATCTATAGTGTTTTTTTAATACTTTGTCCCAAAATTCAAAGACCCCCCAACAAGTTTCTTCCCATCCCTGTGTTCTGCACCTCCCCCAGAGCTGCATATTTTAATATCAGGTGAAAATGTATATTTCCTGTTTTCACAATGGTGGCAGTCGTTGGCTACCACTGGCATTGTTTGTTCTGGTGTTGTTTTGGGATGGTGCTGTTGTTGACAATGTTGTTTTTGTGGTGTGCTTGTTGATGGAGCTGTTATTAATTCACTGTCTTGACATGGTGCCATGGTTCTCACTGAAGCTAACAATGATAAACTGTACTTTTCTGCCTGATGTACTTTGAAGTCTGTATAGCATCACATTTATTGCACTGGAGACCACTTCACAATGTATTATGTTACACTTCATATTATCTTAGCCACCTAATTGCAAATGACTGTACAGTTGCTGGTCGTATACTTAGCTGCCTTTAAATCAATTGATCTGTACTTGTTAGGATAGCAGGGCAATAGCAAGAAAAAAACAGTAACTGATCAGGACAGCCCCCTCCCCCAAGTAAAAATAACTGCTAAATTGAAATCTCTTCAGATGACATGTGACAGCCATTTTATATACAGTATGTAGTGTGCCTTGATCACAAAAGTACTGACTTTACCACCAAAACTGAACATTATTCAGCATGGCAGGGTACTTCTTTATTAACAAACCAGCACCTGCCTGAAACAAACTGTTAACTGACACACATGGAAGAAATAACTGCTGGAAAGCCCTTAATTTCAATGATTAATATAAAGTACTGTATATTTTTTTAAAAGGCTTATCAATTGTTTTTCGGATGAGACTGTCTTTCAGATGAGACATTAAACCGAGGTCCCATCTGCCTGGATTGGTGGTAGTTCAGGTGGATGTTAAAGATCCCATGGCACTTATCGAAAAGAGTAGGGGAATTTCCCTGGTGTCCTGGCCAAATTTCCTCATTCACTAAAAATACCACCAACAGCTTAATCTGGTTCAAGGTCAGTTGGCATTCATCTGTATCCCCTTCCCCCGGGTCGTGCCTGAAAATAGGCAGGATTTGTCTAGTGCACTTACCCGGTCAACAAAACTAAAAAAAAAAAAAAAAAATTATGAAAATCCAAATAAAACAAAATAATAATCAATAAAATCAACTTCTGGAGAAACAGATAACTAAACTAAATGTTCACTAACAAAAATAACACTGAAAAATACTACACCACCTCATACAATGAGAATTTGTTGAAGTAATTATTCACAATTTAGTTCCGTACAAATAAAAAAATGAAAGTTGGAAAAATGTCTTAAAACACCCATGTGGTCAAAGAACAATGTGTCGCTGGAAGTTAATAACATTGGTATTTGAAGAAGTGACTCCTAAGTATAAGAACAAGCTGCTTAATTGTGTGAAATGCTTTAAGTGTAATATTGCTGAGGTAATAATCAAAAACCTTCAAACTGTGTTTAAATAATGTTAATGAAACACATAGACATTGAGGTTTGACTAACACAATTTTTTTGATTAAAAAATTCCCAAAATCATTTCCTATCTCCTTTTGAGGAAACATTTCTAACAATTAAAACTTGTGTTTTCTCTCATTTGATCATCTGATGTGGTTATTTATTTAGAAATTAGTATCAGGCAGTATCAGATATTTTATTTCTCTGATATGCTGTCTCAGTAAACTGAAACTGCTGAGCGAGTAAGTACAGATTGTAGTTTGAGTTCCAGCTGATTCCGAAAATGCTGTCCTTTCCAACATATACAGCATACTCAATATACACTGTGCTGCAAGTTCAACCTGCCACTTCTAAAATTCATGTCCCACTCAGTTGTAATTTATGTTAAACTGGACACTATTTACAGATTGCAGTCAATTGTTTTGCTGATAGAAGTTACACTGAATAGCTCAACTTAGTCTTTTTCTATTCTCTGGTCTGTGTGTAAATGTTGTCATTTATACCTATTTCAGTCCATATGTTTGCAGGACTGCATTGAAATCATAGATACTCATTTATATATTCTTTTAGATATGTAATGTAATCATAGCTGTTATTTTGGTAGCTGATCTCAGTCACTTGACATACTCAAGTTGTCTGCTTATATCAATTAACTACTTGAATAGCTTCCTATAAGTGGCTCAGGTTCTGGACTGTCTGGAATCTCATTTATATGCATATTTAGGTATACTGATGTTTAAAAGGGGCACAATCTAAATAAAAACCCAAGAGTAGTTAGATGACACAACTCCAATAGGAGTACACTACTCGTTTTTTCACACTTCCCTTTAGAATTACTGTTCCAGAAAGAAAAACAAAAAGACAATTGAACACAACAGTGCAAATAAAAGAACTTATTCATATAAGAAAGACATAAAGACACTTGAAGACAACTGAGCAAATAAAACAAGAATGTATTATGTAAGACAGAAACTAATTTATAATCATGCCACATTATCATCACACAAATGACTCAGAATGCACCAAATGGTATGTGAAAACATAGTACCCAGGACTCATAGAATCACATGATAAAAAGACACTGAACTATGGCAGTGACATCAGAAAAAATTCCACATTGGTACGTTTGCTATATTGATTACCTACACTGAGTGTTTAGTGAGGAAAAGAGTAAAGTACAACTGGTTAATGGGCCATTACACCAGCTCAGGTCTGGTCTAACTCTGGGTTGGTGCTGCAGACATTGACAACCTTGTAGAATTCCACATTAGGGCATATGGCAGCCAATGTCTGGTGTATGGCCCTTTGTGCAATGGCATTCCCCCTGTGTTTGAATCTGGTCAGGTGAAGGGCCTCTCTGGCAAAAGAGTGTGTGACCTCAACACAGCCTGCATTCAAGAATCAGGATTGGTTCAAATTTTGATGCAAGGTGCCTCTTGTGTCCATTCTTTTTGTTGCAAGCACTTTGCATCAATTGTGGGGCTTTGAGAATTGGACCCATAGTCTTCAAACATACAGAACTATGTTCCCCCACATGTTGCCAACAATCTGTAGGCCCTGGCTGAAGAAAACAGATCACATCTGACCTTATTTGGTGATGGAATGGGGTTAGCATTAGGGTTGAGAACCCCAAGGAAGACCTAACCCCGGATTCGCCAAGACTCAGGACAGTGAAAACCATATTAATGTTTCCCTTTGCTGCTTGGGGAGGGGGGTAGGGAATTAGGGTTCAAAACCCTAACAACACATTTCCCTACTTTTGTCACTTTAAACTGGACCATAACTGATGCATTAACACAGTTTTTTTGCAAATAATTTCCTTACTTTCTGAGACAGAATTGTATCCTCATTCATGCAGGTCCCTTTGGGACCTGTGTGAACACATCCATGTGATTACAGAAGTGCAGGGCCCTTTGGGCACTGTGCTTCCTTTCCTCCAGAAAAGCAATTTATCTGCTTCATTATAATTTTTGTGGGGACAGTGTCATGGTTTGCTAAAACTGCAATGTTATTCTATGTGAATTTTCATTTTTTATATATTTTTTTGCTTTATCTATTTTCCACCTACCCTGACCCCCAGCCTACAACTCATTTGGGCTGAATAAGCCCCTGCTTGCCCACCCGTCACACCCCAACTGCCAGCACCTGCCACTAGATCCTGCTCGACCCAATGTCTGGACGGTTCTATCTCTAACCCTTCTAGAAGTGCCCTTCTGTCCTGCAAGGTGGGAGAGCAGGGAAGAGAAGAAGTCTGAAGGCTTCCCACCCAGAAAGTTGGGTGTGGGGGCAAGAGTGGTGCCCTCTGAGGACTGTGGCATGGTGGGGACAGAGGCTGTCATACGGCAGAGCTGGAACATGCCATTATTCAATTTTCTGTCCCAACCACCACACACATAGGAATACACTGCTGCAGGGACCTGGGATGGGGACATCTAGCAATGGGTGGTTACCCATGCCACCAAGGATGTCATCACAAGCCCCAACCAGGAACTGTTAAGGACCAATGCTACTCCACCCACTTTCCAGGAGGGAAGGGTCCATGAGTCACTCTGAACTCCTTCCCTGCTGGCCTCTACGTTTGGCATATAGGCTCAGGGTGAAAACCCGGGTTGCCAGCATGCCGAGTGAACACCCATCACTTGGCACCATGGGGCCATTTTTAATTTTAATGATTTTCATATGCCTGTTTTCAGTTGGTATTTCATAGGAGCTTAGTTTTGTAGTATGTACAGTATTGTGATCCTATTTGTGATATATAGATTGCCCCTGAACTCCAAAGAATGATGGAGTAACAGCTTGTTAAAGTTGCAATTTTATCCTATGGGATTTTTTTATTTTTAAAGTTTTATGTCTTTTATATGTCCACTGACTTTTCTTTGAGAGGGTATTATATGTTAGTATTGTAGTTCTCATTGGGATATTTCTTTTGATACATAGATTGTCCCTTAACTCCAAATCTTGACAAACTTACTATTTGTTGTGCCTATGGGGCAGGTGCCAGAGCTGTGCTCACCTGAGGCCAAGTCACTGTCCATCTCTGAAACCCCCCCATGAAGTGATCCCATCTGATCAGCTTTCTGGCTTTTTTTTGACACATCACCACCCTGTCATTGCTGCTGTCTCCCTGATGCCTCCTAGGGCACCCTATGCTCCTTCTGCCCCCTACTTGCAGATTTTCTTCTATCACCACAGTGTCTGGCAGTGGCACATGGCCCTTAGACCACCTCCTGGCTGGTCCAACCAGAGCCCCCTGTTGTATTCAAGGCTGGGCTTCCAAAATTAAAAAATAAGGGGATTGCGCAGCCCCTCCATGGCACAAGCCCCCTTGCAACCTGGCACAAGGGTAATTTTGTCACAAGGGTGGCGCAGGGTTGCTTTGGAAATCAGGATTGCCACAAAGTTTGCATCAAATATGTCCTTTTTAAAATCAGTCCCCTAATCTATTTTCATATGGCCCCATTTCTTTTTTGTGAGGCCATATGAAAGAAGAAAATTGTCTCATGAAAGAACATTTTTAAAAGGTTTTAAAACACATTTCTGGGTTCTTTCTAAAAACTAACTGCAGAATGCAACTAATGAGATCCCATTTAGCAAGATACATGTGTTAGTGTCCCTACAGGATATGATTTTTATGGGTTTTCATACGAATGCATGAACATATGAAAAAGTCAGCAGAAGAAGGCCATTTGATCTATCAAGTCTGCTTGTATTGCAGGGTCCACAGCTTGAACTAATGTCCCTGACCTCCTTCCCCACTCCTCCCATCCTCTCTACCCATGATCCTTACCTTCTCCCTATGCCTATCCCAGCTTCTCTTAAAGCTGCTCACTGTCTTCAATGAGGTGACCTCTTCTGGCAATGTATTCCAAGTGTCCACTACCATCTCTGTGAAGAAGAGCTTCCTGACCTCCCTCCTAAACCTCCCACCCTCCAGCTTAAGACTGTGCCCCCTCATATTACAGTTGCCACTCAGTTTAAAGAGACTCTCCGTATCAACCTTATTTATTCCTTTCAAGTACTTGAAGGTCCCAGTCATGTCCCCTCTCTCTATCTCTCCTGTCTTCCAGGGAGTACACGTTCAGTGCCCTCAATCTCTCCTCATATGCCTTACCCTGCTGACCTGCTATCATCTTTGTAGCCCTCCTGTGGACCTTCTCCAGCAGGTTAATCTCCCTTTTGAAGTGTGGGCACCAGTACTGAAATCCATACTCTAGATGTGACCTTGCCAGTGACCTGTACAAGGGCAGTATAACCTCCTAAATCCTACTACTGATCCCCCTAGATATGCATCCCAGCATCTTGTTTGACTTTGCTGCTGCTTTCTTGCACTGGGGGAGTGCTTCAGGTCACTAGTGATCATCACTCCCAGGTCCTTCTCCTCCTCTGATGCAGCTACTCAGACTCCACCCAGTCAGTACTCTGTCCTGGGATTCTTTTTTTTTTAATTTTAATTCTCTCTCTTTATGCCCCCTTCTCCCCACAGTGCTTCCTTACCTTCAGTAGACACCCATGGCCTTGTACATCCCTACTCATCTGTCCAGTTGCCAGTGTAGTCTATTCCCTGATGAAGCCTTGGTTTAACTCCCAGGTGGGTATGATGTGGGGCCCCCTTTCCTCCACCCCAAGCATCTGTGTTTCATTGGGGGTCTGTCACTGGCACTGGCAGGGGCCATGGGATTGGAGTCTGAAGCTCCATCTACATGGAGCACCACAGGGTTTTCCTGCTTTCTCTAGGCCCTCTGACAGGAAATCAGCATGCCTGGGAAGCCATGGGGCAATACATGTCAGGACATGCGAATGCTCTGGCTCCTGGCTGATGTCCCTCCCTCCCTCCCTTCTGCTTGCTGTCCCATTGCACCTCCATCTGTGGTCACCCAGGTGGTGGTAGAACAGCGAGGAAATGCAACTCACCCACCCCAGAAGAGGACAGCAGCCTTGGTTGCTCAATCCTCCTCTGCCTGGCCAGTCCTCCAGCTACCTGAGTCCGTTCCCGAACCCGGGTCGCTGGTGCCATGAGTGGTAGCCCTACCACTGTGCTGGTGGGCCAGCCTGTCCTGGGATTCTTGGCTCCAAAATGCATAACTCATCATTTCTTGGCATTGAAGCCAAGCTGCCAGATCCTGGACTACTTTGCCAACTTTTCCAGATCTTCCTGTAGGTCCTGTATCCCTTCAGCTGTGTCCACTCTCCCACAGAGTTTGGTGTTATCCATGAATAGGCACATTTTTCCCTTAATGCCATCTCCAATGTCATTGATGAAGACATTGAACAACACCAGCCCCAGCACCAAGCCCTGCAGGATTCAACTGGTTACTGCTCTGGTGCCAGATAACTCTTCCCCCCTCAACCACCCTCTGGGTTCTGTCCCTCAGCCAATTTTCCACCTATCTGGCCACCTTTTCCCCAACCTTGAGATCCACCAACTTCCCAATCATCCTTTTCTGGGACACAGAGTCAAAGGCCTTGCTGAAATCAAGATAGAGGATGCCTACCACTCTGCTTGGCCCTTTACTACTGTCTTAGTGACACAGTGAAAGAAGTCAATCAGATTTATTTGACATGATCTCTCTCCCCCATGAACCCATGCTGCCTCACATTCTGAAGACAATGCTCCTCTAGATATTCCACTAACCTTTCCTTTAGTATGGCCTTCATGAGCTTGCCCACAATGAAGGTCAGACTGACTGGTCTGTAATTCCCTGGGTCATCATTGGGATTGCTTTTGTGGAGGAGCAATACATTTGCTGTTCTCCAGTCCTGCGGTACTACTCCTGACTCTAGTGAGCTATTAAATAGGTCTGCCAGTGACTCTGCCAGCTCCTCAGCCATTTCTTTTAGTACCCTTTTTTTGTTTTGAAAAAAAAAAACAGAAACAAGATGGCTGCCATATGAAAGAAGAGTTTTTATGTCATGAAACAGGATTATCCCTTCATGAAAGAGAATTCTCTTTCATATTTATTTATTTGTTATTTATTTATTGTAATCTTGGATTAACACCTTTTGAGAACAAGTCCATTACATAGCTTCCATGTCAGAGATGAGACAAACAGGGAAAACAAATATGTTACAGGATTTCAATAATAAAACAGATTAACACAGTTTAGACTGGAGCAATACAATTAAACTTAGGCAATACAAATAGCATTGTGTATAAATCAGTAATGTACAATGTGAACCTTCTTTTATACGAAAGGCAGAGCCCATCAAGATGATCTGAAGTAAGGAATTATTGAGCAGAGGAGAACATTTTCAACTCAGTGAGTGTCATTAGGTGAAAATTAGAGAAGAGAAGAAAAAAACAAGATTAGGGTTGGGTGAGGCTGGCAGTAGGATAGAAAAAGATGGTGGGGGAGGGAAGGAGGGACAGGAAGAAGAGGAGGAGGGCAGGTTTTGGTCAGGTAAGAAAATACATGGTAAAGCTATAGCTGGAAGCAGTCACAGCTGGAATTCACAACTAGATGATGTCTAAGCATTCATTTAAAAGGGCTGATTGTGCCCAGAGAGGAGATGTCAGGTGGAAGAGTATTTAGCCAGTTAGGAGCATGGGTTGCAAAATACCTTTGACCTAATGTGGTGCAGAAATGTTGAAGGTTGAAAATCATAGTATTAGAACTTCTGGTGCAGTGAATGGACTCAAAGGGGGTAAGTAGATTATGTACCCCAGAGAGTACTAGGCCAAGACTTACTTTTTTTGCCATGAGCAAGGTTTGGTATTTAAGTCTGCCTGCAAACTGGAGCCAATTGGCCTTAGCATACAGGTCACATGTGTGAGTGAGCTGAGCAGCTCCAGTTGCTAGATGGCATGCTTTATTTAAGGTCACTTTGAGGCTGTGGATGGCTGGGTCCATAGCAGTGCCACAGATAATTAGTCCATAGTCTACAAGACAGACCACAGAACTTTGAATGGCAATGCTTAGGGCCTCAGCGGTTAGGCTATTCTTATGCCTGTAGAGCAGACCATTGAGCATATTGATTGCCCTGGCCATAATGTTGATGCATTGGGTGTACAATAAGGTATTATCTAAAGTAACTCCCAGATATTTAAAGTGTTGTACTAGTCTGAGTGGTGTACCCACCACATTTAAGACTGAGAGAGGGTAAGATTTGTGCCTGCTTCTGGAGCTGGAGAACATCGTTGCTTTAGTTTTCTTGTAATTCAAGATGATTTTATGCTCACTGAACCACTTCTCTACTTCATTTAAATTTCTCTGTAAGCTGACTTCCACATTTTTTGGGTCAGGATCTCTGGTAAATAGGACTGCGTCGTCTGCATAGAGCAGGATGCGACCATGACAGGAGTTGGGGAGCTGGGTTAGAAATATGCTGAATAGCAGCAGACCCAGTATTGATCCTTTTGGGACACCAGAGCAAACTGTTTTACTATCAGAGAGTACATTGTCAGTCTTGACTTGCTGGGAATGAGATTGCAGGCAGCTTTTGAATCATGTAGCAGTATCAAAGGAGAGTCCTAGGGATGCTAAGTGTTTGATCAGAAGGTCATGATTTGCTGTACTGAATGCTTTCATAAGGTCGATAAAAACTACCCCAACCAGAGTACCTTGGTTCAAGGAGCTATGAATATAACCTGTGAACTCAAGGAGGGCAGTTGTGGTGCTGTGTCCCTTACAAAACCTGTGTTGCTCTGGTCATTGTAACTGGTATTTATCTAGAAATTCTCATAATTGATCAGTCACTATTCTTTTGAGTGCTTTAGAAAGTGGTGGAAGGATTGAGATGGGTCTATAGTTTCTGCAACCTGTTCGATCCCCTCTCTTAAATACTGGTGTTACTAAAGCAGCTTTCCACTTTTCTGGTAATTGTGAATACCTCAAAAATGTATTTATGATGTGTGTTAGTGGAGTTCGTATTTCATCTAGAGTTTGAGCAATTAATTTAAGGTCCAGGGACTCACCACTGAACCTAGACTTCCCTAAGGCCTTTAGGAAGTTATTTGTGGCTTCACTAACTGACAGAACTCTGAAGTGGAATGGAGGATGAGATGGGGCTGATCCTTTGTTCTTATATTAGGGATTAAAGTGGATTTATTGAAGAAATCTGGGGGAGAACATTGCTGAGGTCAGAGAATGTGTTGTTAAAAGCATTTGCAATGGTTCTGGGATCCTGATTGCTTAACATGGTGGAGGGAGATTTGGAATCTTTCCCAGTGACTTCTTTTATATTTGACCAGAATCTTTTACCATCACTCCATATGCGAGAGAGTGCCTCCTTATAGTGCTGATTTTTCACTGCTTGAATAGTTCTAGTGCAGCCATTCCGGGCATTTTTATAGGACTGAATGTAGGCCTGCTTTCCTTTAGCTCTAGCTCTATGCCAAAGATGGCCTTGTGATCTCATCATTTCTATCAATTCAGAGAAAAAGAATAATGGGATGGAATATCCCTTAATTTTCCATGTTTTTAAATGATTGTGTTTACTGCACACATTGTTGAAGATAAGAATGAATTGTGCCAGTGCGGTATTCACATTGGAGGAGGAAAAGACAGGTGACCAGTCAAGCTGGTGAAGGTCAGCTTTCATTTGATCAAGGTGCCCTCATTTAAACACCCTGCTTGTTGTAGTTCTAAGTGGAGCCTTAGAGAAATTGTTTGACCATAGGGACTGGACAGGCAAATGGTCACTTAACAAGTCAGGGAGAACAGTTGTATGGGTTATATGCTCTGGTCAGTTAGACAGTATCCAGTCCAGCAGTGTGGCTGTGCCAGTCTTGTAGTTCATCCTAGTAGATGATTCTACTAACTGAGAGATGTGTACTGCGCTGAGACTGCATCCCTATAAGGATTTGCAGCAGAGGAGAGCCAGTTGGCATTAAAATCTCCCAGCAGTATAGTTTCTGAGTTAAGATTCAGTGTATTCAGACACTCCATAAGTGAGTCTAACCCTTAGATCTTCAGTTTAGGTGGAATGTATATTGTTATAATAGTAATGGCTTTGTTGTGTGCACCCAGGAGCACTTTCAAAGCTATGGCTTGTATATGCACACCTGTAGTGGGCAATGGCAAGGTGTGGCCCTGAAGGTTGTCTCTGATGTAGACTGCACAACCGCCCCCCATTTGGACAGTCTGTCCTATCTGTACACTGTATATCCAGGTATTGAGATGGAGGCATCTGCTTATTTTAGGGAGAGACATGTCTCAATATAGAGAGAGAATATCCAGATTACGTTGCAAGGTCCATGCATTCAAGTTAGCCATCTTAGGAAGGAGGCTACATATGTTCATTGAGGCAATCGAAAGTTGCCCTGTAGTTCTCCGGTAGGGAGCGGCAGAATTGGGGGGAACAGGGTTTGGGTGGATATTTCCAGAGAGCAGTAATAATAGCAAGGCTATTTTGCAGTAGTACTCTTTTAGTTGCTTTCTGTTGATTTTATTTAGTCTGCTGCTATTGTATTGCCAGGTGCATTTCTTAGGAATGCAGAAGATCCCTGGGAAAAGAGATCATTTTGGCAGCCAGTGAGGGCAGTGGTAAAGCATGTCCCATCCAATGGTTACTGGTAGGATCCAAAGTAGAAAATTAAACTTATTGCTATAGGATACTGTTGTGGTCCTGTGCACATTAAGCAAACTGTCATTTAAAATTATTGTACCTATAGACTGTGAGTTGCTCACAGGATTGGCTGCAATAGTTAGTAGAGTGACCAGAAGCACCGTTCTCGCTATTATGTAAATGACAGGTGCCATAGTGGTACTTAAATGATTAAAAGAAGTTGGAGAATGTGTTTTATTTTGTGATAGATATGCATTTGGAGGAGGCATCAGCAGATCACTTAGGGGGTGCTTTGTAACCCGCTAGAAGGGAGAACCCCTTTAAGATGAAGAGACGAGTAGAAAACTAAATAGCCAATGTAGAGAAAGGGGCAGAGGAATGCTCCACAGAAGGAGCATTTAATAGAGGTCAGGGCTGGGGTGGGCAGGTGGGACAAATTCAAAAAAATTTTAAGTTAAGTAATAAGTTAAGGAGAGCGCTGAAAGCACCAAAAGTTCATAAAGAAGCAGGCAGCGAAGCAGCCAATGGGCAGCCAGCAGTGGCGAAAGCAGTCCAATCAGAACTGCAGCTCAGAAGCCTAGTGAAGCTCCAAGGAGAATGTACCTGAGAATGGATCTGGTAGGGAAGGTGCCAGGAAAGAAAGCAGTGGCTGCTTCAAGTGCTGCAGTGTAGCCAAGGAGCTGCTTGTAGTTCTGGGGAAGCTGGTAGGAGGTAACAGGCAATTGCAGGAGATTGGGACCAGGCACAGAATTAAGGGCTGGGGCCACCGTCAAGCTCACTCAGGGCAGTAAGCTGAGAATGGATCTGATAGGGCAGGCGCCAGGAGAAGAAAACAACGGATGCTTCAAGTGCTGCGCTGCAGCCGAGGAGCTGCCAGTGGTTCTGGGATTTGGTAAATCCTCACATCCAGGATTGTATGGCTAAATTCTTCTTTTGTATGAAACAGCTATCCAAAAGACAATACCAAGCATGATCAGAATCAAAATTTGAAATCTTTATAATTCTGGAAAGGATTAATATTTTTTCACCAAACCAGTGAAAGGCACCATTCTGGGGCAAGCCCTTTCTACCCTGAAAATGTCAGATAAAAATTCCAAACCATCTTAACACCAGGGAATGATAAAACAAAACAGCCAACCCCCCAATTTTTTTTTCTCTTTTTCCACTATCCAGTTCTTGGAATCTGCACATCCGACTGGAACAAAACCTGACACATCATGATACCTTGCTCCTCAGACCACACCTGCAAAATGTTGTGCAAGCCATTGAGTGGGGGCAAAGCTACTAAAGTGCAAAGGTAGGAGTTTCACATTAAACAGCCTACTTAACCCTAACTATATTGGTGCTTCCATGCAACTAGAGCATTGTTGCACTTATTTTTTTATTACCCTGTTCTTAGTATAGTCTTTTCCCTTGCTATAATGAATATAACTGGAGCCCTTCGTTCTGTTCATTTTAACTCTCTGATTGTGACATCACAAATCATTAGAAGCATGCACACAATCAAATTTGTTGTCACACAAACAGCCACCATCTAGTTGTTTTAATCTACCACCCAGAAAATCCCCCTACTCCTTGACTTTTCCATTTTTTGTTATTTCTTTAAATTTGAAATCACATGTGGATGAAAAAATTGGATGTAACAGAAGTATCAGCTGACATGACATCAACACAAAGATTTTTTACAGATACAGATTTTTCTGTAGCTTTTACTCGTGCCAGCCTCAAAATCACCCTCCTTCAGAATTCTGTTCCAACTGCATATCACAGTGGCAGCTCATACCGTAGGCCTGACTTACCCTGTCATATCCACACATCCCAACAGCTTACCTCCCCACTGCATCCACACATCCTGATGGCAGTTATGAAATAAGATTCCCCCACCCATTGTTCATATCAGAACAAACTATTTTTTTGGCAAATCAGCAAAAAAAACTAAGCAGTTCATCATTGCCAAACTCAGCTGTGGGTAGAGAGAGATTGAAATGTTGGCACAGTTGTTGTTGAGCTGTGGATTAGGATAACAGCCAAATGGTATTTCACAATTGTGAGTATCAGGAGTATCGGCTGGCCTGACATCAACACAGATTTTTTTTACAAATACAGGACTGTCTGTACCTTTTATTCATTCCAGTCTAAAAATCATTCTCCTTTACAACTCTATCCCATTGGACTTATGCTGATGGCAACTCATAGACTTGACTCCTCTGTCATATCCATACATCCCAGCAGCAGCTTATCTCTCCTATTGCATCCATGCAACCTAAAGGCAGCTCTGAAGAAGTGCCCCCTTCCCACTGTTCATATCAGAACAAACACATTTTTTTTACATCAATAAAAAACACTAAGCAGTTCATTTTAGCTGAACTTTGCTGTGGGTAGAGAGAGAGACTGCAATGTTGGCACAGTTGTTGAGCTGGGGAGTGGGAGTATAGCCAAACAGCATTGCACTATATCGGGGGAATATATTGTCATTTTGTGAATGGATCCCATGCTCTTTTTCTGGTTGTCATTGGGTATAATGGACTTTTTTAAAACTGAAAGAATAAATCTGCTGGCCCAGTGGTGCTGAGGACTGGGGCACTGCAAAGTGCCTTACCTCGTGCCATACAGGCAACTTGAGTTTAGGAACAAGTGCAGGTTGCAGGGGATTAGCAGTGTGGGAGGGCTGGGAGAGGATCAAGTGGCCCCCTGATAGATCCCATCCCCTGGACTGGGGTGTAAGCTGTCCTAGCTCTTGACTGCCATCAAGTGAAGGCCTAATGGTAGCACCAATGTGAGGAAGGCTGATGTAAAGTCAGGTTGGTGGAAGGGGCTGGCAGTTCCAGAGTACATGTGTATCTCACCACAGTTGTGCCATCCAAAATAGACTTTGACTTTGACAGCAGATAAGGACCGCTTGGCCCACCTAGTCTGCCCATTTCCTTACCTACAGGATAAGCTGCAGATCCTAGTTAACCAACAGCCTATTTCTTCCTACCCCCACAAGAATTGCCTTATGTCTGTATCATGCATTCTTGAACTCTCCCACAGTTTTAGACCCCACAACCTCCGCAGGAAGGCTGTTCCATGTGTCCACCACCATCTCTGTGAAAAAATACTTCCTCACATTACCCCTGAGCTGTTCCCCCTCTATCTTCAAATTGTGTCCCCATGTTCTTGCACATCTCTTTTTCTGAAAGATGCTACCCTCTTGGACTTTGTTGATTCCACTGAGGTACTTAAAAGTTTCTATCATGTCCCCCCTCTCCCTTCTTTCCTCAAGGGTATACATATTAAGCTCCTTTAGTCTCTCCTCACATGGCTTCTTTTGCAGACCCTGCACCATTTTAGCTGCCCTCCTCTGGACTGCCTCCATTCTGCTTATGTCCTTGCGGAGATGGGGTCTCCAGAACTGGACACAATACTCCAGATGGAGTCTCACCAACTGTCTGTACAGAGGGATAACAATTTCCTGTTTTTTGCTGGTGTTGCCTCTTCCTGTACATCCCAGTATCGCCCCAACCCTCCCGACTGCCTTCTCCCATTGCTTGCCAACATTAAGGTCATCTGATATGATTACCCCAGGTCCCTTTCCATTTTTGTTGTTGTTACTACCTCCCCCAATTGTGTACTCTTCCCCTGGGTTTTTGTTTCCCAGGTGCATTATTTTGCACTTCTTTGCACTGAATCCAAGCTGCCATACTTCTCACCATTCTTCCAACCTTGCCAAGTCCCTTCTCATCCTTTCCATGCCTCCTTGTGTGTCAGCCCTGTTGCAGATCTTTGTGTCATCTGCAAAGAGCCATACAATTCTTTCCAGTCCCTCTGCAATGTCACTTATAAAGACATTAATTAGGACTGGACCCAGTACTGAACCCTGCAGTACCCCACTAGTAACCCCCCTTTCTTCAGAGTGGACTCTGTTTACAATTACCTTCTGTGTCCTGTTGTCCATCCAATGTTTTGCCCATGCTACCACTCTGGGACCCAATCCCAGGCTGGTTAGTTTTTTCCTTAATATTTTGTGTAGGACTGTGTCAAATGCTTTGCTAAAGTCTTGGTAGGCCATGTTCACAACCCTCCCTGGTCTACTACTTTGGTCACCCAGTCAAAGAAATTGATTAGATTAATCTGACTTGACCTTCCCGCTGTGACCCCATGCTGCCTTGGGTCCTGTGCCCCACTGGCCTCTGGGTTCCAAAAAAAGATGTCTGAAGCATGCCCCCTGTAAGGCATCAAGAATGGCCCTGCTCTTGGATGTGGCTGCAGCAAAGGTGCTCCAGTTAACATCTGGCATATTCAGGTCCCCCATGAACAGTATCTCCCCTTTCCCTGCCATCCTAGGGATGCCTTCTATCATATCCTTATCCATTCCCTCCCCCTGAGATGGGAGTCTGTATACAACCCCTGTGTGGATTGTGGTGCCATTTCCAGTCTCTAAAGTGACCCACAGTGCCTCCTCTCCTCCCTGTTTACTCTTTTGTTCCATTGTTCCAAGTTTGCCATTGTCCTAGGAGAAAACAAAGGTGGAAAATGGAGAGGGACCAGGCTTAATGAAGCTCTGATCGAGGTGTCATGGACTTGTCTGCCACTCCAGGAAGGGTAAGGGTGACTGTGGATGTGAGTTTCCAGGGGTGGGGGAGAATGGCTGCCCCAGCCCTGACACAAGGGGAAATCTTCAGGGGAATGCACCACCCTGTGTGGTGAGACCAGGAGAGCAGCGGCATGTGGCATTTTTGTTTTTCATCTGGGGAGATGCCAACGGGTTCAGGGGATTTAGTGGCTGGGAGAAGGCCTGGGACACTGGCGATAGAGCCAAGAAGGCGTGACAGTGTCTGCCTTAAAAGGGGTCTCTGGTTGTTTGGCCAATATGGCATGAGGGGGCAGATTGTGGAGCTCCTTGTTCCAGAGGGGACTGCAAAGGGCAGAAAAGAAAAGAGCCAGGTTACTAGATGAGAACCTGGGGTCAGGCCCTAGGTGGGGCTCATGGTTGGCTCAGCTGCATGGTTGACTGCTAGGGGGGTTGTCATTTTTCAAGCAGTGGGGGTTTGGAGGAGATGCCAAACATACAAGGGGACAGCACAAGTGGAATACTGAGGGTGGACATAAGTGAGCGCCCAAGAGGGATGGCTGGGGTCCGGCCAAATGGGTAGGCCTTGTATCAGGACCACGTGGCAATGGCATCTGATGGCATCGCCATGCGGCCGGCCATGCAGTAAGCATGGGGGAGTGGTGGCATGGCTCCCAAAAGGGAGCATTAGAACAAAGCAGGGATTTGGGTTTCTTTTGAGCACTGACCGCAGACCCTCTACATTTAAAACACAATCCAAAAAAAAAAGGTTTTTCATTTATATTCTATTATGAAGGTGCTACCAGCCTTTTAACTCAGGGCATTGCACCCTTGGGAGAAGATGAAAGGGCCTCAGGCCTGCTGGCATAAGGAAAAAAAGGACACAAGGGGGAGAAAAGACGGGTTGATGCCAATGGGAGCAAGGGGCAGCAGTCACCAGAGCATTGCATACCAGGTGCATTAGATAAAGGGGGGAAAAACATGGCCAGTTTTTGGTTAGCCAACAGAACAGGTAGAGAAACTTACTACACAGGGCTGGTTGGGTTATGGGGGCAGTGGAGTCACTACGGTTCACCTACACACCACTAGGGATTTAATTGCAAGGTGGCTATTGATATCTAATGTTGTTGTTATGTATTTACTGGTGTTAGCAGGTGAATTATGGCCAACAGGAAGAACAAGCCTAGCAAGGAGGAGTGCTACCATGCAGTAATGGAGCTAGTGTCTAAGGCAAACCAGTTATTGGAGGCAGCAGAACCACCCAGCCTGGGCAAGGGCAGGAAGTGGAAGGGTAGCAAGCATCAGGGGGACAAAACTGACAAAAGAGCACCCAGGGCTCCAGCCACATCATGCCCTCAGAGCCCATTCTGGAGCTGGTCAACCCAGTATGTGCCCCTGCCTTGGTGCTCACTCTGGTTCCTCCCCCCATGGCTTCCCCCCCTGCCTAAGCCTCCACACCCTCTGGAACTGTTTCCCCCTGCTCCAATAGCACCCCAGCTTGCAGCACCAGCACCAGAGGACACTCAGACAGCTCTCCCAGTGGGACCCAGCTCCCAGCTGGACACACAGCCAGGTAATAAAAAGGTCACGCTAGAAAGTAGTGTGAAGGAATATATGGAGCAGATGCTCAAATCTATGGGGGATAACAGTTTGGGACAGTTAGAGAAAGCACTGGGGGAGCTTAAGAACAAAGAAAAGAGGAGGGGGGCAGTTGTGGGTGTGGTAGAAAAAGGTTTTGGGGCTGAAAATGGAGCCCCTGGAGTAAGGATTGGGAACCAATCTCCCACTAGCCACCAAAGACAAAATTTGGAAGGGCAAATTCATGGACATGTTCGCCCTGGCCAATGTGGACAATATGGACAGGTATGAGGAAAAAGAGAGTTTTGAGAAAAAGGACATGGCAGCAGCAGTAGTTTTATTGGGGAAGGGTGAGGAGGATAAGTCTATGAAAGAGAAAACATAGGATAATTGGTCCATAGGGTTTACATATTACACAGCCATAGTGATAGAGAAGAAGCCAGAGTCAGCCACCCCCTTGTTGACATATTCGCTCATTATAAAGAATGCTTATAAGAAAGGGGGGTATAGTTGGTTAAAATACGATGCAAAGTTCAGAAAGAGGGTGGTGCACTTTGGGAACATGAAGTGGGATGCCCAACAGATTGACCTGAAGTTAGAGATATGCACAGGAGTGGCCAGTAATGATAGTGAGGGGGACAAAAAGGGTGGGAGTGCCCAGAAATGCTGTTGGGGTTACAACCGGGCATTCTGCTCCTGGCCAAATTGCTGTTTTAAGCATGCCTGCTCAAGATGTGGGGGCAACCACCCAGTTACCAGGTGCAGAAATAACTGGGGAAAAGGTAACACCAAATAGGACAATGGGTATAACCAGTCCTTTTAGAGTAACCATGCAGGTTTTAGGGGGTAACAGTGGGGAGGGAACAGGGAGAGGGATGAGGGTAGAGGCCTGACCTACTACAACAGACATCAAGATAACTGAGGGAGTTGTGGAAGAGACCTTTCATCTGGTACACTCCCATAAAGGTTGCGGTGCTGCAGAACTGGCTGAAGTCATACCCGGACAAGGAGGCAGCCTCCACCCTAGAGGCAGGTTCCCGGGAGCTCTTCAGTCTGCACTTTAGGGGTACCAGGAAAGAGACAAAAGCTAAGAACTTGAGGTTTGTTAGGGGGAGGGAGATATTACTAGAACAAAAGATACAAAAGGAAATAACGGCAGGCAGAGTGGAAGGCCCATTTAGACATCCACCGCTACCATAGCTAAGAGTATTACCCCTGGGCCTGGTACAAAAAAGCAACCTGGGAACTTTCGGGTGATACATCACCTGTCATACCCGGATGGGACTCAGTCAATGACCACATCAGTGAGAAGGACAGCAGGGTGACATACGCCACCTTGGAAGAGACAGTCAGGTAGATCAGGGCATCACAGGGGGCGTGGCTTGCAAAAATGGACACTGAAGTGGCATTTTGACTACTGATGGTCCAGCCGAAAGAGTGGGACCTATTAGGCTTCCAGATTGGGAAAGACTACTACTTTGACAAAGCCATGCCCATGGGCTGCTCAATTGCCTGTGCTACCTTTGAGATGTTTAGTACTTGGCTGCAGTGGGAGTTCCAGGCCAGATACGGATACCAGTCAGTGGTCCATTACCTGGATGACTTTCTGTTGATAGAGGAAAGACGTCAACAGAAAGAAAAGATGTTGTGGGATTTCGAGGCCTTGAAGCAAGGAATTAGGATTTCCCCTGTCCCCCAAAACAACTGAAGGGCCTAGCCAGATGATTGAGTTTCTGTGCATAGAGATAGACACGGTGGGGGAACTATTTACACTGCTGGAGGCCAAGGTGCAAAAGTTGAAAGCATTACTGCGGGTCATGAAAGCAAGAAGGAGGGTGCAGCTACAACACTTGCAGCATCTCAAGGGTCACCTAAACTTTACCTGTAGGGCCATAGCTCCTGGCTGCATGTTTACAAGGTGCTTGGCTAGGGCAATGCAGGGGGCCTCAAGGCCGCATCATTGGGTAGATATTAGCAAGGGGGCCAGGGAGGATTTGGAGCTTTTGGAGACTTTCCTTCACTATTAAAATGGCAGGACTTTCTGGCAGGAGGAATGGGTATTCAACGTGGATCTCCAGCTATACACAGATGCGGCAGGGGCCATAGGTATGGGGGCCTATTTTGGGGGGAAATGGTTTGCGGTGGCATGGCCCAGTACCTGGTTGCAGTCTGGCATGATGAGGGATATCACTTTTTTAGAGATTTTCCCAACCTGGGTAGCCCTGGAAGTATGGAGGGAGATGCTCAGGAACCAGAGGGTCATGTTCTGTAGTGATAATAGGGCAGTGGTAGACATTTGGAATAAAAGAGGGGTGATGTCAGAAAGGGTTATGAAGGTCCTAAGGCAGTTGCTATTAAAGGGCTTAATGTTGAATACATCTTCTTGGGCTGGACACATAGATGGTGTGGATAACGTGATAGCTGACTGCATCTCCCACCTGCAGATGGACAAGTTCTGCGCTATCACCCCAGAAGCAGAGCCCATACAGACGGCAATTCCAGATTACATCTGGAAGATTGGATCGGGGGAGATAAACAGTTGTTTCACAACACCTGGTTCCCCAGGACACTAAAGGCATATGAAACCTCTTGGAGGGCCTTTCAGGTGTTTTGGGTGCAAAATGGCTGCCAGGTAAGTGGGATGGTTACGGGGCATCAGGTAACACAATTTATAGTGGCAAGGTGGAGAAATAAGGTAGTGCATGCAACAATGGGGGTGCATTTGACTGTGAAAAGCCAGATGTGCATATTGAAAGAGTGGGAGGATTCCACAAAGAGTAATCTCATTAGGTGTATGATGCAGGGCTGGCAGAGGGAGGTGGTATGGCTTGAGACAACAGGATACCACTGATTGGAAGGCATGCTGGAGAGTCTAGTAGGGGTTCTGCATCAAGTATGCAGGAGTAGTAGTGAAGCAGTGTTGTTCAAAGCGGTTTTCTCCACTATGTATAGAGGAGCCCTCTGAGTCAGTGAGGTGGTGGGGCATGGCAAGGTGGACAGGTCAGCAGGGTTGCTGTGGAATGATATGGTATGGACAGGGGATGAAATCTCGGTACTGGTAAGTTGGTCCAAGACTGACCAGTCTGGTAGAGGGAGCATGGTGATGCTGTGGTGACACAGGATTACTGACATCTGTCCAATTAGGGCCCTGCATGCATATGCAGCTGAGTGCCCTAGGGAGGTGAATCCACTGCTGTTTCTGCATGGGGACGGAGCCCCGGTGACAAGGTCTCAAGTGGTGGTGGTGTTAAAGAAAGGCATGGCTTTCTTGGGGAATGACTCAGTGAGATTCTCATTCCATTCATTACGGATAGGAGTGGCCACCAAAATGGCCACCCAGGGAGGCACACCTGAGGACATTAAGCAAAACAGGTGGTGGTCATCTAACTATTATAAAAGGTATGCCTGCAATGCTATGGTTCTGTACTAATTATGTTTTTATATCTCCCATTAGCAGGTGTTGGCTATTTTATGAAGAAGAAAGGCAGCACAATATGCCCAAATAACTCTGCTGGGGAAGGGGACAGAGGGAAGTAGGGTCAGGCCAAGAATGAGAGCTGGGCAATAATGTACTTTATTTATGGTTTTCTGCAGGTGAGGCAAAGAGGTTGGAAGCATGGATATGTGGGTACGCCTTTGTCCACTGGGTGGAGAAATGGGCATCCAGGAGGCTCGGGGGGAGGCAGCTGTATTTGGACATTGATGTCATCAAGCTGACTTGGAGAGGCATAAGAGGCATGCAGTGGGCACAACTTCTCCCAACGCTGAGAGAAATAAGGAAGGAGCACAGCCACCCGGACCTAATTATGATTCATTTAGGAGGCAACGATTTTGGGACCAGACCATGTCTGGACATTTTTACCAAATTCAATCAGATATTTATAAAATAAAAGAATGGTGACCTGAGGTGACCTTAGTGTGGTCTGATATTATCCCTAGGAGTGTTTGGAGACATGCTACCAACCACAAGACTGTGGACAGGGCTAGGAAGTAAATTAATGCAAAAGTAGGCCAGCTATTTGAGAGTTTAGGGGGCAGAGTGGTACACCAGGGAGTAGTTGAAGAAAGGGACAAATATTACAGGGGGGATGGAGTACACCTCTCGAGTCTGGATCTGGCAACGTTTAATGCAGAGACTGCCAATGTGATTGAGCCCTGGATGCAGGAAAGAATAGGTTAACACAAAAGGGGTAAGGATTTTTTAGGGGAGGAAATCCACTGTCCATCACAAGCGGGAGGTGGACTAGTGGAAAAAGGGAAGGGGGAAGATAGGGTGGGGGGAAGGGGCGGGGGGACAAATAAAAAGAGGACATAAGAAATGCAGCAGGAAGTAGGGGTATGGTGCGTATGCCCATATCCCTTGACCGGAGAAGGATGAGAAAAGACAGGGCCCCCATGATGTACATCTGGGGGGGAGAAGAAGATGAGAAATAAAGAGAAAGGAATTAAGAGAATACGGTTAATAAGTATTATGTGTGTTAAAAGAGATTTGGAATGGGTGATTCATGAATATGCTGATCAGAAATATATATGTATAACTATTAACTGGAAAATAATGTTAATCTGAAGTGGATGAATAAGTGAATTAATTGCCAAAATTGAGCACCCACAAATATACTTATCTGTGTTTTTCTTGGTGGGGATCTGGGGGACAAAGAAGGTTGCCCACCTTAAAGGGCAGGCCCCATTGTCCACAGGCCAAACCAAGTGTGTGGGTGGTCAGAAGGGCAGATTAGGAGGGGGAGGGGTTAGTAAGGTCATAAAAGAGGTGGAGCTATGATGTCAGGGCTGGAGTGAGGTTAAAGGCAGGGATTGGCCAAGAATAGAGAGTGAGAGGGGGAGCAACAGGAGTATTTAAGGGAGAACACAGGCCCTGAGAGCTCACAAATCTGCTCTAAGAGAATTTTCCACCCACCAACCCTGAAGTAGAGTGAAATTGTACCTGGTGTAGTCACTGCGGGAGGTGGAGCACAATGGACCAGAGGAGGGACTGGTAAAGGTGGGCAGCAGTATACACCAGAGGAAAGAAAAAGAGGAGGGGGAGGATAGGGTGGGGAAGGCAGAGGGACAAATAAAAAGAGATATAAAAGATTGTGAAGTAGGGCACAGTGCGCATCACCATACCCCTGAACGGAGGATGAGAAAGACTGCCACCAATGATGTACATCTGGGGGGGGGAGAAGAAAACAAGAAATAAAAAGAAAGGAATTAAGAGAATATGGACAATAAATATTATATGTGTTAAAAGAGATTTGGAATGGGTGATTTCTAAATATGTTGATTAGAAATATACATGTATAACTATGAACTGCAATATAATGTTAATCTGAAATGAATGAATAAGAAAATTAATTGTCAAAATTGAGTACCCCCAAATATACTTGTCTGTGTTTTTCTTGGTGGGGGTCTGGGGACAATAGGTCTGCTTATTGTAAATTCCAAACACTTCCTTTAAAAAATGCTAGTGTAGCCTGTAAAAAAGATAAAGTAAAAAGCCACTCCATCTCTCCTACAGAGAAAGAAAACAGAGAACTAACAAGATAAATCCACTCAGTCAAAATTGCTATGTCAAACACTGCTAACATCATATCATCCACTATGCATTTTCTGGAGTGGCTCATAGCATCCACTTGTGCCTAAAAAACTGAATCTATAATGGGGGGGAGGAATAAGGGAAGGGCTGACCAGAAGCCTCTCTCCAAATGAGGGAGTAGCCTCAAAGTGAGGGGGAAGGATAAGGAGGGCTGACCAGAAGCCCTCCTCCAGATGAGGGAGTAGCCTTCAAACCCAAGGGGGGAACAGACTGGGGTGGAGGTTTCCAGGAGGAGCAGAGGAGGATGGAGGTATAAGGAACCTGGAGGTGGGGTTCGACAAAGGGATCAGGGATAGGGTGGGGGTTGGTGTTAGTAAATGCCAGCAACTTGGGAAACAAGTTCCAGAGTTCAAGGCCATGCTGTTCGGGGGTGGATGTGGCGGGCGGTCGGAGACGTGGGCCAACCAAAACCATGACTGGGACATAAACTTGTGGGGGTATGCTATGCTTAGGAAGGATAGAAAGGAGGGCAGAGGGGGTGGAGTGGCTATGTTCATTAGAGATGACATAGAAATTGCTAGGATAGAAGAGGCAGAGGGAAACGTGGAGGCCTTATGGGTCACCTTACGATCCCCAGTAGGAGATAAGGTCAAGCTGGGTGTAGTATATAGGCCCCCTGGGATGAGTGATGTTCTAGAGGATGGTTTGCTGGACAACATCATTGCCCAGTGTGGACCAAAAGGGAAGGAGTGGTTTTGATGGGGACCTTATGCCAGGTACAAACTGGGGAACCATGTCCTCTAAGGTGGCCAAGGAGCAGAGGCTGCTGGACGGCTTCCAGGATGTGTTCTTAACACAGCATGTGATGGAGCTCACAAGGGAGGGCATGTCCTGGACGTGGTTCTGGCAGATGGGGATCTGGTAAGGGACCTGGTTGTAGAGGACCCCTGACTGGGAGGCGACCACAATACTGTCTGGTTTCAAATAAGCATGGGAGGAGGGGTGAGATCTAGGACACTGGCAGTGGACTTCAGGGGGAAGACTTTGTGGGCATGGGAAATATTCTCAAGGATCACTTGAAGGATTACATCAATGACAAGTGTGGAAGGAGATGGGGGTCATAAAACGGGGACTTCATGAGGCAGTCAGGATCTGCGCTAGTTGAAACGTAGGGAGCAAGGTCACATAAACCATGCTGGTGGACCAGTGAGGTACAGGTAGCGGTCAGAGAAAAGAAGGTGGCCTACAAAAATATAAAACAACAAGAGGGATAGGGATAAGGAATGTACCATCTGCATTTAGAAAAGTCACCCGATGGTGAGGGAGCAAAGTCCAGTAAAGAGCAGCGGCTGGCACAGGGGATACATGGAGGGGAAAAGGGGTTCTTCTGGTACATTGGGGAGCGGAGAAAAACTAAGGGCCATCTCAGCAGATTGAGATCAGAAGGAGGGTGGGTGGAAGAGGTGAGGGACCAGGCAGAGGTATTTAACGAGTACTTTGCCTCTGTGTTCACTAGGGAGGGGGATGGGATATCTACAAAGCAAGACACGATGGTGATAGAAGTGGCAGTGAGTGGGATCAGGGGAGCATCAGAAATGGAGCAAGAGGGAGGGAGAGGTACCCTGGGGGTGTCACATCTGGATAAGGATAAAAAGGCCAGTAAGGTGGAGGGGACGGATGATGCTATCTCCACCAAAAGGGTGTGGTTAGCCCTCAAGGTCCCAAAGAAAGACAAATCTCCTGGACCGGATGGCATTCATCCGAGAGTACTATGGGAATTGGTGGACATACTGGCTGCACCCCTGGTGGAGCTCTTCAACAGGTCACTTGAGACAGGGAGGGTACCTAGGGAGTGGCAAGAGGCACATGTGGTGCCAATCCATAAAGGGGGGTCGAGGGAAGTACCAGGTAACTATAGACCCATCAGTTTGACCTCAGTGGTGGGAAAATTAATGGAGACTATACTAAAGGAATGATTGGGGGTGTACTTGGAGGAGGTGGGAGATCTGGATAGTCAGCAACATGGGTTTGTGCCAGGTAGATCATGTCAAACCAATCTTGTGGAATTCTACGAATGGGTAACATCAGAACTGGACAGGGGAAAGCCTGTGGATGTATTATTCTTGGACTTCAGCAAGGCGTTTGACTCTGTCCCCCACAATGGTCTGGTGGAGAAACTGATGGGGTTGAGAGTAGGCCCTTTGATGGTCAGATGGATTGAAAACTGGCTAGCTGGATGCACCCAGAGAGTAGTGGTCTGTGGGGACCTCTCGAACCCTAGAGAGTTTGGTAGTGGGGTACCGCAGGGCTCGGTCCAGGGTCCAATCCTGTTTAATGCATACATATCGGACATCAGGGAGGGTATAGGTGTGAAATGAGTCTCTTCGCAAGATGACTCCAAGATGGGAGCAGTAGTTGAGGGAGAAGAGGGAGGTAGGTCCTGCAAGGGGACCTGACACCCTGGAAAGCTGGGCTCACACATGGAAATTAAATTTCAATATCACCAAGTGCAAGGTGTTGCATCTTGGGCGGGAAACCCTGAACACAGGTACACCTGGGAGGAGGCGCTGGAGGCCTCAATAAGGAAAAGACCTAGGGTCATGGTGGATGCATGTATGAATAACTCTGAGCAGTGCAGGAGAGTGGCTAGCAAGGCAAACAGGATGTTGGGATGCATCGTAAGGGGGATCACCTCTAGGAGCAAGGAAGTGATTCTGCCGCTGTACAATGGACTGGTTAGACCACGCCTTGAGTACTGTGTACAGTACTGGAGACCACACTTGAAGAGGGACATACAGCTCCTGGAGAGGGTACAGAGGAGGGCAACTAAGATGATACGAGGGCTAGGGGATTTGACTCATGAGGACAGACTTGAGGAGCTCTGCCTGTTTTCATTGGAGGAGAGGATAGATAGGGGGACATGATTGAGGTCTTCAAGTACCTCAAGGGAATAAATAGGGTAAACATGGAGGGATCTTTAGACTAAAGCAGGAGGTATCACCAGAGGGCACATGGTTTGAAGTTGGAAGGTGGAAGGCAGGGGAAAGAGAGAGGTTTTTCACTGAGAGGGTGGCGGACCCTGGAATGCACTGCCTGGTGAGCTGGTTCAAGATCCACAGTGGAAGGCTTCAAGAGAGGGTGGGACAGACACAGAAAGTGGATGTATCAGATGATGGCCTGTCCCGGGGGGTTGGGATGGATGATAGGGGTTTCTGGAACACAAGGGAGGGGAGGGCCTCGGCACCCAACTTGGAATCTGAGGTTCGAGCAGACTCGATAGACCGTAAGGCCCATTCTGCTGGCAAATAGCATGTTAGTATGTTAGTACCACTCAGTAAAATAATGAGGAATGAAGTCCTAACCATTGCAGTGAACAAGCCTAAAACATATCACTATGTAAATTTGGATACTAGCTAACAAAACTGAATCACCTCTGGGATCTCAATGGGGCATATATCCCTGCACACACTAAACTGATGAACAAAAGTCTGGGACTTGACAATGGGCACCAAACTTCATTTGGTGCCTAAAAACCCCAGTTAGAGTGATGCTGGATCAGAGTTATTACTTAGTGATTGGGCAGTAAGCCTCTTTCCCTGCAACACTGTGGGTCTCCTACTAGGGAAATTGTTAACATCCTATTTGGGGTATGACTAACCAAATGTATTGAGTTAGTGTATAAGAATGTAAACCCTCTTTCCAAAGTGCATACAATTAAAGGCACTATGCAGCTGACCTAGTACAGCCATGCTCCCAGTGGGAGGATGCAGGGTCTGTGGAAGGAAATTTTGTTAGTTGCAGGACTTGTGGTGTCACTTTCCTCCAGGGTATGCTGTGGAGATGTGGAGACCACCTAGCCTGCTGGAGGATTGTGGTACTTCACTCAGAGGTAGCTGCAGCTTGGGCCATAATTCATCAGCTACAGAGCAGGTCAAAGTGAGGTTCAGGGGTGTCCACTGCTGCTCTTCTTCCTCAGCATCACCACAGGGTTCACAATTGGGGTGGAAAGTAATGGGCAAGGGGACTGGAAGGCAAAAACAACTGGGAAGATCAAGAGCTCTGGAATCACAACAATCAAATGTTTTACCACACTGATTGAAGAAGTGCATGCTATTCCCCCTGTCATGGGAGAGCACCCGTAGTGACACCTGTGGAGGGGGGGACTGCAGTCAGAATGGGACTGCTAGAAAGAGGGTACTCATAGTGGAGGATTCTATACTTAGGAGTACCGAGATTATGGTCTATGCCTCAGATCAGGTGGGAAAGATGGTGTACTGTCTCCCACAGTGCAGGCAGGGCTCTCTATGGTAGATGGGTTAGTTCGGGAAGTGGGGGAGGACAAATGTAATTGTTCATTTTGGAAAAAAAAATAATCTGGCAGGGAAGCCATTGGGGCAGTGAAAAATAGCTTCAGAACAATGAGTTGCAGGCTTAGGGGGGTGGCTTGTACTGTGACCATCTCCAAAGCCCTCACAGAAAATCTGCTAGGTAGGCAAAGAAACTAAAAATCTTCCAATTCAACAATTTGCTGAAACAGTGGCACACTGATAAAGGTCTCACTTCCTGGGAGACTGGGTGCTTTTTGGTACTATACAGAATTACAGTGCTTAAACCAGACAGCCTCCATTTTACTAAGGAGGAGACAAGAGCATGGTGCCAGAGGTTTGAGGCATTCATGTTGATGTAGTTACATTAGTAAAGTGGATGGCTAGGGCTAGGGTCATCCACAGGGTAAACACAGGTGAGGGAGACCTAGCTGGCACTCCCTGATTAGTAGGGACAATCAGTGGGCAGGGGATAGCAAAGATAGGGTACACAGAAAGGGCAACTGTCAGAAAGCAGGATCTACATCAGATAAAGGGAGGTAAGGAGAGCTTACAACACAGGGAATCAGTAAGATTGGTTTCATCAGCAGACATGGCAGGTAAGAGGCAGGGTTTCTAGATGGGATCTGCTTCAATGTCAAAAACCATGGGGAAAAAATGACTGATTTCCATTCTATGGCAGCAGAGAGCTACTCAGACATCATGAAAATAATTGAAACATAGGAAATGCCCAACAATGACTGGGATCTCATGGTCACTGACTACGTAATAATTAGAAGGGAAATAGAGATGGGATTGGGGGTTGGGCTCTACACTAGGAAGGGCATCAGCAAAATGTAGAATCACCATGGGCTAACCTGATGGTGGAGGGGGAGAATCATTGACATGGTGCTGATCTACATAACCCTAGTTAGTTGAAGAATGTGGACAGGTCACTTGCTGAGGCTATACAGAGGGCATGAGCTAGGTGGAAGTCATCCTGCTACGGGAATGCAATATGCCTGTCATACACTTGAGCATTCTTGTGCCAAAGAGAACCAGAAACCAGGCTCTGGTACATATCTTCCAGGACTGTCTCTTGACTCGGCTTGTAATGGAGTAGATTAAGAAAGGGGCCATACACAACCTAGTTCTGTCAAACTGGGACAACATTGGAGGAAATAGCAGAGGATGTTCCCTGTAAGAGACCACAGCTTAACGTGGTTCAGTATAACCCTGGGAGCTCAAAAGGCAGAAGTCCTGGCTGCTGGTCCTGGACTATAGTAAGGCAGACTTCAGGAAGATGAAGGAGGAACTAAGGAAGAGGCTTTAGAGGTCTTGTCAACTAGAAGGGGCAGAGAGTAATTGGGAACCTATCAAGCAGAGGATCCCTGAGATAGCAAAGACATGGATGAAGCAGATAGAGAAAAGGAGGCAGCACAAGAAGCCTATATGGCTTTCAAGGAACATGAAGGGGGCAGTGCAATCTAAAAGACAACCTTCAGAGAAGGTAAGACTAACCAGCCAGAGGCAAGAATACGGCTTTACCTAAAGAAATTGAAAGAGGTCAGAAAGACAGTGAGTAGAGTCAACATGGAGGCAGAGCACAAAATAGAAGAACTTGGGGTGAAGAAAAATGATAAGGACTTTTTAGCTATATCAAGGAAAGGAGGAAGAAAAAATCGGAAACAAGAAGTTGGAAAAGGAGGGTATGAGTGGAAGAAGATAGGCATTATGTTGTAAACTCAGCTTTATTTGTCTTAGTATACCAAAAGTGGCCATTGGTACTATGATTCTAGCCACTGATATTAGGTTCTCAGCAGTCTATGGTTACAGAAACCCAACTTCACTCTTAAGGGAGGGGGGAATACAACTGGAGGGGGACTTTGAGAAAACAGAGGTGCTAAATAGCTACTTCTGCTCAGTATTCACAGAGGAGGGAGGTATGGGACCCAAGATGAGAGGGAGGTGTAGGCTAGACAAAAAGGTGGGTCCTAGCCTGTTCAGCAAAGACAGGGTAAGGGAGGAACTAGGCTGATTGAAAGTGGAGAAAGCAATGGGGATGGACGGCTTGCCCACAAAGGTACTCCGGGAACTGAGGGAGGAGCTGGCAGCCCCACTGACAAGGCTGTTTAACTTGTCCCTGGATACAGGGTGTGTTCCAAGCTACTGTAGGAGGGCAGATGTGGTTCCACTGCACAAGGGGGGGCAGTAAGGAGGTGGTGGAGAATTATCACTCCAGTCAGCCTCACCTCGATGGTGGGCAAGGTGATGGAGGTACTAATAAAAGAAAGGGTGGTAGACTACCTGGTAGACAGTGGCCTGCAGGATGATAGGCAGCATGGCTTCATGAATGGGAGGTCATGTCAGACGAATCTGGTAGAGTTCTTCAGATAGTTGACACAGATGGTTAATCAGGGAGGAGCTGTGGACATAGCCTAGCTGGTCTTCAGTAATGCCTTCAATACCGTCCCTCACAGAAGTCTAATACATAAACTGGAAAGCATAGAGGTGGGACAGAAAGTAACTAGGTAGGTGGAAAACTGGTTGATGGGCAGAAGCCAGAGGGTGGAGGTTAATGGAGTACACTCCAGGGTGAAGGGGCGATGAGTGGGATGCCCCAAGGGTCGGTACAGGGACCCATCCTTTTTAATATCTATATCAGTGATGTAGCAGATGGGCTGGAGGGATGGGTGTGCCTATCTGCAGATGACAGGAAGATCTACAATAGGGTGGACACCCCGGGGTGGTGGAGGCCGTGAGGCAGGACCTGAATATTCTGGAAGGGTGGTCAGAAACTTGGCAGTTGAAATTCAATGCCAGAAAGTGTACTGTGATGCACATGGGGCATAAAAATCCACAAGCCACTTACACTCTGGGGTGGAGGTAATTAAGACAATCGAGCAGGAGAGGGATCTGGGGATTATAATATTAAGCAACCTGAAGGTAAGCAACCAATGCAGCAAAGCAGTGGGGGAAGGCAAATGGAATGTTGGCGTGCATCGTGCTTCTTTATAAAGCCATGGTGAGGCTGCACCTTGAGTATGGGGTCCAGTTCTGGAGATCACACCAAAATAAGGACATAGATGGGATAGAGAGGGTACAGAGAAGGGCAACCAAGATGGTGCATGGCATGCAGGGGGAGCCATATGAGCAGAGGTGGAGGGAATTGAATCTGTACCCTTTGGAGACTAGAAGGGAGAGGGGGGACACGACTGAAATTTTTGAGTACCTGAAGAGGATCAATAAGATGAAGTAGAGAGCTTATTTAAAAGGAAGGAGGAATCTAAAACTAGACAGAATAGTCTAAGATTAGAAGGAGGAAGCTATAAAGGAAATGAGAGGGGGCGTGAGACTTCCTGTAACACAATAGTACAGATGGCAGCCTAGGGACTGAGCTCCAATGGAGCCACTCCTTTTTAACCTCCTACATTTGTAAAAAGGACATCAAAGTGCCAGCACTTTGTTTAAAGAAAGTCTTAAGTATATGGGGAAACACCTGTGCTCGACTAAAATCCTTACCAGCTACAAATAATATCTCCAAGACCTTCACTGCACAACAACCTGCAGAATCCCTCAGAGCTATGGCTTTGGGCTGGTCTGAAGATGCACAGCAGCAGCTAATGAATGCTGCATTGATGGCAGAATTGCAGGACTTCAGACAAGAAACACGGTCCCTCGATTTGGAGTTAAACACATGGTGGCTAGCACTGAGGGAAAAATCCTCGAATATGAGCATCATGCAGTCAATAATGATGGCTGCATAGATCAGTTGGAGCGACTCTTCTCTAAATTGCTGCAGGATGCTCAAACTCTTACTAAGAAATGCGATGACCTAGAGGATAGGTCTCATCACAATAACATTCGCATTTTTGGAGTCCCCGAAGGAGCTGAAAAGGGGAAAGACTTTCCGGAATTCGTTTTGGATTTATTGGGGTCTATGATTTACATTTCTGATTTGCTGCCACTACCTGTTGAGAGGGCCCATAGATTCCTGAAACAATCTCTTAAAGATCCTAACATGTGCCCCAGGTCCATCATAGTTTAACAGTGTAACTTTGCAGTCAAGCCAACAACTGCTCACCCATGCTTGGAGATCTGGTAAGTTGGAATATCAAGGAGAGTGATTGAGTGACTTTGGCAAATGATTATTCCCCCATGGTGCAGTGCTCCAGTAAAGCTTTTGGGCCCCTTATCCCTTCATTAAGGGCTCACAATTTAAAATTCTATATCATATTCCCTGGCTGCTTGTCTTAAGATTTTTTTCCCGGATGGTCCCCAGCTTTATGAGGATGTTGACTCTGCTCTCCTGGCTCTCCAGGATAGAAAGCTGCTCCATAAGGATTTAATGGAGTGTCAGGAGATTCGGGAAAAGCGGTCCCTAAAGGAGGAAGCCTGGACTAAGGTCTCACCTGAGGGAAAGAAGCGAAGGAATGATCAAACCCTGAAGGAGATTCGTACTCTCCTTCAAGCTTTTCACGGTAAAGATCTGTCATGAGCGGGCCCGGCTAGACTGTTACTTCCAATATTTCTGAGTTATTGCACCTCGATATGCTGCATGTTCACTACAGCCTTCTTTAATGAGAGACCCTGAGCAGCTGGTGATCTTCCCTCATCTTGTCTATTGCTTCTTACACTTTGGATGTCATCTCTGAGACCACATTTTTCTGTGCTGAGCGGGGGCTGCGGCTGCTTGTTTGATTCTGGATTTGGAATTCAGTTGCACATGGACATCTGCTATCGCTGCAGTCGGCTCACCAGTGACTGCATTAATCCTTGCTCTCCTAACTACATGGCACCCCAGCAATAAGGTACGCTTTGATTAATCACTCCCAGTGTTACTTGGGACTGTTAGTGCCTAGGGGTGCTGTATCGGTAAACTTGGTGAGCACTGTGATTTGAGCCGCACACTCATTGTCGGACTGTACTGTTCTTTTTATTTCCAGACTGAGTGAAAATCAGAGAGTGAATTGTTTATTAATAATGTTTTCCCTATTCGTGTGGACTTCATTAGTTTGCTTAGCACCTCCTTTAGTTCTACAGTGCTCTGTGAATGGGGACATTTGCTATGAGGAACTGCGGCGATTGCCAGTTGTTCAATTGAACTTTGAGCAATGTTAGAGGATGTAGTTAATTTTATCCAGCTGTGATGCAGATTTTACCATTATTAACCAAAATAATGGACCAGGACACTTGTTTCATTTTCCTTTGTTATGGGCTGCCTTTTCTCAAGACAAAATCATTTCATTTTTTTTTTGAACTTTTTTAATGTTCTTCTGTGTTAGCTATAGTTTCCTTGGACAGGTATGAGCTATTAGATTAGATTATGGTAATTTGTGTTTACAATATTTAAGATAATTTCTGTGATGGGGGGGAGAGGGGGAGCAACCTCTCCATTTGAAGATGGTGGGCACTTTGCTGGCTTTGGTATAAACAGCTCACTAACTGTGGGTGCTAGATGTGATAGCACGCTGTGGTAAGTTGTTTTTCTGTTATGCTTCTTCATCAGGCCTTTAAAATTATTTGCAAGTGGTATTGCCCTTTCACTTTATACCAGCTCTTG
This sequence comes from Neoceratodus forsteri, assembly GCA_016271365.2. Lineage (NCBI taxonomy): Eukaryota > Metazoa > Chordata > Ceratodontiformes > Ceratodontidae > Neoceratodus > Neoceratodus forsteri. The sequence goes on along the minus strand of CM057454.1, from coordinate 339,233,211 downwards.
ACAGAGAAATTCCTCTTCTTTAATTAGGCGCCCAGCAATATGATGGTACAATAGGTCTAACTGCATATATTTTCTTCTAGTGTTAATATACCCACAGCAACTTTTTTTTTTATTAGATATGTGTCCAGCACTGTATTCTACACTGGTGAGAATTAATAGCTATGTTGTTGTTTTTTTTCTTCCCCTCCCCCCTTCTTTATTTTTGTTAGTGCCTCCTTATTAATAATCTTAGTCTTAGTAATATTTGGGCTTCCTGTCCCCCCCATGCTTCCTCCTTGGCAGGTTAACCTTTATGACCCCTCTTTGCTTAAATTGTATATTGTATTGGTGGCCCCCTTATGCCTTTCACTTGGTCTGCATGTTATCTATAGGTTGGTTGTGTTTTTTACTTTATGGGTCCAGAGTGACCCAGGGGTTCCCTGGTATTCCCAATTTAAACCCTCTGTGGGGCTGACTATTGCTTCAGCTCTGCCCAGGAGTCAGTTTGGTTGTTTGTCTCCCCGGGATGGAAGTTCCAATTTAGATGTTAACTATGTTTCTCTGTTTCCACTTTTCTAAAGGCTTCAGCCCTGTCGGTAGACGCCATTGGGATATGGTGATGGCATTTTCTTTTTCAGTTGTTTTTTCTTTCTTCTATAGTATAGGTATTGTTCCTGCTTTATTACTAGTTTTTGGTAGATATATTTTAGCCTTGTTAAGTTTTAGTAATTATGGTCACTTTCATGGTGGGTTTAGGGGTATAGGAATTTATATATTGTTTAGAATATTTCAAGGTGTTAATGCATAGATGTCTTTGGTTTACTGTTGTTGCTGCCGCCCACTTCTGGTATCTTCAAATGCTTTGTTCATTAAGCTATTTAACCCTAGTTTTTTTTTTTGTTCTGCAATATAGCCTTATTGCTCTGCCTCTTTTATGTTTTGCAATGGCAGATGAGCTGAACTATCTACATTGGGTCTCTTTTCTTGTTTCTTGTGTCTGGTTGACATTGGAAGTTCTATGATCACCTCTGCCTATGTTTCTTAATGGCCCTTACTGGGCTTTCCTTCTGAATATAGAATTGTTTATTTTTTTCTCTGTGATCGGGGGGGGGGGGGGTATGAAAATTATATCCTAAAATGTTAATGGTGTCCATAACTGATTAAGTGGTACCGTCTATTATGATATTTTAAACAACAACAGGCTGATTTGCTTTATCTTCAAGAAACTCATCTTTCTGCAGATGAACACCTGAGGTATGGCAAATCTGGCTTTGATCAGGTGTTCTATTCCTCCCATAAATTAGCCCACTATAGGGGAGTGCTGATACTTTGTAAGAGAGGGCTCCCATTTATGCACTGGTCTACAATCAGTGATTCTGTTGGATGCTATGTGATAGTCATGGGGTCTTTAGAGGGGCACTCAGTTACCCTCGTGAAAACCTACTTTACTTCAGGCACTACTCACCAAGATTTAGTAAAGTTTTTTGCTTTATTGTTGGACCACCTTCATGGACATGTTCTCTTGGGGGGAGGGGGGATTTCAATATGACCTTGTCTCCAGAATTGGATACGTCACAGCCTAAGGCCTATCGTCAGTCACCAGCTTCAAAATATTTTCTGAAGTCATTGCAAATGTTAGGCTTTGTTGACACATGGTGGCATTTCCATCATAAGGATAAGGAATTTACCTATTACTCCTCATGTCATGGTTTATTTGCCCATCTAAATTTTTTCTTCTTCTCGGTTGAGAACATTGATTCAATCAGTCAGGTTACCCACGGGCAAATTCATTTATCTGACCATGCCCCTGTATCTGTTACAGTCAACCTTTCCCCCACAGTCAGGAGACCCTTCTGGCAGCTACAATCAGGCCTACTTAGTGATTCCTGCTTGTTGAAAAACCTGGTGGCCTACATTCCTCAGTTTGTGTTGGACAATGATGGTGAAGATGTCTCTCCAGCTATTCTTTGGGATACTTTAAAATTAGTTCTATGGGAAACTATTATAGCACACTCATCCACCTTATACAGGGAGTGGGAGAGACAACTTACACACATATCCTGAGCTTCAGGCATATCAGACTATATGGCAGCAGGGGGATCATTCTGTAAAGCCTAATATTCATGAACTTCTGGCTCAAATTCGGAAACATTTAGATCAAAAGGTTGAATATGCTTTGTTTTATCTGAGGCAGTGGACCTTTGAAGGGGGATCGATGGATGCTAGGTGACTGGTGCAGCATCTCCAGACTATGAGAGTGGCTGCTATGGTTACCCACATGCGACTCCCCTACACTGGTCAGTTCACTGGCCACTCTTCGGAAATAGCCCATGTCTTCTGGCTATATTATGAATCACTGTATAAGGCAGATGACCCCACTCCTTCAGAATCCCATTTTCAGACTTTCTTTCACCAGGTGGACCATCCTACACTTTGTGATGCCCAGACCCAGACATTATTGTCCCCTATTTCTGCAGAGGAGATTAAAAGGGTGGTGTGAGAATCTAAAACAGCTAAGGCCCCAGGAGTTGATGGGTACCCATCAGAATTTTCATAAGTCAAAAACCTGTTTCCTCTCTTGTCCCCCACTCTTATTATGGGCATTTCACCATATATAGGATGGGGGTTCTCCCACTCCCTCCTGAAACTATGCTTTAATTACTCCTCTTCCTAAATCTGGCAAGGACTTTTCTCTCCCATCTTCTTATCATCTTATGTATATACTTAACAGTGACTATAAGTTCTTTATATCTATTTGGACAAGATGTTTAGAGGGTCTTCTCCCATCATGGCTTGACCGAGATCAGTCAGGATATGTACATTCGAGACAGGCACATGATAATGTCAGCCAAACTCTGCTACTCTTGGAACATATCTCATCTCATGCAAATCCGATGGTCATGGTCAGCTTGGATGTGGAAAAGACCTTTGATCAGGTCAATTGGGATTTTCTTTGGTCAGTTTGCCTTTCTCGTATCCTTTGTCTCCATGTTACGACAGCTTTATTCTTTTCCCATAGCTATGGTCAAAGTTAATGGTACAACCTCTCAGTCTTTTCCCTTGGAGAGGGGGGTACTAGACAGGGATGCCCTTTGTCCCCATTGCTTTTTACCCTTTGCATCAAACCCCTCGCCTTGCACATCCACCAATCTCCTTTTATCTCTGGGGTTCCCTTGGGGGGGATGTGAATCTAAGATCTCTCTATTTGCTGATGATATTTTGATGACACTTCTTAATCCTGATAGCTCTTTGCCCATGTCTCTTTAGATATTGTCTACCTTTAAGAGACTAGCTGGCTTTCATCTCAGTAAGGACAAAACAGATGTTCTGTCTTTTAATTATTCCCCATCTCTTGCTATCCATCGCATTCTGCCAGTTAGATGGAATAGAAACTCTTCAAAGTATTTAGGGGTGATTATCCCCCGGAACATAGATATTCTGGACCTGTTGAATTTCGAACATTTAACTACTGTGATAGAGGCACACTTGTGATGGTGGTCCAATCATCATTTTTCTTTATTGCAAAGGATAGAAGTTGGAAGGTCTAACGTGTTGCTGCAAATTTTAATTCTACTTCAAACTTTACCACATCTTCCTGCTCCCTTTTATTTCCAAAGTTAGCAGCTTTCGATTTCTCAATTTATGTGGTCTGGTTGTAAATCTAGGGTTGGTTTTTCTATTTTAAGCTTACCCATATCTAAGGAGGGGGGCTCTAAACCTTCAGAACTTACAGTGGTATGGACAGGCATGTCAGCTGAGCATTATTTGTCTATGGCTTTTGAGTGTCTACCACAGCTACTGGAAGGACATTGAAATTATGATTAATCATCTGCATGACTTGCCTCAAATTCTATTTTCAACCCCACCTGCTTAGAAACCTCTTACATAATTCACAAGGTTTACACAAGTCCTACTGTGAGCCTGGCATACATTTCAGAATTATTTTTCCCCAGAGGAACAATTTTGGTTGGTGGCCATGGCAAAGGACACAGGGGACCCATTAACATCATTGGATATATTTTGACAACATTGGGCTAGGTGAGGCCTGATTTATTACCATCAAGCCTTGGCTAAGCAAAGACCCTACTTATTCTCAGAGCTGCAGGCCACATTTTCTATACCCACAAGTGATCGGTATCAGTATCTGCAGTTATGGACTTTCATAGTTTCATTGCCTACCACCTATCACACTTTGTCAGATACTCCCTCCTCATTGTATGTTTTGATCCACCATCATCAGGTTGGGGAAGTTTGTTCCCATTTGATTCTGTCCTGAGAGAGCATTTATCTGACAATACTTCCTCAGTTTTGCTTAAATGAAATAGTGATTTGCAACTGATTTCTTACTGTGGGAAAGATACTGTTTAGCATTGTATAAACTTACAATTTCCTTTTACCATAATGAATTTTCTTGGAAGTGTCGAATGTGCTTTTTTTATACCCCAGTTAGTCTAAATATCTTGACAATGCCTTGACCTGTTGTTGGTGCAGCTGTGGGGAAACAATAACAGACCATGCATATATATTTTGGTACTGTCCCCTTATTTAGTCATATTGGAATGAGATAGCATTGGTCCTTACTACTTTATTTGATATTCTGAGTCAGATACCCCCTAGTTTAATTCTGTTACATATCCTCTCACCTGAACTGGGGCTTGGTGGTTGACAGCTGCAGTTATTATTAATACTTATAGTTTGTGCTAAAAAGATTACCAAATGTTGGCTCTCTCCATAACTCCCTTGTTTTCTTGGTTGGCTGTGTTTAGTTGATTTAATTAATTGGTATGAGAGAGTATCCTTTTGTTTTTTAGACCAAATACATAATTGTCATGATGTGGCAAAAGTGGGTGCTTTATCGGATTACTTTGGCTACGTCTTTTGTACCATAGTGAATTATTTTTCAACATAGATAGCATTGAGATTCACTGATCTGCCTGTCATGGACCCTTTCACTTAATTTCATAGATACCTAACTTAATAAAATCCCCCCCCCCCCTTTTTTGTGTGGGCTCAATGACAGAGAAACAATTAAAAACTACAGTAATTGTGTTATGATTACTTACTATCATATTTCCATTCTATATTAGAGGATTGCTTTATTTGGTTATTATGACTATCACATTGTGGGAACCTGTGCAGTTTTGCCAAGTTCATGTATACTGTGCTGTTCAGTATTTGGTCTTCTTTCATTATTGACCGTATTTTTGTTTAAATATTATAAATGCACAGTGGTTGTTTATATCTTCAATAAAGATGTTATTATAAAAAAAGGAAATGTGAGTGGGTGTTTCTTCATAGAGAGGGTGGTGGAGGCCTGGAATAAACTACCAGAGGAAGTGGTGGGGGCTGAAACAGTGGAGAGATTCAAGAGGGCATGGGACAGACATATAGGGTTCATAAGTGGAGGGAAGGGGAGGGCCTGTTGTATAGGCGATGAGTAAGGGGGGGCAGGGCAGACTCAATGGGCCAGTGGGGTCCTTTTCTGCAGTCAGTTTTCTATGATTCTGTGATTCTTAAACAAAGGTTCTGGATTATGGTCAGAAATGATATAAAGCTACTCACTGGTTTACAACAGATATGAATGGCATAAACTGAGATACAAAATGAAGCCAAACTATAATTCATTGAACCAAAACTAAACAAAAACCTGAAGTCCTGTATTCACACAAAATGAAATCTCATAGTTTCCATACTATTACATTATGACTCCACTACCCACTGTATGGGGGCAAGGGGTTATATAGGGAAGAGCTCCCTCCACCCTCCCTCCCTTCTTGTCCTAATCTATAGTATCAACATGATGTGATCCCACCTTCCTCACCTATTTCTTTGAAGGCAAATTCTCTCCCCAAGGAAGTTCAAGGGTTAGAATCCTGTCCTGCTGCTGCAGTCTCTATGCCTTCCTCACATTAACTATTTCACCTTTTCCTACAAGCCATCATGTTTTTCCTGGGGCAGCCATAGAACGGCTATAATCTGATCCATATGGTAATTTCTTCCTCACTTATCAACCACATCTCATAGGATGGTGAGGATGCTTGCAGCCATTTAACTGTAATGCCCTTAAGTGCAACTGTACACAGGGCAAAAAAGAAGCCTTGTGTAGCACTTTGCCCAAACCTAGGGATCTGTACCCATAGAACCACTGGGTGTTGAAAGGTGTAGGGGATTGGTACCTCCCTCAGCTGGATAACTGTTCTGTGTATATTTGTCCAATAGTCATGAAGCACTAGACAATCCCAGAAAGTGTGGAATTGTGTACCTAGTTGCTGCAACCCTATCAACAGAGGTTGCTAGACCCCTCCCCAAAATGTTGAGTAATTGATGGTGTGTGGAAGAAGTGAATGTGACACTTCCATCAGAACTCTCAACAGCCCAGAGATGATGCCACCTTCCAGTCCTTTTCCTAGAAGCCCCACTAATCTTCTTCACAGAGAGCAACAGTAACATCCTCTTCCCAGAGAGCTTTAAACCAGAGAACATCTGGGTATTTTTTTTTCCTTGCAGGACTTAATATGCATCTAGCTCACACCTCCATCTCACTTGAAGCATAGCCACTCAATACAGTGAGTCCTCAATAAGCTCCCAGGTGATTTTGTTGATCTTCCCATCTGTTGATAGGCAGTGCCTCACTTGCAGATATCTTTAAAAAATCCTGCTGAGGTAGTCCAAATTTCTCTTGCAATTCCCCAAAGGAGAGGCACTCTGTTTCTTGTATCAACTGTGTATATCTTATGACAATTTGCCTGATCCAGCATATAAAAGCCAGATCTATTCTTGGTGGCAGAAACTCTGGGTCTCCGATTATAATAGTGAGTGGACCAATGTCATTTTGGGGTTCTTGTCACTAATCTAGCCTTGTGCATCATACAAAGGCTATGCTTAGTTTGGAGATTTACCATTCCAGTCAACATAATCACTATTTTCTTCTTCCTCACCCCCCAGCATTCCTCTGTGCCTGCTTTACTGAAGGAGCTCTAGGACTATGTAGCAATATCAGGTTATAGGATAATACTGCTGTTGCCGTAGCACATTTAGTGTGAAAGCTTTAATAAATAAAAGCAAAAAATCTTAACACTTGTGCCTTCTGGTGAATAATTAGTACACAAATGCTTCTATCAAGCTCAGTTTAAGACCCTACATATCACAATTGCTCCTACTTGCCAGCACATCAACATTGCTGCACATATTACCAAACAAACCACTCTTACCACGTGACAGTATCAGTGTGCGCTGCCACAAAAAAAAAAAAGAAAAACCTATTTAAAAAGTGTCCTTATAGGGACAGCCTGGTGGCACCGAGGTCTGACTGCATCACGCCTTACCTCCAGCTACACCAGTGACCTGTGTTCAGTGGCAAATGCAGGTCACAGTGGGTCAGCTGGGGAAGGGGAGGATCGAGCATCTGGAGGACACCTCTCCTCTCCTGGGGAAGGTGGCTTGGTGTTTCCACTGAATGACTACCCCCAGGTGGAGGCCTGAGAGCAGAAGGGCCAGGAAGACACTAATGATGGGAGGGTGCTGTGGGACTCAGAAGTGTGTGCATGCCTCCATGTGCATGCACTGGCATGAGTGCCCCAGCAATGATGGAGAGAGGGAGGAAGGGAGGACAAGAACATGGAAAAAAACAATAGGAATGCTACCAGGTGACACTGAAGCCCAGACAATGCTTCCAGCTGTCAGATCAACTCATGGCAACTGGATTGTGTGCACTGGGGGGAGGATGTCCCTCCTATCCTTGGCCCCACCACAGGGGAAAATCTGTGAAGGACTCACCAGGGGGGTGGCGGAAGACAGCATTGCAGTCCTGGAGTAGATGTGAGCCCTCCAAAAGGGAGAGCCAAAGCCCACCTGCCAGCCACCCTATGGGGAGAAGAAAAAAAAATGGGAAAAAAGTGTCATTATTGAAATTAGACTTATAATCACAATAATGACCTTGCAGCCAGTCATTTCCTTGTGATTATCAGGCCACCCTTCCCCCAGCTGGTCATTAATCACCAGGAAGCTGTTCAGTCATTATTTCTAAAATAATTGCCTTCAGTTCATAGATGGCTAAGGACCCTCAACTTCACCTCGTGCCTAGCAACTCACCTAGAGTGTGCACTTGTTACACTGTTGATGCACATCAGAACACAGATCAGTCTTTACTTATACAAAATGTAATTAGAGCTGTGCAGAATATCAAAGTCCATTCTTGGAATGCCAGGGAAATGACCATGCTGATTCCATAGAATTTCACAGGAATTTTGTGAACATTTTGTGGAATTCCACCAAATTTTAAATTTCAGTTATTTTGCTGTAATTTTAAAAGTTTGCATCCTGTTAACATATTTGGGATGTAAACAGAACACTATGATATGCAAATGTATATTATATTTCAGATTCATAGGTTGAAAGGGGTGGAGGTATGGGTGGCCAAACCTTTAATCAAAATTTTATTTTTAGTTATTTTGAGATAATTTTAAAATGTCTTATCCAAATTTCTCCAAAATGTTTAGATTTAGAGAAGCACCCAACATGGGTCTATACACCATGTTTAAAGTCTCAAGCTTCAATGGGAGTTGAGTTAGAGGTAGTCAAACATTTTGCCAAAATTTAGATTTCTGTAATTTTAGTATAATTTTGATAGCATTTATTGAAATGTTATAACATTTGACAGGTATACAGGTTATCACTACATTTGTACAGTATATTTATATAGTTTAAGATTTCTAGATTCAAGAGGGACTGAGTTATAGCCTGCTAAACATGTTGCCAAAATTTTGATTTTAGTTAGTTCCCTCTAATTTTAAAATAACGTATTCAAATTTAACCAGAGTTAAAGCATTTAAACTACTATACCACACAGTCATTTCTGAAAAACTTTATATTTGCAGTTTTAAATGGAATTGAATTAAAAGTAGTCAAACTTTCACAACATTTAAAAATTACATTTTGCAAGAATGTAAACTACAAATTTAAGCCCCTGAAACTTTAAAACTACAGAATTCAATACCATGAAATTTGGCAGATTCTTAGACCTTACAATGAGACTGCATTACTGTGAAGCAGTAATACTGATCAGACATGCGTCGCGGGAAGTGTGCGCCATTACAGAATTGGAGGAATATGGGAGTATCCAGAGGACAGGTAGGAGAATATGGTTCCACCATGGGGATGGCAGCCCGGTGACAGGTTTCCAGGTCAGAGGGGTCCTTAAGAAGGCCCACTTATTTGTGAGAGAGGAGCCCAGTAATTTCACCCCTCCTTCATTCTGCATAGGAGCTGCTTCAGAGGCCCCAGCCAGGGGTGGATCTGAGGCAGAGGTAATGCATGTGGGGCACTGGAGATTCAGCTGCTACAAGAAATATATGAGGTGTTGACAGCATGGTTCTCACCCTGTTTTTGTTCTTTTCTCCAGCAGGATCAAAGCAAAGGGTATGGATCATGTGGCATTCCTTCATCTATTGGGCTGAGAGATTCGCAGCAGCCCAATGGGGTGGGACACAGCTGCGGACTGACCTGAAGCATATGAAGGTGCAATGGAGGGGAATAAGGAGCATCAGATGGGTGCAGCTGATGCTTTTATTAGAGGAGCTGTGGGCACAGTGGAGAAGGCCAGACTGTCTGGTCATACATTTGGGGGGAATGACCTGGGAGGGACATCATGGGTGGCTTTAGTGCAGGCCATAATGGTGGACTTGGAAAGGGTAAAGGGGCAGTGGTTGGGGGTGGTCATCAGCTGGTTTGAGATTACATCTCATAGGGTGTGGAGAGGTGCCAAGGAAGTTAGGGTGGTGGAGAAGGGTAGGAAACAATTCAATAGGAAGGTGGCAAGGGTAGTGATGAGATGGGGGAGTACACATGCAACATAGGGACATTTCTTTTGAGCTGGCCAAAGTTTATAGGTCTGATGGGGTCCAACTGTTGGAGTTTGGCATGTGCCTATTCCTCAGACCCATTATGGACCTATTAGGGGGTGATTGAGAAGAAGGGCCCTAGGTACTAGCCCACAAGGAGGGTGCCCCATCTTCCATTGCAAGCAGGAGATGGGTCAGTGGAGAAGAAGGGGGAGCAAGTGAGGAAGAATAGGGGGTAGGCAGAAAGTGGGAAGGGGAAGGGCAACATGGGCTGGGGCAAATGGCACCCAGGCATGAAGTAAAAGGGGGAAGGGGATGGATATAGACTAGGGGTCAGATCCTAGTGTCCAGACCTAGGAGGGTGGAGGTCCTGGTAAGTTGGTAACTGGTTCTGATGATGGTGTGCGGGGTCCAATCTGAGTGTCCAGACACTGAAGGAGAGTACACAAGAAGAAGAGGACCCAGAAGGAAGAAAGTTCTGGATTAAATAATGGACTGATATATTTACTGTCGAATGAAATGTGAAATGTGAAATGAATAGAGATGTAAATATAATTTTAGTGCTAAAATAAAATTTTGTCTATGAGCATCCAAACCAGCAGGTGTGGAGAGAGTTTTATCTCAGAAAGGGATCAGATGACAAACCTCTAGATTTGCACCTTAATATCTTTGCCACTGTTCAAAGGAATTGCACAACATTTTGCCTGTGCTATCTGGGGGACAGGTCTCTTAATTTGCCAAGTTTCATTCCAGTTGGATGTGCAGATTCTGAGATCTGGATAGTGTATTTTTAGGAATTTTTTCATTTTTTTTTTTTTTTTTTTGTTGTTGTTTTTTTTTTTTTGTCTTTGCCTACACCCCAGACAGTTTGGAATTTTTGTCTTAAATTTTCAGGGTAGAAAGGGCTTGCCCCAGAATGGAGCCATTCATTGGTTTGGTGAAAAAACATATTATAAGGATTTGACATTTCAGTTCTGAGCATGATCAGCAGGATCTTTTGGCTAGACATTTGATATCCTACTGAGCATGCCCAGAACCAAAATTTTAAAACCCCTGTAACTTGGAAACAGATTAATATATTTTCACCAAACAAACAGAAGGTACCATTCTGGGGCAAGCCCTTTCTACACTTGAAAGTTTTAGACCATAATTCCAAATAATCTGGGCTGCAGGTGATGACAAAAAAATCCCAAAACCCCTAATTTTTGCTAAAAATGCACTATACAGACCTTGGAATCTGAACAAACTGGAAAGAAACTTGAAAAATCATGACACTCCCAAAGACTGTGCATGCAAATTTTGGACAATTCCACTGAATGGTGGCAAAGCTATTAATATATTTATATACAGTATAGTTATCTACATACAGTATTATAGTGGTGTGGTAGTGCAAATATAGTTTGGTTTGAGTGGGCTGTTTAATGTTAAACCTCTAACTGCACACCTTAGTAGTTTTGTCTCTTATAAATGGAATTGCATGAAATTGCACATACACAGTCTGGGGAGGGGGTTCAACATCTCTTGATCTGCTAAGTTTTGTTCCATTCAGATGTGCAGATTCTGAGCTCCAGATAGTATGTTTTTTAGGAAACATTGGGGTGTTTTGCTGTTTTGTTTTGTTTTTTTTGTGATCACCTACAGCCCAGACGGTTTTGAATTTTAGTCTGAAATTTTCAGGGTAGAAAGGGTTTGCACTAGAATTGTGCTTTTTGTTGGTTTGGTGAAAAAATATGAATTTATTCTAAAGTTATGAGGATTTGACATTTCTGTTCTGAGCATGCTCAGTAGGTTTTTTTGGATACTTGTTTGATACTCTGCTGAGCATGCTCAGAACCAAAATTTCAAATCCTTATAACTTGGGAATGTATTAATATATTTTCACCAAACTAATGAAAGGCACCATTCAGGGGAAAGGCATTTCTAACCTGAAAGTTTTAGACCAAAATTGTCTGGGCTGTATGTGATAACAAAAAAAAGCTAAAAACTCCAATTGTTCCTAAATATTCACTATCCATATCTCAGAAGCTGCATATTTGATTGGAACAAAACTTGGCAAATCAAAACACCATGCTCCTTAGACTATGCATGTAAAGCGTTATGCTATTCCATTGAATGGAGGTAAAGCTATTAATATATTTACATACAGTACTATAGTTGTATGGTAGCACCACTATAGTTAGGGTTGAGCAGGCTGTTTAATTTTAAACCCCTGAATTTGCACCTTAATAGCTTTGCTCCATTCAATGGAATTGCACAACATTTTGCACATGCAGTCTGGGGGCAAGATCTCTTGATATGCCAAGTTTTATTCTGGTCAGATATGCAGATTCTGACATTGGGATAATTGTTTTTTAGGGAAAATTGTAGGGGTTTGTTATCATCTACAGACCAGATGGATTGGAATTTTGGCCTGAAATGTTCAGGGTAGAAAGGGCTTGACCCAGAATGGTGACTTTCATTGGTAAAGTAAAAAAGTATTAATCCCTTCCCATGTTATAAGGATTTGAGATTTCAATTCTAAGCATGCTCAATGGGGTCCTTTAAAGAAACATTTGCTACCATACAGAGCATGCTCAGAACCGACATTTAATTAAATTAATTTAATTAAATAATATTTAACCAAAATTAATCCGAAAGGTGGTCAGTGGCTACTGGTACAAGGACACTATAAAATAAATCTTCATTTTGCTAATTATCTAAAGATGTTTGATTATCATAACATGCTGCAAATATCGAGTATGCACAATCTGTGTAACAGTGGCTATCACAATCATAATACAGTAACAAGAAATTTGCACCACACACCCACACCATGTTGCGCACTGGCACTCATCTCAAATGGTGAGTTTCCTATATATAATAAACAATCCATTAAAGTTAACATTATTGCAGGAGACCATACAAAGTGACATGAAAGAATGGCTAAAAAAAATGAAAAAAAAAAAAACATGCTGTAGTTTGGCATTATTCAACCAAAGAAGAACATGCTTTCTGAGCTAATTCTGTGACTCTCAATTGCATAACCACACTGACTATGACTAAAATAGAAACTGACGAACCAGCATCAATATTCTGGGAATGAATACAGCAACATTGATTGAAATAGTGTAAGGATAAATTGTAACATTACTATGACTGATTACAATTTGGAGAAATCAGGAAGATAACTTACAGTTTAATGTTTACTGTACTTTATTAGAGTGCTACTGAGCTGCTCGCAAGTTGGAAGAAGAGGCTGTACTTGTATGACTAGCACTCAGATATTTACATAAATAATAACAGAATTGTGTTTCATGCTTTTTAAAATTATGAATAGGTCAGGATTAATAGCTAATTGCACTACCTAATTAATGTATTTTACAGGGGGTCGAGATGCACTTCATTTCCTATGTGGTGTGAAACTAAAAGGAACATTGCCAGTGCACTTTGTCCATAGTTCTAAACTCAATAAAGGATGTTAAAACTTGAGGTACTGTTAGTAGCAGCCACATATACTATTTTTCTTAGCTCCAAACACATAGGTCTCTTGAGATCAAAGCAATTCTCCTTTAAGCGGACTATGGTGCCCACCCAGGGTGTTGCTTCTTTCTTCCCCATCCCCTCCAGGTCACTCGCCTGACGATTCTGACCAATATATTATAAATGCAACATGTTATGTTTATAAAGGCAGTCATAAAATGACTGTCTTGAAAATCTGGGGTCAAAATCAAACAAAAATAAAATACAGAATGAATGTTTAAAGAGTGAATGTGTGAAGACTAGTGAATGTGTAAAGCGTGAATGTGTAAAAAATTGATGTGTAAAGAGTGAGTGTGCCAGGCCCTGTACTTCTGTAAGCAGACAGAGTCTTCCCATGGTGCAGGGCTAAAACAGCTCTGCACATCTGCACCTGTTCATGCCAGTCCCCAAGGGATCTAGGTGAATGAGGATATGATTCCACTATCTCAAAAAGAAAGGAACTTTTTTGGAAAAATGTTGTTAATGCACCAGTTAGGGTTACTTAAAGAGCTACTGTATTACCTAACACTAATATTAGTTTTTTAAAAGCAGTCAACCATTACCTTTTATATCTGAGGTACATTTTATTTGCCCTTTGTTTAATTAGAAGACTGTTTACCTGATGTTATTAGGTTGATATGTGGATCAGCACTTTGCCTGGCAGTGGACATATCTATCTCTATTCCCCCACTATTTCATCAGCACTGTGGCGTCACTGACTGTGATGTTACTGCTGCTTAGAAACAGCATCTTATTAGCTGCCAGGTCAGTCAACTGTGATGTCACTGTCAGTGAGCTCATAATGCTGATGATGTAGTTGGGGGATACAGATAGATTTGTCAGCTGCCAAGCTAAGCGATGATCCACACATTCAGCACAATATTATCACTCAAAGAACATTCTAATGAGCAAGAGAAAAAGGAAAAAGTGCTTCAGAACTAAAAGGTTACAACTGACTACTTTTTAAAATTTGTATAATTTTTTATTTGCCTGTTTTGGCTCCATTAGCACTTTATTGCTCCTTAAGTATGGAAATGCGGTGTTAGGGATTCCAATCCTAACTTCCCACCCCTACCCCCCAAGCAGCTAAAGGAAATGACATTAAGGTTTTGTGTCTCTGGAGACTTGGTGACTCAGTGCTGGGGTCTTCCTTGGGGTTGTCATCCCTAATGTTTACCCCATTCTCTGAGCAAACAATGCCTTACATGACCTCCTTTCTTCATGCATGGCCCTGTGTGAAGAATGCTACAACAAACTGTGTTGGCAACATGTGGCAAGATATACTTCTCTACCTTTGAAGAGTATATCACTATGAGGAACTGACTTGGAGCTGTACTTAGTGCTTCAGACTGAAGGCTACAGGCTGGCGGGGGGTGAGCATTAGTGTTGACAACCCCAAGTATGACTCCACCACTGATTCTCCAAGACTCTAGAGAGACAAAATCCTAATGTTTTGTTTTCCTTTTGCTGCTTGCGGGTGGTGATGGAGAATTAGGGTTGGAAATCCTAACATCACATTTCCCTACTTTTGTGGCATTTGTTAATGCAACAGTTTGGGTAACTTAATGCCACAAAAGTAGGGAAATATGATGTTAGGGTTTCCAATCCTAACTCCCCACTCCTGAAGCAGCAAAAGGAAAAAAAAACATTAGGGTGTTGCATCTCTGGTGTCTTGGTGAATCAGTGGTGGGGTCTTCTTTGGGGTTGACAATCCTAATACTCACCCCTTCACCCAGCTCATAGTCTCCTGTACAAAGAACAAGGTACAGCACCAAGCCAGTGCCTCATAGTTATGCAGTCTTCAAAGGTAGAGAAGTATGTTGCCAACACAATGTGATATAGTTTTCTTCACAAAGGGCCCTGTGGACCCTTTGTGAAGAAAGGAGATCATGTCTGACATTGCTTGCCCATGGAATGGAGTCAGAATTAGGGTTGACAACCCAAAGGAAGATCCCCACCACTGATTTATCAAGACCGCAGAAACTCAAAATCCTAATGTTTTTTTCCTTTTGCTGCTTGGGGAGAGTTAGGGTTTGAAAGCCTAATGCCACATTTCTGTACTTTTGTGGCATTAAGTTACCCTAACTGGTGCATTAACAAAGCTTTTTTACAAAGAATATTATTATATTCTGTAATGTATCTGGACAGTTGTGATGTGGTGTGGTTCTAATGTGAAATGATACGATATCTTATCCAGGGTAATGCTATACAATATTCAAGCCACATTATTTCACTATATTGGCTTAACAAGATATAGGTTTTTATTACTTTGTATTTACAGTTTATTTGGGGGTTGGCTGCATTATGAAGTAATAAACCTGATACAGACCTCCACTGATGGTACACAGCTAGAAACAAATGTACAGTAACTTGCCCTGTGCCATATTGTAGAGCATCTGTATTTCTTGAAGAGATTTTCTGTTATCGATAATGTGCTCAGGTATTCTTTCTATAAGACTAACTTGTGTTGTATATGGTTCTCTTCATTTTTTCTGGAAGTTATCACCTCCTACCTATGCTATTTAAACTGCAAATCATATATAAAACTTTAATTGGATGAAAAATACTTAAGAAGTTTCATTCCATTTGGTCTTGCACTTCTTTTCTAGACATTAGTCTTATAAATAGAGATGTCTACTGACACCCCCAGCTCCCCCTTACTAGGCAAGGACAACTGTCACAATAAGTGGGATTATTTCATACTATATAGTACTTTATATTCAGGATTTTATATCATGTTGTTATGAAAGAAACAATAGCCTTATGAAAACTACCTTATATGCACAGATTTAGTATATTAAGGCTTGTAAAGTATACAGTACATAAAATAACATTGCAATTGAAAATAAAGATGATATAACAGAGTAATTTTAGGATTTGCACAGATTAATATGCATTATTCATCAGGTTAGCACTTAAAAGATGTAAAAATATAATATACCTATAAGGACATAAGGCCAATGTAACAACTAGCCAGCATGGTTGAAGTGACCTGTAACAACCTTGGAATTTATAAAGCTGAAAACATTAATACAATCACAAATTAAAACATGTAACAAGGCTTGGATCAATATGGCAATTTGGCTGAGTTTCAGGCATGCGGAAATCTCCTATGACTATGCCAGTTCAACTGTGTAATCTAATCTCCACATTCATAGCTACAGTATATGTCTGCCAACAACAGAAATAAAAAAAATATATACCTGTAGTAATACCACTTCCCACCCACCAAACAAATTCATGTGTACAGAAATATGAACTCTTTAGAAAATAAAATTGATTCAGCTACTTGCTGGGGTCTTCCTACTGAACATACATGGTCTTCTAAAGGGGCTCTCAGCAATGAAGAAGTCACAGCCTATGATGCTCAGTGGTCCCCCCATTGCAAGTGAGGTACGAGTTGAGGTAACACTCACAGGGAATCTCAATTCTTACTGTACATGCTTGGTGGCTTACTAATGAAAATGGGATGTAACTGAGGCCCCCGGTGACAGGAATGCCCAATCCTTCTGCATTCAGCAACTATAAAACACTGGTGAAGCTTGAGAGAGTGTTACCTACAAACAGATGCAAGAAGTTTGGTCATTTCTTCCTTGGCAGCATGTAATCCATTAATGCCAGGATCTCCCCAGGTCATCTATCATGGATCATCAGTAATTTGAGGGAATTATCTGAGGAAACTCTAGTGCTCTGGGTGGAGTTTCATATGGTTTTGGTGGATGAGATTCTACAGGTTGTTGCTGAGCAGCATCCAACATTTTGTACGCTGAACCAAGGCCCTACCCAGTTGTTTGTGTTTTTTTTTTTTAGTTTAACCAAGAGTAGCACACTAAGCTAAAAGCTTTTTGACAGGTGTGACCTGGGAGCACTGGGAAGTTAGGTGACTTGCTCAGGGTCACACAGTATGCAAGTGAAAGCTGTGGGACTCAAACCCAGGTCTGGTCTACTGGATGTTACCAGATTTGTAGCTCAGAGCCTTAAACCACTGTGCTATGCTGCCTCCCTAACTTTCAGGATGCCATGGGTCCTGAGTTTGCTGGAATTATTTGGTGTGCCCTAGAGGAAGAGAATTTCCCTACCACCTTAACAAGTGGTGGTGATGTCCCTTCAAAAGAAAACAACACTGGATCCAAAAATCTTAGTGAATTACAAAGCAGGCTCAAACTTTTCCTTTTTAGAGAAGCTAATAGAAAAGATTGTGGTGACAAAGTCTGAGCTACAGCTGAAAAGGTTTGACATCTATGAGCTGCTCCAGTCAGGTTTCAGATTCTGACACAGTATGGAAATTGTTCTGGACAATGTGCAAAATGATCTCATGGCAAGGGTTGAAGAGGGCTGATCTATAGTGGCTCAGAGATTGGGCTTCTTAGGTAAGAATGTTTAGTGTTAAACAAGGAGGCCTGAGAGAGAAGGTAGTAGTAAATGACTGCTTGTATACCTTGTTTGTACTTTGGCTTACACTCTCTGTACTTGAAACAGGGACTACCACCATGTTGGTGTGCACTAAAGATGTGGAAACCCTCAAGAAAGGGTACCAGCTCCTCAAGGTGTCACAGGGACAAGGTCCCCAAGACCAAAGGCTCCTTTGGGAAGAAGACCCAACCCCAAGGAGAAATGAATTACAGAATTACAGTGTGACCTGCAATGGCTAGAGAGGTGGTCAGATTTCTGGCAGCTGAAATTCAATGCCAAAATGTGCTAGGTGATGCACCTTGGAAAAAGGAACCCAAGGGTAGAATACTGGATGGGAGGGATTAAACTTAGAACACAGTTGAGGAACAGGACCCAGGAACCATCATTAGTGATAGCCTTAAACAGGCTGGCCACTGCAACAAGACTTGTGTTAAGGCAAAGAAGATGCTGAGGTGTAATGGCAGAAGTCTTGAAAGTAGGAAGAAAGAAGTGATACTCCTCCCTATATATCCTTGGTGAGGCCACAACTGCAGTACTGTGCCCAGTTTTGAAGCCCTCACCTTAGATGGGACAGGAATAGACTAAAGGTGGTATAGTATAGGGTTACAAAGATGATACAGCGCCAGCAGGGGAAGTCCTGTGAGGAACGCCCTAGGGCATTGAATATGGACTTGCTGAAGACCAGAAGGGAGATGAGGGATATAACAGAAACCTTCAAATTCCTCGAAGGAATAAACAAAGTGAACTATGGGGACTTATATATTGACAACATGAAGGCATGACTGGAAGCTGACAGGAGGAAGGTTCAGAAGGGATGTAAGAAAGTATTATTTTACTGAAAGGGTGAAGGAACCATGGTTCAGCTTGCTGGTCAAGGTGGAGGGAACAAAATCCATGGAGGGCTTCAAATAGGCTTTAGACAGAATAAAAGGAATAGTACTTACTTGTAGAGACAAAACCAGGGAAAGGAAAAGGAAGACACATGGGGAGGGTTATAACCCTGTATCGACACTAGGTCATGGGGTTATATAGAGCCAATGGGCAGACTTCATGGACTTCTGGTCATATTTCTGCCATCACTTTCTATGTTTCTATGATGTAGTGGGAGGAGTCGTATGGCTGCAGAGATATGGGTAGGGCAGGAAGCACAAGCAGCCACATGCTACAATAAAAACCAGTGCATCTAAGGAAGGCTTGAGCATGCATAGTTTATGTGACACTTGGGGGAGAATGGAGAGTGTCACTCACTGTCCCTTCTAACTGTGAGCAAAGCCCTTCATTTGTCATTGATCTATCTTTGTCATTTGATTCCATGTACAATACCAGTTGGTCTTGAAAGTTCACTGAAAGTACTATGGAGGACTTATTGGAACTGTTTGGGGCTAGACTGAGTCTTTCTTCTTGTACATGAGGCTTCAGATGATACAGGACAATTGCTCATCACAACCTGTTGTGTTCAGCTGCAGAATGCTACAGGAGCTGTTTGCAGTAGACATGCTGCCTTTTGATGAGTTTGTTTCTTGGTAAAACTAAATGTTTCACTGCTACGCAGATGATACTCAGTTGTACCTGTCCCTGCTACCTGGAGACTAAGAGGCAATCTTTATACAGGGCAGTGTCTTTCTGAGATCAACACTTGGATGATCACCAGCTGGTCAAGCTTAAACCTAGGTAAGATGGGGATTGCTACCGATCAAACCAGGCTCCCATATGTCAGCAATGCTAAGTGGTAGTTCCAATCTACCATCTTTAGATGGTAAACAGATCAAAGCTGTAGATATGGTCATATTGGATGGCAAGCTGTCACTGGATCATTAAGTGGTAGTGGTAATCTGCTGTGGCTTCTTCCACTTCCAGAATACTGACTGATTGTTATCCTATCTTGCTTATAGGGATGTGGTTACACTGATGGATGCCTTTAGAATAACAGCACTGAGAATTACTGCATTGGCAGTCTGTCTGGTGGTGCATCACCTTCAGACTTTCCTTGTTAATGTGATACAATGACCTGTTCAGTTTAGTTTCTGGCTACCTGAAAGATCTATTGATTTTGTGTGCTCTAGCTTTCCCTCTCCACTCCACTGAGGGAAAACAAGTATCTCAGCCCCTATTCCAACTTAAAAACATAGGGGGGACACAGCTTTTTCAGTGGTTGTGCTTTCCATATGGAATAATAAGCCTGTCCACCTGTGCCAATGTCCCTTGGTGGAGCTATTTAAAAATGGAGTTGAAGGCTATCTTTTTAGTGAAGTGTGTAGTGTTCATTTGAATTCCACCTGAATCTCCAGGAGACAGTTAGAAAATTACTTTTGTTTGTTATTTAATTGTATATATGCTGCTTTTAGTATCTTGTTCCTGTGTAAAGTGCCCTGGGCCCCAAGGATAGGGCACTCTAGAAATAAACAGTGTCTTGCCTTCTATGATCCTACCATCCTCAGTGACTATGTAAATCGCAAGTGGGAATCTGTTACCTCAGGTAGAGAAGCATATTATTGCCATTCTTGGTGTCTCCATAAAGCAAGCAGTGTACCCTTAATCTCAAAGAAGTTTGAAAAACTCTTTTTAATTAAAAAAAATTCTTGCTGGTATAGTAACACTAACTATATCAATATAATGTTTGTGAAATTACATGATATTGATATATGGAAACTGCAATGCTTGTATATTGCCAAAAGTGATTGGATCCGAACAAAAACTACATTGATAGAATATCTAGAGTAATTAGTCAATGGATCAATAAAATCAATCTGAATGGCATGCCAGGGGACAGAATGTCTTTGTGATAAAAGTTTGGCAATTCGTTTGGTGGGGATGGGATTGTTTTGCGCACAAACAAGGCAGTTCTCTATGTACTGTTTAACATCTTTGGTGACACCAAGCCACCAGGCAGTGGTCTTAAGCCTCTGGAGGGTATTTTCAACTCCCTGGTGTCCACCAGTAGGGGTGTCATGCACTTGGTGCAAAAATTTGGACCTGAGATGTCTAGAGACCACTCACAACTTGGTGGTGCTGTCATCTGATTGGTACCAGATGGGCTTGTCCTCTGGAGACAAGCCTGACTTAACTTCATACCTATGGTAGGGGTTATGGGTAGGTAGGTTTTCTTCAGTGCTCTTGTCAAGGAATCTGAACACTTCTTTGAGTTCAGAATCAGCATGCTGAGCTGCTGAGAGGTCCAAGGGGGTAAAGGGTTCAGGTTTCTTTCTGATTGCTGCTATGTGTACAGCCACTCTGGCTTCTGGATGGTCCCTCATCCAGGTGTCCCCCCCTTGGGCTCCTTCCTTGGCAAGGGTATCTGTTGTGTCATTGAAGGCATGATATTGGTCATGTATGGCATGAGCTTTAACTTTGTGTACATAGAGTTTTTGTGCAAACCTTTGGGCCAGTGAGTGTACGTAGATTACCAGTTCTTTGTGTTTCACTGGGCTGCCATCAGACGAGAGGAAGGAGTTCTTTTGCCAGAAAGGGAGAAACTCTGTAAGGGAACAACAAACCCAGGCAGAGTCTGTGAAAATGGGGTCTATGTGATAACGGCGAACACGTAAAGGCGATCGCCATTATCGCTCAGTCAGAGTGCCGAACACATTTTCGGCACTCTGACAACCCTGGCGCACCAGCACAATGGTGCCTGGACATATTTTACTACTTTCTGTGGGGGGGCTGTGCCCCCCAACACCCCCCCACACCCGTCTACTTAAGGATTCTCAACTGCAGGGGGGTGCATGTCGGGGGGTGAAAGTAATAAAAATTAAAAGGTTTGGGCCTGGCACTATAAAAATTGCACCAGCACCTGGACCTGAACCCAGTACCTCAGCCACCCCAGCCATTGCCCAATCCCCGACGCCACACCGCAGCTCAACCGATGACCGCAGTGCCATACCTACAGCCTTTCCACCCCCTCCCAGCCCACGCTCACCGTGCTCGCTTCCACCCCCCACGCACGTACGCATAGCGACATCCTGTCACCTAGTTTGCCCACACCCTCATCCGGTCGCCCTACCTGTTGGTCACCGTGAGTGGATTGTGCGAGGAAGGTGTTGCCATAATGGACGGCGCCCTTCCTCATGCGCCCACTTCAATGGTTACCGTGAAAATGATGGTGTCCTCGGTCACATGCTGGATGAACTCAAGGGCACAGGCCACCGCTGCCATCTTGGCATACTGTGATGATGCCACACTGCAATGCTTAGAGATTTTAATAATGTTACCATAGGGGGTAAATCATCAAGATACCCATCCCTGCAATTTGTTCTCCCTGATTATAGGAAGCTGAACCATCTGTGAAAATATGACACAATCAGGTGTTCTCAAGTATTTGTGGTGTGACAGGGAGGAAAGGACTTGGATCTGGATGATCAGGTGGTTGCAGTGTACAGTCATGGGGTTCTCCTTGGAAAAGGAGTCCATGTGCCAGCATGGATGGAATTTTGGTTGGGGTGCACCTGTATGTCTCTATCCTGAAGAAGGAGTGACCAGTGTGTCAGCCTAGTGTTTGAGACTGACCCATCCTTCACTCTGATAGCAGAAAGGAAGTCAGGGTATAGTTTGTGTTAATGATCAGTGGAGAGTACCCAATGATATACAGAAAGTGTTGACAGCCCAGTGGGTGGTCAGAAGGTTCCTTTCACAAAGGCTGTACTTCTGTTCCACTGGGATCAAGAGCTGTGATGCATATGCAATAGATCTCAAAGTGCCATGAACCTTCTGGGCCAACACAGCTTACATAGCTCTGTCAGAGGTGGTCCACTCCAGATGGAATGGAAATGCTGGGTTAGGGTTGACCAGAGCTGTAGCTGAGGCCAGGGCCTGTTTCAGTGTCATCACGGCCTGGATGTGAATGGAACCTCATGTCCAGAGAATGTCCTTTTTTAGTAACTCATACAAAGGAGCAGCCTTCTGAGCAAAATCACAAATAAAATCTCTGGAATAGTTTACCATACCTAGAAACCTCCTAAGAGTGGCCACACTGGTGGGCAATGGCAAGTCTTGAAATCCTTGTATCGTCTTCCAGGTAGGGCTTCGGCCTTGATCCGTTATTCTCAGGCCCAGAAAGAGTACCTCTTTCTGACATAGTTCTGCTTTTGAGGGATTACATTTGAGGCCTGCTCTCTGGATGAGAGTCAGTAGTTCATCCAAGAGATCCAAGTGTTGTTCCTGTGTGGCAGTTGCCAACAGCAGGTTGTCCACATACTGCAAGAGGCACTGGGCATTAGAGAAACCCTCAAGGGCATCCATCATGTGCAGATGAAACAGGGAAGGGCTGTTATGCAATCCCTGTGGTAAGCAGGTCAATGTGTACTGTTTGTGATGCTTGCATAGCTGGTTCTGATTACTGAATGATTTTTGTAATATAAAAATGTGTTATTGAGTGTCTCTCATGAGACATGCTGAAACAGCCTGTGGAATGACACCCCCCCCCCAGGTTTTAGAAACAAGGTGTTACCTGGAAGGCCAAGAGATAATTACAGGCTAGAAGAGACCTAAATTGAGGATCTCTTGTTTATCTGACAGGATAGAAAATATCCATTTTATGACATTTAGAGGATGAAAAACAGGTTATGTCACACTAGTGCGAAGTCATAAATGTTCCTCTGATATCTGTAAAAGCAGGATGTTGCTCATGGATGAAAGAAGGACTTAGAAATTAACCTTATTTAATGTACTTTCTGAGTGGTGACATCCTGGTTGTACAATTTTTATATTCTGACAGGGAGGAGCTAGGTGACCTCATGCAAAGAGGTTGGCAAAGCCAGTTTTAAAACTGTAGTCTGTATTCCCTTTAAACACACATGTTTGGACTCTGGAAAAGCAACATCAGACACTGTTAGAAGAATACATTAGATTAGACAAGTCTAAGAGTACTGTGGTAGGAGATTTTGTTGTTTTTACAACCTTATTTTTTAAAATGATTGTATGTTTTTGTGATATATGGTTCTGTATTTACATTTTACATTGTTTATCTATTTTTAAGTAAACCTCTACTTTAGAGCCTACTTGGTGTGCCTTTGAAATTCTTTTTCTTAACAAGTGAATCATATATGGTTACAGTGACACTGTGCATAGCTTAAAGGTAATACCAAACTGGGAAAGGTAAGAAATTTCCTATAGTCTTTCATAGAGTTTTTAAGGGTTCATTTTGTACACCTGGTTAGGTGCCCATAGGCAAAAGATATCTGGCATCCCCCAAAGAGCAGAATTATCCGAGCCTGTACTTTGGGTACGCTAGCAAGAGGTTCACAGTTTGAATCTCTCCAGAACTTGAGACCAAAAGTTGATTTGAACTCACAAAACAGACAGGAGGGTTACCCTGTTCTGTTAACTGTTCACAATACTGGTCTTGGAGGTTGGCACTGTGGGAGCAGAGGGCCTGACCTACTGAGTGGGGTTGTGACACTGTCTACCTTCAAAAATGAAGGCAAACTTATATTGACTGGCAGTGACCAGAAACCATTGGAGATGTCCAGGGCACTGAACCATTTTTGGTCAGGGGTCAGAAGTTGTAGCACATCAGGTGCTAAGGCCACAGTTGGAGCACAACTGAGTGTGACCTGGTTCATTCTCCTGTAGTAAATAATAGATGTCCAGGCACCTGTGGGTTTCTTCACAGGCCACACTGGGGAGTTGGCAGTAGAAACACATGTTCTGATTACACCTTGATTTAGGAGAGATTTTATTGTTTGCCTAAGAGAAGGCAAGGCCTCAGGTGGAAAAGGATATTGCCTTTGCCTCTCATGTGCTGGGTCTGACACCTCAATGATAGTGTGCATTCTGCCACAGTCATGCTTGTTGGTAGCAAATGCTTCCAGATGTCTTTGTAGAATGGGGAGGAGCTTTGGGAAAAGCTCATGATTCTTGAACAAATCTATGACGTCATACTCTTTATTGTTGGCAGATATAGTTTCCACCATGTGTGAATCAGGGATCAAAATAGTATGACACTGGCCCTGAATCTGGATCAGTAGCATGTTAGCTAGATCCATCACACAGCCGTGTGGTGCTAGGAAGTCAGTTCCAATGATACTAGGATGGTCATGCAATATCATTAGTTGGAAGGTGTGTGAGGCCTTTAGGTGTCCTAACTTTACAGGCAAAGGTAGAGAATGGTATGCAGGCAACCTAGTACCATCTACTCCTGACATGTTGGTCCTCCATCCAGTGGACCAAGGAGATGTATCTGGGTGATCATCATGTAATACAGACACAGCTGCACCTGTATCCAGTAACACTGTAAGTAGGCAGCCCCCGACCTCTGCATCAGTACAGGGCCTTCCGTTTGTATCCAAGACCAGCTTGTTTACAATCTGGACTGGGGCCTGTAATTGTCAATCTGTGCTAGAGGAAGCATGGAGAGTTTGGGCCTGGCTCTTGTGAACCACTTCACCATGCTGCACTGATGCTATATAGGGAGGTGCTTCTGGGTTCAGGACTGTTTGGGCCTGAGGGCCTGTACTTCCAGCATCACCATGGCCCATTGGGGCCTGGGTTCCCAGTTGTATGGCTGCAAGAGCCTGAATGGGAACAGTATCCTCTACAGAACACACTTGTCCCAGGAGCTCTCTAAACTTCCGATTCTCTACAGCTATCTCCCTATACGAAGGGCCTGGTCTCTGTTGTTGTTTACCCTTATGATTTTTATGGTGCTTCTTATTCTTATAATTCCGGTTCCCACCCCATTGTTGTTGCTGCTGCTGCTGTGGTTCTTGTTGGGCCTGCTGGGGGTGTTGGTTGTCCTTGGGGAAGGGCTTTTTATGTTGGGCCTGCCTTTCCACCATGTAGTGCATTATGGCCTCTGGGGTAGACTCCATGGCAGCTACTTTCTTGGAACCAGAGCCCAGATCATGGATGTAGAGTTGATAAACTCTTTTGGTTTTCTGAAGGATGTTAGCAAACCGTTTCGTGGTTGGATAAGAAGTTGTCTCTACCTTCTCTCTCACTGCAGGGATCATGTTCCTAAGGAACAAGGTCTTGTACTTGATAAGATCTACATCCACAGCTTCTTGTGTGAGTTGTTTTCCTGCTCGGTAGGCCATCCAGAGTCTCTGGTGGTAAGTCGCTGGACTTTCCTATGCATTCTGTTTTACAGGGTATGCAAGCATCACTCCTACTACACCTGGGTGGTGTGCAGAAATTAGTTCAGCGGTAACTTCATCAAAGGTGGCATTGCCGGCCTGGTGGATGGCATCAGGGAGTTGAGACCACACTTCAGGATCGATGTTCTGACATAAGATCTGGACCTGGTAGTCTGCAGCGAGACTAAGCATTGCACATTTGGCATGCACCTTTTCCAAGTGGCAACTGAGGTTGTTAGATGGGCTCATCTGACCGATACTGTCAGCCATCTGCTGAACAGAGTAGGCCATCTGTAGGGGATTAGTGGGACAATCAGGTGGAGGTAGGTTGCATCGGGTACCATCTATGGCTGCCTGAGCTGCAGCCTCCACCACAGTATGAACCATTCCTTCCCGAGTAGCAGTCTCCTGCAGCATCTGTCTGATCTGCATCCGGAGGGTCTGTTTGCTCCGATCAGGTAGGGTCACATTGCCTAAAGTGGCATCTATCATTTTCTCAATCTCCTCCCTATCATCCACGGAAATAACGGCTACCAGTGGTGCTGTTGGGACTAGGTCTGGGCCTGCTCCCCCCCATCATGGGGGTCGCCATGTTGGCATCGATGACATATGATATGGTGTTGGTGTAATGGGGATCCACCATGTTGGGGATGGCAGGGCTGGGACTCTGGGCCATAGTAGGGGTATGACTTGGCATTGTATTGAGAGATGCTGTCATCTGAGACATCCCTTTCAGATAACGTAGTTAAGGCAGGGGCCATGCCTCCCATAGCCTTAACATGTCCAGCCAGAACCTCGCTCTGATGGTGCAGTTTTGCCATCTTAGATTCACATTCTGCACGACTCACATTTGCAACATTCACATCAACCTCCTCTTGCATTTGTTTCTGCAACACTCTGTATGCAGCGCTCAATTCGTGGTTGTCCCTAGTAGTCACTTCTAAGTCATTACGTACCTAGTTTATCGTGTCCTGGAGCTCTCCCAACTCCCCACTCAACTGTTCATTTGTTCTACTCAACAAATCATTCATATTCAAAGCCTGTCCCTTATCCTGTCTCAAGCATTCACATTCCTGCTTCAGCATACAAATTTCCTGCTCTCCAGCCTGTGCAGAATGATGAAAAGTAAATCATTTTCATTTCGCAGAGTTTGAAGTTCAGACTCCAAATTCTGCTGCAGTTTGACACATTCCATTTCCTGCAAACCCATCTCTTGCTTAAGTGATGAGATTTGCAGTTCAAGGGTTCAAAACCTCGTTTCGGAGGCTTCCAAAGCAGCATAGAGAGCCGCGACCAACAGCCCTTTAGCTCGGCACTTATTGGCTGTTTGTCTCATCTCAGTGTACTGGGTTGAGATCCCCAGTCCAGGGTTTTCAGATTGACTTGCGTCCCACGCAAAGTCAGCCCAGCCTCCATGGGAGGGAAGGAAGTTCAAGATATTGCGTCTCAGTTCTGCGCAGATATTTGATACGGTGGCCATTGTGTGGGAGGGAATGAAAAATCAAAGGGAACAAAAAATCAAACTGTGAAAAGGGCACCGTGCTGTGTATCGATCCACAGTAGGCACACTTTATACACAGCTGGGCTACTGTGCACTTGTAAGCTTGCAATTCAAAATTGCTGTGGAGTGGGTTGAGTCGGCATCGACCACACCCAGAAAGCAGCCAGAGTTTGCAAGGGGTTACAAAGTGGTCTGAAAATGGGAGAGGTGATACGGGGATGCACAACTACAGTCCCCATTGGGAAGGGAAAAGTTCCAAAGCAACAAGCGAAACTTTGCAAACACGAAATATTGCCTGCACACGGTCACCAACTGTCAGGAGATCTAAACCTCACTCTCAGGTTCTTGACAATATTGGGAATGCAAGGAATCACAGACACATTGCGTAAGAGTAATAAACTTGTTTATTACTGCCAAAAAGGATAATTACAGTTGCCCTAAGCAGTTCTTACCAATATGAACTGGGAGACAATGCTAAGTGATCCCTATACCTCGAGGATTCTCTGTGTCTCTTGGGATCTCCAAGGTGGAAGACGTAATGTCTCACATTATATACCTATAATAATTGCTATGGTTACTGTAAGATAGAAACCTTTTTAGTTACAGAGATGAGCCCTATTGGCTAAATTAGAGGTGGCTCCATGGTCCAAGATAACATTATACAATGTTGTAGTAGACATCACTTTGTGAAACGAAAAGAGTACAATTCTTACATAAATCAGTGTAATAGTACAAATCACCAAAAGGTGGCAATGCCGACTTATAAATCATTATCATTACAAGAACACAGGTGTCCTAACATCTTGTAAACAAGAAATACATATATGTATTAGAAAGCAAAGTGTATAACAATAATATGAATACATATCCTGACATCTACTCTTGTACGGTAAATGCCCTTAGCCCTATATGTTAGTATAACATATGCCTAGATGCTAGCTGTCTACGGTGTACCTCTGGGGGTACCAATAAGGGTGCAGGAACCTTGTGTAATGGGAATGCCTGTCATGGCATCTGAAGAGGAGGAAGTCCTGATGATTGCAATTACTAGCACCTTGAAGGGATCTACCATGCTGCAGTGACAACATAGTTGTCAACATCTGGGATAGTGACAGTGACAGGCACAATGCTGACAGTCATTATTGTACCATCAGGATTACATTTTTTTTGTGGTGGGCTTTGTCCCCCACACCCTCCTTTTTTAAATAACAAACTGTGAGTCAGGTTTGTTTCAGGGTGTAGACAAAACACCAGAGAAACAGTGCTGGTGTTCAGAAGGACCATTACAGCAACCTGGCAATATTTATTGCTATAATGGTTTTCGCTGTGATCATTTTGTTGCGCTGATGGCATATGACCTTGAAGCCCTCTACATAATATAGTATGGCAGAAGTGAGGGCTAAGAGGATGCTGGGTTGTATAAGTAGAGGGGTTCACTCGCAGAAGACAAGAGGTCATGTTGACTCTGTACAGATCCATGGTGCAACTGCACCTGGAGTATTGCATTCAGTTCTGGTACCCCATCACAAAAAAACATCAAACTGTTGGAAGTGGTATAGAGAAGGGCCATGAAAATTATTCAGGAGCAGCATGGGCTCTCATACAAGCAGAGGCTGGAGAACCTGAATATGTACTCATTGGAGGACAGAAGGGGATGAGGAAACATACTGTAATAGAGAGCTTTGAACAGTTACAACAGAATTTCAGACAGCAATTCTTTTTGTTTTTTTAAACTCTATTTATAGCTCTGCTTTACCCTGAACTCTCTCTCTGGGATGGACATGTGGCTTGAAGCCAGATCCCACCTGTCTGAAGTCCTCCACTCGACTCCTCTGGAACCTCTGATTCTCCATCCACTAACACGGCCACCCAACTCCCCGGTTCTGAGTTCCCTGAGGCAGGACCACCGTTACTCCTTTCTGATGCTCTATCTTACAATCTAGAAGAGCAGCCAGGCAGGGAGTAGAACAGAGGAGCGAGCAGAGACCCGACATTTTGAGTGGTGGCCAGCCCCTCAGACCATCCTTTGCCTATTAGGAGGTGGGGATTTTTTACTTACTTTTCCCCCATTGGCATGGCATGCAATGGATGCCAGCACTGGACCACCCACAGACATCCTGCCAATGCCAACCCCTCTATAGATCATGCTACTGAACTAAATGTGCCCAGCCTCTGCCAGGAACCGGTGTGAAACATGGTACACCCTGGATCCCACCCCAGGAGAAGAGAGCAGTCCTCTGGATACTCAATCTTTTCCTTCCCTGCCAACCCCCGATGGCCCTGGCTCGTTCCCAAACCCAGGTTGCCGGCATGGCTCGAGGTGTGGTGTCCAGCGCCTCAACCCTCAGTGCCACTGGGCCGGCTCAAGACAGCAATTCAAGGTACAATATGTATAGTATTGCATTTCTGCCAAGCATTAACAGGACAATCAGTGAATATTTTACCCACCATAAACACTAAATGGCAAATTTATTTATTTATTTATTGCATTTTGTTGACCCAGTAGGCCCACTGGGGCTAGAAGTCCCTTTTTCATGGGCAACTGGGTGGGGGGGGGAAGGTGGATACAGATGGTAAGCAACTGAAACTGAACCAGATTAAGCTGTTGGTGATATTTTTAGTGAATGGATGCAGGAATCTCCCCGCTGGAATTTGAATGGAAAACCTTTGGCAACAGGAGAGAAACACAGCAGCTTCCAACTAGTGGAAGAACATAGATGGAAGCTTCTGTTCAGGTTTTTCAAGACACTGGTTATTACCTAGCACTTTGGGGATAAATGCACAGCCGACTGCAGGAGAAAAATGGGAGATGTATGCATACCATGACATAGTTTGGAATCTTCTGAGAAGCTAAGTATTTCTAAATTTTCTATCTATTCCATTTTTTTGGGAGATTGTATTTGTGCAATTATTATAAAACATTCGTTTTTTTTTTTCTTTGTCATAGGAATCAATGTAAGAAGCTCCAGTGTGTGAAAACCTCCTGGCCCAGTCGCACATACTATTAAGTAACATAAACTTAGGCGTATATCAAAGGCATTTAAAGAGCTAGTAGACTGTATGAGTTAGTAGTGCAGTATGCTCACTGTTATTGATTGCCTTGTCTGTTTGCACCCTTGTTGATTCACATTGAAGAGAGAGATTAATTTTGTCAACGGAAGTTAGTTAGTTAGTTTTTGTTAACCGGGTAAGTGCACTAGACAAATCCTGCCTATTTTCAGGCACAACCCGGGGGAGGGGGATACAGATGAATGCCAACCGACCTTGAACCAGATTAAGCTGTTGGTGATATTTTTTGAAGTCATTGCAGTGTCTTGATGAGGACTGTGTTTTAAATTCTGTGCAGACCCGCCGCTTTTCACATCTCACTGGTTTAGTAGTAGACTGTCTTCAAAGTAATTTCCTGCTCTTTTTAACAATCCTTCAAGAAATAAGTTACTATTTTAGTAATAAAGTTCTAATATGAAACATATTTGTAACTGTTTTATGTTGTCAGGACTTCATGCTGTCAGGATAGTGGGTATTCCCAAGAATGGCATGTATGCAGATGGCTTTGGCCCAGTGTGAAAGATGTGAATATGAATCTAAGTAATATTCAACGGTGTAAGTGCTGTAGTAATGCTACATAGCCTCAACACTACATAGGACCTGGGCTCATTTGTAGTAAATCCATCCATTAACACTAAGGAATATATGTTAAGGATATTTCTTTGGTAAATTTATGAAAGTATATAGCACTCTAATGACATAATTCTTTTTTCTGTTTATACATATACATTTAGGAGGCAGTATAGCACAGTGGTTTAAGGCTCTGTGCAGCAAATCTGGAGACCTTGGTTTGAATCCCACAGCCCCCACTTGCATACTTTGTGACCCCGAGCAAGTCAGTTAACTTCCTTGTGCTCCCAGGTCACACCTGTAAATAAGCTTCAGCTTAGTGTGTCTCTCCTGGTTAAAAACAAAACATGGATGACAGTGTTTAACACTCCCTAGTGTGGCATTACAATGACTCACAGTCCCAGTAATGATTAAACTTCACATTTCTGCATTTAGCTCTGTCTGCCTGCATCTCCCTACTGTCTCAGAAAAAGATCTATACAAATTATAAGTTACTTTGGATACAGGAGAAACTCTTGGTATTGGTAACACTGTTTTTGAAAGACATGGCAGCACCATTTTAAAACACACTCTGTCTCTCCTTTGAAACAATGTTAACCAAGTTACAAAAGTACAAAAAACAGCATGAGATGAAATTATGAAAAAGATGTTGTTTGCATGCACTGATATCAAATGAAATCTTGTTTATTATAAAACTTATGCTGTAATCTCAGTTGTACTTGGGGGGGGGGTGCAGGAATCAAGTAGCGGAGCTCTGAGAAGTAGGTGTCCTGTGCTGCTTTGAAATATGTGAAAAGAATA
Source organism: Neoceratodus forsteri (assembly GCA_016271365.2). Classification (NCBI taxonomy): domain Eukaryota; kingdom Metazoa; phylum Chordata; order Ceratodontiformes; family Ceratodontidae; genus Neoceratodus; species Neoceratodus forsteri. Next base: position 339,201,493 of record CM057454.1, on the reverse strand, counting down.
ACACGGGGTGGTATATTCAGAAAGGTTGCACATGGCGCCAACACAGTTGCGCCATGTCACCCCTGATACGCCCCTGGCGCCGGATATTCAAAAGCGGAAAGTGCGTGGCACAAATCCGATGTTCTGGGCGTGATCAGTAATGTATGCAGTCTGCGTAGGGGTGTGCCCATGCATACCCCCGCACATCCCGATATTCAGCCCGGGATATGTGGAGTCCATGCAGGTGCAACTCCTACATGCGCCACATACATTTGTTCCAAAAAATAAAGAAGCAACAGCCGGCCACCAACAGGTGAGCTGCCGTATTGCAGTGTGCAACACAGCAGCTGCCAGCTGTGGGTGGTCACCTGAGCTCTGGCAGCACCCTCCATTGGGTAGCATCCCCCCATGTCCTATCGTGGGCATATGTATAATAAATGAATCGTCCCATATCCCTGGTGATCCAGTGGACTGCTCGCAGCCCAATCACGGGCATATGTACAAAATTTAAAATGTCCTATATCCCTGGTGATCCAGTGGACCGATCACAGCCCGATTGTGGGCAGAGGTCTAAAGGAAGATTAAATCCCATCCCTGGTGGATTCTGCAGTACCCCCTCCCCACCCTCCCACTGAGCCCCACCACGCGCTCCCCGGTCAGCGGCCCGGCACGCTCCCCACCCTCAAGCTGCCTGGCCACCTGCCAACTGACTGCATACAGTACAGCTGTATGCCCATTGGTCCACAGCGTGGGCCAATGGGCGTGTAGACAGTACCATACTATACAGTCCAGATATGTGAATGAATCTGTAAGGTTCAATATGATTATTTACATTATATATGTACTGCTTCAGTGAAAAGAGACAGCTATTTCTCATAGTGCTACAATGTCTTTATGAAACAGCACTGCCAAATCTTTCTTTAAAAATATTGACAGTCGCTGTTATCAACTGGTAGCATTAGGTATCTCGTCACCTCCTTCTGTGCAATGGAGCAATCAGGTGGCAGCTGGAGATGTTTGAATTTGCCTGTTGAAAAAGAGGACCTTTAAACTGAGTGAATCCCAGCTCTTGCAATAGTCCGGGACCAGCAAGAGATCATTAGGGTGTCTGATCTTCAGCCTACTCCCCCCTCCCCAATGACTGCCTCCAGAAATGCCAGTTGTGGCAATTTGGGACTTGTTTCACTTCAGGAGCAGCTGACTCTGCCCACCTCCTTATGTGCCATGGAGCAAATCAGGTGATGGCTGGCAGTGTTTGAATTTGTCCGCTGAAAGAAAGGATGATTAACCTGAGTGGTTCCCCACTCTTGCAGAAGCCCGGGACCAGCAAAGGGTTGTGAGGGGGGTCTGATCTTCAGCCTACTTCCCCCTTCCCCCATCAATCACCTCCAGAGATGCCATTTGTGGCAATTTAATACTTGTCCACTTTTAGAGCTCTTGACTCTGCCTGCCACCTTCTGTGCCATGGAGCCAATCAAGTGGCAGGTGCCCCCCATATTTAGGCATACATTTACAAGCAGCCCCCCGTTCTGCAGCCCCCAAGTGAAGGATCACGTGCAAAGAATAGTGCAACTGTCTGCCTTGAGTCTGCCAGAGTCCTCCAGTAGTCTGATGGTTGGCCAGCCACTCTGCTGAGACAGCGTTGAAAGTCAGTTATGGTGCAGTATACGTCTGAACACTAAGGTAATCTGCAGTCCTTGTATGCATAGTTGCAGCAATCACATTGTTGTAGTCTGGGATGACATTGGCAGGTATTTCTGAGCGAGCCAGATGTACATCTAGGCAAGGCTGATTTGCAATAGTACATTAAGTATCATGGTAATGATATTTATACTAGTGTATCCAAAGTCAAAATAACTGTCATTGTATGCTCCAAACCAATCATCATATGAAGGATGAAACTAGATATTTAACATATTTACAGTATATGCTGCTATTGTATCAACTATTAGGAGGGCCAGTAACCTACAGTTATTAATATTATTAGATTTAACCAAAAAACCTGTATATGTTAGGCCTGTGTTAGGGTACTCCCTCTGTTGGAACTGGCCAGTATCATGGAACGTACTACTTTTATGGGTTAGACCAAACACCTTAGCTAGGCTAAGCTTGTGTTTGTTATTCCAACCTATGTGTACTGAGATATATCTTCTGCTAAAACAACTGGTATCTAGAATGTGTTTATCACTTGACTAAGCCATACAACTATCTCTGACACTTGGACAGCTGGTTCTTATTACTCTATGATTTTTGTAAAATAGAAATATAGTGTGATTGTCTGTCATGAGAAATGCTGTGCTCCTGGATGACCCCCCCCCCAAGGTTTCACTTCAAAAGACATAATATGTTAAACAGCAGATCTCTGTGATGGGATTAACATACAGGAACTCACATTTTATAGCCTTATTTAGGATCTGGGTTGTTTGAAGTTAAGACCTGAAATATTCATTTTATGATGTCCTCAGGAAGGTCAGTTAATTGACTGGTGTCACGAAGCATATTACACCTCAGTGAGATCTGGCAGAGAGTCATAAAAAGTCATTTGATGTCCTTGAGAGAGGAAACTGCTCATAGATCAAAGGGTCCTATTGGAGATGAGTTTTAGCTGATGTCAGCTATTTAATTTACCTCCTGCTTGATAAGACATCCTGTTTTGTATAATTTTTATATTCTGACAGGGAGGAGCTAGGTGACCTCATGTAAAGAGGTTGGCAAAGCCAGTTTTAAACTGTAGTCTGTATTCCATTTAGAGACATACATGTTTGGACTCTGAAAAGGCAACATCATGCACTTTTAGAAGGTATACATCAGAGAGACAAGTCTAAGTGTACTGTGATAGGAATTTGCACTTTTAAACCTTATTCTTTTAAAAGATTGTATGTTTTGTGATATACTGTTTTGTATTTACATTTTACATATTTTTTATCTATTTTAAGTAAAACCTCTTATTTTAAGAGACTATTTGGTGTGCCTTTGAAATTCTTTCTTTGACAAGTGAAGCATATATGGTTAAAGCTGACACTGTGCATAGCTTACTGGTTTATCAAACTGGGAAAAAGGTAAGAGTTTATCTGAGGTCTTTCACAGATGCTTAAGGGTTCATTTTGTACACCTGGTTAGGTGCCCGTAGGCAAAAAATATCTGGCATTTCCCTGAAGAGCAGAATTATCTGAGCCTGTACATGTGGGTATACTAGCAAGAGGTTCACAGTTTGAATCCCTCCAGAACTTGAGACCAAAGGTTGATTCTAACCCACAAAACAGACAGGAAGGTTACCCTGTTCTGTTCCTGTTCACAAGACTGCACTCAGAGGTTGGCACTGTGGGAGCAGAGGGCCTGACCTGCTGAGTGGGGTTGTGACAGATTGGTTGGCAGCAGTGTGCATAAGCTTGGTATTACAAGCTTATATTGTTCAGTGTGTCAGCTTGATAATGAACAGCACGCTTGCAAAGAAAGGGCAGTGATTTATTTTTTAAAAAGGAAACAACTGTATCACTTGGCTTACAATCAAGTTTCTACCTGTTTTATTTATTTTTTTCTATATACAAGTCAGAGTAACCGTAGTTAGGGAAGAACATGGCTTCCAACTACAGTGGGCATACTGTAGACTACTTAAAGAAGCTGTGCAGGGACAGAGGAGTCCTGTATGAGGTGAAAGCCACCAAATAGAACCTCATGGATGCCCCGATGGTAGCAGATACCCAGAGCATCGAGTCACAGACAGTGACTGTAAGGGACTGAACCTTGAGTGTGTAAGGGCTAACAGCCAGTGCAGTGTCCAGATCCCATGAGGAGGGCAGCAGGGCCACTGTCAGAGAAGGGCCACACCAGTAGGGGAAGGTCACCAGTATCCTGGATCCAGAAGTACTCAGGCTGCAGATTGAGCTGTGCAGAATGGAGCTGGAGTTCCAGAGAGAAGAGAAGCGAGAACAGTGAGCTGCAGAGGAGAAGAAGAGGGAGCAAGAACACCAAGAGGCAGAACAAGAACACTGGGAGGCTGACCATGAGGAGTTTGAGCACCAGAGGCATCATGAACTGGAGAAGCTACGACTCCAACCACCAGCACCAGATCAGGTAAGTAGCTTGGGTTTAAATGAGACTAGAGGACTGGGTTACAAATTGAATTCCAAATTGATAGCCAAATTTAAAAAGGGGGATGATATGGATGCCTTTTTAAATTCTTTTGAACAAGTTTGTATTCAGGCTAAAATTCCTAGGGAGTCCTGGAGCTTCCAGCTATCCCCGCTACTTACCGGGAAAGCTCGGGATGCATTGGGTCAAATGGACAATGAGGTCAGTAATGATTACAGCAAATTTAAAGCTGCACTATTAACAAAATTTGAATTAACTGCTGAATCATACAGAGCTAAATTCCATAAGCTCAGGAGAAGCACTGATAAGAGCTACGAGGAGCTAGCCATGAAATGACATCAGTTTTTAAAACATTGGTGGGAAGGAATTGAATCAAACTCTGTTGATAAAATTGAAAATGTGATTTTGTTAGAACAGATTTTTCTAGGCATGCCCAGCAGAGCTTAAAACCTGGCTGGAGGACTGAGATCCCAAAACAGTGCAAGAGGCTGCTGAACTCTAGGACCGCTATGCCAAGAGCAGACCTGCCCTGAGAGCGAATGGGGTGGGCATGGCAGCACAGAAAGGGAAAAGCGCACCTTCAGGGCAGCTAAAACTCTCACTGCCTCCACCAAAACCAGTTAGCCCCAGGTTTAAGAGAAAAGGTTTCTCTGAGAAAAGAAATGAATGTTGGCTATGTAAAGAAACTGGGCATATTGCCAGACAGTGTCCCAAAAAGGTGAACAATACACAACAGGGGGCTAGGAAAGAAGTGAGTTGTTTGTGTGTCCCTAGAAGCATGCCTGTGAACATGAGGGAGCACATGCATCCAATCATGGTGAATGGTGTACAGACACAAGGGTTAAGGGACACAGGGGTAAAGGGGGATCTAGTAGAGCCTAGTCAGCTTATACCCAAAAAATTCATCACTGTACAGGACTTTACTGGTGAGGAGAAAACACTGCCCCTTGCTAGTGTTCTCCTAGACTGGGGTGAAATAGGGGGAACTGTACAACAGGTGGCTGTAGCCAAAACCATTGCAGTTGATGTGATCCTGGGCAATGATCTCAAACACGGGCTGGTGTGTGCAGTTACCCGTAGCCAAGCGGCAAGGGAAAATTGTTGTTCCCTGAACCCAATAGAAGCCATTGTGGAAACCACTGAGAGGCTGGTTTCCCAGCCTGTGTCTGCAGATGGGGAGACTAAAGAAAATGGGGAAGAAGTTTCCCCAGTAGCAGTTAACCACAAAGCTATGGAGGGTTACTCCGAAGAGGGAGGGGTGACCCATTGTCAGAGGGTTCGGATTCACAGTGATCCTGAGTGCCCTGATGCTAGTGCTAGGGACACTAGTTTAGCGACTGAAGGGGACTGGTCCCATGCCTTGGGAATGTGTGAGGGGTTTGCAGCTGCTCAGAGAAGTCACCCTAGTCTAGAGAAGCTGAGGGCTTGGGCAAACTCTGGCAGAGCACAGGGAGGTGACGGTGGACATAAGGTTTATTGGGAAATGGACTTATGTATACTCAGGCTGTGCAGACAGAGGGAGGGGTGCTAGTCAGGCAGCTTGTCATTCCCCAGGGGCATTGTGAGCAGTTGCTCAAGACTGCACATAATATTCCCTTGTCTGGTCATCTGGGAAGTGCGCACACTATGCAGCGGCTGTCCCAGAATTTCTACTGGCCCAACTTCACCCAGCAGGTGAAGCAGTATTGCAGGTCTTGTCACTGGTGCCAAGAAATAGGGAAGGTGGGAAAGAAAACCCAAGTCACCCTGATTCCATTGCCCATAGTGGAGGAGCCATTCCAAAGGGTGGGAATGGATTTTGTGGTGCCTTATATACCCCCAGCTCCTCAGAGAAGAGATTCATCCTGACTGTGGTGGATTATGCCACCCGGTACCCAGAGGCAGTCACCCTATCCTCACTGAGGACAGATAAAGTGGCAGATGCCTTACTTGGGATTTTCTCCCATGTTGGGTTTCCGCAGGAGGTTATCACCGGTCAAGGGCGTTCCTTCATGTCGGATCTGATGAAATGTTTATGGGAGAAGTGTGAGGTGGTGCAGAGATGCATGACACTGTATCATCCACAAGCCAATGGGCTTGTGGAAAGATTCAATGGTACCCTGAAGTCAATGCTCCATGCGTTTGCTGAACAGCATGGGAGGGACTGGGAGAAATACCTTCCCCACCTGTTGTTTGCATACAGGGAGGTGCCCCAAGAGTTGACAGGATTTTCCCCCTTTGAACTCTTATATGGGACGCAGGTTACGGGGCCACTAGACTTGATCCAGGAGGACTGGGAAGGCAAGCATACCACCCAGGGAACTCCCATTGTGGATTACGTCCTTAGTTTAGGGAAAGGCTGAAGGAGCTTATGGGAACAGCCCAGAGCAACCTGGCAGCTGCCCAACAGAAACAAAAAGTGTGGTATGACTGCAGAGCCAGAGTTCGCTCATACATGGTGGGTCAGGAAGTCATGGTCCTTATTCCAGTCTGGAAAGACAAGCTGCAGGCTGAGTGCGCAGGACCGTACAAAGTAGTTAGGAAGGTAAATGACGTGAACTATATTATAGAGTTACCTGACAGAAGACAGACAGAAAGGATGTACCATGTCAACATGATGAAGCCATATGTTAATACGGCTGATATGGTGTTTGCAGTGTGTAGTCATGGGGAGGGGACGGATGGAGGAGACCCCCTTCTGGACTTGCAGGAAGAAATCAAGTGGGAGTCCTCTGTGAAGGCAGTTAAATTGTCTCCCCAGCTGACCCCGGACAAGATCCAGGAAGTAAGGGAGGTTTTAGCAGACTTTGCCCCATTGTTTAGCACCAAGCCTGGACTAACCCCCTTAGTGATGCATGATGTGGAGACAGGGACGTAGACACCCATACAGCAGACAGCATATGGTGTCAGAGGCTGTCCAAAAGGACATTAGGAGGGAAGTGGAGGAGATGCTGGATTTAGGGGTAATCCAGAGATCCCACAGCCCCTGGGCCTCACCTGTAGTCCTTGTGACCAAATCAGATGACTCTACTAATTTCTGTGTGGACTATCATGGACTGAATGCATTCATGAAGTCAGACACTCACCCGATGCCCCAGACAGACGAACTCCTGGACAAGTTGGGAGGGACGACCTACCTTACGACCCACTGACCTGACCAAGGGGCAAGGGATATTGGCAGATAGAGTTGATGGACAGAGCTAGGGAGAGGTTGGTCTTCATCACTCTGATAGGCTTATTTGAATTTAAAGTAATGACTTTCCAAAGGTTGGTGAACCAGGTGTTAAGTGGTACTGAGGAGTACACTGTGGCATAGCTGCATGACATTGCCATTTTAGTGCCAGCTGGGAGGAACACCTGTCCCACCATAGGGAAGTGCTGGGCAGGATACAGAGGTCCAGGCTCACTGTCAAAGCTGAGAAGTGCCAGGTGGCCATGGGAGAGGTGGCATACCTCGGGCATGTGGTAGGCCGGTGACAGCTCCATTCTAATCAAATAAAAATAAAGGTGATCCAGGCATGGCCTAGACCAGAAATGCAGAAGCAGGTCAGGAGTTTTCTAGGGACAGCAGGGTACTATAGAAAATTTGTACCCAATTACAGTGCCCTGGCTGCTCCCCTATGTGACCTGGTAAAGAAAATGATGCCAAAGAAAATTACCTGGGAACCAGCCTGTGAAGAAGCCTTTACCAGATTGAAAGAGGCACTGTGCAGTGCTCCTTTTGACAAGTCCTGACTATAGCAAACCCTTTATAGTTCAGACGTGGGTATTAAGGCAGTACTGAGAAAGACATCCAACTAAGGGAGGGATAACCCGGTAGTGTACCTGAGTAAAAAGTTACTTCCCAGGGAGCAGGCATACTCTACCAAGGAAAAGGAGTGTCTTGCCATAGTGTGAACCCTAAAGAAGTTGGAGCCATACTTGTATGTGCAGCATTTTGCGATACAAACCGACCCCAACCCCCTGGTTTGGCTGACGCAACTGGTTAAGACTAATGGTAGATTGTTAAGATGGAGTCCTGCTTTGCAAGGGTATGACATGACAAGTCTACATAGGGCTGGAGTGAAAAATCAGAACTCAGATGGGTTGTCTCATGTCCATGAGGAGAGAACTGTTTTGGGAAGCTCATCCCATGCAGGGGATAGAGCCCCCAAATTCAGTCTAGGTGGGGAGGATTGTGACACTTGGACAGCTGGTTCTGATTACACTATGCTTTTTGTAAAATAAAAATATAGTGTGATTGTCTGTCATGAGAAATGCTGTGCTCTTGGATGACCCCCCCCCCAGGTTTCACTTCAGAAGACAGGATATGTTATACAGCAGATCTCTGTGATGGGATTAACATACAGGAACTCACATTTTATAGCCTTATTTAGGATCTGGGTTGTTTGAAGTTAAGACCTGAAATATCCATTTTATGACATCCTCAGGAAGGTCAGTTAATTGACTGGTGTTACAAAGCATATTACACCTCAGTGAGATCTGGCAGAGAGTCATAAAAAGTCTGTTGATGTCCTTGAGAGAGAAAACTGCTCATAGATCAAAGGGTCCTATTGGAGATGAGTTTTGGCTGATGTCACCTATTTAATTTACCTCCTGCTTGATAAGACATCCTGTTTTGTATATTTTTTATATTCTGACAGGGAGGAGCTAGGTGACCTCATGCAAAGAGGTTGGCAAAGCCAGTTTTAAACTGTAGTCTGTATTCCATTTAGAAACATACATGTTTGAACTCTGAAAAAGCAACATCACACACTGTTAGAAGGTATACATTAGAGAGACAAGTCTAAGTGTACTGTGGTAGGAATTTGCACTTTTAAACCTTATTCTTTTAAAAGATTGTATGTTTTGTGATATATTGTTCTGTATTTACATTTTACATATTTTTATCTATTTTAAGTAAAACCTCTTATTTTAAGAGACTACTTGGTGTGCCTTTGAAATTCTTTCTTTGACAAGTGAAGCATATGTGGTTAAAGCTGACATTGTGCATAGCTTACTGGTTTACCAAACTGGAAAAAGGTAAGAGTTTATTCTGAGGTCTTTCACAGAGTTTTTAAGGGTTCATTTTGTACACCTGGTTAGGTGCCCATAGGCAAAAGATATCTGGTGCCCCAAAGAGCAGAATTATCTGAGCCTGTACATTGGGTATACTAGCAAAAAGGTTCACAGTTTGAATCCCTCCTGAACTTGAGACCAAAGGTTGATTCAAACCTGCAAAACAGACAGGAGGGTTACCCTGTTTCTGTTCCTGTTCACAATACTGCACTCAGAGGTTGGCACTGTGGGAGCAGAGGGCCTGACCTGCTTAGTGCGGTTGTGACACTAACTAGTATAGGGCCTGTTTTTCTTCCTGCTCTATACATTATGTTGTGCTCCAATGTTCTACTAGGGAGACAGGGATTTTTGAGGTTGCCAGCTCACTGGACTAAATCACCCCCCCCCCACCCACTCAGGTGAAGTCTGTTGTTGTATTGGTCTCACCTATGTGGGTTGCTGATATGGTGCATGTCTTGGAAAATACAAGTCTATAAGAAAGTAGCTAATCACCCTAACTAAGGAAGGTGTCTTGGCAATCCAGTATATTTAGCTGTTGTCTCACATCTATATCATTTGGGTACTAGTGTCTGTTTTTATCCTATGTATTGGTATTCTGTTGCAGAGCAGCAACACCTATGCATCTCCCTCTCCTCTAATTTGCTTGACACACCATGTCTCTCTCGCCATGCTCTGGTACAAGGAACCCTCCATTTGGCCTTCCCATATAGACATATCCCAACCACTCTGCCTAAAAACTCTCTCTCTCTCTCTCTCTCTAGGTTCTATGTCATAATGACAATTGCCAAAAGGTGACTGTCATTATGGCAAGGGTATATCGTAAAAAATAAGTTTTGGCAATGTACACCCACAGCACACAGGAAAACAGTGTGGGACTTATAATTTAAATGTTAATGCAGGGGGTTGTGCCCCCCACCCCCTACTAAAGGATTCTTACCTCTGGGGGGAGTGCATGTTGGGGGGTTGCAAGTTCTTGAAAAAAATAAATTTCGGGCAGGGGGCACAAAAATGTAGGTGTGCTCAGACACGAACCTGGAACTCTTGCAGCTTCAGGCTGCCACCCACCCATTACACTACAGGGCCAGCTCGGCAGCCATACACCAAGCACACCAGGCCAGCCTTCCCTCTCTTACATCATGCTCGCTCCCCCCTGCATGTGTATACATATAGTGACATCTTGTCACTATATTCATAAGCAATCTCCATCCTGTCACCTTCCTCACACCCTTGCCCTGTCCTACCTGCACCGCAAGTTGGTCGCTGTTTTGGTAGGCACCCACTTGCGGCTAGCCAACTTCACAGGATGCCATCTCATTTCACTATTATGTGCCATAACTAGATCATTATGGTATCATACAGTCGTCTCACCTACCAATGCTGATAACTGCAAACATCGCACTGTCTGCCAAAGATCCATCGGTAACCTTCATATGTGCAGACATGTAATACTAAACCTGCTAATTTGCCCAGGTAATATAAAGGTTAATCATGGCCTAGTAGTGCAGACACTGTCACCCTCTGACTTTGCCATAGCCAAAGGCCTCAAGGTTCTATTAATAAATATACATAGCCTACTGTGAAAATATGGGTATCTCACACCAGACCTGATATCCTCCTTCTTACTGAGACTTGGTTCAATAACTCAGTGCTACCCAATGCAATTGCCATGCCCTCTTACAACTCATATCATCTAGATAGGACCACTAGAGGGGGAGGATTAGTGCTCTATGTCAATGACAAATATGGATCATGTATTACCCACTCCCACACTGTACCAAATTAATTCAAATGCCTGGCAGTTCAGCTATCATTACCGGAAAATGAATCATTAGCCATAATAAGCTGTTATAGACCTCCACAAGATGGCACAGAGCTGTTGTTGCATAATCTCTGAGCTAGTAAACTCCTGCCCTAATGAAACCTTGATACTGGGACACCTAAATATGGACTGGCTCTCTTCTAAATCTGCTGGAGTAAAGAACCTCTGTGACAATCTAGGTTTTGCTCAGCTTATAACAGAACCTATGAGACTAAACCGGCAAAACCCAGCAAATGCTTCCTTACTGGACCTTCTGCTAACAAGCCTCATAAATACATGCTCTCAGCCTTGTTTCATACCAACATCAGTGACCACAATGTTATTGCTTGTATCAAGGGAACTATGGCCCACTTCTCCAACCAATATTCATTGTCAAAAGGAGTTTTACCAAGTTCAAGACATACGATTTAATTAGAGACCTAGCCAAAATAAACTGGCAAAAATTCTATGTTCACACCAATTCAAGAGTTGGTAGAAATATTTAACAGTAGGATCCTGGAAGTTATAAACATTCATGCACCACCCCTAAAAAGAAGAGTTAAAAAGTGATGTCTCCCTAGTTCACTAAAGAGCTAAAAGGAGCCTTGCAGGATTTTGTATTTATTTATTTTACTTATAGGTATTTAATTTACCAGGAAAGTAGACTGGGTCAAAGACCCATTTTCAGCCATGCCTGGGGAAATGGGTAAAACAATAGGGTTACATACAAATTTCTAGTACAATACAACAAATAATAAAATCAAAATAAGTAAAACAATCATACAAATCTGATCTCTTCACATTTAGACAAAATTATTAACAATGTGTGAATATGTCCATGTGTACACATTTCTGGTGTTATAACAGCAGCAAACTGATTGGGTTTTTAACCCCCGTTTTAAAAATGTTTTTCTTTTCAGTTATGCCAACCCCAAATGTTATCAAATTATTTAGAAGTTTTGGACCATAGTTTGTTATTGATCATTCAGCTATTTTGGTATTTGCTATGTTTTCATGGAAAGATTTTGTTGAGGTTATTCTAAGTTCTTGATTTGTTTACCTTCATGAATTTGTTGTGTAGTGTCTTTGGTGTTTCCTGTTTCAAAGCAAAGTTTTGTGTATAAACATTAATTCTGATATTGTATCCTCTGTTGAGGTGGCAGAGTTCCAGACTTTCTGTAATGACTATAATGGTGCTCAGTTTTGCTTCGTCCAGCTACAAATCTTAGGATGTTATTAAAGGAAACTATATATCTTTGTAACACTGTGTCTGACACATTTATTAACATTGACGAATTATACACCAAAGTTGGCATCAATACTTCCTGTGATATTGTTTTCTTTACCTTTTCAGATAAACTGTGTTTGTTTCTGTATAAGTATTCTAATTTACTATTACCTTTATTTGTTACCTTGATAACATGTTCATCAAAAGATAATGTATTTACCAGTGTTACACCCAAATATTCAAAGCTCACTACATCTTCCAGCCACACAGCATTTTTCCTGCTATTTTCATAGCGTTATTTTGTAACCTTTGCTTAGTACTGAAAGCCATGGAATGAGATTCTAGAAGTGTGGCGCAAGTTGCCACCAAACACGACTTGCACCAAATGCAGCTGTGACATTGACCCTGTGCCCTATTCTAGAAGGGGCAGGGTCCCCTTGTCTAAGTCGTGCAACTTGTAACATACAGCCAGGTATGCTGAACAGAGGGCATACCTGGTGAGGATGTCACAAGCCACAACCGCAGGTCAGCAAGTCGCAAGTGCCCTCCATGCCCGTTTACTGCCAGAGCCCTGCAGGGCTAGAGGCCCCCTACCCACTGTCATGCCACCACAGTTTCCACAACCCCATCCGGAGCACCATGACCAGTGTACTGTACAGTGTGTACAGTACATGCATAAGTCAGATGTCCCTTGCAGATATACTTGGTAGTTTAGTGGCCCCAGCCCCCCACACTCAGCAGTGTCAATACACCCCACCTCACCGACCCATCCCCAGCTGGCGACTGACACAACCCTCCTCTCACCACCACATCCCTCCACCGACTGAGCTCCATCTGAGCACTTACTATATAGATGCACTCAGAAATGAATGAGTGCATCTATACAGTAAGCACTCAGAAGGAGCTCATAACACTCACTGGTACCAGCTGGACATAGATGCCCATCCACCATGCCATCTCAGCCCACCTAGCTGCATAGTTGGTCTGAGGGCAACTGTTCAGGCACTCACCCAGAGATAAACAAATCCTGAGACCCATATCTGCCCAGAATCCCCTGCTTGCGCAGAGCAGGGAATCTACTATGGGAGCCAGAACAGGCATCCCATTTGATGCCCATCTGAGTCCTGCGATCCACCACCACACAGTTGCACACTAGGGGCACAAACAGGTGGCCAGCAATGGTGAATACCGGCCAGTGCATGCCTGTCTTAGGATGTATCATGTGACTCATGCAATAAACCTGCCATTTTGTAAATAGAGCCCTAATACTGGGCACTATTCACAAAAGTGTGGAAACTATATGGAAAAGCTACGTAATGCAGGCACACAGCTACATGCCCTGGCCGGCATTAAAAACACATGGCATTCACAAAAGCCACACAGCAGGAGCTGAGGAAGAGGTGTGCCAAATGGAGGCATGCAGTGCTATACACAGGGACAGCAGCGCATCCCAAACATACATGCCCCCTCCTTGACTCCACCATATATGGGAATATGCACTGCCCCACATGGACACAAGGAAGTGAATACCATGATGGAGGAGTGCACAACAGTGGGATGAGGAGACAGAGGTCCTGCGCTGGTGCCTAATGCACCCCTATAAGATGCCACATGCCGGGGACAGGTTGAGGGCCATGGAGGGCAGGCATTTCAGGGTACCACCGGGGCTTGGTCCAGTAATGTCACAGGTGGCCAAGTGGCAGCCCTGGTCTTGTACATTTGAGCCAACTATTGGATGCTTTATGGAGCAGAGTCCCTGAAGACCCCAGCATAGGTCAAGGCCAGGATATGGCTTGACATCCAGGCCACTGTCAACACACCCAGTCCAGAGGCAAAGGCACCACTGGCAGTCAAACACAAGTGGCATAACCTCCAGTCAGCTGTGAAGAGCATGCTTGCTGCCATGTAATGGGTACAATGAGCAGAGGTGGGGAACCACACAACCAGGTGCCAACAATGTTGCTCATCATGAGGATAGTGGCTGGCACCCTCTCTGAGGTCATCTTACACAGAAAGATGAAATGCACTGACACCATGCCACATATGGGGCACAATGTAGGGGATATACGGTGGGAGGTATATGACTGAATGGCATAACAGTCCTGTCTTGCACCCTGCAGATCAGTAGACCATGGCCCACATCCATGTGTCACTGGTGACCATGGTGAATGTGGATACAGAGCGAGACTCAGACATGAACAATGGAGGTATGTGGTCCCCATGGTGGCTGGCTGGACATCTGCCAATGGCTGCCAATGCACCTGTACGTAACCAGCCAATGTTCTCTTGTCCACAGGTACAGTGCAGGGGACACAGGACATGGCATTAGTAATAGACACTATTGAGGACACCAACTCTGAAACGATACTGGGGATGCCAGAAGCTGTGCAGGACCCAGCCCAGACATCTGACAGAAGCCAGCAAATGCCCCCCTGCCATGAACCAACCCCACAGCAACCACACAGACAGCCATCCAGTGCCATGGGACAGGGCCCCAACAAGCATCCACCACAGCCACAGGTCCCCCTTTATGTGAACCATGACACAACATGCCCGCAGGGTTACAGGTGTCATCAGGTGTAGCCACCCGGCATGCCATTCTGCATCTCAACATGGTAACTGTAAATGCTCCACATTATGGGGGTGTGTCTGCACTAAGGCCAAACTGTGGTGGGTGTCCACAACTATGTATACTGATAACCCCAAGGGTGGACACTCTGGGAGGCAACAGAGCCTGGGGAGGTGAGTTGACATGTTCTTACCCTACTATGTGCTACTGACCTGTCCATGTCCCACAGGTCCTGGACATATAGCGCACCTGTGGTGTGTACATCTGCTACCTGTTGCATGCCCACCTGCAATGTACACCTTGTGCTGTCCACCATGGGTTCCCCTGTGTGCTTTGCCTTGTGTTTTGCACCTACTGGTGGTATACATGTCTATCCAGGGTGTTTTTGGGGTTCCCGTGAAAATTGAGACTTCATTTCAGCGAATCCTATAATCACGATGTAATTAGAATGATAACCTTCCTAGTGACCAGCATATGGGCAAAACACCCATAATAGTGCTGCTACCTGCCCATAAATAAACAATAACCATGACTCACCAATAACAGCATTGACATCTGCCAAGGGAGTCTTTTGCTGTCCCTTTCTGTCTCTGCAAGGCTTGCAGGGGTCACTGGAGCTCATCATCCTGGAGTGATGAGCACAGCCAGATGGGGCTGTCACTTGTGGTGGCACTACAGTGGCACAGGGTACACCTCAGCCTCCCATACCACCTGTCCTGGAGTGTGGACATTGGCGAGGTCCACTACAAGGATGAAGTGGGAGATATGTATACCATTGCCATACCATCCAATGTATGTTTTTTTAACTCTGTTCATTCTCCCCTACCCATTAGCCTCTCTCCAGCATGGTCTCTCAGTATGCTGGCTCTGCCCATCTGACCTGAAGCCCAGACATCTGACTTCAGTTGGGGGGACCCCACTCCACATGCAGTCTTGCCCAAATCCCTCGGATCTGAGTCCCCTGAAGAAGAACCACCATAGTCCTTACCGGCGCTCTATCTACAGCACTGATAGGGCTGCTGCTACTGAAGGAGGCACCAGAGCAGACATCCTGGTGCCCAGCATTGAATGTGGGGCTGTATCCACTGGACCTGTCTTTGCCTAGCAATGGGAGAGGGTTTTTTTCCTCTTTCTGGCAACATGGACATGCATGGACTTCCAGAACAGCAAGGGCACGCTCCTGTACCCACTTGCAGGATGTCTGCCATGTCACCTAATCCCCCTCTGGAATGTGCACTGCATCAGCTGAGCCCCATACTGTTAGGGGCCGTCAAAGCTGTGCAGTGCAATCCTCCCTCCCTCCCAGGGAAAGGGAGCTCCCTGCCGGGAGCTCAGTCCAAGTCCACGCCCCCCCCAGCCAGTTCCACTATACTGCGACGACAAGAAATTTGTCAACTGATGGCACAGTGAGTGCACAACACAACAACAGTAGGAGTCAGTTCAGAGATGGGGCAAACACCTCACCGGCAACAGTGTCAGGAACGTGGAGATCATCAAAGTGAACAGACGAAAATGTCACTGATGATCTTCATGGTATTCCCAACACTGCATGGTCAGTATACCCCCACTGCTGACCCCCGATGGCCTGAGTCCATTCCTGAACCCGAGTCACCAGCGTGGCATGAGGTGTGGCATCCAGTGCCTCAACCCTCAGCACCACTGGGCAGGCTGCATCCAAGGTATGTTGTTCCTGCTACTGTGGTGCATGTGTGTGTCTGCTGTTCTCAGCATCATCCTGAAATGTCCCCATCACTCATGGCTGTCTTCTCATCTTCCTCTTCCCGGGGCATCATGGATAACTGCTGTGCCTGGTGCTCTACCTCCAGGTATACACCAGCACCACCCCTCCAGGCTCCAGTGGGGACTCTGAGGATGAGGAGGACTGGGGGGCAGTGGTAACCTTATTTTTGTTGGCCTGTGTGGCCTGTGTGTTGTTTAATGTGCCTATGTCATAATTAAAGATGGTTATTCTGCATCCACTGGTGTCCTCATCATTCCCAGTGGCAGTGTGTATGTCTGCCTTCAGGGTTTGGGGGGGCATTATACATCTCTTCTGGCATGCTGCTGCACCTGGCTCTGCCTGGGGGACATCCATGTTTGTGCAGCGGGGGTTGGGGGGTGCACTGGCCTCACATCTAGGGTTGCTACCTTTGGATGAGATGAAAAACAAATACTAAACCACCACCCCAGACTCCACCCCAGCCGGCCCCTTTTATGACTAATGGCATCACTTGGACTCTGATTTGCTTGATTTATTCAGAATTGCTGCTGATATTGCATTGTGCACAACCTCTTTAAATTACATCATGATTATTATTTTTGGTTTGTTTGATTTAGATTTAAATATTTTAAATTTCAGTGCATGCTAACATTTGGTGGAGTCAGAGAGGGAGTTCAGGGGACTTTGCATCCTGTGTACACGGCCTAGCTCACACATCGAGTGACTGCAAGGACACATCTGACAGCCAGCTATTTTGGATCAGGTGGCCTTTTCTGGTAAAACTCTTTCAGTAAATAAATAAACTACACCAGTAATGGTGGATGAGATGTAATTAAAAATATAATCTGCCATTTTAAGATGTGCTACTGTCCCTCCCATAGCTCCTACTCTAAAATTATTTGTAATGTCAGAGAAGATTTTAAAAGTGGAAGGAACTAGTCTATGCTATTAAATACCTTATTTTTTCCATGTCAGTCATACATAGCAGATAGCATGATATGTGATGTGTTGCAAGGAGGCAGTATAGCACAGTGGTTTAAGGTTCTGAACTGCAGTCCTGGAGACCTGGGTTTGAATCCCACAGCCCAGACCTGCATACTGTGTGATCCTGAGCAAGTCACATAACTACCTTGTGCTCCCAGACTGCACCTGTAAACAAGCTGCAGCTTAATGTGTCTCTTCTGGTAAAAAAATTAATAATAATACTTTGAGAAATTTCTGATAAATTACCTAAATTTGCAGTGCCATCAAATCTAGATTGCGTTCCTTTCACCTCATCAACTACTGCTCTCTCTCTCTTCCTTGTCTCATTTCTGTGGTTTAGCATGACATTTGCTATACTAATCTGTGCTGTTCATCTGAAAGGCCTGTAATGGTCTTCCTGGAATATCCAGGTAGTATGAACATTGACTGCAATAACTACTGAGGAGAGAGAGAGAGGTATAGTATTGCTAGAAATGGAATAAAAATTAGATTATTAATTTAACAACAAAAGGGGTAACAAATATTAAAATATAGGACAGACCCTAAAAGAACAAGCATTTGTCAATAACGAATGTTTGCTTGCTGGCAATAGCAGTGGAAGTGCAGGAGTTTGACAGATGCAGTATAGGAATGGCAGTGGTGTATTGAACTGATGCCAACTCCACCCCCACCCTGCAGAGATGGACAGGCATTGGGGTATACCTTTGGGTCTTCACCCATAACGGTCATGACATTTCACCTCACCCAACCCTGCAGACACTGACAAGTGTCGAGGTGTGCCTTGGGGTGTTTGGGCTTTACACTCACCTTATTCCATAAAGAAATCTGCTGAAATGGGTGCAGTATAGGAGAATGGTGT
The DNA here is from genome assembly GCA_016271365.2 of Neoceratodus forsteri. Taxonomy (NCBI): domain Eukaryota; kingdom Metazoa; phylum Chordata; order Ceratodontiformes; family Ceratodontidae; genus Neoceratodus; species Neoceratodus forsteri. The sequence goes on along the minus strand of CM057454.1, from coordinate 339,183,227 downwards.
AAACTCTGGGGCCAAGGTGCACCTCGATGCCTGTCACTGGCTTCAGGGTGGGAGTGGGAGTGGAATGGCATGAGCATGATTGGCAACAATCCCAAGTCACACCCCGATGCCTGTCAGTTCCTACAGGGTAGGGAGGACGACTGTCAGACGCTACACGTTAGGGCGTTATGGTCGGAAACCCTAAGGCCCTGGGCATGTCTTAGCATTTTTACTCTAAGTTTTCAACATGGGCTTTTTGTGACCCCACAGCATGAACAGTGACACTATCAGTTTGTTAGCTGAAAGGTGATTTTGCACCGTGACTGCGCCATTTAGCGCCACAGGTGCGAAAACACATTTCCAACATGAAGTGAAAAATGACAGCTTACTGTTCATGAGGAGGTGTAAAAAATGGTAATGTTGAAAATCTGGAGCAAAAATAAAAAAAAAACTGGTGAAGTCATGAGCATGCATAGAAACTGCGCAATGCACACCCATAATGCACTTATTTGGGGGAATTTTTGCACCAGATTTTCAATATAGGCATTTACAAATCTGTGAAGTTACGAGGATGCGTAGAAACTGCACAATGCACGCTCGTAACACAGTCGTTTCATGGACATTTGTGACCACATTTTCAACATAGGCATTTTAGGATCTCTGCTCATGAACAGTGTCACTGTGATTTTCTTAATCTGTCCCAAACACCAATTTCCTACAGTGACCGCGCTATTCTGCGCTGAAGTGCCAAAACGCATTTCGGCCAGGATATGAAAAATTACAGCTGTACTGTTCATGAGGAGGTGTGAAAAAATGCCAGTGCTGAAAATCTAGAGTGAAAATATTACAAATTCACGAGTTTGTGAGTGTGCGTGGAAACTGTGCAACGCATGCTCATAACACAGTCATTTTGGGGAATTTTTTCACCAAATTTGCAAAATAGGCTTTTTGAGAGCCCACTTCATGACAGTGACACTGTCATTTTGTTAATCAGTCCCAAAAGGTGATTCTGTGCAGTGACCACGAAATCACCTTTTGGGACCGAACAACCAAATGACAGTCATTGAATTCATGAGGTGGGGCCCCAAGAACCCCATGTTAAAAATTTGGTGCAAAAATTCAAAAAAAATGACCGAGACATACACCAAAGTTGAAAATACCCTATTTATGCCATTATACAGCTTACCAGCATATCTTCAGTTTGAGGTCGGCTTTGAAGAGTGCAGATGTGTTCTCGGTCCACCAAAGATCATCCTGTCAGCCTCCGGAGGTAAGTATGCGGTGAGGGGTGTGTGTGGGGAGGTGGGGTGCACAGAGGGTGGGCGTGGGTTGGAGGAGGCAAGACAGTCAATGAGGGACAGTTTTCTTTTGTTATAGGATGTTTTTAATTTTACATAGACAATGTGGGACTTTTGCCACGCTGGGGTGGGCTCCCAGCATGGCACCTGGAAGTTTTGGGGGGTCAGTGTAGCCAACAGGGGATTGGGCACCCCCGTTGGTCATACAGTGTTGTGGAGGGAACCATGAGGATGCTGGACATATGCCACGCTGGGGTGGGCTCCCAGCATGGCACCTGGAAGTTTGTGTTTTTTTGGGGGGCCACTGGAGCTGACGGGGGTTGGGCACCCCCATCGGACATACAGTGAACTTGGGAGGGGAGTGTGCATGAACCGAGGGGGATTGGACACCCCCTCGGCACACAACAAAGGGGAGGTGGGGCATGCATACAACCACAGCTACAATCAGCGGTGGTGACTTGTGGGTCAATTTGCATACTGCTGACAGCACGGCAGTATGCTAATTGCCTACATGTTACCACCGCTGATTGTAGCAGTCATTTGCTTTCAACTGTACACCACTGCATCTGAACTGCTGTCATGGACAGCTGGGACATCCATTGGTGCAGTGTGGCCGCATCCTGCAAAAATCCTCAGGGCATTGGAAGCAAGGGTGCCACACCTACGAAAACTCGTATGGTGGCACTATGTTTCTTGCACGTTCGTGCAAGCAAACATAAAAAGCAGTGAGCATTTAACGGTATAAAAGTATTCCTTATCACAGCAGTAAAAGACCATACTCACAATGCAGCCTGGAAAGGATTAGGTTGATTTGCTGCTAATTGTCTTAGTAGCCCTACTTTACACTTCTCAGACTGACTGGTATACAGACAAAGGTCTGCATAACATCAGAATTTGTTCATAATCTGAACATGCAAGTAAAATGGTGAAGGATTTAACAGAATCTGTTTTACAAGTATGTGAGCATTCAAAATAACTGAAAAAGTACTACCTCTGAATAAAACTGGATTAACAGGTAAGGTTTTTGAAACACAGATTATACAGTCCACATTGAGACAGGATGCTACCCTAATGTGTTGCATGTCTGAATGTCTAAGGGTTTCAGAAAAATGAAGGTGTTAATTAAGGTGGTATTGTTTATCTTTCCCATGAATAATCTTCCAATTTGCTTATGTATAATTAGAGGTGACAACAGGGCAGACAGAGACCAAATGTGGCTCTCTTAAGTGCCCTGTACTTGAAGGCACCTCCTGATTAGCATGCACTGCAAGCAAGCAAGCACACTGAAATGTCAGACACTTGCTTACAGTCAGATGAGAAGAAAATGGAACACTTAGTGGAGGATCTCACAATGCTGCTTGACCCACCTTAAAAACCGAATTTTCAGTGGTGAAAACAGAAGGACCGAATCTGGACCTAGAAAACCAAATCCATTCGGTCAAAAATCAAGTAAGTGGTAACCTTACCTGCATCCATTACTATTGGCCTGTGTCATGGTCACACCATTGGCATGCATGGGTGGTCCCTACAGTGGGTGCCTGTCTGGGCTGTGGGGTGTAGCCATGTTCTTCTTGGCACTTGCCATGTGTGGAGGCAGCACGCAGTGGTTATGTACTGGTTCCACATGTGGTTCATACCACTGTGTTGGCGACCAAGTCCCAGGGGTGCCTGCATCCATGGTTTCCCATCTTTCACCCTACCCTGCATTCCAGAGGCACGGTCTGGACACATGGGTGTGGTTGGAGATGGCCACCCATACCCATGGGTGCTGGTACCTTTATGTGGTCATCACAGAGTGTCACGGTGCCCTCTGTGGTGATCCCTGATGTTTTCTGATGGATGATGTGCCATACTGTGGGTGTCATCTTCTGTGTCTGTCTGTTCTACTATAGTGGTATGCCCAATGTCCTGCACATTCCCTGTGCCAGTATATGCCATGTCCACCACTGGGTGGCCTGCATGGGGTGTTGCGCTGGGTCCTGCATGCTGTGGAGTGTCCTCATAGTGGTATCTGCCTGATACTGTGCTCGTGGGGCTGTGCATGCTGGTCAGTCCCTTGTGTGCCTGTGTTACGAGCCTGGGGTTTACAACTGCACTCCAACCCATGTATTCCTGCCTATTCTGGTCCATGCACCTAGGTGAAGTAGTGCAGGTTGTGTATGTGCGTACAGTGCTGCACGTACAATGCTATGTGGCCATGCATCCCAGGTGCATGCATACTTTATGTGGCACCTAGCTATGTGTCTGCCTTCCCTGCACAGGGTGCACTGTCATTCATGAATGCCACCATGGCATAGTGTGCACAATGCACTGTTGTATACAGCTGCACACATCACTTATGCACTGTGCATCTGTGGCTGGGGCTTTGTGAATAGGCCCCATTGTTGAAAAGGACTTAGTTATAATTGTGTCAAATTTCTGTCAGGGCAGATCAGTTTTGCTACTGCACTGCTTACGCCCTATATTATTTCTTCTGATCTGTGCTCACATGTGCACATGCTCACAGTTTGACAATAAGATTGGAGAGTGGACTATGGTGAGTAAACAATAAAATTATGTGCTTTTATGAAACATCTATATTTATTTAAGAAAAAGTATATTCTGTACAAAATAAATATATTATTCCATATCTATAGAGCAAAATTAAACACACAATAGATTAGCTCTTTGACTAGAAGGGATAATTGGGTGAGTGGAAAAGTAGTTAGCTGTAGGGACTGCAGAGCATTTGTCTGCAAGGTTATGCTTTGGAGAAGTGGTCACTGCCCTATTTGCAGGACTTTCAGGGAGTTCCATGCTCTGCTGGCAGCAGCTATTGAGAAAATATTCCAGTTGGGACTCCAACTGAGCTTGTGCCTACTCACCTACCCCCACTTCATCAGAGGCCCATTGGTCCAGGGGGTGAAGGGGGGGGGGAGGAGAAGGAAGAGATCAGGTGGCAGGGACAGTCACACAACAGTCAGCTCTTCCCATGAGGTACCAGTTGAAAACTGCTCTGCATCCCTGGAAAAAGCACAGGTGCCTGTCTCAGGTTGCATGACAACAGATCAGTTGGTGCTGATGGGAAGGAAGATGTGGTAACCCCAGCAGCAAGGGTGGGCAGACGTTCACAAGAAAGATTCTAGTGATAGGAGGCTGTATTGTTAGAGGGGCAGGGAAGGTGGTAGGTAAGGTTGTAAGTTTATGTGGGTGGTCAGATGCCTGTCTGGAGCACCAGATATCTGAGATTGGGATAGGATAGAGAGTACAGCAGAGGAATGGAGGAGCAGGGAGTGCTGATACACCCTAGTACAAATAATATGGTGAAACAGCCTGTGGAGTTAGTGAATAGGGACTTCCAGAGGCTGTGGGATAAATTCAAGAAGCACTCAGCTTCCTTAGCCTTTTCTAAGGTCCTTACCGTCTGGGATGGGGAGAATGGGAAGCATAGAGTAAGGGAGGTAGAGGTCAAGAAGTTCTACCTGTGTTAAAGGTGTGGTGTCATGAACAGGGGCACCACTTTATAGGGGATTGGGGGGCTTTTAGGACAGGGGGCTCTTCAAAGGTGATGGCCTTCACCTGACAGAAGAGGAGACTAGTGCATTAGGGCAGAAGTCTACATTGGCAGATAGTTAAACTAGCTATGGGGAGGCTGGGTTGAAAATTCTACTGTGGAGGGAGAAACAGTGGGGAACCCAGTGCAGGACTCCCACAGGAATGAGAGTAAAGTGCTTCAGGAATAATAGATGGGAGAAAAGAGTCTAGAGGACAGGACAGGGTAGACACAATACAAATGAACCAATACAGATGCAGACACATGTTGGAGGGTGGTATGCCTCAATGCCAGTAATCTAGATAATATGATTAGTGAGTTCCAGGTTTTGGTAACAGACTGCACTGGGTCTAGTGGCCATTACAGAAACTTGGGCCAGTGTGAACAACCATTGGAAAATAGCAATCCCACGCTACACTTTATGCTGTATAGGCATGATAGAGGGACTGGTAGATGTGGAGGGGTGGCCATCTACATCAGAGAAAGGACTGAGGTAGTTGTGATTTTACCATTCTGGGAAGAGGAAGGTAGAATCACTGTGAGTTCAGCTCACAGTTGTCAAATCGGGAGACTCAGATAGGGGTGGTGTACAGTCCAAGGGGGCAGGAAGAAGACAGCGATAAGGAACTGGATGCTGAAGTAGGGAGAGGATGGCAAAGGGGGAGGATGTAATAGTGGGAGATCTCAACCTTCAAGACAGCAACTGAGGCATACCAGAGGCCAGGAGCATCAGAAGTCTGGCCTTGCTTGATGTCTTGCAGGACTGCATGTTTGTACAACACATCAGGGATCCAACTAGACAGTCAGTCATTCTAGATGTGGTATTCATCAGTCTGAAAGAATAGGCAGAGTATGGGTGGGGGAACAACTGGGGTCCAGACAGCAAAATACTAGATGGTTAGAGGTGGCCCTGGACACCTGTAAGCCCTCATCTAATGCTGACATGCTAGTCTTCAGAAGGGCAGATTTCAACCATATGAGGGAAGTTCTGCTGGACAGGTTAGCTGTGGTAGACAGGGAGAAAAGATGGGGGGTTATAAAAGGGGCCATTTTCAAGGCAACAAAAACATGAACAAGAACAATTATCAAGACAAACAAGTATGAGAGACCAGCTTGGTTCTCTGAAAGGATCAGGAAGGCAGTGAAGGATAAAAAGATGGCCTTCATAAGGTACAAAGAAAAGCAGGGAGATGAAAAACAGGACAAGCACCAGGAGAAAACAAGAGAGGCAAAGACTGCAGTCAGGATCACAAAGGCTGACATAGAGCTATGTATTGCAGAAGGGGTTAAGGGAGGGGAAAAACAGTTCTGCAGATATATAAGAAAAAAAGAAAGATGAAAGGGGGAACTGTCAATCTAATGGAGGGGGGCAGGGTAATAGAGGAGGAGGACAGACAGAAAGCAACTGAGCCAAATGGCAGATTTCAATGAGATGTTAAATTACACATATCACTATAATGCTAAATGACTACTTCTGCTCAGTATTCACTAAGGAGAATAGTGGACCCTTGCTAGAGAGTGGCATTAAGGCATAGAAACATAGAAACACAGAATTTGACGGCAGATAAGAACCACTTGGCCCACCCAGTCTGCCCATTTCCCTACCTAATGGATAAGCTGCAGATCCTAGTTAACCAAAAGCCTACTCTTTCCTCCCCCCACCTCCTAGAGTTGCCTTATGACTGTCCCATGCATTCTTGAATTCCACCACTATTATGACCCCACAAACTCCTCAGGAAGGCCATTCCATGCATCCACAACCCTCTCTGTGAAACAATACTTTCGTACATTACCTCTGAGCTGCCCCCCCATCTTCAAGTTGTGCCCCCTTGTTCTTGCACACCTCTTTTTCTGAAAGATGCTACCCTCTTGGACTTTGCTGATTTCCTTGAGGTACTTAAAAGTTTCTATCATGTCCCCCCTCTCCCTCCTTTCCTCGAGGCTATACATATTAAGCTCCTTAAGTCTCTCTTCATATGTCTTCTGCTGCAGACCCTGCACCATTTTAGTTGCCCTCCTCTGGACTGCCTCCATCCTGTCTTTGTAGAGATTGGGTCTCCAGAACTGCACACAGTACTCCAGATGGGGTCTCACCAGCCATCTGTACAGAGGGATAACAACTTCCTGTTTTCTACTGATGATGCCTCTCCCTATGCATCTCAGTATCCCCCCAGCCCTCCTTACTGCCCTCTCACATTGCTTGCTCACCTTTAGGTCATCTGTTATGACTACCCCCAGGTCCCTTTCCATTTTTGTTGTTGTTAGTATCTCACCCCCCATTGTGTACTCTTACCCTAGATTTCTATTTCCCAGGTGCATTACTTTGCACTTCTTGGCACTGAATCTAAGCTGCCATACATCTGATCATTCTTCCAACCTTGCCAAGTCCCTTCTCATCCTTTTCATCCCACCTTGTGTATCAACTATGTTGCCGATCTTTGTGTCGTCTGCAACGAGACATACTTTTCCTTCCAGTCCCTCTGCAATGTCACTTATAAAGACATTGAAGAAGGCATGTCCTAGTACTAAACCCTGCGATACCCCACTAGTAACCCCCCTTTCTTAACAGTGGGCTCCATTTACTAGTACCCTCTGTGTCCTGTTCTCCATCCAATTCTTTACCTAGGCTACCATCTTGGGACCCACTCCCAGGCTGGCTAACTTGTATATTAATCTTTTGTGTGGTACTGTGTCAAATGCCTTTCTAAAATCTAGGTAGGCCATGTCCACAGCCCCTCCCTGATCTACTACTTTGGCCACCCAGTCAAAGAAATCTATTAAGTTCATCTGACATTGTTCACTTGGGAACATAGGCAGCAGGCTGGTAAGGACAGAGGTCTAGGGTTATATTCTGTTTTAACTGAAATATTTGAATAGTTTTGTAAGTGAAATTAGTTCTTTGTGTTAAAAATTATTACCTTGAGTTAGAACTGTTACTTGGGCTGTGATATTGTAACTTTGGAGGCTTGGGAACAGTTGTTTGGCAGTGATAATTAGAGTGAAATTTAAATGTGTTGTTTGCCTGGTGTTTGGTAAGAGCTCTCCCACCCACCCTGTTTTGTAGGCTTTCTTAAATACTGAAAAGCCACTGGGGGTTAGGATTGAAGGGCTAAGTATTTCTGTTTGGGACTGAAATTCGAAGCAACAGGAGCTGGTGGGCCTGTGACATCATACGGTACCTGATGTCTGCATACACACACTGTTAGTGGGACTGAACACACACTGGACTGTATGTGTTTGTGAGACTTGGGAACTTTATTGGTGGGGTTGAAATTGGGTTTGTAAATAACTGCAGTCAGTATAGAGAGAAACTGTATTCCAGGGGAAAGGGACTGAGAAAAGGGGGTGTGCCATTATAAACAGAGGGGGATAAACAGGGTGGCCATATTCCACCATGGCAGGCATCTTGGAAGGGTTGTAGGCTGCACAGGCTGTGGGATGGCAATAATTCTCAATTGGGCCTGGAGAGAGAGAGGCTGCCCACTCTGTAGACAGCTATCTTGTATCAGGAGTGAGGTATATTGGTTATGGAGTAAGCTGGGGAGCTGGGGGTGTCCAAGGATAAGGGGTGTGGATATGGGCAGCAGAAGGGTGGGGCTGAGGGGAGACTGGGGCAATGCTCTGAAATTACAGGACGTTATGTTACAGCAAGCAGGAGGGGGGATATTAGGGACAGAGGACCCTTAGATAGGGATGTTGACGCTAAGGGGAAAGAGTACGGGGGGAACATTCTGAATACAAAGAGAGTGGAGGGGGAAGAGTCAGGAGGGGCTGTTGTGTGAAGCCTAAAACAGCAGACTGTGGGAAGGGAGCTCCTAAGGTGAACAGAGCAAGAGGGGAAGAAGAGGGGCAGTTTAGAGGTGCAGTCAGGGGAAACTCGGGTTACTTGATGGAGGCTGACATAGAGTGTCACAATAAATTTGAGCTACTAAGCAACCTAGAGGGGGAGAAAGGGGTTGGTGGAAAAGAGGAAACTTATACAGAGGCGGGGAGGGAGTCGGATACCCATAGGGCATCACAGACCAGCAATGAAAAGGATGGAAATATTCCCAGAGGGAGAAGGGGAAACATAAATATTAAGCAAATGGGGGAGATGCAACATATTGCAGACATGAGGGAGGAGAGCATGATTGGAGAGAAACTGGGAGACAAGAAGGTGGAGAGGAGCCCCCCTTCAGCAGGGGGGTCAGTACCAAGGATGGGGCCCTAGCTAAAGGGGACCCACAGAGAGCCTCTGGAGGCAGGGGTACTATTACAAGGGGGGAGGATGGCGGTGTGGGGGAAGGGGAAACCATCAGGGCCAGGATAAATGGTTCAGATAAGAAAGGGTTAAAGAAGACACCTATTCAGAGGGGGTTTGAGTTAAGTGAGCAAAATAACGAGGGAGGCAGAAAGGAGAGGGTGACAAGGGGGTCTTTAATAAGGCAGGAAGACTCCCATGGAATTGAGATCATGAATAAAGGGGCAAGGGGCTGAGAGGGCATAGTGGAGTAACCATAAGGGTGATGGCAGTGTTAAGGTTCTGTTATTGGAGACTCGATGATTAGGGGTATCCAGTGGAGGGACAGGGAGTGGATGCCATAGCCAGGTGAAGGTAGTGAGTATCTCTGGGCTGACAGTGCACAGAGCAAAGTTCATGGTGTATGAAATGGTTAGGGATTGTGGAGGGAAACCAGATTTCCTGGTGCATTTGGGAACTAACGATCTAGAGGGAAATAGCATTTTGGAAATCCAAGCAAGGTTCCAAGAACTTGCCAGAGTCTGTCGGGATAATGGATGCAACATTTCCTTTTCGGAGATATTGCCAGTACCAAAAGCCTCAGTGGAGAAAAAAATGAAGCTCACAGAGGTTAATGACTGGCTCAGTAAGTGGGGTGAAGAGAGTGGGTTGGGGGTGTTAGGGAACTGGAATGGAGTTTGGGAGGATAAGGGCTATATGCCAAAGACAGGCTTCATCTTGCCCGTTAGGGAAGGAAGTCCTTAAACAGGGATGGCTGACTACATTCAAGAAAGGTGGGGTTTAAACTTGTGAGGGGAAGGGATAAGGAAGGGGCTGACAGAAGCCCTCTCCTCCAGATGAGGGAGTAGCTTTCAAGTCCAAGGGGAGGAAACAGACTGGGGTGGAGGTTTCAGGAGGAGCAGAGGAGGATGGAAGTATAAGGAATCTGGGTGGGTTTGACAAAGAGGATCAGGGATAAGGGTGGGGGTTTGGTGTTAGTAAATGCCAGGAGCTTGGGAAACAAGTTGCCAGAGATCCAGGCCATGCTGTTCGAGGGGGTGGATGTGTGGCAGTCACGATGAGACGTGGGCCAACAAAAACCATGACTGGGACCTAAACGTATGGGGGTGCACTATGCTTAGGAAGGATAGAAAGGAGGGCAGACAGGGTGGAGTGGCTATGTTCATTAGAGATGACATAGAAATTGCTAGGGTAGAAGAGGCAGAGGGAAACGTGGAGGCCTTATGGGTCACCTTACAATCCCCAGCAGGAGATAAGGTCACGCTGGGGGTAGTATATAGGCCACCTGGGATGAGTGATGTTCTAGAGAATGGTTTGCTGGACAACATCATTGCCCAGTGTGGACCAAAAGGGGAAGGAGTGGTGTTGATGGGTGACCTTAATATGCCAGGTACAAACTGGGGAACCATGTCCTCTAAGGTGGCCAAGGAGCAGAGGCTGCTGGACGGCTTCCAGGATGTGTTCTTAACACAGCATGTGATGGAGCCCACAAAGGAGGGGCATGTCCTGGACGTGGTTCTGGCAGATGGGGATCTGGTAGGGACATGGTTGTAGAGGACCCCTGACTAGAAGCGACCACAATACTGTCTGGTTTCAAATAAGCATGAGGGAGGGGTGAGATCTAGGACACTGGCAGTGGATTTCAGGGGGTAGACTTTGTGGGCGTGGAAATATTCTCAGGACCACTTGAAGGGATTACATCAATGACAAGTGTGGAAAGGAGATGGGAGGTCATAAAGCGGGACTTCTGAGGCAGTCAGGATCTGCGCTAAGTTGAAACGTGAGGGAGCAAGGTCACATAAACCATGCTGGTGGTCAGTGAGGTACAGGTAGCAGTCAGAGAAAAGAAGGCGGCCTACAAAAATATAAAACAACAAGAGGGGATAGGGATAAGGAAGTGTACCATCTTGCATCTAGAAAAGTCACCCGTATGGTGAGGGACAAAGTCCAGTAAGAGCAGCTGCTGGCGCAGGGATACATGGAGGAAAGGGGTTCTTCGGTACATTGGGGAGCAGAGAAAAACTAAGGGCCATCTCAGCAGATTGAGATCAGAAGGAGGGTGGGTGGAAGAGGCGAGGACCAGGCAGAGGTATTGTGAGTACTTTGCCTCTGTGTTCACTAGGGAGGGATGGAATATCTACAAAGCAAGGCACGAAGGGATAAGCGGCAGTAAGTTGGATCAGGGAGCAACAGAAATGGAGCAAGAGAGGGAGGTAGAGGTACCCCAGGGTGTCACATCTGGATAAGGATAAAAAGGCCAGTAAGGTGGAGGGACAGATGGCGCTGTCTTGCCAAAGGGTGTGGTTAGCCCTCAAGGCCTAAAGAAAGACAAATCTCCTGACGGATGGCATTCATCTGAAAGTACTATGGGAATTGGTGGACATACTGGCTGCACCCCTGGCGGAGCTCTTCAACAGGTCACTTGAGACAGGGAGGGTACCTAGGGATTGGCGAGAGGCACATGTGGTGTCAATCCATAAAGGGGGGTTGAGGGAAGTACCAGGTAACTATAGACCCATCAGTTTGACCTCAATGGTGGGAAAATTAATGGAGAGTATACTAAAGGAACGATTGGGGGTGTACTTGGAGGAGGTGGGAGGTCTGGATAGTCGGCAACATGGGTTTGTGCCAGGTAGGTCTTGTCAAACCAACCTTGTGGAGTTCTACAAATGGGTAACATCAGAACTGGACTGGGAAAAGCCTGTGAATGTATTATTCTTGGACTTCAGCAAGGCGTTTGACTCTGTCCCCCACAATGGTCTGGTGGAGAAACTGATGGGGTTGGGAGTAGGCCCTTTGATGGTGAGATGGATTGAAACTGGCTAGCTGGACGCACCCAGAGAGTAGTGGTCTGTGGGGAGCTCTCGAACCCTAGAGAGGTTGGTATGGGGTACGCAGGGGCTCGATCCCTGGGTCCGATCCTGTTTAATGCATACATATCGGACATCAGAGAGAAGTACAGGGTGTGAAATTAGTCTCTTGGGATGACTCCAAGATGGGAGCAGTAGTGGAGGGAGAAGAGGGGAGGTTGGCCCTGCAAGGAGACCTGGACACCCTGGAAAGCTGGGCTCACACATGGAAATTAAATTTCAATATCACCAAGTGCAACGTGTTGCATCTTGGTCGGGGAAACCCTAAACACAGGTACACCCTGGGAGGGGAGGCACTGGAGACCTCTATAGGGGAAAAAGACCTAGGGGTCATGGTGGATGCATGTATGAATAACTCTGAGCAGTGCAGGAGAGTGGCTAGCAAGGCAAACAGGATGTTGGGATGCATCATAAGGGGAATCACCTCTAGGAGTAAGGAAGTGATTCTGCCGCTGTACAATGGACTGGTTAGACCACACCTTAGGTACTGTGTACAGTACTGGAGACCACACTGAAGAGGGACATACAGCTCCTGGAGAGGTACAGAGGAGGGCAACCAAGATGATACGAGGGCTAGGATTTGACATATGAGGACAGACTTGAGGAGCTCTGCCTGTTTTCACTGGAGGAGAGAGACAGGGGATATGATTGAGGTCTTCAAATACCTCAAGGGAATAAATAGGGTAAACATGGAGGGATCTTTAGACTAAAGCAGGAGGTATCACCAGAGGGCATAGTTTGAAGTTGGAAGGTGGAAGAGTGAGGGGGGAAAAGAGGAGGAGGTTTTTCACTGAGAGGGTGGTGGACCCTTGGAATGCACTGCCTGGCAAGCTGGTTCAGAGATCCACAGTGGAGGGCTTCAAGAGAGGGTGGGACAGAGACAGAAAGTGGATGTATCAGATGATGGCCTGTCCCGGGGGGGTGGGGATGGATGATAGGGGTTTCTGGAGCACAAGGGATGGGAGGGCCTCGGCACCCAACTAAGGATCTAAGGTTCGAGCAGACTCGATAGACTGTAAGGCCTAATCTGCTGGCAAATAGTATGTTAGTATGTTAGACATGACCTTCCCGCTGTGCATCCATGCTGCCTTGGGTCCTGAGCCCCTCTGGTCCCTAGGTACTCAACAATTCTTTCCTTCAGAAGTGATTCCATCATTTTCCCTATCACTGAGGTCAAACTAACAGGTCTGTAGTTTCGTGCTTCTGCTCTGCTCCCACTTTTGTGAAGTGGAATAATATTTGCCCTCCTCCAGTCCTCAGGTACCACCCCATCCTCCCACGATTTGTTAAAGAGGGTAGTCAGTGGTGTCAATAGTTTTACCCTTAGTTCTTTTAGAATTCTGCGATGAATCCCATCAGGCCCCATTGCTTTGTTCACCTTCAGTTTTAAGAGTTCCTTCAGAACCCTTTCTTCTGTGAATCAATCAATCAATCAATCAAAATCTTTATCCAGGTGAACATCATTGAGCAGAGCTCATTTACAAGATGGACCTGGTTAAAACAAGGTCGAGTAACATCCATCATAAAAACATATAGATACATGTAAATAAGTATATGAACACAAACATAATGATGCAGTAATAGGGGAGCCAAATGATAAAAGGAAGACAAGGCAACCCATAACAGAGGAGGATTCAAATACAAGGGGGCAGCTCCATCATTGAACCATGCAAATGTATATAAACCATGTTCTCTGTATAGAAGTACCAGTTATTTCATTTACCAGGGGCAGTCACTAGTACTAGCCATGAAAATGGCTTGGAGAACCACCAACTAATGGCAGATGGGGTACCAGGAGGGGTATGTAATATGTAAGCGAAAGATAAACATTGTGAGAAGTGAAGTGTTGGGGGCCTACATAGAGAGGAAAAAGGGAGTTAGGACTTTTATAGCATGATTACGTGTAGATTGTGGATAAGTGCAGTACAAAGTTGTGAAAAGAAGGTTGGAGAAAGCGGGAAGATAGAATGGGCTGGTATCAACCTCCATATCCAGAGTGTTTCTATTGTTTGGCTTAGGTACCTCCCTCTCTTCATTTGTGAATACTGAGCAAAAATATTTGTTTAGTATCTCTGCCTTTTCACAGTCACCCTCTGCCCCCCACCCCCCACCCCCCTTATTAAGCCTCACTATCCCTCCCTTGGTCTTCCTTCTCTCCTTAATGTACCTATAAAAGGTTTTATCCCCCTTCTTAATTGAGTTGGCTATTTTTTCCTTGGTTTGGGCCTTTGCTGTTCTGATTGTCTTCCCAGCTTCCTTTTGCTTTAACTGATACAATTCTCTGTCCTGTCCTTCTGTGATTCCTTGTACCTCCTGAATGCTTTCTTTTTCTCTCTAACCTTCTCTGTCACCTCCTTTGAGAACCACAGTGGTTTCTTACATCATTTTGTTTTGTTTACTTGCTTCACACAAAGGCTTGTTGCCTCTGTGATGGCAGTTTTGATTATTCCCCATTGTTCTTCCACCCCTCCTTCCTGCCCATTTGCTAGTGTATTCCTTTGGCACTCACCCATTTTGGCAAAGTCAGCCCTCCTAAAGTCCAGTATTTGCCTTTCTATTTCTTGACTCTACCACTGTGTTTATCATGAACCATACTGTTCAAAGGTCGCTAGTTCCCAGATGACTACCCACTTCTACATCTGTGATCCTCTCTCCATCTCCATTTGAGAGTACCAGGTCTAAGATTGCTCCCTCTCAAGGCACCTGTTAGAGGGGTCCAAAAAATGAAACTGCAGACATTTCATGGTGAAAGATCAAAAAGAAGCTAGCAGCCCTGATGGTAAACAGGACCCTGAGGCCAAATGGGATGCAACTGAGGGTGCTAAGGGAATTGGCATTGGAGTTAGCTGAACCCCTGGTGGGGCTATTCAATAGCTCTAGGCAGCAAGGGGTGGCTCCCAGGGACTGGAGGATGGTGGAAATAGTTCTACTACACAACAGAGGGTACAAAGAGCAGTCAGAAAAGTACAGACCCATCAGCCTTACCTCCATGGTAATGAAACTGATGGAGACACTAGTCAATGAAGACCTAGTGGAATACCTAAAGAAAAACAGACTTCAGGATTTTAAGCAGGATGGATTTGTTATAGGAAGGTCTTGTAAGACCAACTAGATAGTATTCTTTGACTGGGAACCAAGGGAGTTGATAAGGGCCATGCTGTAGATATACTCTCCTTTGACTTCAGAAAGGCATTTGACTCAGTGCCACATTGAAAGCTGCTGAAGAAAATATGGGATCTGGGAACAGCTAAAGAAATAGTAAGATGGGTAGGGAGTTGATTGCAAAGGAGGCAGGAATGAGTTGTGGTGAACAGACTGAGATCAGAGAAAAGAGAGGTTACAAATGGAGTACTGCAGGGATCTATTCTAGGCCCAGTCCTCTTCAACATGTTCATCAGCAACATGGGAGAGGGAATCCAGGGCAGGTTGTGTCTATTCACAGATGACACTAAACTCTGTGGTAGGTTTGACAACATGGGAGGAATAGAGAAGTAGCAGAGAGACCAACAATGACTGGAAAATCAATTGAAAGTCTGGCACTTGAAATTCAATGCCATGCCCAGTTCTGGAGCCCCACCTAAAAAGAATAGGAACAAAGTCCTACTGCCATTGCCTGGGGCATTTGCTCTCCAAACTGACATATGGACTGGCAGTCTAGTATTTAGCCTCCAAAGCTACTCTGCAAAAATGGGATGTGGCCTACAACATTTGCAGGATTACCTCGGCCACCAATAAATACACACACCATTGGGTCCTTTACTCCAGAGTAGAATGGCTTCCTCCACCAGCCTTGCACAAACTTACTATGGGAAGTGTGATACACATGGTTGTGACCAAGCAATCCCCCATATCTCTCTCAGTGCCACTCATGCCGATAGCTGATCCTATTGAGTCTAATGTCCCTGGGTCCTTAAATGTACTCAAAACCAAGACAAAGCTCGGTGAAATGTCCTTCTCCTTCCCGGCTCCTAAAATTTTGAACTCCATCCCAATCACGGTCCATCAGTGTCCATCCAATCAAGCCTTCAAAAGAGCATACCACACCTTCCTTAGCCAGGCATCTGCATGTTCCTCCCCTTGGCTACAACAATGTTATCATGCTTATTTATTTTTTACTGTACCATACTAATGATTGTTTGTATGTAAATTGTTGTACATAGTATTGTATTATGCATAATGCCCCTAAGACGTTGTATCTTGCGTAGTATTTCTATTGCTCTAGTAATTCCCTGTATTTCTGTTTGTCTATTTGTATTGAACCATGTTTTTTCTGAATATTTGTGTACTGTTTTCTTGACTTTCTTTGCTGTATTCTCCCAAGTTGTGCCTAAAAATAGGTAAATGTTTTGTCCAGTGCACTCACCTAGTAAATCACCTGGCTGCTCCACCCTCATTGGCTAGACTGGTTTCACCCATCATTTCCCTAAAATCTGGAATTCCCTATAGCCGAAATAAGACACTCCTCCTCCAACTACTCCCTTACCTCTGCCCTACATAATTACCTTTCCCTCTGCTGCTCCTGCTTTAACCCACCTTAATCCCTATCCCCAGTTTCTGCCTTCCTACCATGACCCTCACCAGGCAGGGTTCTCAACATCCTGAAGGGGGAAATCAGGAACTGGCTACCCCTTCTACTCATATTCAGTTCTTGCCTCTCTCCCTTTCTTCTCCACTTGCCCTTCTCAGTCACCAGTGTGCACAACCTAACCCCATCCTTTTAACTCCAACAGCACTTGCATGCTACCTTGAGCCTGCTCCTGGTACACTCATGCACTATAAATGATTCTATAGCATTATTACTGTTTTGCATGTTTATATGTTCTTTTGTATGATTTTGGACATGTATTGTAATTTACCCAATGTTCCACTACTGTTCATTGTACAATAACTTGTGTTCAAACTGTTGCACAATCTTACAATGTTGTATTGTTTGTACTAACCACATACTATTGTAATTGATCATCCTTCACAACCCTATGGAACCCCTCCCCCCAGATTGCATCGTGAGATGAGCAACTTGTTGTTCAGTGTGCCCTCCTGGTGAAACATTTCAATAAATAAAAATAAATAAATGAATAAATACATGCTAAAAAGTGCAACATTACTCACTTAGGGAACAAAACCCCAAGAACAAAATAGTGGATTGGGGGGCATGACACAATATCAAGGCAAAGGGACCTAGCAGTCATCATTAGTGGCTCCATTAAACAAATCAGCCAATATAGAAAGATCTTCAGCAAGGCTAGGAGGGTCCTGGGGTGCAATGGGAGAAGGTTCCACAGTAGAAGGAAGGAGTCACTGTTACTACTGTATAGGTCACTGATTATGCCACATCTGGAATATTATGCCCAATTCTGGAGCCCCACCTAAAAAAAAAAAAACAGCAGAAAGAGGCTAAATAAGGTTAACGCTGGTTGGCCAAGATGATTCAGGTCCAGGAGGACAGATACTATGAGTACCAACCAAAGGCATTGAACATGTATTCACTCGAAAGAAGAGAATGGGGAGATATGATAAAGGCCTTCAAGTTCCTGAAACTAATTAAGGTGTACTACAAGGAGCTATTTACCAAGAACAGAAAAGAAAAGGCAATGGGTTATGAAAGGAGGTTAATGGGGGGGGGGGGGTGTAAACAGGAAGTGAAGAAGTATGATTTTACAGAAAGAATGGCTGAACCATGGAATGGTCTGCCGGCACAGGTAGTGGTTGCCATTATCATAAATGGTTTTAAACCCAGTTGGGACAGGGTCAATGGGATATTGGCTGCTCAGCAATGAGTGGGGGATGGAAACACAGATAACAAAAGAGGGGACAGTGTAAGTGAAGACCCTTACAGAGACAAACTCAATGGAACATCTGTCTTTTACTGCAGTCATTAACTAAGTTTCTATATGTTTTGGAGTTGGCCAAAATTATTCTACTTCTGGTGTGAGGTTTCGTTGGTCATGGGACAAATTCTAGGAATAACACCCACAACCAATTTAAATTTTTAATGATGGGAGTTCACCCTTAAGGACTGGGATGAAAGACACTGCAGTGCTTTTTTAATATCTTTGTTGCTACGGCCTCAAAAACAATCACCCAATCCTTACTATAAGATAAACTCCAACACTGGAGGATTGGTTAAGTAACTGTAAGTCCATCCAGTTAATGGAGCAAGCTACTAACCTGTTAAGATTAAATAAAGATAAAATCTAAGTGGCTTGCCAAACCTTTGATGAGCACTTAGCAGCCCAAGGAGGCGACTCTGTGCTGGAGCAGGAATCCAGACATGAACAAAATAATAAGCCACTAAGTAACAGAACCACTCCCAAAGGCATGGGGTCTACCATCTGTGCCAGCACATGAAGGGTTAACTGAAGCACTTGGTATCTCTGATATATTAAGGCATCAATGACACATGATATTTAACCATACTTCTAATACTGCATAAAATGCATGTTAACTAAAATCAGCTTTACACTTTGTAGCTATTGTGTTGTATCTATGATAGGTAAAACAGTATATTTGTATCACTGTTGTGTTTGTATTGTATTGAAGACAATAAAAACTTAAAAAAAGGTAATTTGGGAGCAGCAGAGATGGAGCAACATTAAAGAGGAGCTTTGTGAAGTTGTTGATTCCAATAAAAATAATTAAATGTGCCTCTTAAGCTAAAAGAAAAAGCAAAACAAGAAAGGAGGTTACTTCCTCAACTACCATTGAGGTGGAAAAAATGTCTAAAAGAGGACTCACTGACCAAGTCCTGCTGATTGCACTGTCAGGGACAGGGAACACTAAGAAGATAGCCAAGGTGACTTTCTAAGCTGCGTGTTGATTTTGGAGCTCAGGAGCACAAAATCAGTGAGGCTTCAGACCTGAGGCCACTGGTGCTGAAAAGGCTGATGCAGCGAGGATTTTGCATCTGATGCTCATGGAGAGAGAGAAATAAATTGAGTAATGTTTTGCTTAGGCTTGCCTCTTAAGAAACACCATCTGCAAAGCCAGTATTAGGGAAAGCAGAGGAGAGAGCTGAGGAAGCTGTAAAAAAATGTTGACTTCCATTCTAATCCCCAAGTGCAGTAACCCATAATTTGACTTCATCTTACTCAGTCCTGTGCCCTTAGAGATGCAATTTCTGTCTGTCTTTTTAACCACAAAGAAAAGTCTAAAAATTCTACAATGTGTGAACAGAGGAAAAAAAGAGGCAATAGAGACCAACAAATCTAAACAAACTAAAGATTTACTGGCAGAGTCAGGTAAAACAATTAAGATTCATATGGAAATTAAACGTGTTGTAGATGTAAGTACAGTGGTAAATTGCTTTGGTCTCTATTTTAGAACATATTGACACAAAAAATTGATGGTTTTATTGATAAAAATGAGCAGCTTGAAAATAAATTACTAGAAGCTGAAAACAGACTGTTAACCGAAATTGACTCAATCAAGAAAACTCAGGCAGATACTGATAAAGAAATACAAAGTGTAAAAGTAAAAGCATTAACTGAAAATACTCCTCAAATTATACTGACCTTAAAAGAAGGAATAGAAATGTTTGAAAATGCTGATTGTTATAACAATTTGAGAGTAATGGGACAATCAATTTCTCTGGACACACAATATCCATCAGTCAGAGACCTAATGAAAGAGATCTTCATACCTGTGCAATCCCTTCCCGAAACAAATTTAGCATCTCTGACAAAAATGTTCATCTCCCTGTAAAACAAATAAATGTAACTAATTGCAAAAGTGGGGAGCAAGCTTCAAAAGACTTGTCCACTATGTAAATCAACTATTGTCATATCTTTGGCCTTCAACACTGACCGTGAGGTTATTATTTATGCTGCAAGAGTGAAGAGGGCTTTACATTTTCAATCAAATTGATTTCATGTCCTCCCTAATGTCTTTCTGAGTAACCAATGATGCATCTTAGGTGGAAGAAAATGTTGGTATACAGTGAAGAGATTTTGGAACTGGGAGCAACATGCTTATTCCTCTGTCCATCAAAATATATAGTATTCTACTAGGAGAAAACATTTTCTTGTAATGAACCAGAGTAAATTTAGACTTTTTGAAAGCAATGGCAGCGTGGCTGGAAACAAGCACATTAGTCAATGCTAAATATGTGTTTACTTGGATTTGTTGTGTAGTTGTTGGGAATAGAAAGTGCTGTAGTTAAAATTAATACATTTATAATACTAATTATAACAGTGAAATTGTCATGATTGTGAAATAAAGAGGTTTACACATAACATTGCTGTTTTCATAGACTGTATGCAACAACGTTATCCCGTCCATGATCAAGGTGTGTAGGAAAATGTTAGAATAGCTGTTTTACCTGCTTTTTACCATATATAGGTATACATTAATAACATAAGTTGTGAACGCTGCATTATGGGTAGGCAAAATATACGGGTTGTGCAACATTTCTCCTATTTTCTGAGAAACAAAGTTCTAACTAGTATCCCATATGAAAGTAGTAAACAGTAGCATATGTGGAATGAAAATGAGAGGTACGTTTTCAAGCAGGAATTATGTGTTACACAAGAAAACCATCTACCTCTCAAGTGTGGTGGTAAGATGTGGACAGCCATATGCATCAATGTGAGGAGACTCAGAAATAAAATTCAAGATCTGGAAGTCACCATGGCAGAGCTTTGGCTGGAATTAGTGGGCATAACTGAGTAATGGTGTATTGTCAGCCACAACTAGGATATGGCCATTCCAGGCTACTCTCTGTTCATGAAAGACACTGAAGGTAGGAGGGGTTGTACTGTATGTGAAGGAGACAATCAAGGCTATACAAGTGCAGGTGCACTTTCAGGTAAAATAATAATAATAATAATAATAATAATAAAATTTGTTTAATTGAGCGCCTTTCAAAATTTCAAGGCGCTGTACAGCAAGATCAAACATAAAACATATTCACTGCAATCAATAAAATCAAATATGAACATATATTTCAATACAACAGTATAAAATCAAAACAAAGAAGAAAACACCTTTTCCTATAAAAAGGTCTTTAGTGCCTGCTTAAAACTCCCCACCGTCCTACACTCCCAGAGCTGATGGGGCAGAGAATTCCAGAGGGTCGGTGCAGCAAATCCAAATGCATGGGCACCAGATGACTTCAAATTTATCCTCTGACTCTCCAGCAACCCCTCTTCAGCCATGCGGAGCTGTCGCAGAGGGGTGTAAGGCACCAGGAGTTCTTTCAAGTAGTCAGGACCCAGACCGTGTAGGGCTTTGTAGGTCAAAAGAGCCACTTTAAAGGTGATCCACCACTGTATTGGCAGCCAGTGCAGAGCACAGGGGTAATGTGAGAACTTCTAGAGGCCCCAGTCAACAAACGTGCTGCCGTGTTCTGCACTAGCTGCAAGCAGCGGATATCAACCCCAGGAAGTCCTAGGTAAAGGGAGTTACAGTAAACAAGGTGTGATGTCACAAAGGCATGGACTAAGACCGGCAGGTCACTGGGCGGAACAAGATGCCTAATCCTGGCAATGTTCCTAAGATGAAAAAGGCCAGCTTGACAACTGCAGACACCTGATGATGGAGGGTCAAACCAGCGTCAAGATCCACTCCCAGGTTACGCACCCGTTCAGAGGTGAGGATCTGGTCTACCGCCTGGATTAATCCAGAGGGGAGACCAGTCCTCAATCCCTCTACGCTGTGACCCAGATCCACAACCATAACCTCAGTCTTTTCTGGGTTCAACTTTAAACCTCTGGAATTCATCCAGTCTTGGATGTCTGCGAGGCAGTTGTTCAGTACCGAGATAGCACTAACCTGATCAGGTGCAAAAGACAGGTAGAGCTGGGTATCATCAGCTTAGCAGTGAAACCTCAGCTCATATTGCCTTACAATGTCTCCAAGGGGGTAGCACATATACTGTGAATAACATGGGGGAAAGCACTGAACCCTGAGGCACCCCGCAAGGCAGAGAGAAGGCCCTGGATAAAAACCAACCCGACACCACCCTCTGCGTTCTCCCTTCAAGGAACGATGAAAACCATCTGAGGACTGTATGCGACAGCCCACAAATTGACCTCAGGCATTTGAGCAGAACCCCATGATCCACAGTATCAAAAGCTGATGATAGATCAAGGAGAACCAAGATAGAACGGTGTCTCTGATCTCTTGCCATCAGGAGATCATTGAGCACCCAAACCAGAGCAGTCTCGGTACTATGCCTCTTGTGAAAACCAGACTGGAGAGGTTCGTATAAACTATGGATGGTCAAATGGTTATCCAATTGAGCCGCCACAACTTTCTCAATAACCTTCCCCACAAATGGGAGGTTAGAGATTGGCCTGTAGTTTGCTCGGTCATCCGGGTCTAAAGAAGCTTTCTTCAGAAGGGGAGTCACCACCCCTTCTTTCAGAGAGCTAGGAAAAACTCCCATATCTAAAGAATACCGGATAATCCGAGCTAAGACCAGGCTGATGATCTCACTACAACCCAAAATCAGGGAAGTAGGGCCAGGATCTAAACTACAGCATGTGAGACACATCTCACGGACAATCCTCATAGTGTTTACGAGGTCCAGCAAGTCAAAGGCACTCCAGGAAACTCTGGGCTCTGCCACAGGACACTGATCAACTGCAACATCCTTGGAATGAGGTTGGAGGCACTCCCTCCTGATGTCTTCAACCTTCTTCACAAAGAATCGAGCGATCTCCTCACAATCAGTTTGAGTAAAGACTCGACAGATCTGCTGACAGGCTGGGTTGCACAGTCTGTCAACAGTTCTGAAGAGCTGAGCCAGTCGATTCCGTGCGACAGAAATTTCCCTGGACAGAAATTCTGCCTTCTTATGGGAAATTGCTGTTTGGTAGAGTTTATAATGCTCTAGCAAAATTAGGTGGTCGGCATCAGTGGTAGTCTTCCTCTAACGACGCTCCAACCTACGCCCCATCCTTCGCAACCCTCTCAGAGCCCCATCAAACCATGGGGCAGCGGGATGACGCAGAAGGGGGTGAACACAGACTGACGCAATCTGATCAAGTGCTACCGATATGGACCTATTATAGGCCACTACCAGCTGCTCAGGATCAGTGCAGAACTCGTCCAACAATGAGAGGTCAATAATCGCCATCAGGCCTTAATGGACAATGTCCTGCAATGGGCGGTACCTGACCAACTCCACAGGGGCCGACCTACCCAGGGGGACCTCAAAATTGAACCCAACTGAGTAGTGATCCACCACCAAATCTGAGGCCTCGATCCCCAGGAGGAAGACCAGGTCAAGAGAGTGACCTCCCTTGTGTGTAGCTGAGGAAACAACCTGTGTAAAGCCCAGAGATGTCATCTCCTGGAGGAAATGTTGACCAAAAAGCGAAGATTCGTCATTGACCCAAGCATTGAAGTCACCCAAAACCATCAGTCTGGGCGACTCCAAGGCCATGTTGGCAGCAAAATCTGCTATTTCCTGCAGAAAAAGCTTCTCATCACCTGGTGGATGATAAATGAGGGCAATCCTGCACCCTACACCAGCTACCACGATACACTCAAATGACCTGGCCTCCTCAACTGGTACACCAGTTAGGCCCAATTCGGTCTTGAAACAGACCGCCACCCCCCCCCGGCGATCCAATCTCGGGTGATGTATAACCGAGTACCCGGCTGAAACAGCGGCCTCTAAAAGAGGGTCCGCATTCCCATCCAACCAGGTCTCGGTAATGCAAGCCAGATCTGCCCTTGCAACAAAATCTGCAATAAGACCAGTCTTGTTGCAGACAGATCTGGCATTGCACAACAGTGCCCGGGTTGGACAAGGTTGGCGAGTTGTCCCAACCACTTGCCCTCCCAAACTGGAGGTGCCCTTGGGTATGGGACCCAGAACAGAGTCACCACGTTCAAGCAGCCATTTCGCCCCAGGGTGTCTTCTGGGCCTGACAACCCCTATGGGAAGGCCCCACTCATTCCACTGTCCACAACCCCCTACACACCCCCAGTTCCTCCCCCCTTCGAGCAATTCCCAACGCCCAGCAACAATGATAAATATAGGCAGGTGGGGGGGCGAAGAGAAGGGGCGGAGGGCATAGAGAGCGGAGGCCGAATAGCATAAGACAGGAGGGGTAGGCAGGCACATCTAGCTGCTCAAATTAAAACAATAAATATAATAAAAACTACCCACAGACTTCCTGCAACTAAAATTAAACAACTACAACTTATGAGACCAACTAACATAAAATAAAACTAAACCCACTCTCTAACAAAAAACCTAGTTAATTGATTGAACTCACAGGTCCTCTCACAGCCTGGGGGTCAACCAAAAAATTTACTAAAACAATTTTAAATTATTCCCAGGTCCTCTCACTACCTGGTACTTAAAAACAAATTAAACACTCTCACAAAAATAAACAAATAATAATAATTAAATCATAATAATAATAAAAAATAATAAACAGAGGAAATGATTTAAAAACCACCCTCCGGGACTCTCTCACAATACCAGATACAGGTGGGATAAAAGATGTTATATAGCACTCTCACTGCTTATATTATTTCCTCAAACAAAATATAATTGCAGACAACAAGAATCCTGTCTATATACAACAGGATACAAATATCAAATAACCCGCCCAAATGTCAATAGAAGCAGCAAACAAGTCAGTCTTCAAAAACACAGGACTTCAAAATCCACTCGGATTTGAATCGTAGAAAGGCCACTAGCAGGCCACAGGTTCCAGCCAGCCCATAAAGTCAGTGGCCCACTACTTCCACTCCAAGAGGAGTCAGCCCCCTGGCTGGCTACCCCAGGAATCTAGAGGAGGGGGAGTTAAGGACAAGCCCTCCAGCCTACCCCACTCCCCACCTCTGTGTGTGACACTGACCCGGGGCCCCCCAGGAACTCTGCTAGCCCAACTATTAAGCCCAAGAATGTCAAACTCAAAAATAGCATTTAGTCCATCAGAAATGTCACTAAAGGCTTCAAATCCACTTATCTTGAAGGCTCTTCAAAACAACTCCACCGGATCACTGCTCCCCACGATCACTGGCCAAACATAAATAAATCCAGGGATATTCAAAAAGCACAGCCACTAGTTTAAATCCACATCCGGAGTAACAAGGTGACAGTTCGAACAGTAACTTGTTTAAATTCGGTTAAAGAGCCATAAAACCAACCGGACCACTCCCTTGACAAATGAGTCAGTAACACAGTCCGCATACAAGAACTCAATCCAAGCACTAGGATTGAGTAAAACAGAGACTCTGGAGAGCTTCTCAGAATTACCAGGTCTTCTCTATTAAAACACCGCGTCTCTTCACAGATCTCAGGTGTTCGGACAACACACTAGGTCCCGGTCCATAAAACAAAGCAAAAACGGGCCAAACTGAAAACGAGAAACAGAGCATAAGCGAGCCAAGTGTACTACCATGGAATAAAGGCAGGTAACAAAATGAGTATCGAAAATGATAAAACGAGTAGCGATATCAAAAAACATAAAAGAAGGACTGGAATTGCTGTGGATCATCCGGGAGATAGGTACTGGGGCCACTATCCATACTGGGGTGGTATACAGACCTCCAAACCAGGGAGAAGAGTTGGATGAGGCATTTGGGGAAGCACTTATCAGAATGGCAAGTAAAGAGAGGTGCTGCTAGTTGGGAACTTCAATCTACCAAATGTGGATTGGAGCCTTTCAACTGCAGATTTGGCAATAGGCAGGGCCATCTTTGACTCCCTACAGGGGGATTTTCTCAGGCGGCTAGTCAAAAAATCCACTAGGGACAGGGCATTGCTGGGCTTGCTGTTTAAAACAGGGATGACATTGCAGACATCACAGTGGGCAGTCCCCTAGGTACCAGTGATCACTGTAGAGTATGGTTAACATTAAGATGGGAACAGAGGCAAACCACATGAGGATGAAGGTCCTGAAATTTAGCAGGATGGATTTTAAGGAAACTGGATTTTAAAGAAATGGGAGACTGTCTCAGAAACTGCCTCGTACCCTGCCTATTCTCTACCTTTTACCTATTCCGGCATCGCTTTTGGCTGTCTATGCTTTCACCCCAGTTTCTACCCTATTCCTTAATACCTCCTTGTTTTTTATCATTTAGGTATGAGTTCTTACTCAGTGGAGACTATATGGGATTGTTGTCTCTTCTCATTTCAGTAAAGCTTATCATTATGTACTTTTGCATGTTAATTATGTGGACCGGTATGTATAGGCCCATATTGACCTGCACCTTCACAATGTTTTTTCTTTTTTTTTTCTTTGCACCGTTGTCCACTGTAATTGTAATCTTATGAAGTATACTGTATTGTATTTATGCCCAGGACCACCTTGAAAATGAGCTTGCTCAATGGTGTTTATGCCTGGTTAAATAAAGTGATTGATTGATTGATTGATTGATTGAAGGGGGTTTGACCAAGAGGAGTAGAGGCAAATGGAGAAAAATAAGACAGGGAATAATTAAGGCAACCAACCTCTGCATGAAGAGACTATTATGGTTCTCTAGGAAAGTGGCCAAAATGGTGAGGGAAACAGGGTGGCATTCAGGAGGTATAAGAAGACACAGAGAGAGGAAGACAGGAACGTATACCAAGAAAAACAGAGGGAAGCTGGAAAAGCATTGAGGTGGGCAAATGCAAAGACAGAGGAAAGGATAGTCAAAGGGGTAGCTAAAGGGGATAAGACTTTATTCTGGTACATAAGTGAGAAGAGGAAAGCAAGAGGAGGGATAGTGATGATAAGGAGGGTGGTGGAGGGAGACTGCACAGAAGAGTATCAAGAAAAAACTGATATCCTGAAAGGTGCTTCTGCTTGGTCTTCACAGTGGAAGGAGCAGAGGACAGACCACCTGGGGTCAGCAGGAATAAAGATGGGGGAGGTAGACACAAATCCATTTTTAAAGGAGAGAGTCCAGAAAGGGCCTTTAAGCTCTGAAAATGGACAATGCTATGGGACCAGACAAGACACACCTAAGGGTAATAAAGGAAGTCAAGGAGGTTCCAATTGCCGCACTGATGCCCTTGTTCAATAGATCACTGGAAACAGGCATGGTTTTGGAGGACTGGAGGCATGCAAATGTGGTCTCACTCCATAGGAGTAGCAGTAGGAGGACATTAGCAACTAAAGGCCACTTGGGGTTCCATGTGATATGAGCGAATGCACAATCGTGACTTACACAACAACGAGCGCACATTGCCAAATTCAATAAAGGCTATGTGCTCTACACCGAGCACATTAACAGGGACCATACTAAACAGTCTCAATGGGGCTGCTATTCAGTACTATTTTTCATGTGGTGGGCTATGCCTCCTACACCCCACATGTGGGTATTTTCACCCCCGTGCCCCCCATTATTTATATAATCAACTCCGGGGGGGGGGGCCTGACACTGAGGTAGTGGAGAACATTTAGGAGTGGGCTATTCATGTATTTTAGGGGGGTTCATTATGGAGGCTAAGGGAGCAGAGGGCACACATTCAGGAGATTGGGAAAACAAAATCCCAAAAAATTGCACAAGTACCAACACTGCAGAACAAAACTGTATCCCCACCCACCTAGCACTGAACCCGAGTCCTCTCACACCAGCGGCACTCACTCCTTCTACAAGCCTAAATGGCCAGCTGGGAAATGCCTCATCAAACAACCCATTACAGTCTCTTTGTAATATCTCCATCACATTCACCTTACATTTTCTGTTGGGTTTCTTGTACCATAAAAGTTGCTCTCACTGTCACTCGCCAAGCTATGTTGTAACACTTGTTCTTCTGACAGGCGGCCAAATTGAGTCTCTCATATTGTGTCGCTCAATTTGACTCACCCATATCACCAGATACCATCAGATGGTCTCACATCCATGGTGGGCAAATTAAAGGAAACCCTGTTAAAGGAAAGGTTAGTAGAGTATCTTGAATCCAGTGGGCTACAAGACCAAAGACAGCATGGAGTCATGGTGGAAGATCATGGCAGATGAATCTGAATAATTTCTCTGACTGGGTGACAAGAAAAATAGATCATGACAGGGCAGTGAATGTGGCCTATCTGAACTTTAGCAAGGCTTTTGACACTGTGCCACATAGGAGACTGATAAATAAATTGAGAAACCAAAGGGTGGGATCCAAAGTGGTGAACTGTGTAAGAAACTGGGGGTAATGGGTAGGTGACAAAGGTTAGTGGATAACGGCACTCACTTTAATGAGAGGAGAGAATAATCAGTGAGGTGCTGCAGGGCCCAGTACTGGAACCCACCTTCTTCAATATCTTCATTAGTGACATTGCAGAAAAACTGGAAAGAAAAGTATGCCTGTCTGCAGATGGTACCAAAATCTGTTATAGGGTGGATTCTCAAAGGGGGTGGAGAGAAGAAGGCATAAGGACCTTGGAAAATCTGAAGAGTGATCAAGAGCATGGCAGATAGGGTTAAATGCCAAATAGTGCAAAAGCATGCGCCTAGGGCACAGGAACACAGGAGCTGAGCATAGGATGAAGGGGGATGTACTGACAATCACTAAGCAGGAAAGGGACCATGGGGTCATCATATCAGATTACCTCAAAGTGACAGAGATATGTGACAAAGTAATGGGTAGGATTATTGGGATTCTGGGATGCATAAGGAGAGGTATCTCCAGCAGGAGAGGGAGTTGGTGTTGCTCTGCATTGCTCACTTGTGAGGCCCCACCTAGAGTATTGAGTCCAGTTCTGGAGGCTGCAACTCAAGAGAGGACATAGACAAGGTGGAGGAAGTCCAGAGGAGGGAAACCAAAATGGTGTGGGGGTCGCATAAAAAGCCCCATGAGGAGAGACCCTGGGATCTCAACATGTACACCCTGGAAGAGATAAGCAAGACAGAAGACTTAAAAGAGACTTACAAGTTTTATGTATTTATTTATTGTTTTATTTATTTTATTTATTGAGATCTTGGATTAACAGCTTTGAGTAGAAAGCTCTTTCCTAGGTTCCACATCAAGTATGACACAAAAAAGAATACAAATATGTTCCACAGATACAGATACAGCAAAAAACAATTGAAACTGTCTCTAGGCATAAATTCTAACAATAGTTACACAATCTAAGCATGTACAGAGTGCAGAGTCAAAACAAAGGCTAACATTTCACTAGGTAATGGTAACATAACATGTGGACGCTTGTTTGAAAAGGAGAATTGCACAACTAACAACATAGGCAGATAATTTGATTGTGTCTGGGTCGAAGAAAGAAGGAAGGTCTCGTACCAGTAGAGAGGCACAGGAGAGGGAGGAGGAAAGTGCGAGGAGGGAGAAGGCAAGCAGAAGTGGGGGGGGTAGAATGTGGATAGATAGGAGGGGAAGGGAACAATAGCTATGTAGTCAAAGTGGAATAAAGGTGAAGGAGGGTGGGAGAAAGGAGGGGTGGAGTAGAGTGGGGGAAGAGGCGGTATAGGTAGTGGGGTAATGATGAAGATGAATTAAGGTGGCAGGGAAGGAAAAGGTATGGAATGGTGGTGGGGCAAAAAGGGAAGAGGAGGTGGAGGGAGGATGAAGGGAAAAGAAATAATTTAAGTAGGGGTAGAAAGCCCATGAAAGTGTTAACTTGACCGGGGGCCCAAGAACTGGACATGAAGTGTAACATGAAGACATGAAGTACTTCACAGGTGTAAACAAGGTGCCAGATAGGTGTCTCCTTCAAGTGAAAAAGACCACCAGGAACAGATGGCATATGATGCAGCTGGGGGGGGATTTAAGAGGATTGTGAGGAAATACTACTTCACTAAAAGAGTGGTGGGCACCTGGGACAGACGGGCAGCAGAAGTGGTGGAGGTAAAAACAGTAGGGGGTTTCCAGAATGCATGGGATAGACATAGGGGAATATTAGTAGACAGACATGCAGGAGGGAGGGAGGGTCACTGGGGACAATTTAGGATCTGTAGAAAGAGACTAGGCAAGGACCATCTGAGCAGGCCAAGCAGTCCTTTTCTACCAACAAATTCTATGTTTCTGTGCTCTAGCCTTCTGACTGAAGAACTGCAAAAGAAAATGTAGAAGAAAGTCTGAGAGCAACTGGAATTAGAGAGAAAGTTCAGTATCCTAGACCAATGATAGGTGGAGGAGGAGGAGCAAGCCCCCAAATACGCTCAGAAAGTTTGACTGAAACCAGATTATTCATATGCTTTACAAGCAAACATATTCATGTGGTTCATGGAGTATATGGATCTCGCCTTGTTTACTTATGTAGTAATGACCAAAATGCTTTTCATTTTAGTGTTCAAAAAGGTAAGCAGAGCAATACAGCTCCTTACCTAAAGTGATCAATGAGTGTAGGAATGTGTTTGAACAACTGTTTTACTTACTTTATAATTACTGGTTAGTGATGATTATCAACTGTGGGCAGAAGCTATCAAACTCCATTTTACACAGGTGTGTATAATCACCTGTGTATAACGTGGTATTCGAGCAAAAGTTTATCATTAGTGCAGTATACTACATGGCGCATTAGCGCACAAGCTATGTATTGCACTACCATGCACATTGCACAATATCACACCAATGGTCGACTTTTGCGTAATGCACTATACCTTGCTAATGAGCAACTTTTGCATGATTATGATTGTATGTGTGGTTCAATAAAAAAAAATGGGGAAGTGAGTCAACTCGGATTTTATGCACACCCTTGGTGTGCAATGCCTAGATAAGCCCCTCGAGCTTCGCTCTCAGGGTTTCTGAGGCCTCGCACACCTTGGGTGTGCATAAAATCCGCATTACAAACACTTCCCCATGCATTATTCTATATTTGCCACATATGAGAATGCTTTAATTCCATGAGTTGCAAGCATTGCATCATGGGTCTGCAAATGCTATGAGCTGTGCAGTATCTTTGTCATTCCCTAAGAAACAAAGTCCAAGACAGTAACACATACTAATGTAGTAAACGGTAGAATATGTGGAATGAAAATCAAAGATATGATGTTCAGCAGGGATTGAAACATACACAAGAAAACCATCTACCTTGTATTTTCCAACCTTGTGACTAGGGCTGGACTTCAAACAGGAAGACAAAAGCTGAGATTATGTGATATTAATGAGTAAATTAAGTAGGATGGAGCTGTGGGAAGTGGAGAAGGGATACTCTCCAAAAAGTCATCTCACAGTTCAGACTAACACTAATTTATTCATACAGTATGCTTTACAAGCAAACATATCCTTGTGGTTCATGATGTATATGGATTGAGCCATGTTAATTTGTGTTGCAGTGACCAAAATGCTTTACTTTTTAGTGTTCAAAACACAGGTAAGCAGAGTAACATAGCTCCTTATATAAAGTGATCAATGAATGTTGGGATATGTCTGAACAACTGTTTACTTGCTTTTTACCACATATGAGACTACTTTAATCCCATGAGTTGTAAGCCTTTCATCATGGGTCTGCAATGATACATTTTGTGCAACATCTTTTTTGTTCACTGAGAAACAAAGTTCAAAAGAGTATCACATAGGGAAGTAGCAAAAAGTAGCATACTGGACTGAAAAGAAGAGGTAAGATTTTAAATAGGAAATAGGAGATGAAAAATGAGAAAAAAAATAAATTGGGAGAATATAAGAAATGTGGATGAAATGAAAAAGGTGTATCTAATGACAGCAAGTACAGTATGTGGCGGTGTTGTATTTGGGAAGGGTATGGGGGAAAAATGAGCATAAGCAGTAGAAATGTGTTACAAACATTGCAAAC
The DNA here is from genome assembly GCA_016271365.2 of Neoceratodus forsteri. Taxonomy (NCBI): domain Eukaryota; kingdom Metazoa; phylum Chordata; order Ceratodontiformes; family Ceratodontidae; genus Neoceratodus; species Neoceratodus forsteri. Next base: position 339,151,668 of record CM057454.1, on the reverse strand, counting down.
AACAAAACGTTACAGGTAATGTATATGGACTGTGGCAGCATGAAGGGGCAAAGACTGGGCAGGGGAGTGATAAACAGCAAGTGCTATAGAGTGGCTGATATAAACTACAATAAATGGGAGCAGATTTCAGAGGGACAGCGATCAGGAAGGAGAGGAAAGTGCAAGTGCCAGAAATTAGGTAAAGGGGAAAGAGGAAGTGCTGCAGAGTTGCTAATGTATAGGGAGAACATGGACACATTGGAGGGGGGCAGAAGTCTGAGCTGGAGGAAGAGTTAGTGCCACAGAGTGGCTAATGTGTAGGGCAATCCCAGCATTTGGGGAAGTCAGATATCAGGGAGGGGAGAAAATGAGAGCAAGGGCCACAGAGTGGCTGATATAAATGTCAGTGAATGGCATAATTTTGGATGGGGTAGAGATTGGGGAGGGGGAGAATAAGTACTTCAGAGCAGCTATTGCATAGGGAAAATGTTAGCATGAAGTGGGGTGCAGAGATTGGGGAGGGGATGGATATAGAGCAAATGGCACAGAGCAGCTACCGTGAATTACAATGAATGGCAGCAGTTTAGGAGGACAAATATTGAGGATGCAGGAAAGAGCAAGTGCTACAGAGCAAATAACGTGAAATGAAGGGAAATGGGAGCACACTGGGGGGGCAGAGATCTGGGGGACATAGCAAGTGCTACAGAGTGGCAAATGTACAAAGAGAATGGCAGCATGTTAGGAGGGTCAGAGATGAGCTAGATAGCATGTCATGTATATGGAAAATGGCAGTATATTGGTCTTAGGGAGATCAGGGAGGGACGGAATGGAGGGCACATGGCACATAACAGGTAAAATGAAGTACCGGGAGTGGAAATATGTTTGAGGGTGGGTGGGAGAGAGTAAGTGTAACAGAGATGCTAATGTGCAGGGTCAATGCTGGCATTTGCGGAGACAGATATCATGGAGGGGAGAAATAGAAAGCATGTGTCATGGAGCCACTAATATTAATAACAACAGCATTTTTTTTGTGGGGGGACAGAGATCAGGGAGGATAAAAAGCAACTGCTGTTGAGCGGCTCATGTATATAGAAAATGTTGGCACTATGTGGGGGCGCAGAGATTGAGAAAGGAGATAAATATAGAGCAGCTACCATGAATGATAGTGAATGGCAGCAGTTTGGAGGGCAGATATTGAAGGGGGGAGTAGATAGCAAGTGCTACAGAGCAGGTAGTATGAGTTATGGTGAATGAGGTATGTTGAGGGAGAGATTGGGTGAGAAGAGAGCAAGTCCCACAGAGGCACAAATGCATACAGAGAATGTCAACATGTTAGAGGTGTCAGAGATGGGGTAGAACAGGGATAGAGCCTGAGAGCATGTCATGTATATTTTAAGTTAAAAGTTGGTAACTACGAAAGGCACACTGAGCCAAGGGTTGTTTCCAGGTGTGACCCAGGGAAGGGGATGAGGGGAGTAGCAATTTATAAAACATATACAGATGCAGCATTATATTTTATGATAACAGGCGCATACAGAGGCATCAGTAAATGAGCCAGTGTAATATACAATAATAACAGTTTCATTATACAGCAGTGAACAGTATGGAGAATGGCAGAATACTGTAGTACAGAAAATATTAGCGCCCCCAAATGTTGGCTCTTTGACCAAGAGGAACCTATCTGCGGTCTTTTATTTATGCTAAGTGCTAATGACTTCACTTTATAGCAATAAGGTGTTTAATATTAGCACCATTTAATATTAGGAGATCAGGGAGGGAAGAGACAGAGAACAAATGGTACACAACAGGTAATAAAAAGTACAGTTGCAGCCATAGATGCATTCACATATTTCCAGATATTTTGCAATATATCTAAAGAGATTCTCTCTGAAGACCCACAGTGGTACTGCAGACAGGCAGGGCATTGTTTTACATTTCTACAATTGGATTTACAGATATCAGAAATGTCAGGAAATATATGGCCATGTTTTTGGCTGCAACTGTACCAATAGTGGCAACACATTTGAGGGTGGATGGGAGAGTAAGTGCCAGAGTGGCTAATGTGCAGGGATAATGCAAGCATTTTTTTTTTTGGGGGGGCAGATACCAGGGAGAGGAGAAATACTGTAGCGAGCAAGTGCTGCAGAATGGCAAATGTGAATGACAGTGACTGGCAGCATTTTTGGAGGGGCAGAGATGGGTAAAGAGCAAGTGCTGCAGTGAGACTATAGTGTATGAAGAATGGCAGCAGTTTATGGAGGAGCAGAGATCAGGGAGTGGAGGGATCTAGTAATGAACGGCAAATAATGTGACAGTGGGAATAGGGGCCATTGTGGAGGGCAAAGATCATAGAGTGGGAGGACAGAGAGAGAGCAAGTAGCACACATCAGTTAATGTGAAATATGAGGAATGGCAGCATTTTGGGGTGGGGGCATAGATTGTGAAGTGAGGATAGAGCAATTGCTGCAGAGCAATAATGTGTGTAATAATAATAATAATAATAAACCTTATTTACTTAAGTGCCTTTCAAGATACCAAGGCGCTGTACAAAACTTAAAACCACAATAACACAATCAGCAAAAACAATAAGAGATAAAATAACAGATCCATTCAGTTATACATCACTGAAGGCCTGATGTTATAAAAAAGTTTTAAGTGCCTGTTTAAATCCCCCCACAGTCATGTACTCCCGTAGCTGATGGGGTAGAGAATTCCAGAGGGTATTGGCCATAAACATAAATGCACGGGCCCCAGAAGATTTCTAAGACACCCTTGGAATCTCTAGCAACCCCTCATCAGCTGAACAGACCTGTCACTCAGGGCTGTAGGGAACAAGAAGCTCTTTCAAGTAGTCAAGGCCAAGTCCAAGTAGGGCTTTATAAGTCAGAAAACCAACTTTGAAGGTGATCTGCCACCGAATCGGCAGCCAGTGCAGAATGCACAGCACCGGAGTAATATGCAAAGAGTGAGAGATCCTTGTCAACTGTCATGCTGCGGCATTCTGCACTAGCTGCAGGTGGTGGATATCAACCCCAGGTAGCCCTAAGTACAGGGAGTTGCAGTAGTCAAGGCACAAGGTCACAAAGGTGTGGACCAACATAGGCAGAACCCCAGATGAGACAAGGTGCTTGATCCTGGTGATGTTTTTAAAATGGTAAAAGGAAGGTGTGATGATGGCCGACACTGGAGATCATAAGGTCAGTCTGTCATCAAGCACCACCCCCAAGTCTCACACCCATTCAGAGATAAGGATCTGTGAGCCCCTCAGATAAAATCCAGAGGGCTGACCAGCTCTCAACCCTTCTATCCAGCAGCCTGGATCCACAACCATCAACTCAGTTTTTCCTGCGTTCAACTTTAGCCAGCTCAAAGTCATCCAATCCTGGATTTCAGCGAGGCATTTGTTAAATATTGAGACAGCACTATCCTGGTCAGGTGCGAAAGACAGGTAGAGCTGGGTATCATCAGCATAGCAGTGAAACCTCAGCCCATACTGTCTTACAATGTTTCCGAGGAGCAGCACATAAACTGCAAACAACATGGGGGACAGCACTGAGCCCTGAGGAACCCCACAAGACAGAGACAGTGGGTCCAAAGAAAAAATTCCAGACACAACTCTCTGCATTCTGCCAGTTAGGAAAGATGTAAACCACCTGAGGACCGTACATGTCAGGCCTCAGATGGACCTCAAGCGCCCAAGCAGCACCCCATGGTTCACAGTGTCAAAGGCTGAAGAGAGATCAAGGAGCACCAGAATAGAATGGCTTCTCTGTTCTCTCACAATCAGGACATCATTAAGCACCCGAACCAGTGCAGTCTCGGTACTATGCCTCTTTTGAAAACCAGACTGGAGAGGTTCGTAGATGTTATGGATGGTCAGGTGGTTCCCCAGCTGTACTGCCACTACTTTCTCAATAACCTTCCCTATAAAGGGAAGGTTTGAGATTGCTCTGTAGTTGGCCAAACCATCTGGGTCCAGAGAAGCTTTCTTCAGGAGGGGTGTTACCATCGCCTTTATCAGGGAGCTTGGAAACTCACCCAAATCAAGAGAGCACCAGACTATCTGAGCCAGGACAGGACCAACAATGTCACAAAAACCCATGATCAGGGAAGTTGGGCCCAGATTCAAACTACAGCATGTAGGCTGCATACCCTGGATATTCTACATGACATCAACAAACTCTGGCAGGTCAAAGGTACTCCAGGAAACATGAGGTGCAGTGACCAAGCACCAATCAATAGCATCCCCCACAGAGTGAGTCAGGAGGATCTCTGACCTCATGTCAGCCACCTTATTCGTAAAGAATCGAGCAAGTTCATCACACTCCACTTGCGAAAAAGCTCTTCAGAGCTGCAGACAGGCTGGGTTTCACAACCTGTCCATAGTTCGGAAGAGTTGAGATGATCGATTCTGAGCAGCAGCAATCTCCCCAGACAGGAATTCTGCCTTCTTACGGGAGATCGCTGATTGGTAGGCCTGATAATGCTCTACCAATCTAAGGTGGTCAGCCTCCAAGGAAGATTTCCACCAGCACCTCTATAACCTTTGTCCTAGTCACCGCAACTCCCTCAAGGACCCATCAAACCAAAGGGCCTGAGGGCGAAGTGGGAGAGAACAAACACAGACAGGAGCAATCAAGTCCAGGGCCATGGAGATGGCCTTATTATAGGCCAAAACCAAGGTCTCTGGACTCGAGCTGGTCACAGGGAACTCTGAGAGGTCAATAGCCACTGCTAGGGCTTCAGAGCTCATATCCCATAAAGAGTGGTAACTGACCATCTCCACAGGGACAGGCCTACGAATGGGGGTGCAAAAGTTGAACCTCACAGTGTAGCGATTGGACCAACTGACAGGTTCCACCCCCAAATAGGAGGTCTCAGTCCCAAAGAGGAAAACCAAATCCAGAGAGTAACATTGTTTATGGGTAGCAGAGGTAACAATCTGTGTAAGGCCCAGAGATGTCATCAGCTGGAGGAAGTGCTGTCCAAATGGCAAGAGTTCGTCATTGACCCAGGCGTTAAAATCACCCAGAACCATCAGTCTGTGCAATTCCAATGCCATGTCAACAAAGAAATCCACTACTTTCTGTAGGAATCACTTTTCGTCCCTGGGTGGATGGTAGATGAGAGCTATCCTACAACTTACACCTGCTACCACAGTACACTCAAAAAATTCAGCTTCCTCTACTGGTACACTTGTGAGGCCCATCTCTGTCTTGAAACCAACCCCTACTCCCCCCCCCACAGTCCAATCTCGGGTGGTGTATCACCAAGTAGCCAGCTGAAATTGCCACTTCCAATGTGGGGCCAGCGTTTTCATCCAGCTCAATCTCAGTGATGCATGCCAGATCAGTTGTTCCAACAAGATCTGCAATAATTGCAGTCTTGTTCTTAATAGATCTGGCATTGCATAACACCGCTCAAGTTGGACAGGTTTCGAGGGCTGTCCCGGCTAATTGACCACCAAAAAAGGTGGTGCCCTTAGGTATGAGGACAAGACATGGCAAACCATGTTCCAGGCTCCATTTCACCCCAGGGCATCTTCTAGACCTAACTACCCCAATGTGAGAGACCCGTTCATTCATCTTCTGATGTCCACACCCCCCAACCCCACCACCCCATCTACACACAATACCCAGAGCTCGACAGCGCTGGTAAGTAGAAAATATCAAAGGTGGGGAGAGAACAGGTGAAGGGCATGGAGGGCAGAGGACGAATAGCGCATGACTGGGCAGGGAGACCTACACATTCCACAGGCTGACCAACAGTCAAAGAACACAAAACACAAGCATCTGACCCCAAAAAAGAAATCTCCAAAACAAGTAATAATAGAGAAAAAATACCCACCCCAACCAAACACAAAATAAATAATTAAATAAAATGAATAAAAAACCCAAAACAAAACAAAAGTTAAAACCTTTCCCACACTACACAGATGGCTCCACTAAAGCAGTAATTCTTACCCATTTTAAATATATCGATAAGTACCCCAAACAATATAAACTCCCCCGGCCCCAAACACAAACTTAAAATAACTTAACCTAACCAGCAATAGCAAGTAGGTTAGTATCTTGCATAGACTCTCCAACTGTAGTTTAAGAATTTAATAATGTCCAGAAAATAATGATTTTTGCAAGGGGGCTCTCACCACCCCTAAGAATAAATTTAGACCAAAAACATGGCTGTCTCACTGCCACATTTAAAACAGGTTGTGTAATATATATACTGTCAAATAGGGTCTCTCACTGCCTATCCAAAATATGGAAGTGAATACTCCTTAATGACCAGCTAAAAAGTCCACAGCAACACTGCTCCACTTTGAGGAGACTCTGATAGTACTGGGGTTTTCTTTTCACAAGGTCCTCTAGTGGATTATATTGCCAGACCCCAAATCCACCACAAGGAGGGCCTCAGATCACCACCAAGTCTCTCCATTTAAGAAGTGGGAGCAATCCAACCCCTGTCAGGCTGTCCACCACCACTCCAGGAACTCAGGAAGTGCACACCCTCTAGTTAGCACCCCTGAGCCCCCAAAAAGAATGGCTGCCCCTAATACCCACCTCAGGGTCAAATGGTTCGGCTAACCCCTTGTTTGGCCTCTGCGATTAAGCTTCCTCCTGAATATCTCAGAGAGGTCCTGAAAACCAGTTCACAGCTTTCGTTCATCACCAAAACAGTCTCACAATACAGGAGCAATCTCCACAGGAATGCTATGTCCAGCACTTCTAAGTTCACTCAATATCCTCCTAATCACTTCTCACAGCAGTCAGTCACCTGTATCCACTAAACAGTGCCGGCCCTCAAAACAGTTTACCGCCCAAGAACTTCCTCGGTACTCCAAAGTCTTGTACGCTGTTCACCCAGGTAATTGATCACCAAAATGTGCTAAAACCAGCGGCGGCTCCCGATATAGCTCAGCACCGGACCTTCACCTCTTCAAAATCTTTGGTGCAGAGCTTCTTCAAGCTGCACAAACTCCAGTGACCAGAGTAGTGCACACCTAACACTCCACCTCACACTCCATAGTCCTCGCAACTGGTGATAAGCAGAAGCCAGAGCCGATGTCGGGGAGCCAAAACAATCCCAGTTTTGGAATGCCAAGAAAGCCCCAGCTGAAAATGCTGCAAAGAATGCCAATTAGGGTTAACACATCACCTTACAGTCCACAATACTTGCTCCTGATAAAGTTATATAAAATAAGTTAAAACGGACACATAGCTTAAGCTAAAATAGAGGCTGACCCAGCATGGTCACCATCTTGCATCTATGACAGAATGTTGTATGGGTATCAGAGATCAGGGAGGGATAGAAAGCAAGTAGGGAAGAGCAGATCATGTGTTTCATAGGAAGCATGGTAGAGATCATGGAGGGGTGTCAGGAAGAAGTTCTGCTGAGCGGTAAAGTAGAGGAAAAATGCCATTTGGATGTTCATGGTGGCACAGAGTGTGTTGACAGCACTGGGCAGCAGCATGGAAGCAGAACTTAAAACAGGGACAAGGTTTCATGTAGAACTTAAAAACTGCACAAAAAGCCCTCTACATTTCACTTTTATGTTAACTTTTGTACTTGCACAAAGTGAACATATTAGTATGGTAGGATTTTGAGGGGTGTGACACTCAGTCCAATGCAGGGCAGTCTGCAAGGGGCTCAATAGAATCAGGCCAGTCATCAGCCAGTCTGATTCTGACACTGCTCTGGTCTTGTTGGGCAAACATTTGGTGTAATTCAAAGAAAAGAGACACTCAAATCATAGGGTGCCTGTTTCTTTTGATCTGCAAAATGCCTCCCTGCAAGTAGAGCTGATTAGCATCATGATCAGCCTGCTGTGGTCCTCCCCCCCAACATAAAAACAATCCCTTCTGACACAACAGTGCCCAATATCCAGTGCCAGCTAGTACTCCCCACCCTCCTGTTTTTACTGTGCAAAACTGGGGAGCTCACTCATGGTGCTGACAAACATAACACTGGCACTGGGGTGCCCAATCCCCAGTGTCAGTACCTGAAATAAAACCATTCCTTAGTCCCTTCCACCCCTTACATTTTTATTTTCTGACACTCGGTTACCCAATCCACAGTGCTGGCTACTACCCCCCATCCCACCCATTTTCACTGTGTATCACTGGGGAGCCCCCCCCCCGTGCCACCAAACATAAGAAAACCATGCCTCACTCACTCCCTCCTCTTTCTTGCTAATTTTCTGACAACGGGGTACTCAAACCCCGGTGCTTGTTACTACCCCACACCCTGCCTGTTTTCACTATGCAACACTGGGAAGCCCATCCACTGTGCTGCCAAACATATCACTGACACTGGGGTGCCCAGTCCCCAGCAGAGGTGTGAACTTTTAATTTGATGGCAAAGTTGGCACAAATCCAACTGATTCACATTCACAAAAAAATTTGCAAATTCTGCAGCTGAACCAGCCAACTTCATAAGCAGATTTTTTTAAAACTTAAAAATAACTTCTCACCCACTGTGCTTGAAGTCACCCCTCCCGTAACCATGAGAATAAAACAATCTAAATAACCTCCCCCTGCTGGTACCCTCACCCCCAGCAAACATTACCCTTGATGCTGTGTCAGTAAAAGACTAGGGAATCCCTTCCCCCACCTGTATGCCAAAAACACTCCCCACCTCCCCCACCCAAGTCCTACAATGTCTCATTTTTATTCGTAGACCACCACTCAATCCCCCTCTGATCCCCATCACCCTCATCCCCCACAAAATATAGGCTGTGAATAAAGAAAATTTTTCCCTGCAGAGTGTCCACTCTGTTCAGTGGCAGCTCATTCTAGTCCCATCTCATAAAATAGCACAAATTAATGAATGCTGACATCTTTGTTCATAGTAAAACCTGATGGGTTGAATTTTCAACCCATCGGGTTTTACTGGGAACCAAGACATCATCATTCACTCATTAAAGCCATTATTAGGAGATGGAAGTCAGGAGTTGGCATTTGTCAGAGCAGATGCTCTATACCAGGGGACATTTTTCCTTATACACTGGAGCTCCATGGGGAAGGAGAGTGGTGGGGACCAAAGTGGGGTTTGGTGGGGGTGTGGGAATAAAAGTGAGACACCATGGGACTTTGGTGGGGGGAAGTGGGGGCAGTGTATTTGCATGCAGGTAGGGAGGGAAGCATTCCCTAATCTTTTACTGACACAGTAGTAAAGGTAATGTTTGCTGGGGGATTGAGAAGAATGCCACTGGGTGGGGGTAATTGGTTACACTATTAGACCACCTTGTTATTCGTCAGTGAATTGGCCATTCGCCAGGAAAAATTTTGTCAATCTGCCTGGTGACTAGCAAGTCAAATTGCCATCTCCAGCACTGCGAATTTGCCAAAATTTGTGGATTTTTTCACAGAGCAAATTTTGGCCAGTTCACACATCTCTAATACCCAGTGTCAATACCTGAAATAAAGAAAACTATCCCTCATATTTTTTTTATATACACCCTATAAAAAAAATGTCTATCAACATCTGTTGCCGCCGCCGGCCCACCATTGCCGATACCCTTCCCCCACCTGACCATCCCATTCAGCACCCACAATCCCACAACCCCCAAACCCTTACTGACCTGCTGGGTGTCAAAAGCTGTAATCATCTCTGGATCAGAGACATGTCTTCACTCTTCAATGCCGGACCAGGAACTGAGGAAATCAGGTATGCAGTTCAATGTATTTCAATGGGTTTTCAACTTGTCATCATAACTTGGTCATTTTTGAATCTTTTTCCCCAAAGTTTCAACATTGACAATTTGGGACCTCACCTCATGAACAATGGTAGTGAAATCATGCAAATCCATCCCAAAAGGTTATTTTATGGTTGGTGCATGAAATCACCTTTCCGGTGGGATTTGAAATTTTTCTCTGCCCTTGTTTATTAGGTAGGGTCACAAGAAGGATAGGTTGAAAATCTTGGGTACAAATATTAAAAACAATGAAGTTATGAGAGTACATTGAAATGTTTTCAACTCACTCTCATAACGTTGGTACTTTTCAATATTTTGACCTCAGATTTTCAACACAACCATTTTTTCACACCACCTGATGAATGTGATAGCCGACATTTTTCAAATCCTCTCCAAAATGTGTTTTCGCACTTGTGACATGAAATCAGCTTTTGGGCAGGATATAAAACTGTTCTCTACCATTGTTTATGAGGTGGTGTCATAAGAAAACTGTATAGGGTCATGAGAAGGTTATCTTGCAAATTTAGGGTTAACATATTAGAAAAAAACAAAGTTAAGACTGTACATAGAAATTTTTCAATGCACATTTATAACTTTGGTAATTTTAAATATTTTGACCTCAAACTTTCAACATAACCATTTTTTGCACACCACCTCATGAATGTGATAGCAGTCATTTTTCAAATCCTGGCCCAAATGTGTTTTCACATTTGAGGAGTGAAATCATCTTTCAGCCAAGATTTGAAAATGTTCTCCACCCTTGTTCATGAGGTGATGTCATAAGAAAATTGCATAGGGTCATGAGAAGGCTATCTTGAAAATGTAGGGTTAACATATATAAAAAAACAAAGTTAAGACTGTACATAGAAATTTTTCAATGCACATTTATAACTTTGGTAATTTTACATATTTTGACCCCATATTTTCAACATAAGCATTTTTGCACACCACCTCATGAATGTGATAGCTGTCATTTGTCAAATCCTGGCCCAAATGTGTTTTCACACTTGTGGTGCGACATCACCTTTCATCCAAGATTTGACAATGTTCTCCACCCTTGTTCATGAGCTGGGGTCATAAGAAGGCTATGTTGAAATTCACGGATAAAAATATTAAAAACCAAGAAAGTTATGAGTGTACACTGACATTTTTCAATGCAGGCTCATAACTTTGGTAATTTTCAATATTTTAACTACACATTTTCAACATAGCCATTTTTCACACCATGGCCTCAATTTTCAAAGCCCCATGAATGCCGCAAGCCCATGGTGCGCTGATCATTTGGCACCCATGGGCTTATGGTATTCATCCAGCTGATGATCAGGATTTTTGATCCCAATAACCAAATGCTGAAAGTTAAACCAGGTTTTCCTCTAGTCTAACTTGTACCACTTGGGGGACCCATTTTACAGGGCTTGCACCAAATATTTGGCACAAGCTGCTTAAAATTGTGGAAAGTGTTGCAACTGCACCCCGCGTACTAAAATCAAATGCAGTTGCATCAAAGGAGTTTGGCACAGCTGTGCCAAAGAATGGGGTCGACACAGGGATTGAAGCAATCCCTGTGTCAGCCTTTGAAAATCGAGCCCCATGTCATGAATGTGATAGTTGTAATTTTTCAAATCCTGGTCAAAATGTGTTTTCACACTTGTGGTGTGAAATCACCTTTCCACCAAGATTTAAAAATATTCTCCACCCTTCTTCATGAGATGGGGTCATAAGAAGGCTATGTTAAAAATTTGGGTTAAAAAGTATTAAAAAAACATTCTTTCCTCTCATAATACCCTGCTTACATATGTTTACAAACTTAAATAAATGAAATACTAGTCATAGTTTTAATTCCTGGTGTTTCTTTAGTGACCATGAGAAATCCCCCTTCTATCCTTACCAGATTATCAGGGCAATCACTGCTGCTTACACTCTCCAGATACTGTTAAGACCATGATTCTATATAAGGCCTTCTGTTGTGTGTGAGTGGGTGAACATTCTGCCAGAGGTATTCTGCAGCAGTATAAATTTCTGTGTTTCAAAATAAACACACACTCTAATTATTGAACGTCTAGAAAAACAACTGATTTGCAGATGTGTAAAGATTACTTTTTACTAATCACTTTTAACAAAAGAAAATATCTGTTATTAATTATAAAAAATTGATGATTTTTTGTCAGTTTACCCATATTTTAACTGCAATAAGACACTCCAGTTAATTGGTTGTTGGGATTAATGCTGGTCTAAGTGCTAAAAGCACTAGGTGCAAGTGCTTTATGCCTTTGTATGTGCCTAGGCATGCATTAACCCTTGACAATCAGCGCTCTGTCATTTCTTATTGTTTACACAAGGTAGGGTCATCCTGGTATTTGGCCTCATTACAAATCAATTCTCCAGCCAACAATCTAATAAAAAAAATGTTGGCAGCCATTTTATTTCCTGGGTAAAACAAAGATAAGAGCCACATGTACTCCATAAGCCCAGATCACTCTTGAAACACAGCCCTCCCCACATCAACAGCACCCCTTTTGTAATTCTTTACTGTTAGTTGAAAAATGCTGCACTGTCTCATAACTGCAACATGCTATCAGCTTATCATTCACTGTCTTCACAAAATGCCAACATTTCTCAGCCAGTAAACACATCAACAGATGTACTGATTGTTTTTTTGTTAACTACTTGGTGATGCAAACTGATATCAAGATGGTATCTGATGTTCTGAGGGAAACCAAGTCCTAAATCTAAGGTACTGCGCTAGTGGTTTTGTTGCCCAGTGAAAATGCATTTTTTGAAATAGGTGACTTAATATTTGAGTATGGTAAATTCTGTGTTTGTCTGGTGGAGGCCCTGGTCAAATTTAATAGCAGACTGACAATATTGTAATTAAACATATTGAGGTTTCAGTGATACATGCAGCCTCGTATCAGCCTGAGTTGTGATTCAGGAATTTTCTTTCAAGCACTCCAGTCATAAGTTTTGCCAATCATTTTGCCATCGGCTGTATGTTCAAAATAATACAACTGAGAGACAGCCAGTCACAATGCTCACAGCCACTTTTACTACTTTTGTAACCTGTCTCTCTGTCTTTCTGTTGCAGCAATCTTTCTCTCTCTCTCTCAGCAGTCTCTTTCTTCTCTCTCTCTCTCTCAGCACTCTTTCTCTCACAGCACTCATTCTCTCGCTGCACATATTAAATGTGCTCATAGTTTAAAAAATACCCTTAAGTGAAAAAAAAAAGAAAGGGCACAGCCAAAACAAATCCTGCCATACTTTTTTACAATTACTTTTTTAAACAATACAATCATTGAAGGGACTACAAAATTACAACTACTGAATCCACATTAGGTCAAAGATCAAAATCCAAGTAGTACTGTAAATTAAATGTAGTCCCAATAAGTTGAAGAACTGCTTTATGTACTGTAAAAAAAGACAATATAAATGACAACTTCAGTCACATAAAAATTTTTGCTCTAATAATGAAACTTATTTTTAAAAATAAAAGGTCATTTTGTAAGTGAAATGAGAAACTCCAGGGTTTTTGCATTGTGCTGAGGTAACTGCACTTTGTTGGTCTATGGCCTTGTACTTCAGTACATCTCTGGCATGTGATTATGTCAGCACAATGCACACATTGTTGTGTTTTATTGCTTACTTGTAATAAGGGCCCTGGCCTGGATATGTTGCTGCTTTTCTTTCTTAAACTGTCTACACTGCCCTTGCTAACTCATCATGCACCGGTTTTGCCCTTATGCCCTATCACCCTATTCTTCCCCTTTTGACAAGGCTATATTTGGCAGCCATTTCCTCCTCTTCCTGATGGCAGAGCTGACCAGTCTACTACTTGTATTGATTTTGCATTGTCCAACATTGTACTGTCCCTCATATTCTGTAACTCTGGAACTGACTGTGCATAAGTTAAATACCTTTGTATATCTCATTGTTTGTACTGGATGTGGAACCTTTGTAAATGAGCTATTAGCTCAAAGGTTTCTGTAATCCAAGACATTAAATAAATACAAATAAATAATCTCTCCATCACTGAGAAGACACTACCAGAAGATTGGAAAACAGTATTAATTGTCCCCATTTTTAATGGCAGTATTGTCTCTGATCTAGCTACTACCATTCAATTTCAATATTATCTGCCTTCTTGAAAACCCTAGAAAATGTGTCTTTACTTAACTACCGCATTATCTGAACTCCCTCAAGATACTCTTACAATATCAGTCAGGATTTAGACCAAGTCACAATAATTCTTGTGCAGTTACTAATATTGTGAATGACTTTGTCATGTTATTTGTAAAAATAAGAAGGTATACCGAGCTGTATTCCTCAACCTCACAAAAGCATGATAGTGTTAACTAAAATACCCTGATTTACAGACTAACAACAGCTGGTCTAAAATTCCAAGCACTTCTATGGTTCAGAAGTTGTGTCTCGGAAATGTCCCACTGTGTTCAGACTTCTAATTTAATGTAAAATTTCTTAACCATTAATAAAGGATTCCCACAGAGCACCATGCCTAGGCAACTTCTGTTCTTGATCTATATCAGTGACCTCCCCAATTCTGTTCTTAACTACATTATTCTGCTCTGTGCTAATGGCATTATTCTTTGCTCCTCCTACACAGTTGTCATAACTGCTATCTTCCACTTTTAATCAGACTTTCAACAGAACAGAGAGCACCATGTTGGATTTATGCTTGTTAATCAATGCTAAAATACCACAATAGGTGTTATTTACCAAAAGTAAACAATGTGCACTGGTTTTCCCACTCCTTCCTGTCAACAACTGATAATATTCAGCTTGATAATATCCCTTGCTTTTCTTTATAATAATATTTTGTTAAATTTTAGACATACAGACACAGTATGGTACTCCATAACACTATATAACATTTACAACAACTCCAGCAGAGGGGTACAGAAAAAAAAATTACATTAATTTAACCCTGCACTCCTTATACATTTTACAGATCCATCAGGGATTCTGTCCCATACTATAAATAACCTAGGTATCTATCTACTGCAGATAGCACACTTAAGTTTTAGCATCATATTAACTCAAGTGCCTTAAACCTAAAGATAGAGCTCTGCTTTTTTATTAATTATTTAGTTTTGTTAACTGAATAAGTGCACTAGACATGAATTGTCTATTTTTATACATGTCTCTGAAGAATACAAGTGAAAACACCGTATGATGTATGACAGGGAGACATAACCACAAAATATTGTATTGTATACAATAGTACAAAGTGGCACAGAAGTGCCAAAAAATTGCATAATAATAATGCTACCACAGAAATAATATGTAGAAAGTAAAATAATACAGGCTAATACAGCATGAAATACCTATACAGAGTACTAAAGGAGCCACAGTTAATTAAATGCAGTTATAGTTGAACACACTAAAAACAGACACCTCCATGCATACTGTTTTTGCCTGGAATAGGAGGTGTCTGTTATAAATACATGGTGTATAGTGTGTAGTGATTGTGTATGGAAATCCATCTCTTTCAAAATGTTGTTGTACTACAGTTCAAAGGTCATGGAACGTGATAATACCACACTGTAGTACAACAACATTTTGAAAGCCTCTAGAGGCTCGCGGTCACTACCGACGCTCAAGAACCACACAGTACTAATCAGTACAATACCCTCAGGATCAACCAGATACACAGAAGCTGGTGGCAGCAAGATCACTGGAACCCGACGATCCGTCAGAAGACACAGGGTTAGCCAAAAAGAACACATGATCAACCAGATAAAATTTACTAAAAAAACAAAACAAACAGGATCACCCAGATGTTTCATACTTATGGTTTAAAAGCGAACACCTCAGAAGAAAATCTTTTCTCGCTTAGCGAGAAAACGGAAGCCATGTTTTTTTTTCTAAAATCCCTCCCCCATACAGAAAAACAACCAATAGGTGGATGCGCTATACAAAACGGACATCTGGCCTCTGACAACCATACAGTGAGCCTAGCAACCCCCCCCCCCCCCAACAAGGAACGAAATGAAGAAGGTGAAAGCAAATTTTTTAACATAAAAATGTCTAACCCATGCCTACTTTTAAAACACTATACACTATAAAAAATAGTGGATGGGCAACCTCATGCCCAACCATCGTGTTATGCCACCTCGGGGTTCTGATGATAGAAGACCTCTCGAGCTTCGCTCTTGAGGTCTGATGTCATCAGAACCCCTCTGTGGCACAACTCGCTGGTTGTGCATGGTTGCCCATCCACTATTCTCTACATTATACATACTGTATATAGTATACATTAGAGGCAATAAGATATGTTTGCAGTTTGCACCTGAAGAGCATATGAGAATGGGAATGAGTCAGATCCATCATGATGGAGTTCCACAATTTGCAAGCAAGTGAGAAAAATTACTCTTGGCTTGATAGGATGTTGCAACATCCTGCATGCATATGCCCATCACTGAGCCCTGCCTGGTGGCTCTGTGGTGAAGGGATCTGAAGAGAGGAAAAAACACAGCCTGCAGGGTGAGACAACATAGGCTGTCCTGGGCCCCAACGCACTGACTGTCCACTCACCTCCAGAAACTGTGTTGCTTGAGGGAAGCCTTGCCAGCTCACCTCACTCTACCTCAGAAGGGGAAGTCTGAGGTGATGCAGGAGTGGGGTAAGTGGCAGAAAAGGCATGGATGGGGTTAGGTGGTCAGGACAGTGCTGATGGGGGCAGTTGGTGGGGGGCAAGGAGCATAAAAAAAGAAACATAGAAACATAGAATCTGTCAGCAGAAAAAGACCACTTGTCCCACCCAGCCTGTCTAGATGGTCCCTGCCTAGTATGCTGCATAGGCTCTAACAGGTCTCTAACACCCTTTCCTCCTCCATGCTGATTTAGTAATATTACTATATGCCAGTGTTTTTCAAATGATGAGTTCAGCCTCCCAAAGAAGGCCATGACTTGTTCCAGCAGAGGCTCAGGCAAGCTTGAAATTTACTGTATTTAAATTTTGAGTTTGGGATGTTTTGTGTGAAGGGATGAGGCAAACAGTAAGTGCATAATGGCAGGGGAATGTATTTATGCTGGTCTTTTCAAGGTGTGACCCAGGGGAAGGGTGGAGGGAGTGATACAATTCAAAGGTAACTTTGCATAGCAATCAAGCAATACAAAATGAAGAATAATTTATTTATTTATTTATTTAGCTTTTGGTAACCTGGTAAGTACACTAGACAAGTAGTATGCCTATTTTCAGGAATGACCCGGGAGGTTACAACACATGGGGTACAGGGCACAGTACATCATTAGGCATATCACAGTTCATCATTACTTCAGTACATCAATTACAGCACATTACAGTACATAATTACAGTGCAGCATCATGTGTAAACACAGTGGAGAGCATCAGCAGAGGGAAATAGACAGTTCATTTACAGGTGAGACAGTAATAGATTATAAACACTCAGATCATGAATACACACAGTATTGTAGCTATATCAGATATGTTGTAGAGCAACCATTTGTAACTCTATCAGAGTTGGAGGTAGAGGACAGGTAGTAGCCACAAAGATTAGAGGCTCCGTCTGTTGCCCTGGGCGTACAGCATTGAGCAGGGGACACCCAGAGTTGGCAGGATGTTCCTGCAAATGCGATCAGGGGACTAAACAGACAAAAGGCCATTTAGCTTAGGGAGGCCTGGGGCAACTACAGGCCAAGTCAAGTTTCAGGATATCCCACAAGGATTTGCGGAATCGCTGATGCAAGGGGGCCAGACGGACAGACTCAGGAAGAGAGTTCCAGAGTCTGGGGGCACAAACCGCGAAGTCCCTGTCTCCCATGTGGGTCCGAGATGGAGGAACTCTTAGCATCCCCGGAGCCTGGGACCTGAGTTGGTAAGGGGAGAGGTCAGCTGGTGGTAGAAGCAGGGCCAGCCCATTGGGGGTTCCAGTTCTCATCACTTTGCCCACTAGGCACCTTAGCCTGAAGTCCAGGTATTTGGCCGGGGAGAGCCAGTGGAGCTTTTCATAAAGCTCACTGTGGTGCATGAGACACGGGGAATCCAAGGCAAAGTGACAGATGTTGTTATACATTGTTTGCCACCTCGTGAGGTGGGTTTTGGGGGAGTGATCAAATAGGTGCATTCCATAGCTTAGAGAGGGTAGGAGGACCCCCTCTCACCAGGGCCAGATGGGCCGCTGAGGTGAGATTGTGTTTGGCCCTATAGGCCAGTCCCAGTTTACTGTTTGTGGCCCTGCAGACGTTGAGAATATGACTCCTTAGATCAAGTTGTGGGTCTAGTGTAACCCCAAGGTACTTTACTGAGAGCACTGCTGGGAGTGGGGCTCCGTCCGGACTGGTTATTTCCAGCGTGGTTGGTAGAGCTTTAATTCTGGCTGCGGAGCCAAATAGCATGGCCTGGGTCTTTTTCAGGTTCAATACTAGTTTATGATTGTTTACCCAGGCCAGGACATTGTTGAAGTCCTCAGTTAGGTTTTTGTTGAGGGAGGCAATATCCCTGGAGTGGGATATAATAACTAGGTCATCTGTGTACAGCGTGGCATTGCAGTTAGTTGCAGCCACTGGGAGTTGATTTATAAAGAGGGAGAAGAGGAGAGGGCCCAGGACCGACCATTGGGGGATGCCAGAGGTCACCAGTAGCTCAGATAAGACTTTGTTGAAACAGGTCCTCTGCATTCCACCATGCAGGTAGTCCGATAACCACTTCAGGGACGGGGGGGGGAGAGGCCAAGCGCCAACAGCTGCATGTAGAGCAACTTGTGATCTACAAGGTTGAATGCCTTGGATAGGTCAATGAATATGGCTCCGGAGAGTTTGCCCTGGTCCATGGTGGCCCTGATGCTCGCGGAAACAGTGACCAGGGCTGTGGTGGTACTATGCCCCTTGCGGAAACCATGCTGGGTCAGGGACAGAAGATCATGCTCCTGTATGTACTCAGAGAGCTGCTCAGCCACTACCTTTTTAATGAGTTTGCTGAGGGATGAAAGGATTGCAATTGGACGGTAGTTGTCAGGGATTTTGGGGCTTCCTTGCTTCAGGATGGGGACAATCCTTGCCTCCTTCCAGATTTCAAGGATAGTTCCCATGGCAAGGGATAGATTAATAATGTGTGCTACTGGGGGAGCAATATGAGTAGAGCCTAGTTTTAGTAACTTTGGTTCCAGGTTGTCAAGGCCAGGGCTGGAGCACTGAGAGAGGCCAGAGAGGAGCCTTGTCATGTCTTTGACTGTCACATCTCTGAGGTGGAGCTTTTGTCTGGGGGGAAGATCCTCCTGCTCGGAGGGTAGGGGAGTGGGGGAAGTGGCCCTGTCAGTCTAGAAGAGGGCTGTGAAGGCTGACAGGTCAGAGAAGTGAGTTAAGAGTGTTGACAATGGTGCGTGGGTTGTTGCAGGATACCCCTCTGATAGTCATGTCAGATACCCCCAGGTGAGAGGATCCACAGACAAGGGATTTGATGTTACTCCAGAAACGCCTGGAATCACTGGCAGAGCTGAGTAGGGCAGCCTTGCAGAAGTCACTTTTTGCAATTCTGATGGCCTTCTTGCACTTGTTCCTGAGGTGCCTATATTGCTTGAATAGGGTGCGATCAAGGGAACCTTTAAAACGGGACCCGCATTTGTCTCTGGCCCTCATTAGGGCTAGGAGGCTCCCGTGCAGCCAAGGGGTGGTGGATCCCCTCACCCTCCAGGTGACCTTCGGGGAGTGCTTATCTTGCAAGTCACAGAAGAAGGCAAGAAATTGGGAAGCTGCCACAGATGGGTCAAAGGCTCCAAATACCTCAGCCCAGTCGATATGGCTTAGGTCCATAAGAAATGCAGCAGGATATAACCTGGAGAAGTTTCTAATCTGTATGACTTTATGGGGTGTTTTGGGGAGGGGATCCTCCAAACACAGAAGACCGGTGAGTGGTCAGAGATGGAGTCAGAGAGTATTCCGGCTGAGGAGATCCTATCAGGGTGGTTGGATAGGATCCAGTCCAGCTGGGAGTTGGTGGATCCATTTTTCACCCGCCTGGTAGGCTCCTGTACAAGTTGGGTCAGGGCAACTTTGGCAAGTAATGGCTCATACTGCTTCACATTACCCCCAGCCCAGTTGAGGTTTACATCCCCCAGGATGATGAGCTCATTATCCCCAATGCAGGGGCCAATGGAGTCCAGGAGGTGAGTCAGTCCTGGGAGTCCACCCGCTGGGGGGATTGTATGTACAGGCTACATGCAGTTTTTTTGCATTCCCAAGTAAGAGTATTACATGCAGTAGCTCACAAGGGGAGGAGAGGGATGGCAGGTGAGTAATTGGGGAGACCTTTAGGTGGTCCCTAAAATAGAACATGATGCCACCCCTCCTCTTGTTCCCTGGTCTGTCCTGGCAGATGAACTCGTACCCTGCAAGCTTACAGGCAGAGTCAGGTACTGAGGGTTTGAGCCAGGTCTCCGTCACTCCAAGGACATCTGGTTTGTATAGGGTGACCCAGGACACTAACTCATCTCAGTTAGGGAGCAGGCTCCTTATGTTGAGATGTGGCATTTTGAGACCCTTACCCAGACCCCATACCAGAGGAGTGGGGACTGCCTGGTTTGTTGGGCCTGGGTTCAATTCAACATCTCCAGCCCGGAGAATTATGAGGTAGAGCCAAGAGAGATATTGTCTTGGAGCAGCCGGGCCAGTGAGGGAGTGAAGGCATGGCGTCTCTTTACCCTGGTGGGGCGCATAAGACATCTGAGGTCTAGGCA
This sequence comes from Neoceratodus forsteri, assembly GCA_016271365.2. Lineage (NCBI taxonomy): Eukaryota > Metazoa > Chordata > Ceratodontiformes > Ceratodontidae > Neoceratodus > Neoceratodus forsteri. The sequence continues at coordinate 339,131,286 of CM057454.1, read as the reverse complement.
CCAGATGGGAGGATGGGTGGTCTTGGTGGTCCTGACTAGTGTGTTCGAGAACAGGAAGTCAGGTGCATCTACGGGGGGGAGTCTTCTCCCAGCAGTCCACAGAGTACAGTGGGGGTGTGGAGAGCACATAGAGTATGGCGAGCCCCAGTATGAGACCAGCTTGTAGCAGGAGACCACGGGTGGGGGACAGCATGCCTTTACCCTTCGCTGGGGGGAGCGCCCTACCCCTTGGTAGGAGGTGTGGGTGCCAGGGCCACATGCTTGCCAGTTGCTATCGACGGCTGTGGGGTAAGGGCCCCATCCACTTCCTACTACTGATCGTAGCCCAGCTAGGGGGGTTTGGGCCCAGGCAGTTATGATTCAGATGAGGTTTGGAGGGAAGGAGAGGATGGTCTGGGTACAATTTAGCAGTTTGGACACTTAAATAACAAGTACCAAATAGTAAGTAGCAATCTACACAGTTTGAACGCTTGGTGGATCAGATAAGTTATGGTACACAGTGAAAATTACAATCCCTACTTTCAACTTTTAGCTAGAAACTGACAAGCAGGCACCATGATGACTATGTATTCATTTTTTAAGCAATATCTGTCTAGATCCTATTCTACAATTACCATTCTGTACAAGTGGCTGTCATGTAGGGCACAGTGATAACTAAGAAGTAGTAAATTCTGTATAGGGTTATGGCTGTCTAATAAGGCACAGTGGATCCTATTCTGGACAAGACTGTCTAGTATGGCATAAGCTCAGGACTATATTCCTAGAGGCAAATCCTCAGTGATATGGCTAGACAGAAACTTGCCCCCTATGGAGATTGTCCAGATAGTCTATAGGTAGTTAGGATGCCAAGAGCAGTGTGATCAGACTGGGAATTAAGCTGGGCGGTACCACTATGAACTAGTTTTACCTCCCCAAATTGTCTGATAGGATGAGCTGGGTCCAGGGGGTGGAGTCTCTGAGCATTTAATGGGAGGAGGGAATGGGGTGGGCAGGTGGGCCAAAAAACTCCTCAGCAGGACAAGCGACTCCCTGTGGCAGCATGGTCGAAGGTAGGATTGTCTTAAAAGTTGATCTTTCTTTAGTTAAAGCTGCAGAAAAACAGCCGAGGAGGCCCACCAGAACAAACGTTGCCTCCGGCACCTCGATACTCAGCGTTGGCTGAGTGGCTGAGCTGGAAGCGCCCGTGTTCTGATTGGCAGCACTGTCCCATACCTTCCAAGGAGCTGCAGGCGGGCATCCTGGTCTCGGTCGGTGGCTGGCTGGGTTCCGGCTGACCGTGGGGGAGCTGAAGCAGCCCGTTCAAGGGCAGGCAGCTTCCAAGGAGCTGCAGGCAGGCGTCCTGGTCTCGGTCGGTGGCTGGCTGGGTGCCGGCCAACCATGGGGGAGCTGAAGCAGCCCTGTTCAAGGGCAGGCAGCTTCCAAGGAGCTGCAGGCGGGCATCCTGGTCTCGGCTGGTGGCTGGCTGGGTGCCGGCCGACTGTGGGGGAGCTAAAGCAGCCTGTTCAAATAGGTACAATGTGCAAATAATCAGACACAGGCAGATCCAGCAGTCCTGTAGATGGAGGAGGTCAAGTCAAGATAACAACAATTAAAATATTATGTCGGGGATCTGGTGGGCCACCTAGGCCCCCATAGCATTTTTAAAATTTGGTGCATTCTGGTGTATTTTGGAGGGTATTTAAAACAAAATTTCTACCCTGTTCCTCCATCTCCATGCTCTGTGAATTGCACCATAGCACCATCCCCAGAGTCCTAAACCACCCTTCCACTCCAAAGAGACCAAAAGACTGCAACTGTTCAGTTCATCTTATTCAAGACACTTATTACATGAAGGCAGCAGTACATCAGAAACACAAATATGAGACAAGTGGACAGAGACTTGATATAGACAAAATATGGCACAAAAACACACAAATGGCACTCAGATTATCACAGTACCCTGAACTGCGCAAGCATGCTCTTCCATGTGGGGAACAAAGTTAGGTAAAAAATCATTTGTCAGATATGCTTGCATAGTCTTAGTTCTGGGCCCACAGCAAAGCAGGCAAGTCATGTTGCATAGTCATAGTTCTTGTCCCCCAGCAGAACAGGCAAGTCCAGCTGCATAGTTGTAGTTCTTGGCCCCCATCAGAGCAGGCAAGTCATGCTGCGGCCAAATAGTCAGAACCATCAGGGTAATGTCACACTATGCTGGTGTTCAGTGTATGGTGTTGAAATTGTAATCCAGTTTTTATCAAAGGGTGTCTACATGCAAAGCCAGCAAGTCTTGCCATGTAGCCATGTTGGGCATAAACCCATATGACCAGTACACATTTGAAATGTTACCATACTAATAGTCTGGATGTGCAGTTCAAGTAGAGAATCACCAACAGTCAGCATCACTATTCAAAATGTCAGGCAGTTCAAGCCTTCTTGGATGCTTTCTTGCAAATTCTTGTACTATCTTGGAAGATGTGGGAATTCTCTCTCTGAGTGCATACACCAAAGCAAATCCTGTTAGTCTCTCTTATGTCATGGCCGATCTTGTGTAGGTCTTGATAAGGTGCAATCTACTGACTGCTCTTTCACATTCACAGCTGGTGATGGAGAATGTTGCACAGATTCTTAGCACGTATGAACATTTGGAAACAGTAGTGAATTGCAAAGCTTCAAGGAGTCAATGAGGTTGTTTTGTAGTCTATCACAGTCCTTCCACCTAATGAACCATGTGTGCAGTTCTGCTTGTAGAGTATCAGGCTAGGGCAGATCATCCATGAAGTAGCCCAGATCCAGTGACTGTATACTGCTGTGATCCTGCTCTGCTGTCATGATGCTGGGGATACTATGTAGGGCAAGGGCAGCTCTCCAATGCAGCTGTGAAAATCTGCTGTTCAGCTCTGCAAGGAGGTGGCCCAGTAAGGGAATAGTCACTGTTCTGCGGTAGTACACTTCAGAGTTCTCTGCATCCACATTTTCTCTGTGCCTTTGTCTTGCAGTTGTTCGTGGCTTGCTTGACTGAACTCCAATATTTGCAGCAACTGTTACAACTTCTTGGTACCATCTGGAGTGATTTTCATCTATGTTGTCCCTAATATTTCTCAGTGCTGCCTGCGTAACACTCACATGCCTTATGGCTTTCACCACATCTAGAGCAGAGCCTTGAAGAGCAACACTTAGTGCACACAGGTACTGGAGGCATTTTGCAGTCACAATGAGGGATACCAGACTCTCAGAGCTGGTCAGACACTTTAAGAGACCAGTTGCTTGAGCTACATCTTCTTATCTGATATATTGCTAACTGATCTCTTCCAAGACATTGACCACTGCTGGGTGTAAGGTGATCAACACTTTGAAGGCATCATACCATTCAACCCATCTTATATGGCAGAAGCACACAAGCTTAACTGTCTTTGCATTTAGCTTTGCAATCTCCCCCTGAAGAACAGTCTGTCTTTTGGGTGAATATTCAAAAACTTCACAACCTTGCCGGCCCGCCAGTGCAGCGGTAGGGCTACCGATCACGGTGCCAGTGACCTGGGTTCAGGAACAGACTTGAGCTGCTGGAGGGTCAGCCGGGGGGGAGGAGGACTGAGTGCCCAGAGGCCACTCTCCTCCTCTGGGGTGAGGTGGGATGCATGTACAGCCACTCTACCTCCACCTGGGTGAACACGGCTGGAGGTGCCATGGGACAGCAGAAGGAAGGGAAGGGGGCCGTTGGCCGAGGGCTGGAGCGCTCGCACTTCTCGACATGCTCCGCCCTTAGGCTCCCCTATAGTGCTGACGTTCTGTGGGAGAGGCCAAGAAAAAATGGAAAAACCCTGCAGTGCTCCCTGTAGATGGAGCTCCAAGCCCTGATCCCAGTGTCCCTGCCAGTGCCTGATGACTGCATCCCCCAAAGAAAGACAGATACATTGGGACGGTAAGGGGGGCCCATCCCTTACCCACCTGGGGGGTATGACCAAGGCTCCAAGGGGGCGATGGACTGCACCAGCACCTGACATGATCAGCAGGGATGTACAAGGCCACAAAGGAGTCACCCGAAGAAAGGGAGCAAGGCGGTGAGAAGGGGGGCATAAAGAAAGAATAAAAAAAAACAACTTCTCAACCTCATCTGCACTTCCCATCATTTTGCGGATTAACTGATTTTCTGAAGCTTTAACTATGCACCTGTTGAGCTGATGGGACACACACCAGAACCACAATGTCTTAGGATACTGGCTTTAAATTCTTGGTCCTGCTCCTTCATTTTTTCAGCTATGTTGCCAGCTCCATCAGAGCACTGGCTTCTCATTTTGTTTGCATCAAGAGTTAACTTATCCAGCTGGGTGAGGATTTCTTCTGAAATTTGTGCTCCAGAGGTATCACTGCTTACGTCCACATAGCTAATAACGTCTTCATGGATCTCACACCATTTATTAACATAACGAAGTGTGAGAACCAGCAGCTCTTTGTTGCTGACATCTCAGGCCTCACCTACCGACACACTGAACCATCCACCCCCACTTCTTGACCTCACCAACTATGTCACTTTGGAGGAGTTCTTCAGTGACCATAATCATCTCGTTCTGTATTCTTAGAATGGTATGTGGCATTTCTGTTTGCTGATTCAAAGTGATGCTTCAGGATCTCATCTCCACTATTAATGCAAAAGTCCAACAGAGCCTGAAAGTTTCCACAATTAATTGTTTTGTCGCTCAGGTATTTTGAGTCATCTCTGTGTTCTCTGATGGCTAAATTGTGTGTTCCACAGAGAATTATGGTGCTTGCTATCGATCTAAGCACTTTCAAGTTCTTCTTTCTTCTAGACCCTTAGTGCACTGTACAACAACATTGTTGTCATTGTTCATTACGACTTGTTTGAAAAGGTCTGCTCGAATGGCAGAGGAAGCATGGGTTTCATATCCTCTTTCCCCAGCCTTAGGATTGGTACCATGCACTATGTTAAAAAAATGAGCATCACAGTCTAATGCAGTCTTTCTCCAGTTTCTGTAACCACATGTAACTAATACACCTCTCTTCCTGTTGCTAGCAGCAGAGTTATCAGAAAGTACACTGGGTAGACAGAATGCTGCATCAAGGAAAACACTGTAAACTAATCTGGGGTATGTGTCTATCCATGAGAGCTGAAAGTAGCATTTCTGCTTTCCAAAATTAGTAGAAGACAACTTTTCTGAAGTACTGATGTGATGGTCAGCAATCAGTAATTTCAGTTTTTCTTCATCATTCACTTTCCGGTTCAAATATTTGGCAATGTCGTACTCGCAACAAGGACTACATGCAGATGCAGGCAAGATTAAAGTTTTCTGTGGTGGCTGTTCAACTTCCTCTGGGCTTGTTGGATTCTCTGGTTGACATCTGATAAAAATAACCCCAAAACATCACAAGGGAACCATTTAAGTAGATATAGTGAGGATCTTTAACCTGACAAGTTGACATCCACTAGTTCATGCTATTGTACAGGAACTAGAGAAACCACCGAGCAACCATTCCTTTACTATTCAGAAGCAGCAGCAGCACAGTTCAGTTACCAACTCAAACTGCCATGACTTGTGCAGCCTCATATCACACTTGAAATTCACATCTTCCCTGACCTCACAAGTCTGATACTTAAGCAGTAGACACACATGCTATTTTTAAACACCATGTCATTACTAAGAGTCTTACTATCAGCCATGCACACAGTGTACCACATTAAATGACAACATTGATCAATGAAGAAATGCCACTTAAACACAACTTCAAAACTGACACACACTGTAGCCTATGAAACATCTATTTTAACACCACAGTGGACAGCACACTTCGGTTGCCATACCATCTGTCCCTATTCACACTTTAACTTAAACATGCTGATCAAATACAACCGTGAAGTCACTGACGAGTAATACCAAAACACATACCTTTTTTGTAATGATGTCCCTGATGACTGGAAAAACTGGGTAATTTTAGCATTTGGTCACTTCGGTGAGCTCATCATGTTCCATTGACCAAGTCTGTGTACACAAGCCAGCTGCAGCAAGGCGTGGTGTGCTTGATCCATTCTGTTTTGAAAGTAAATGCATTTTATTTTAATGGTTCCCTTTTCACTACAGCCCATGATAGTATGTTGTATTGTAGAGCTCAGATTGCCCCTCCCTTTGCACAGACACATTTATTTTGTTTGCTCCATAAGCAACTTTATTTGTACTCTGAAAACAGCAAGGTGCAACTAAAGGTAAGTCATTGGAGGCAGATGCAGTTTAGAGTAGGGACCCAGCTGATGGGTGGTCTATCTCAACGTTGGTAGCTAGTTGACTTCACAGCAGGGTCCTGTGGTGAATACCAAGAGATCCCCAATCCTTTTGAAATCAAAATAGTAAGTTGCCAATCCAGGCTGAAAAATATGTTTATTGTTACATTTACTTGGGGGGGGGGATCAGGGTGTGCGACGACTTTTTGTTAATGTATGCCATATACAGTAGCACCCCTCATTTAGAATCACATTTATAGTTTATGTATGAGCAATAGTGAGCAGTTAATATTGGATAAAGTTTGTACATGGAGAAGTATGGCTTTCTCATTTAGCTAGCTCCTGACCTGTTATCTGCAGATTGACCGGGGACAACACCTTAAGCCAATTTTAGGCTGATGCACACTATAAAGGTAAGTCATCTGAGACAGTTGCAGATTAGTGTAGAAACCCAGCTGATGGGTGGTCTACCTCAATGTTGGTAGCTTGGTAACTTCACAGCAGGGCCCTGAGATGAATACCAAGAGACCCCCACTTCTTTTGAAATCAAAATAGTAACTTGCCAACCCAGGACAAAAAAAAATGTTTGCTAGAACACATGGTTTGACCTGGTCACTTAAGTATTCATTACCAGGCCCAGAGTTCTGAAAGGTGATAGGAAACAGTTTTTACACCTGGAGATGCTCGCCAGTGCTCCCTTTAGTGTCTATCCAATATTCTGATACATTTGTGACTTGTTTTGAAAAATTTATAATTTAATTTTGTTCTCTTTTTAACTACCTTGAATCCCTCTCTCCTCACCAGTTGCTGCTTTCTCTTTTCATACTGCCTGCCCTAAACATTTTATGACATCAATAATACCAAGCCAGGCCATTCAGATTAATAGCATGGAATTATGTTATAGTATATGGTCAAGGCTTATTGTGCATGGAAAACAAAGGTTTTCCAAATCTTGTTGTAGGACAGTTCAAAGGTCAGAAAAGTTGTACTATCATTCTGACGTCACATCAATAGTACAACTTTTTAGCCTTCATCTACCACTTGATTGGTGGAAACAGCTCAGTTAAAAAACAAACAAAATTAAAATGGTGGTGCCGGTTAGCGAGAGGACGGGCAAGCGGTCGCATTAGACAGTTTGTACATGGACTGAGTGAGCTCCGTGTGTCCAAACTGCCACTTTGCCTTTTTATTTTAAGTCACTGGCATCCGTAAATAATAGCGGGAAGGAGCAGAGCAGTACAGCAGCGAGGACTGGATTTGGGAATAGAGTGGGACTGCACCGAGGAGCGGTAGCGTGAATACAAGGTATGAAGGAGCAACTACAATTAAACCTTATGAAATTATAAATTTGGTATATTTTGGGGGACCATATACTATATAAAACAGTGCATGGTTGTCCATACACAACACGGCTGTTGCCATCTCGGGGATATGATGCCGTCATATGGACCTCTCGAGCTTCGCTCTTGAGGTCTGTATGATGTCATCATATCCCCTCGATGGCAACATAGCCTTGTTGTGTATGGACAACCATACACTATTCTATATATTGATGCCACAGAATGTTTTAGAAATATGAAAAGAAAGAGCAGCAGCCACTGAGGGTGGTTGAACGCCATGCAGATCTGAAGCTAGACTGTGTATTAAAAAATGATCAAAGCATATTAGAATACATAAGTGGTATGGAAAAGAAGATGGAAGGGCAAGTGGCAACCAACAATGTAAAAATAATTTCCCAGCTCCTTTAAGTGAGTTATGATAACATACCCTGAAGGCTTTAGCAGTGCAGTAGCATAGCCCCTGTGTGAGAAATTAAGGTGTTAAAGCAACTTATGAAAAATATAGATACTAATGATTGGCTTTTATCAGATGATTAGGGAACAAAAGATGTGGCCTGGTTAGTTAGATATCTACTATCAGGTCCCAGGGTTTTTAAATGAGTTGTGATAAGCCAGTAATAAGACACTCCGAGGTGTGGGTTATGGCCTGATAAAAGCACGCCCCAGATGCATTATGAGGCATGAGGTGCTTGCACCGAGTGCCTTTAGCATCTGGGAAGTGCTCTTATCAGGCCATAACCCACACCTCAGAGTGTCTTATTGTGCTTATAAAATGGGCCCCCCCCAGTAGAAATTATGAATTAAAAAAGGAAAAAAAAGTAAAAATGGAAAATAGCAAAAAACTGGTTTTAATGTTAAAAGAATAAAAATAGTCCCTCTTTGCACTGTATTTACCTATGTCATCTGTCCAGAGCCATGCCCCCCCCCCACACACACACAGATACACATGCACACACATTCTGGCCAGGTGATGTACTCGTCAGTCAACATAAGCCACACAGTCTATGAGCTTTACTTTGTGCAAAACTTTAACATTTTGTGTTTTAAAATGGCAGTGTTAAACGGAACTAGTATGTCCCTCTTTAGTCACCGTGGCGGTATTACAGGGATCATGTTCCTCTTTGGGTGCCGTATTCTGCAATGTGGTTTAGCTACAGGGCATCCTGCAAAGTGAGCACTTTGAAAAGGAACTGAAGAGGATTTTTGGACATTATCATGTGCTTTTAGTTCAGGCGACAGTTGTCGGTGGGAGTCGGGCAGGGAGGTTGTGTCGGTGCAAGCATGTATTGTAAGAGATCTAGCGCTTTCCATTTCAGCGGTCATGGTGGGCAGTTTTATTTAATTGAGGTAACTTGGAATTTTAAACAAATATTTGTTTTTGAACTGTGTGATGATTGTGAATTAGGAGGGGGTGTCAGTGGTAGTGCAGGCAGTGGGTGGGGGCAGGCAGCTTTCAGAAAGACAGCAGGAGGTTTCACTCACCGCACTGTCACTACCGCTTTGCAATCGTGCTAATGTTGTGGAAAGTGGTTTAGACCGTGTAGGATCACTGATTTCTGTGTGTGCCAAGGCTATTGGTTGACATATAGTGCCGGTTGCTAGGATAGGTATATAAGGACAAGGCTCTAGTAACCTGTGCACCAATCAGAACATTGCAAATGTTTTGCCCATTTTATAAAATACCATGAAGACTTTGGCAGTTGCAGTAGCATGGCCCACAGTGTGAGTAGTTAGAGTTAAAACAATTTCTGAAAGAACAGATACTATTGGGCAGCTTCTTATAAGGTGATTAAGAAACAAAAGATTTGGCCTGCTCAGTTAAATATCCATTATTAGACCCCAGGATTCCTAAGTGAGTTCTGATAAAATACCATGAAGAATTTGGAAGTGCAAATAGCATAGCCCCCATTGTGAGCAGTTACATTTTAAGCAAAATACAGTGTGCGTTTTTTTAACTTGAGTAAGGAAGGACAATCCTGGCAATACAGTATTTCAAATATTTTTTGAATGAAACAAGAAAGGCACATTTAGGTTTTGGATGAGTTTGTCTTTTTATGTAAAAAAAACAAAAACAAAGCAACAAACTCATCCAAAACCTAAACGTGCCTTTCTTGTTTCATTCAAAAATATTTGAAAATGCTGTATTGCATTTGGTGCCTTGAATCTATGTGATGAGCTCAGTGACACAGCAAAACTCCTATAGTTAGTTGAGAACTAGCAACTTCCTTAGCCAAAATTACCTTCCTTACTCAAGTTAAAACACGCACATAAAATGTATGTACTACCGACAAAGTGACAATATCAATAAAGCAAGAAACAAATTCTCTTCCGCCCCCCCCCAAAAAAAGACCTACACTGTGGTACAGCTATGATAAATGTAACACTTGTGGACTGGTTTTCATTTTTATGTTAACTTGCACGCATGTGCAAGAAACATAGTGCCACCTTACGAGTTTTCGTAGGTGTGCCTCCCCCACTTCCAATGCCCTGCTCCCTTTTGCAGGTGCAGCTGCACTGTGCCAATGAATGTCCGAGCTGTCTATGACAGCCATTCAGATGCAGTGCCCTACAGTTCAGAGGAAAACACTGCCACAGACAGTTTGCATACTGCCATCGGCAGTATGCAAATTGCCTACATCGGCACTGGATCTGAACTGTCATAGACAGTTCTTTCCCCATGAACACATACGCACGCTTGGGAGCCTATCCCAGCATGCTCATGCACCCCCCATACACCGCAGATGGGTCAATGGGTGACTAATCCCCAGCGGGCTCCACGCCTCTAAACACACTTCCAGGTGCCATGCTGGGAGCCCACCCCAGCATGGCAAATGTCCATCTGCTGCCCCCCCAAACACACTTCCAGGTGCCATGCTGGTAGCCCACCCCAGCATAGCAAAAGTCAGAATAGTGACTGGGGTGCCCAATCCCCCATCGACTCCACTGAACTCCCCCCAACAAAAACAGACTTCCAGTTGCCACGCTGGGAGCCCACCCCAGTTTGGCAAATATCTGTATGGCTGGCGGGGTGCCAAATCTCCCATCAGCTCCACTGGCCCCCCCAAAAAAAAACTTTTAGCTGCCACACTGGGAGCCCATCCCAGCATGGCAAAAGTCCCACGTCGTCTTCCTAAAATGAAAAAAAAAACACCTAAAAATAAAAAATGGTCCCTCGTTGATTGCCTTGCCCCCTCCCTCAACCTACGCTCATCCTCTGTGCATCTACCTCCCCTTATCCCCTGACCCCATACTTGCCTCCGGAGTTGGCACAATGATCTTCGGTGGACCAGGAACATGTCTGCACTCTTCAAAGCCATCCACAAACTGAAGAAATGCCAGTAAGCTGTATAATGGCATAAGTGTTTTTTTTTTCAACTTTGGTGCATAAGGTGATTTCGCGGTCACTGTGTGGAACCACCTTTTGGGACCCAGTAATGAAATGATAGTGCCACAGTCCATGAGGTAGGCCCCCCAAAACCCTATGTTGAAAATGTGGTGAAAAAATTCTCAATAATGACTGTTTTACAAGCGTGCGTCGTGCAGCAGTTCCTCACATGCGCTCAGTAACTCATAAATTTTTATATTTTCACTCATATATTTTCAACATTGCCATTTTAACACACCTCCTTATGAGCAATATAGCTGTCATTTTTCATATCTTGCCCAAAAGGTGTTTTTGAGCATATAGCGCACAATGGTGCAGTCGGTATGTGAAATCAATGTTTGGGACAGATTAAGAAAATCAGTGACACTGCTCATGAGCAGAGGTCTTAAAATGACTATGTTGAGAATTTGGTGACAAAAGTCCATAAAATGACTGTGTATTTATTTATTTATTTATTGAAATTGTTTCACCAGGAAAAGCACACTAAGCAAGAACTGCTCGTCTCCCGGTGCAACTTGGGGGGAGGGATATAGTGGGGAAGAGGAGAAGGATAGTCCAGGTCCTGACATTATACATACAATGGCAATACAGCTGAAAACATTTGACAGAAATAGTTGGGCACATATGACTATTTACCCTTACTTATAGTATAGTAGCAATTACATGGGAAAGTCATGCTTTATACCTTGAAAACATATAATTAGTTAATACAGCTGCATATGTTTGAGAGAAATAGGTGAGTGTGGATTAATACATATACCCTAATAGGCAAGAGTAACAGTTACAATGAGGAAATCCTGCTAAGGTATTGGGTTGTGGTATATAATGAGATGGGGTAAGTGCAAGTTAGCTAGCTCAAATGTTGGGATCAAGTGCAGTAGTTGGGTGTGGTTAGCGAAGTAGCACCATTGGGCCTACTGGGAGAAGAAATATAGGAGTGTCTGAGGTAAAATAAATTGGAGAGTTAGCTGCAGGAGCAGTTTACTGAGCAGTGGTTGGCAGCGAGCGTGCATTATGCAGTTTCCATGCACCCTCGCAAGTTCACGAATTTGTAATATTTTCAGTCCAGATTTTCAACATTGGCATTTTTCCACACCTCCTTATGAACAGTACAGCTGTAATTTTTCACACCCTTGCCAAAATGTGTTTTCGCACTTCCGGCACAGAAATGCGTGGTTGCTGTGGGAAATCAGTGTTCAGGACAGATTAAGAAAATCACAGTGACATTGTTCATGAGTGGAGGTCTCAAAATGCCTGTGTTGAAAATCTGCTGTAAAAAATTCCCAAACTAATTACATTACGGGTGTGCGTTGTGCAGTTTCTATGCGCGCTTGTGATTTCACCAGGTTTTTTATATTTTCACTCCACATTTTCAACATTGCCAATTTTTACACCTCCCCACGAACAGTACAGTTGTCATTTTTCACATCGTGTTTGAAATGTGTTTTCGCACCAGTGGTGCCAAATAGCGTAGTCGCTGTACAAAATCAACTTTCTGGTAACGAACTGATATTGCCTCTGTTCATGAGGTGGGGGTCACAAAAAACCCATGTTTAAAATTTGGAGTGAAAATACCAATGAATGCCTGTGATGTTAGGGTTTCTGACCATAACACCCCACCCTGTAGAGACTGACAGGCATCGGGGTGTGACTTGGGATTGTCGCCTGTAATATTCCTGCCATTCCACCCCCCCACACCCCCAGTCAGTGACAGGCATCAAGGTGTGCCTTGGACTCTTTGGCCCCAAAGTTCACCCCATTCTCCTATACTGCACCCACCTCACTATATTTCTACACAGTGTGGCTGCCTTCTACACAGCGGCAGCGTCAAAGTGGCAGCAGCTAAGTGGGACGGCAAAGTGAAGAGAGGAGTCTGACCGGAGTCAGACCGGGGACGGACTGGGCTACTAGAGTTTGTAATATCTTGCTTAGAGTTAATCATTTCTTTTGGGTTTGTACCTATAGATTAGTTATGATTAACAGAGGGATATTGTTGTGTGTAGCCTATACACTTTGTGTTTTGTGTACTGATGGGTTATTTTGTTCTATGTGTGTTAATAATGACTTTAGAACGTGTATGAAAATAATCAGATTCTGGAGTTCCAGACTCAACTGTTTATTCCTAATTATAGTCATTTATTTGGTGTAAAGGTTAAATACATGTGTTATAATTTGGGTTACAGTGTTAGGAAATATAAGACACGGAATGTGTTCTGCCTGTTTGCATAAGAACCTGGTTACATTGCTTTCTTGCTAATTTGATCTGGCAATGTTGAAAGCAACCTGGTCCTTTAGCAAACGATATGGCAGATAGTGATTTTTTTGCAGCATTCATATGGCCTCAAAATTATGCATTTTAATGTATTAAGCTTAACATCTAAATTCATGAGGTGGAGTCATGGATTAGTTTATATAATCCGGATGTTCTGGCACTGACTGAAACCTGGTTAACCTTACCTGTTCTTGATACTGAACTTTGTATACCTGCTTATAAACTTTTAGAAAGGATCGTGTCACTGGTAGAGGGGTGGGGTTTTGTTTTATGTTAAGGAATATTTAATGGTAAATGAGACCACTATATTTAACAGTAATTTGGAATATTGTGAACATATTACTATTCAGTTATTGTTGGGATTTGTCAAAAATTAACTATTTGTTGTGTATATCTTCCACCTAATGGTAGCAAATCAGGCTTACAAGAACTTGTAAATGCTTTGAATACTGGGGTTTCTACAGAGTTAATACTACTGGGGATTTTAATTTAAATTGATGGGTTCAGATATAACAAAGTTAAATACGGTCTTGTCTCAGTCTGGTTTACAACAAATTATTACTTTGCCCACTCGACACAATAATAGATCAGGAAATCACACATTGCTGGACTGGATATTAACAAATAGACCTATTAATATGATAAAATGTGGTTTGACCTCTGATTGTTAAGTGATCATCATCCAGTCTTCTGTATTTGGAAACATGGGGACTGAAGAAGTCTGCCAATTATAAGTATTTCGAGATCTTTTCAAATTTGATGTACATTCTTTTGTACAGAGTTGGGTAAAATAGATTGGTCTTTTTGTATTCTATCCCTGATGTGGATTCTGCATTGCATTTTTCATTACTGAGTTTAACATGTTTTGGACCAGTTAGCTCCCCTTGTTAAAAGAAGGATCCGAGGAAAACTTATGGGTGGTTAACACCTCCTTTGATTAAACTTATGAGACAATGAGACAAGGCCTGAAAACGTATAAATGAACCATTCTGCTTCTGGTTATCATGCGTATAGGACTTTAAGGAACCAATGTAAGACTAAGATAAGGAAGGCTAAAACAGACTATATTCGCATAAACAATGTGAAGGGTTATCTAACGCTACTACTTTTTGGAAAACAATTAAAATTTCATAAGGCCTAATGTTTGTCAACCAGGTTCAATGAGGTTGAACGGTGACCTGTTGTCTTGTCCATTGAAGATAGCTAACGAGTTTAATTTGAAATTTACTGCATTGCCTGATTCCTTTAGTGACCAGTCCGAGGTGAACTACTTGGGATTGACTGAAGATTTTACAGTTAATCCTAAACTGTACTTAGACTACTACTTCGAAGGAGGTAGAGAAGTTGTTATGCGTTGTATTAAGAGGGACAGTTCAGCTGGTTCTGATGGCTTATGTCCTAGTTTATTGGCGGATGCTGCCTCAGTTATAGCACTTCCAGTTAGTATTATTTTCAACTTGTCTTTTGTTACAGGTACTATACCTAATATATGGAAACATACTTTGGTCACTCCTATATTTAAATCTGGTTCACAACATGAGTTTTGTAACTACAGACCTATTTCTATCTTGTCTGCTTTAGCTAAAGTTCAGGAAGAATAGTTTATAATCAGTTGATTGGGTATGTGGATCGCTTGGATTATTGTCTCAGAACCAACATGGTTTTAGAAAGGAAGGAGTACTGAGACTGCCTTGGTCGAGTTCATTTAACGCGTACTTAATGGCATGGATAAAGGGTGTCTGACGGGTGCCGTGTTCGTGGACTTGACCAAGGCATTCGACTCAGTTGATCACCAATTGTTGATTTCTAGACTTGAGTCATTGGGAGTTGGTTAGTCTTTCTTGGACTGGACGAGGGATTATTTAACAAATAGGTTTCAAAGGGTTAAATATAGGGGTGCTGTATCAGACTCTGTAATGGTTAAGTGTGGGGTTCCACAAGGTTCTATCTTGGGGCCACTTTTGTTTTCTTTGTTTTTTGATCAACTAGTAAGTGTGATTAATAATGCTTCTCTAACACTTTACGCTGACGATGCAGTAATTTATACGCAGGGTTTGTCAGTTGGAGATCTAGGTGTTTCTTTAACAGAGGAAATGTGCAATTTTCAGTCTTCACTTATGGCCTGTAAATTACTCTTAAACAAAACTAAGACAAAGGTGATGGTATTTGGTACCCACCTAGACTGAGATCTGAGGTTGGTACTTTGTGTTAAATCACTTGATGGATTACTGTTTGACTATGTTGATACATTTCAATATCTTGGGGTATTACTAGATTCTCATCTAAGTTATGAATCTCATTTTTGAGGGTTACTCAAGAATACATTGTAGATTAGGTTATTTGTACAGAATCCGTTCATTTCTTATTCCTGAGTCTAGGCTGGTTATTTCAAATTGCTGCTTACTTCCTATTGTGAACTATGCAGCTATGATTACTGACACTGCTTCTCATGACAGTGATTTCAAAGAAATCCACTTTACTTCACTTGATAGCTAAGTTTGCTTTAAATTGTTCTAAGTCATCTCATCATTGTGTGATTTTGAAAGAAATGGGCTGTTACGGTTTCATTAAATTTCCAATACTGTGTGGCAAAGTTCATATATAAAGTTATGGACTCTGGAATTCCACATAGTATTTCAAAGTTTTGAGACCATATATTGATGGTCATTATTCTAGACATAGGTCAGACAGTAGGTTTCTTGAGATTCCTTTTATGAAATCTAAAAGTGGACAAAGATCCTTTGCTTATATTGCTCCATTTATTTGGAATGAAATTCCACAAGATATTAGGTGGTTGTGTTCTGTCAAAAAGTTTGCCAATGCATTAAAGATGTATTTTGAATCTCAATTTAATTGTAACTGTTTTTTATGAATTTTATACGTAACAAAGACATTTTTGTCTGCAATTTGCTGCATTGTATATGTATGTTTGATTATGTATTGTCTATATGCAATATATGTGGGTCGCACCTGTAAAAGGAACTTGTTTCCAGTGTGCTTACCCGTTAAGCGAATAAACAAACAAACAAACAAACATATTTCTAATGTATGGGGTGAGCATAAGGCCCAAAGACTCCAAGGCACACTGTGACACTTGTCGGTGTCTGCAGGGTAGGGTGTGGTGAAATGGCATGGCCATTATGCCTGATAACCCAAAGGCACATCCCAATGCCTGTCAGTCTCTGCAGGGTGGTTGTGGGTTTGGCTTCAGTTCAATACATCACTGCTATTCCTATTATGCATCTCTCTAACTCCTACACTACCAATGCCAGCAAGCAAAATTCGGCATTGACAAATGTTTGTTTTTTTAAACTTGCCTTAGTTGAACTGGTCTTGGGCCATTTCTCTCCCATGTGTGTTGAAGTGCATGGTGCAGCACCACAAGAGATACATCCCATATTCTGCTGGTAAGCTTGTTTTGATCAACTTCATCATTAAGAAGCAGAATGACAGAACTGCAGAAAATGCCCCCCCACTCGCTTAACAGAATGGATTTCTGTCAAGAAAGACAGCAGTGCCAGACCAGTGCATAAACGCACACTAGGAGGAAGGAAATGTAATGCCTTTACTATATGGCAACATGTGACCACCCTGCCTGACTGTATGTTCCTTCTGAGTTTGCTCCTGCCTCCTGCCTGCTGCTTCCTGACCAGAACCCGAGACTCTGAGTGCAATGTGCATGACCAAAATGTCCAGGCCAGCCACTGTGCAACTGAGGGTCTGGTGCACACCTTTGTGATTTGCTTGCCTTCCTACACAGTAAATGCTACACAACTACAGTAAGATGAGACCTGCTCTGATAATTGTTTCCCATACAGTATAACTAATATAACACACCATACAAACATACAAATTTGCCAGCAGAAGCAGACCACCCAGTCTATCTAAGTCTGCTCAAGTTTGCAGCTAACACCCCTAGTTCACAGCTGCCCCACCCCTCCCCTTTGTCATCCCAATGCTGCCCCCTTCCCCCACCCTCACTCTCCCCATTCCCTGTCCCATGCTCTTGTAAAGCTGTTTACAGATTCACATAACACCACTCATTCTAGCAGTGTGTTCCATTGTGCCACAACCCTCTCCATGAAATAGTGCCTCCTCAGCTCCCTCCTAAAACTCCCCCCTCTATTCTTAGCCCATGCCCCCTGATGTCCCTCCCCCTTAGCTGAAAGACCCCATCTGCCCCATCCTTATTGATTCCCCTCAGATACTTGAATGTCTCTATCATGTCCCCCCTGTCCCGTCTGTCCTCCAGGGTGTAAATATTCAGGACTCCCAGCCTGCTGTCATAGTCTCTCCCCTCCATTCCACAAATCATCTTCATTGCCCTTTTCTGTACCCCCTCCAGTAACCTGACATCACGCTTCAGGTATGGCCTCCAAAACTGCACACAATACTCCAAGAGTGGCCTTGCTAGTGACCTGTAGATGGCTAAGATTATCTCTCTTCACCTGAACAAAAAAAACCCTCACTATGTACCCCAGCATTTTGCCCACTTTTGCAGCCACTCTCCTGCTCTAACAGTTTTATTCATGGTCCCTGTTACTTACTTTTCAGTTTGGTGAGCCAGCCCTACAGCAAGAATCCCTTTTCAAGTTCAGCCAAAAAGAACATCAGTAACAAAAATGGCAAACAGAAATTACGTTTCATGAAATAATTTTATAACTTTTGAAAATACAGTATAAATAATATACACACTATTAAAACTGGTGAGACATACAGCGTCCCTGTTAAAAAGTACTTTACTTTCAAGTCCAGTCAAAAAGAACTGCTCAGTAACAAAAATGGCAAACAGAAATTATGTTTCATGAATCACGGTTAAAGAATTGTATGGCTTTTGAAAATACAATAATAATATAACACACATACCAGACTATTCAAATTAATGAGCCAGTTCTTACAGCAAGCATCCTTATATGTGGTTCATAGCTCAGTACTTATGCTACGTACTGTAGCTGAATGATGAAGGTTGCTTGGATACAGAGGCCGGACCAGTAAGTAGGGCAATGCTTATGAGGTATTGGTCTTATGCAGTAATTAGTGCTTAGAAACTTCAGCATGGACATGAACAACTCAGTGATTATAGTACATGTGAACTGGATGGTATGTTCAAGTTGCTTAGATGCTTATATTGGTGAGTAACTTGTTATAACTTGACGTTTTGGGCTTTTTCTGTATCCCACCTCAGGAAGAAGGCTTAGTTGAGTAGGATGAGACCCCAAAAAGAATTAAAAATATTGTACGATTATCTCCTCCAACTCCGGAGAGTGTGACCAGTAGCACGCAGGAGAGGAAAACAACCCTCGGGGAAGAATCCTCTGAGGAATCATGGTTACTGACCTGCCCGTCCTTCTGGGTATAATAAAGAAGAGTAATCCTAAGTAACAATTTTAATTTAATCGGCTAATCCAAAATCCAAGTTGTAGATCCTGATCCAGTGAAATGAAAAACTGAAGAAAGTACTGAATTTTGAAGTGTCGGGTGAACATAGCATAGAAATGTAGAAACATAGAATTTGATGGCAGATAAGGACTGCTTGGCCCACCCAGTCTGCCCATTTCCCTACCTAATGGATAAGCTGAAGATCTTAGTTAATCAACAGCCTACTTCTTCCTACCCCCACCCCCTAGAATTGCACTATAACTGTCCCATGCATTCTTGAATTCCACCACAGTTTTTGACTCCACAACCTCCTCTGGAAGGCCGTTCCATGCATCCACAACCCTCTCTGTGAACAAATACTTCCTTACATTACCTCTGAGCTGCCCCCCCATCTTCAAATTGTGCCCCCTTGTTCTTACACACCTCTTTTTCTGAAAGATGCTACCCTCTTGGACTTTGTTGATTCTCTTGAGGTACTTGAAAATTTCTATCATGTCCCCCCTCTCCCTCTTTTCCTTGAGGCAATACATATTAAGCTCTTTATGTCTCTCTTAATATGTTTTCCGGTGCAGACCCTGTACCATTTTAGTTGCCCTCCTCTGGACTGCCTCCATACTGTTTATGTATTTGCAGAGATTGGGTCTCCAGAACTGCATGCAGTACTCCAGATGGGGTCTCACCAGCTGTCTGTACATAGGGATAACAACTTCCTGTTTTCTACTGGTGGTGCCTCTCCCTATGCATCCCAGTATCCTCTCAGCCCTCCTTACTGCCCTTTCACATTGCTTGCCCAACTTTAGGTCATCTGATATGACTACCCCCAGGTCCCTTTCCATTTTTGTTGTTGTTAGTATCTCACCCCCCATTGTGTACTCTTCTCCTGGGGTTTTGTTTCCCAGGTGCATTACCTTGCACTTCTTAGCACTGAATCTAAGCTGCCATACATTTGACCATTCCTCCAACCTTGCCGAGTCCCTTCTCATACTTTACACCCCACCTTGTGTATCAACTTTGTTGCAGATCTTTGTGTCATCTGCAAAGAGAAATACTTTTCCTTCCAGTCCCTCTGCAATGTCACTTATAAAGACATTGAAGAGGACCGGTCCTAGTACTGAACCCTGCAGTACCACACTAGTAACCCCTTTTTCTTCAGAGTTCACTCCATTTATTATTACCCTCTGTGTACTTTTCTACAGCCAATTCTTTACCCAGACTACTATCTTGGGACCCACTCCCAGGCTGGCTAACTTGTATATTAATCTTTTGTGTGGGACTGTGTCAAATGCCTTGCTAAAGTCTAGGTAGGCCATGTCCACAGCCTCTCCCTGATCTACTACAGCATCCTTCTAGTAAACTCCTAGTCCAAGAATCCATGTCTAGGGCAGAACGATAGTAGATTGGAATCCATGGTCGATAATAATTCAAAGCATCGAAGTTGCATTGGTGAGGTGCTCCAGCAGGTGAGGGCGTCTTCGAGGAGAACCAGTAACCAAAAGGCTAAATGTCCATGTCCAAAGTAGGAGGACAGTTGGTTCATGTTAAGCTTGGCAAGCTTTACAAACAAAGGCCTTGGTGATGAAGCACAGGAACTGGGTGCATGCTACGTGATCTGGAGAGGGCGGAGCAGTAGGAACCTCTGATCTGGAGTGGGGAAGCAGGTAAGTGAATTAGGTATATATCTTAGTGCGAATAGGTAGACATAAGTTAGATGTGCCTCCAGATCCTGAGGGGCAAAGTAGGTTATAGAATAGGTGAGTCTGTCTTGATGAACCTCTGGGCCCTATAACGGAGAAGCAAGTAATATGAGCAAATAGTGTAAATAAGTGGACCTGTATGTAGGTCAGTAGTAGTGGTAATTAAATCTGCATGATGCAGACGTAGTAGCAGAGGAGTAGTATTGTATAGATTATGTATGGTATACAGCAAGGTGCATGAGGAAATGGTAATGGCACAGGAATAGAAGAGCTTTGTCTGATGATCCAAATAGTTTCATAGCGATGAAGATATCCATATTTCAAAAGCCAGAATGGTACAGTAGCTAGAACTGACTTAGTGAGGATAGTCTGATGAGTCTTGAATAGTCAAGTTTATAAGTCATAAATGGTGATAACTGAAGAGGCTGAGACAAATGAAGCAGCATTGTCACAGGGTCCAACAAGCCTTAGAGCACAAATCATGAGATTGAAAGTCTTCTGTATAAGCTCAACTAAGTGTCTTGGTAGGAGTGTAGTAGTAGTAATTCATATGACTGAAGTGGCAAGGCAGAAGCATCCAAATAATAGATGATGAATGGCTAAACAAATCCAGATGTGAATCCATAGTAAAAAGAGCTCTTAAAGCTGGCAGACATAGTGGCAGGTATACATATAGTAGAATATATGACCCTCCAGGCCTCAAGCTGTGTGAGGCAGGTGTAGAGTAGAAGTAGTTAAACTTCCAGGCCTGAAGGGCGAGGCAGGTCATAGAAGCAGGTGAATGTGGTGTAGTAATAGAAGTTCGAGGGACCTCCGGGCCCATAGAGGCGCAGGTCTTTCGAAGTGCGATGCGGTGAACCTCTGGTCCTGTGGGGGGTGAGGCAGGTTGTAGAGCAGTGGTAGGTAGAGTAGTAATAATAATGTCTAACTGCATGCAATGCAGAAATGGTAGCCACATAGTAAGGAATAAATTGTACATGGTAGCATAATCCTAAACCTATTTCATGCAGCATAGAAATATATTCTGAGGCATACTTATGAGAGCAGTAGAAGGGTGCTGTATACTGTCATTTCCTGATAATCGCGGATGGTAAAGTGGTAAAGTATGCAGTGAAAAGACCTGGGTGGATGAGTTGGCATCTCGATCAGAGGTAATGAGCATCCTAAAAACTGCAGTAGGTCTGTGTTTTAAGCTTAAGCTATGATAAGGAAGGCATTATGAAACAGTAGTAGTAACTCTGAAGTAGCTGAAGCAGTAAAGCAAGAAGCCTCCTAGGAAATTGAGTTGAATATCCGATGTAATCCAGAATGAAATCCAAAGGAAGGAAGAAACATATCCTTGACAAATGGAAGTGTGAGCAGCAAGGTGAAGGCTGCGAGGTCTAGGATCCAAGTAGTATGACTGAAGGTGAAGAATAACTGGCGGTGCATCCGATCCTGAGAAGGAAAGTGATTGGAAAGAGGCAGCTAAGCCCTACAAAGGCTAGCATGGTGGCTGGACCACACGTAGGTCAGCCAATAAGGTAAGTAGAGAGTGGCAGCTAAACCCCACAAAGGATAGCATGCACAGCTGGATCACACATAGGTCAGCCGGAGGAAGTAGTAGAGAGTGGCAGCTGGGCCCCACAAAGGCTAGCAGACCACATACCCACACATAGGGCAGCCATTGAGTAGCGAAGGTAGTTAGGGGTGGCCCAATTGATTGAGAGCTGAAAAGTTTGTGAGCTGAATAAGCACAGTAAATATTGACAAGGAAAAGCTAATGCTATGGAAACTCAGTTGGGAAATGCACAAGGAGGATCAGATTATCCCAAGGTTTACTGGTTGGCTGATGCTAGTTTGCAACAATCATTCAAGTTCACCAAAGAAGATGGTTATCCCATATCTTTCACCCATCTACAAACCCATCACTGATTATGCCACTGTAGTTGAATACCTAACACAAATACAAGAAATAGCTCAGCAACTAAATATGCCCTATGTTCACCTGACACTTGATGTTGGAGCAGCAGCAAAGGCTTATGTGGAATTTCCCTTATCAGTTTCACAATGTCATAATTCATTTGGGAGATTTCCACCTATTCCTGGAAAACTTTGGCATTATAGGACAATTAGTTGGTGGCAGCAGCTTTGAGGACACAGTATTTCAGGCTGGTCTGTGTGTCTCTGGCAGCATGAGGGGAGTTTTGCATGGGAAACATTGCAATCAGGTATGGACTATACATGAGCATTTTGCAGATGCCTTAGAGTATATATATATATATATATATGTAAGATAGTAGAGGCAAAACTTGTTAATCGTATTGTTAGTTGTTCATTGATAGTGAGGAATGAGCGCAGGTTATGGTTGAGCCTTTTGACTTCCTCACAGCCTCAACCGGGCATCTAGGTGTTGTCTCAGCCCTAACTCTTACCCCATCAGATGTGTGAAGAAGCAGAGGTATAGGGAGAATGGGGTGAGAGTTGGTATCTGACAACCCCAACACGCACTCGATGCCGGTTGGGGGTGTGGATGGGGGTCCAAAGGGGGCTTTCAACCATAAACCAAATTTCTCACTTTTGTCGCTGTGAAACAACCCTAACTAATGCATTAAATGGAGTTTTTTGCCTCTAATTTCCCTTCTTTTTGAGAATTAGTCTGAGAAATAGTGCATGTAAAGCGGCGGCCGGAGCGCGGGGCCCTTCCCGCCATGTGATGTCTTGTCAAATAGTAACACGGTGCCCACAAACACAAATGGTAATGCGCATGGTAATGCAAAGTGAAACAGAAAGATAAACAGTACTGTAGACAGAAATGGTTAAAATAATGCAAACGCAAGCGCAAATGGAAACGCGAAGGGTAACACACATGGTGCCGTAGACGGGATCAGTAAGTGAAACTGTTACGGAACTGCAAGCAGAAGTGGTATGGGTAACAGCAATGTAAGTCACAGGCTAGTTTTCCCCAAAAGCTGAATAGAGAAAGACAGTGAGTACAAAGAATGTATGCATAATAATGAGTCTCGGAGCAGAAAATGAGGAGTTGGAATCGTAAATTGCTTATATCTCAGGAACCGTATGACATAGAAAAAAATTTAAAAGTCATATGATTTATGACTTTCCTGGCTAGTTTTGTGGGGTAAACCATTTTCTGACAAAAAGTCCGTATCTCGCACCATTTCCGAGATCACGGCCCTGAAAAGATGAAGCAGATACCGTAATGTATCTGGGAAAAAAATAGACGTTTGGGTGCCATAACTTTCACTCCCTGTAATATTTTTTTCACCAAACCAGTAAAAGACACATCTGTGGGATGTTGGCTTTCTTCTCTCCAAATTTCAGCCCAAAAGACCAAACCGTTATTTTGCAGCAGGGTGGCAAAGGATTCCTGTAATGTGGCAGACTCCGTAATGTTATCCTATGGGAAAAAGCATCAACTTTGGAGTGCCGTAACTTTGCTGCCCTATAATATTTTTTCACTGAAACACTGAAAGGCACATCTATGAGATGTTGGCTGTGTTCCCTTCAAATTTCAGCCCAAAAAGACCAAATTGTTCTTTTGCAGGAGGGTGCCAAAAATTGCTGTCATTTCACACAGCCTGAAAAGTACTGTCGAATCTATGTAAGGCTTATAAATTCATTCAACACTGTCGTAAGTGCGAAAGTACTTTATGCAAAGTACTTTTCCAGAAATCTAAAAATATATTTCTGGGTGTTTTATCCCAAGAAGACATGCCTAGCATCCTCAGGGTCCGCCTAGGTGAATACAAAAGAATTAGGTTGCTAGATGGTCCCAAATTTAAATGCCAAGCATTTTTCTGATGACCAACTGAAAACAAAATGGCGGATTTGCGACAGTAAAAGGGCCATTTTCGAAAGTAAAAATTGCATTTGCGACACTGTTGAACTTTTTTTTAACTTTTCTCGTTGACATATAATGGGAACTTGTTTTTTGAATAACTTTTGAACTATTTAATATTTTTTCACAAAATCTACAAAAGGCACATCAGGGACCCTGGCCGCAAGCTCCCTGAAGATTTCGGACCAGTCGTGCAAACCGTGAGACCTCTAGAGATGACCAAAGAATTCCAAAAAAGCCAAAACAGCGTAAACATGCTCACAGATCATGCTTAATAACTCCGCAACCGTATATCCGAACAGTAAGAAAGGTGGCAGATCCTAAGATGTATGGTTCTTGATCATGTATTCCAAATTTCAGGCAAATCTGTTGAACAGTTGCAAAGTTATTAAGGTGCAAATTTTTAGGTTTAACATGTAAATGGCTCCTCAATGCTAACTATGGTAGCACTACCATGCTACCATAATATATATATATATATATATATATGTATATGTAGACATATTTTAAATTTTAAATTTTTTGAAATAAAAATGTTTTGTGTAAACAAAGGTGTTTTTTTCTTTTAGATAAATTTCCTTCTTTAAAACAACTTTTAAAATTAACATTTGAGGCAACTTCAGAGTATGCATTTTAAAGTTCTAACTCCTGACTATTCATTGAGATAACACTTGAATGCATATTTAAATTAGTCTTGAGGTAATGGACCAAGAATCTGCATTAAGTATGCGTAGCTGAAAATCACAAAATTTGACCAGGTATAAACTTGAAAAAACTTCATCTATTAATGGTGTCTTCACTTTTATCAATTTATCCTCATATTACATTAAGACTTCAAAACCACATATGCATTTCAAAGTAGAATCCTTACCTTTTTAGACAACATAAAATTATACTATAAGTTACAATAAATCCTGTCTGATAAGAATATTTTGAAATTTCACAAGAAATTAATGGGTGGTGATTGATATTTAACCCTGTAACTTTTAACATTAATCTTTTGAGGTAACATATGGGTATGCATTTTGAGGCTCTAACCACAGCATGTTCATTGAGACCACACTTGAATGTATATTTCGCTTACTCTCGAAGTAATGGCCCAAGAATCTGTATTAAGTATGTGGAGCTGAAAATCACAAAATTTGTTAAGGTGTCGGTACAAAATTGATGCAAACTACCATTTTGCCCCATCATTCATGTGATCAACAGACAGATCACAGATTTGGGGTATACAGTATGTGCTACATTAAACAACCATCAGCACACCTGGTCCATTTCTTCCTGCTGTCAAAGCCCCTCCAAATACACCCCAGCATCCTGTTTGCCTACTGTAGGCCTTGTTACACTGGCTAGATTTTTTAAGGGAGTAATTTATGATGACTCATAGGTCCCTTTCTTCACAGGTAGTGCTCAGATTAGCCCCTTCCTTCCAGTATTCTGTTCTGGGGTTCTTGTTCACTATGCGCATCATCTTGCAATTTCTGGCATTGAATTTCAGCTTCCAAACCTTGGACCATATCTCCAACCTTTGCAGATCCTTCAGATCCTTCTGCATCTACCTTACCTCTTCCTACCTGTCTACCGTACCACAGAGTTTAGTGTCATCTGTGAAGAGACACATCTTGCCCTGAATTCCTTCTCTTATGTTGATGATGACTATATTGTTAAGAGCTGAACCCAGGAGGACTAATCTCTGTAGCACCCCACTGGTGAGCTCCCTCTCCTTAAATCTGACTACATTTAACACTACCTTCTGCTGTCTTCTTGCAAACAACTTTTCAGGCATCTATGTCTTTTGCTACATGAAGATCCACCAGCTTCTTCAGCAACCTTCTGTGAGGCACTGAGTCAAATGCCTTGCTGAAGTCAAAGTAGAGTAAATCCACTGCATGGCCGTTATCCACTGTCCTAATTATCCAGTCAAAGGATACTATCAGGTTGGTCTGACAAGTCCTTCTTTCCATAAATCTGTTCTGTTAACTATTCTGGAGCCCGTTTTCCTCCAGGTAGTCCACTAGGGCCACTTTGACTAGCGTTTCCATCAGTTTACCCACAACTGAGTTAAGACTGACAGGTCTGTAGTTACCTCGTTGCTCTTTGTCCCTACTCCTGTGAAGCAGAATTATGTCTGCTACCCTCTAGCCTTTCAGAACCACGCATGCCTGAATATTGCTATTTAATAGCCCTACAAAGAGTTCAGCTAATTCCCATGGCAGTTCCCTGAGCACCCTTTGATGAATCCCATCTGGCCTTGGGGTCTTATCTGTCTTCATGGATGCTAGCTCTTTTCTGATCCTTTCAAATGCAAATACCTGCTGGCTCATTTCTGGGATCCCCCCATCAGCAGCCATTATGCTGCTTTCTGGCAAAGGCCTGCTGTCCTTCCCAGTGAAAACTGTGAGCAGAAGTAGCCATTCAGAACAACTGCTTTCTGTGTCTACATTTGCATTCCTGCCTGCCTGATCTAGGCCTCTTTAGTTTTTTTTTTTTGGTATTACCTCCATTCTTTATCTCCCTGCTTTCTTCTGGTACCTGATGAAGGCCTTCTTTTTGGACTTCACTGCTTCTCTGAGCTTTTCAAAGAACTATACTAGTTTCTTGTTCCTGTTCCAGTTGGTAAACATTCTCTTACTTCTCCCTCAGTTTTCTCCACTCCCTTGAAACTGTCTATTCCAGTTAACCTGTCCCAGACTAATCCCCTCCTCTGGTTGACATTTGCACTTCTGAAATCCAGAACTTTGGCCTCTGACAAAGGCATGCTAGTAACATTCTCAAACCATATGTGTTATGGTTGCTGGACTCCAGTTTTTCCCCCATCTGCACTTTGCCTACCCTTTCTGAATTGGTGACCAACACACTGAGAATGGTAGCCTGCCTTGTGGCTTCCTTCAACAGCTGCACCAATATGCAGTCTTGCAATGGATCTATCAAGGCCTGACTTTTAGAAACCCTATCTGCTGGAATGTCCCAGTCCATGTCTGGAAGGTTGAGATTCCCCACTACTACCATTTATTACTCTCACACCCTGTCCTGGTGATCTATCGATTACCCCATACACAATTTATTACCTGATGCCACTGTAAGATGTACCCACAGCAATTCCATTTCGCCATTTCCTTCCCTGATGGATTAATTTTCCACTGCATCAATGCCTTGCCTGTCATAAAGGGCTACCCCTCATTCTTCACCTTTCCTCCATCTTGTCTATATATAGTGTAGCCTCGGACCATTAGGTCACAGTCTTTATCTCAGTGTCCCATGTTTCCATAATGGCTATGAGGTCTAGCCCTGCAACTGCTATCATTTCATGGAGCTCACTGATTTTGTTTCCAGGATCCTGGCATTAAGACAGACCACTTTTCATCTTGTTCCCAAACCCCTTATGTTTTTACAGGACCTTGCCCTTCATTTTTCCCTAGCCTTCTTAATTTTTTGTTTTTTCCTTTTTTTTTTTTTTTTTTTTTTTTTATGGGCTTAGTGAGCCCTCTTCCTGGCATCTTTTCCTATCCTTTTATGAACTTGTGCCTTGCTGCTTCCCTTCCCCATGTTTCTAGCCCCCGGTCTAGGAGGCTAGAACTTGCAGGCCCACAGTTTAGCATTGAACTGTGACTTATTTACATTTAGGATAAGCTTGTTCTGCAAGATCCAAGTTTCACACTTCAGATAATAGTTTATATTAGTTAGATTGATGGTACTAAAATATAGAACAACGTCATCCACATAGAGCAATGAGAAGCAGAAAATGCACTTGTGTGGTAGACTATTAATAAAAATAGTGAAGAGCAATGGGCTTACTATAGATCCCTGGGGAACTTTAACATGAGTAGCTCTAATGTCAGAAAAAGATACTTATTAAATTGTACTACAACAGTGGAAGAGACACCAAGTTCTATTAGTTCAGTGTCTAGAATGCTATAGTCAGCAAGTTTTAAATTGTGTGTAAGGTCAATGGACACTGCTCAGTTAGTAGACCCTTATCCATAGGAGATTTTATATTATTGGTTAACTTACTTAGTGCAGCACTGTAGTGGTACTATAACCGTTGCAGAAGACATGCTGATCAGAAAACAGCAAACTGAGTTCAAGTTAACAGTCTTTAAGTAAGCCTGGTACAAGTTTTTGAGTAGCTCACTTAGCACTGATAAAATGTAAATGGGGTGATAGTTATTAGTATTCCTGGGGTCACCTTTTAACCACAGATACTACATTACAAATTTTCAAAGTGTCAAGCATTACATCAGAGACAAATGATAAATTATATATCCAGGTAATGGGAGGATCAAGATATGGAGCCGCCAGCTTACTAACAGTAGACTAGATTCCAACCCATCATGGCCTACACTACTGTAAGGGGACAAGAGATATAGCAAATTTAATCTTCACCAGTGAGGTTGCCACTTCACCTTCGTGACGCTTCACAAAGTTCCTATTGGCATCACCGACCTTGAACTTTCCTGTTTTCATGAAGATGTCCATATGAAGATGGATTTTTTCTATGAAGTCTTCATGAAGGAGCAACTTAGAGAGCAACATTTTGTCACTTCACATACAGAAAGAGCTCCTTTGCCTAGCGAAAACTTTGCGTAGTTGACACTTTGCACTTCATGCATTTTTGCAAACTTCGCAAAGTTCTGGTGAAGCAACGTTTTTTCAGCTTCGCACATCTCTAAAGATATAGTACCTACCAATTTAAAACTTCCTTAGCAGCTATAAATATATAGATTAAAATGAGGATGATTAAAGCAGTGGTGATGAGAAAGTTACAAGATGAGCAGACTGAGTAGGTTGAAGAGCAGTGTGTTAAAAGCATTGATTAGTACAATTATAAATAGAATAAAGTATGGGGTGTTGTGTATAATGAGAAGTTTACACAGACCCGAAGGGTTAGATGCTACATAAACCCCGAGAGTGAAGATCGAGGGGTTTGTGCAAAGCACCTAACCCTGAGGGTGTGTGTAAACTTTGAGTTTACACACAACACCCCATATTTTATTTTATGTAATTGTTGGGTCTTCTCTTTTTGGCCACAGCAAGTATATAAAATAGGAGCCGTTCCCGTAGCTGCACTCCACTTCAGT
This sequence comes from Neoceratodus forsteri, assembly GCA_016271365.2. NCBI lineage: Eukaryota > Metazoa > Chordata > Ceratodontiformes > Ceratodontidae > Neoceratodus > Neoceratodus forsteri. Next base: position 339,102,092 of record CM057454.1, on the reverse strand, counting down.
TTTCAGTCAGTCAAATTTTCTTTTGTCAGCTTTTGTATTTTGTTACAGTACTATTACTAGCCCACATTTGCACAAAATATCACCTTTTTGTTTTAAAAGTGACTTACCATCATGTTTCTCTGGTGGCTAGGATGCGGGTGAAAAGGAAGCGATGAACCAGGAAGGGAGCCACAGCAGTGGGTGCATGCACAGAGCGAGGGGACCGTGTGCATGTTTTCCATTATAAATGCTCCTTTATAACAGCAGATTATGGCACAGTCTTCTTATGGTAAAAAGGGCAAACCCATTAATTATTACAATATAAGACCTTGAACAAGGCTCAGTGGTAGGGGCTCTATATGTGGACCTGACCAAAGCATTTGATACAGTTAGTCATGCGCTTCTTCTCCACACCCTACCATCCCTAAACATCTCCCCAGAGGTCACATTCTGGCTCAAAGACTACCTCTCTGGCCGGACCCAGCAGGTAAGAATTAATACAACACTATCCTCCAGTAGGCTAGTCCTAACAGGTGTCCCACAAGGGTCGATTCTTGGTCCACTACTTTTCACCTTCTTCCTAAACTCCCTTCCCCAATCCTGCAGTGGGAAACTAATGCTTTACGCAGATGATGCTGTAGTGTTTTGGAAACATCCTCATCTCAATGTGCTCCATTCTGCCTTGCAGGGTTTCTTTAGAGAACTTGAAACCTGGTTCTCTGAACACCACCTTATACTAAACTACATAAAGACCAAATCTATGATCTTTGCCCATCACCAAAACCTGATCAGTAACATCCCATTAACCATGGCAAATTCCCTGGGCATGGTCCTAGAGCAGGTGCACTGCTTCAAATACCTGGGAGTCATGTTGGACACCTCCCTCACCTATCACACACACATACAACAAGTCTCCTCCTCTGTTAACTTCAGGCTAGGGATCCTGTATAGACATAGACACTGCATTCCCCCACAGGCAACGCTCCTAGAAGTGCCTGCCTCCACACTACCCTTGGTGGACTGCGGCACAGTAATCTATGGGTCTGCTGACCTTACTGCCCTTTGCAGCATCAACCTCACCCTAAATAAAGCCTGCCATCTGATATCAAAGTGTGACAAGCTAACCCATACCTGTGAGCTTTACACATCTACAAGTTGGCTAAACTTCCAAGATAGGCTAAAATATCATACCTGCCTCCTTGCAAAAAAGATACTACACAAACAGGCACAGCACATATTGGCCTCCACCCCCCTCATCCAAACAGTTATTCACAAGTGGGCACCAAGGCACTCTGTAATCACCCCTTCCAAGTACCTCACTATAGAACCTCCCTTGGCCAGCGGTCCTTCTGATATTGAGCCCCCTTGTGGCTAAACAATCTAGCATCCAGAATCTCCCTTGCATCCAGTCTGGGCCAATTTAAAGTTGATCTCAAATCCTTTCTCCATAACTCTGCAATCTGGGAATGTTCATAATGTACTAATGTACTTAACCACCCCCTCCAGGTTTCCTCCTCCATTGCAATGGGATAGCCTTCAGCATAGGGACTTCTTCTTTCTTCTCCCATGCTAGAGCTCATTCAAACTCATTGTAAATATTTTATGACTCTGGGCCTAGTATTATGACCCTCTGAAGCTTATACTGTCTTATTAACACATTATTAACCTAGACCTCTTTAAGATCACTGCTGATGTAACAATGCTATGTTAACTGTGCTGAATATTTTGACGTGTATATTTAAGTGATGTTTGTATATTTTTCTTTTTACTGATGTAGAGCCTTTGCAAAGGAGTCTATGATTCAAAGGCTGTAATCCAGTTCTTTCAATAAATAAATAAAATGTCAGTAATGGAATGGTAAGTGCAACCTCCCAGTACTCTCAGTGTGGCTCCAGAATTTAAGTGTCACCGGCAGAGGCTAAGAGAAGGATATTACAGTTTGGCTTTGGGCTAGGCAGTCTCTGCAGTGGAAACATTGCTATAGCATGACTTCAATACTGTCCAATGCTGATTCCAAGCTCACCAACTTCTATTCAATACTACGAAGATGTCTGCAACCTCTGGCACAAGTCATAAGCTTGCTAGCCTCCACTCCCCCTAGTCTTTTCTTCACTGGATTGCACTACCCTTGAAGTTGTCCTTCATTTCAAGTAACTTGGTGTATGGTTGAATGGAAGACTTGACTTTTCTACCCACATCGATGCTATCCATAGACCGCTCTGTCCCAAATCTGGTGCCCTCGACCACAACAAGGGCTGCCTGCCACTTCCAGAATGCCAGGAAATTGACACCAAGATGGTTTTCCCAGTATTTGCTTATGCATATATGGTTGATGGTGCCAATCCTACCTCCTCCCTACCAGACTGGATACTCTGTTCGATGTCTTCTGTCACTTTGCCTTGAATGCACCCTCTCATATCCATCACTGCTCCCTATATGTTAACCTCGCACTCCTATCTCTTGCCACCTACCCCCTCACTCATTGTGTGTCTTTCCTATCCAAATATTTATTCTCCTCTCTCCCTCCTCACCTCTACTATGCATTCCACTTTCTACTCACTCCACTCAAGCGATGCTCGCACCTTCTACATTCCCTACTCCAAATCTGCTGCTGAGTAATCTGCTTTCTCCTCCTATCTTCCCTCTATTTACAACAACCTCTCCCCCTCCCCATCCTCTGTCCTCTTCCTATTTCTCACTCGAGTATCAGCTTAAACTATGGCTTGCTCCCTCCTGCTCCTACACAGGCTCTGGCTAATCTGTAATGTATCTTCACCTTTCTTTTTTGATGGTTATGGGCTGGATTTTCAAAGGGCCCCTAGATTGACGCTGTAAAGTAGTCACTTATGCAGACTATTGTAATAAACAGCTTTTATTTTGCAGCATTCAGAAATACACACATACAGTTTGAACTCACATGCAGGACTAAACAACCTCCTTCCTTTTGCCCTTTAGCTCCCTTTAGTGTCATAACCTCTGAACTACAATTCCTTTGCACTTAAAGGAGCTCTTTCTCTTGCTTTGAACATTACGTCCCTCCCCCATTTTAGTAAAAAGAAATATAGGCTAAAGTAAGCAAACACACTTCTAACAGATTACTAAACTTCTTCTAACTATACACAGTTTTCAACATTAACATTCCCTGTTTTGCTTAGTTATCCCGTAGTACCAGTTCCTATCAATAGGTATATAGTCCTTGAAATATTCTGGTGGTCTTCTGTTCTGCCTTCACAGGTAACATGAAACAGTCAGTGTCAGTTAGAGGTACCACAACTTTCTTTGTATAGTCACTTGGAGGACACTCCACAGGAGGTACTTCACAGCTTGGTTTGCATGCATCTTGCACTACAGGTGTATCTGCGTGCATCTCAAATTCTGTGTCAGACCCATGTTTCTGATGATCCTCACACCCCACCTTCTTGATAAATGAGGAGTTCCTTGGGACAAAGTGGTTGCCTCTCTGAGCAGTCACCATGGAATATTTCTTTTGCACTACCTTGTATGATTGCTCGCTGTATGATACTGGCATTTTACATACAGATGTTACATTCTTGATGAGCACAGTATCACCTTCGATTAGCAAGGATGGTCTCACATATAACTTGTTGTCAGCATAGGACTTCATCTTACATTTAGCTCATATGTCGTTCTCTCTGAATTCAGGTTTGAAGATCTGCCATGATGACTGCACTTCTGGAAGCTTAATGTTCTTAGGTCTGGACATCAAAACTGTGGCAGGGAACTCCAGTTGTACAGTGTGGTGTAGCTCTACAGTTTACTAAGAACTGATGCATTTCTTGTTTCCAGTTCTTCTGCTCCATGATTGCTGCCTTGATTGTCTTTTTAATAGTTTTCAAGACCCTCTCAACCTCTCCATTCACTCTAGGCCAGTATGGGGTGATTTTCTGTGATAGAAACATAAATATTTAGCAAACAGTTTAAAATCTTGACTACTAAATGGTGGTCTATTTTCAGACTTGACCACCTTAGGGATTCCAAACTCAGAAAACACCTTATCCAGAACAGGTAATCACAGTCCTGGCACTAGTAGATTTAACTTCTTCAACCACTAGAAATCTGGAATAGTCATCAACTACTGCCAAGAGGTACCTTCCCATAGGAAGCTGTGCAAAGTCCACACTTACCTCTTGCCATAGTGATTCTGGCAGCTTTGACATCACCAGTGGCTCGCTTTTCATTTCAGTTGTCACGACCTGGCAAATGAGGCATGACTTGATAACACTGTCCATTAACCTGTCAATTCCTGGAAACCAGACTTTTTCTCTGATGAGGGCCTTAGTTTTTACCAGTCCCAGATGTCCTTCATGTGCCAAATCAACAACTTGCCTTTGAAGTTTCTCAGGTGTAACTATTCTAGTCCCTTTTAAAATGAAGCTTCTGTCAGCATCAGTGGTTAGTGCCATTTTTACCTTTCAAATGAAGTGTACGCTTGTGCATTGACCATGGGATTCAAACCAGATCTCTTCTATCTCCCCAATTGTATTACTTCAGCTACAGCTTGCAAAGTTTTGTCACTTTGGGTGGCAGCCTGGATATCATCTAGTGACATGGCCATGGGGGTGACATGTTTAGTGATATAAATGATATATTCTTCAGTAATTTTCTCTTCTCACCTTGAAGGGAGTGGCTCTGTCAGAGGGTATCTCAAGATGTAATCAGATGGACTGTCTCCACCAGAATGACAGGCAACAACCACTTCATAGGGCTGTAACCTTAGAGCCTATCACTCAATCCTGGCTGGTGGTTTGGATCTTGGATTTCTGAGAAGAGTGGCTAGTGGTTTGTGGTCAGTATAGATTGTGAATGGCCCTCCAAACACATATATGTGAAAGTGTTCACATGCCCAGCTCACTGCCAAGCTTCTCTGTCAGTTTAGGAATATCTCTGCTCCACTGGTGTGAGTGCTTTGCTTCCAAACACAATCACATTGAAGTCATTACTGTTTGCCCTTTTATGGGTCAATATAGCAGCAAGTCCAACAGGACTAGCATCCACAAAAATGTCAGTCTCTTTCTTGGCATCAGAATAGTTCACTACTGGTGGATTAGTAAGTGCTTTTTGCAACTGAGTGAGTGCCTGTTCCTGACGAGTGGACCTGTTCCAAGATGAATCCTTTTTAATCAGCTCCCTCAAAGGCTGCATCATTGTAGCATAGTCTGGTACAAATCGTGAGCAGAAATTAGTCATGCCAGGTAAGCTTCTGATCTCTGAGGCATTTACAAGTGTTGCAAGCTCATGGATCACTTTGATCTTCTTGAGATCTGTCATCATGCCTTTATCTGTAAACACCTATCCAAAGTATTCCAATGTGTTTTTGTCAAATTTTGCTTGTTTAATGTCAAACCTTTTTCCCTCAAACACTGTAGCACCACTCTGAGGTTGCTGTCATGGTCAGCCTGACCAGAATGTTGTCACTAATATTGATTGTGCCCTTTAGCCCACTCAAAGTCTCTCTAATTGTAGTCTGAAAGATTTCTGTGGCACTTGAAATACCAAAATTACGTCTCATATCGTCTCAGACCCACATGCACAGAGAACGTGGTGATATACCTTGATTCTGGTGATAGCTTGAGTTGGCTATAACCTTGGTTCAGGTCCAGTTTACGGAACACTTTTGCACCATTGAGATCATTAATGACTTCATTGATAGTCGGTGTGATGTGTCATTCTCGCTTTATGGCCTTGTTAGCCTGCCTCATTTCCACACAAACATGCACATTTCTGGGGCTTTTTGGCTTTGGCACTATGACCACCGGGGACACCCATGGGGTTGGTCCATCTATCCATTCTATCACACCCAGTTCCTCATCTGACATTAACTGCTCCTCCAGTTCCTTTCTGATATGAAACGGTACTCTGCGGTGAGACTGGGCTACAGGCTGGACTGTCTCATTGATGTGTAGTTTTACCTGAAAGTCCTTTAACTTACCAAGCACTTGAAATAAATCTTTCTAGTCATGCAACAGTTTACTGATGTGCATTCCCTTGCTCTGTTCCTCTTGTATCTCCTCTAATGCACAAACTAGCTGCACTGTTCTGATCAAATCCAAATCTTGCGACGTTTTCCAACTCTGCAGCAAACCTCCTGTTCCTGCTACTATGTAGAATGTTTCATGACACACCCTTCTTGGGGATCCAACCTCTGCCTAGAACTTTCTCAGCAATTGAAGTGGTGTTGTTGAGCTGTATGGATATACCTTAATGTCAGTCTTTATCAACTCTGGTTTACATTGAAGCTATTGTAGTGAAGCTCATCGATCACATTGATTGTAGCCCCTGAATCTGCCATGATTCTTATGTACTGTCCACAAATGTTTACTTGAAAATGAGGATGTTCCTGCATTGTTTTATTAGACTCCTGTTATGCCTTGACAGTGTAAATATATGACTCATCATCTGACATCTCCTCACTGTAACTTGCATGAACTGTGTTTACTGTTTGCTGTGGCCTTGCTCTCCACTTCTCATTGGTCTGCATTTCTGCAACACACCACAAAATGGTTGGCCTTTTGACACTTTCTGCAAATCTTGCTGAATGCTGGACACATATTCTTGCCTCCTGAATGCGGATACTCACCACCACTTCTCCTGTTCATGCTAGAACCACTAACCCTTTTCCCATTGTATACACACTGCTTGGCCTGCTGTTTGCTAACTACTGGCTTGTTTGGTGCCACTTTACATATCACATGTTGTTCATGCTCCATTCCTACTGCCTGGCCTTCGGACAACTCCATGGCCTTGCCCGCATCCAAAAGCTGAGTTAATGTCAAGTCTGGCTCTGCTAAGGCTTTTCTCCTTAGTTTGTGTGACAAACAATGCTGAATGATTTGAGTTTTAATCTCATGGTCTGCATCTGCAAAATCACATCTAGTTGCCAACTGACGTAATCGACTATGATAAGCCACCAAACTTTCACCACCTTCTTGCTTGGCTTGTATAAACACCTATACTTCATTTTACAAGGTTTGCTTGGGTGTAAAGTACTTTGTCAAAGCATCCACAGCTAAATCAAGCTCTGTCCTACCATACCTGGGTGTAGACTGAGGCAAAGTATCAGAAATGTCATTTTCTTGCTTACCAGCACAGTGTAGTAAGAGAGCCTTCTGTCTCTTTGGATCTTCCACACTGAGTGCCAACAGCAATTTTCTGAGCCAGGAGACCCATTTCTTCCAGTAGACTCCAACTGCACTTGATTCAGTATCCACATCAAACTGAGGGAAACTTGGGATCGCCATTGCCATTGTTCATAGATACCTTCACAAGCCTCTCTTGAACAGCAGTCTGTAGGCCAGGCCCAAAACAAGTAAAAGTTTTTTTTCTTTCTAGTTAAGGTACTGCCACTTGTATCCTCATCGCCAATGTAAAGTGGTCACTTATGCAGACTATTCTAATAAACAGCTTTTATTTTGCAGCATTCAGAAATACATGCACACAGCCTGAACTCACATGCAGGACTAACTAATTTCCTTTCTTTTGCCCTTTAGCTCTCTCTAGTGTCATAACCTCTGAACTACAGTTCATTTGCACTTAAAGGAGCTCTGCTGCTTGCTTTGAACATTACAGACTCAAGGTGCATCAAACAACTACCTTGCATCAAATCCTGGTGCACCAAATACTGTGCACCATATTTTACAAGAAAAGCATTCTCTGTGGTAAAGTGCACCAAAATGATGCAAGAGGACTGCTGCATCAAAAATATGATGCATGGAGTGAGAATGACGCAAGCTGAGAATTACACAAGTTAAGTCAAACATATGATGCATGGAGTGAAATGGAGTAAAAATGGTTCAGGTTGAGTCAAAAATACAATGCATATGTGAAATGGAGCAAAAATAATGCAAGTTGACTCAAAAATGGTGCACGTTGAGTCAAAAATACAATGCATATGTGAGATGGAGCAAAAATGATGCAAGTTAAGTCAAAAAATGAAGCAACTTGATTCAATGGCCTCTGGATGCAATATTTTATATATTGTAAACCTCTACAATGCAGGACTCTTGCATCAAAATGCCATACATAGTACCGTAGTCAGGTCTGCCCACCTGCTGTAGTCCTTTGTATTTGTTGTAGTGTCAGTTAGACCACCTCTGACTGGTCTAACAGCAGCATGCATCTTTGATGCAGTGTTGGCAGCTTCCACATTAGAAAATAAAAAAAAGGGGATGGTGCATCTTTTTTTGATGCAAGCCCCATTACGACATGGTGCACACATTTTTTTTATCTTTTTTGTATATAAAGTTTTTATTGAAGTGCATCCATTTTTATGTTGATTGTGCGCATGCACAAGAAACATATTGAGGCAGCTTTCCAGAAGCAGGTTGTGGAGGCGCGGCACTGTTGTGGCCAATGCCACCACAGCCGTTAAAGGCTTGACCCACTTTCCCCAATGCCATGGCATGCTGCTGCTGACACTAGTTCAACCAGCATGACACAACCTTGTAAGGTTTCAGCCGCTGCAATCAGGGGCCACCTCATCCTTGCAGCCATTCCTCCTCAGCAGCATGTGCCCCTCAACCACGTTTGTTTGCCGACGGGGGTCCTAATCCCTGTCAGTATCTGTGCCACAAGGTTGATGTTGACGACGGGGTGCCCAATCACCATCTGCATAATGTCACCCCCACTTTTGTTGTGTGCCAATGGAGGTGCCCAATACCCTGTCAGCTACAGATGCCCCCCCCAAAAAAGACTTCGTTGGCATGCTGGGAGCCCACCCCAGCATGCCACGTGCCCTGTAAACAAAACGGTCCCACGATGTGCCCTCCCTCAACCTGCACCCACCCACTGCACACCCTGCCTCCTCACACCTCTCTCACCCAATACTTCCCTCCGGAGTCCAGTGCGACCATCTTCAGTGGACCTAGAACACGTCTGCACTCTTCAAAGCCGACCATGAACTGAGGAAATGCTAGTAAGCTGTATAATGGAATAAATAGGGTTTTTTCAACTTTGATGCATATCTCAGGCATTTTTTTGGATTTTGGCACCAAATTTTCAACATGGTGTTTTTTGGACCCCCTCCTCATGAATTCTGGCACTGTCAGGGCATTATCATGGTGATTTCGTGGTCACTGCACAGACTCCCTTTTGGGACTGATTAATGAAACAACAGTGCCAGTGTTCATGAGGTGGGCTCTTAAAAAGCCTATGTTGCAAATTTGGTGGGAAAAATCCCCCAAATGACTGTTTTACGAGCGTGTGTTGCGCAGTTGCTACACACGCTCGTAACTTTGTGAATTTGCAATATTTTCATACCAAATTTTAAATATTGCCATTTTTTCAGACCTCCTTATGAACAGTACAGCTGTCATATTCCACATCCTGGCCGAAATTTGTTTTCGCACTTCCGACGCAGAATAGCGTGGTTGCTGTGGGAAATCAGTGTTCGGTACAGATTAAGAAAATGACAGTGACATGAGCAGAGGTCCTAAAATGCCTATGTTGAAAATTTGGTGACGATACTCTATAAAATGACTGTTAGGAGAGTGCGTTGTGCAGTTTACACACATGCTCGTAACTTCGCAAATTTGTAATGTTTTCACTCCAGATTTTCAACATTGCCATTCTTCTGCACCTCCTTATGAACAGTACAGCTGTCATTTTTCACATCCTGGCTGAAATGTGTTTTCGCAGTTCCAGCGCAGAATAGCGCAGTCGCTGTGGGAAATCTGGGTTCTGGACACATTATTAAAATGACAGTGACACTGTTCATGAGCAGAGGTCCTAAAATGCCTATATTGAAAATTTGGTGATGAAAGTCCATAAAATGAGTGTGTTACGAATGTGCATTGTGCAGTTTCCGTGTACGCTTGTACCTTCGCAACTTTGCAATATTTTCACTCCAGATTTTCAACATTGCCATTTTTCCACACCTCCTTATGAACTGTGCAGCTGTCATTTTTCACATACTGGCCAAAATGTGTTTTCACTCTTCCGGTGCACAATAGTGCGGTTGCTTTGGGAAATCAGTGTTCAGGACACATTAAGAAAATCACACTGACACTGTTCATGAGCAGAGGTCCTAAAATGCATACACTGTGTTGAAAATGTTGTGATGAAACTCCATAAAATGACTGTGTTATGAGCGTGTGTTGTGCAGTTTCCACATACCCTTGTAAGTTCACAAATCAGTAACATTTTCACACCAGATTTTCAACACTGGCATTTGTTCACAACTCCTTATGAACAGTACAGCTGTCATTTTTCACATCCTGGCCAAAATGTGTTTCTGCGTTTCTGGCACAGAATATTGAAGCAGCTGTTGGAAATCAGTGTTTGGGACAGATTAGGATCGAGCAACTGAGGGGGGGGTGACCGAGCTCAACTGAGCTCTGTCTGGACTGCTGCAGATTTCTTTGTGGGCAAGAAAAGGCTTAAATGCAGGCAGGAGCCCAGTACAAAAGGGCAGTCTGCAGCACCGGGAGACACAGAACGAGTGAGTGAGGGAGGGAGGGGGAGTGAGTGAGCTCAACAGAGCTCTGTTGGGACTGCTGCGGATTTCTTTGTGGGCAGGAAAAGGCAGCAATGCACGCAGGGGCCCAGTACAAAAGGGCAGCCTGCAGCAGTGGGAGAAACAGATGAGTGACTAAGAGAGGGGGAGTGAGTGAGCTCAATGGAGCTCTATCGTGACTGCTGCAGATTTCTTTGTGGGCAGAAGAGGGCAGCAACGCAGGCAGGAGCCCAATACAGAAGGGCAGCATGCAGCACCGGCAGAAACGGAATGAGTGAGTGAGACAGGGAGTGAGTGAGGCCAACGGAGCTTTGTCGGGACTGCTGCAAATTTCTTTGTGGGCAGAAAAAGATGCCAACAGAGGCAGGAGTCCAGTACAAAAGGGAGCCTGCAGGGCCAGGAGAAACAAAATGAGCGAGTGAGACAGGGGCAGTGAGCGACCTCAATGGAGCTCTGTCGGGACAGCTGTGGATTTCTTTGTGGGCAGAAAAAGGTGCCAATGCAGACAGGAGCCCAGTACAAAAGGGCAGCCTGCAGCACTGGGAGAAACAGAATGAGAGAGTGAGAGAGGGGGAATGAGCGAGCTCAACGGAGGTCTATCGTGACTGCTGCAGATTTCTTTGTGGGCAGGAAAAGGTGGCAATCCAGGCAGGAGCCCAGTACAAAATTCCATCCTGCAGCACCGGCAGAAACAGAATGAGCGAGTGAGAGGGGGGAGTGAGCGACCTCAATGGAGCTGTGTAAGGACTGCTGCAGATATCTTTGTGGGCAGAAAAAGCCACCAACACAGGCAGGAACCCAGTACAAAATGGCAGCCTGCAGCAACGAGAGACACAGAATGAGTGAGGGAGGGGGAGTGAGTGAGCTCAACGGAGCTCTGTTGGGACTGCTGCAGATTTCTTTGTAGGCAGAAAAAGGCAGCACTGCATGCAGGGGGCCCAGTACAAAAGGGCAGCCTTCAGCGCTGACAGAAATGGAACAAGCAAGAGAGAGAGGGGGAGTGAGTGAGTGAAATGGGGCTCTGTCGGGACTGCTGCATATTTCTTTGTGGTCAGAAAAAGGCGACAACAGAGGCAGGAGCCCACTACAAAATGACAGCCTGCAACGCCAAGAGAAATGGAATGAGTGAGTAAGATAGAGGGAGTGAGTGAGCTCAGCAGAGCTCTATTGTGACTGCTGCAAATTTCTTTGCGGGCAGAAAAAGCCGCCAACAGAGGCAGGAGCCCAGTGCAAAAGGGCAGCCTGCAGCACCAGCAGAAATAGAATGATCGAGTGAGAGAGGGGGAGTGACCCACCTCAATGGAGCTCTGTCAGGACAGCTGCAGATTTCTTTGTGGGCAGAAAAATGTGCCAATGCAGGCAGGAGCCCAGTACAAAACAGCAGCCTGCAGCACCAGGAGAAACAGAACAAGCAAGTGACACAGGGACAGTGAGCGAGCCCAACGGACCAACGCAATCAACATTCAGCATTGACAAATGCTTGTTTTGATGCAAGCCTGATGCAAGCCACTTTGGTGCATGCAGTTCTGTTTTTGATGCAAGCAGCATTAGAAAATCAGAATTGATGTAAGTTTTGATGCAGCTCTCTCCTTGCATCATTCTTTTCTGGTGCAAGCACCTTATATCATTCTCGGCCCTTTGAAAATTGAGCTCTATGCCTCTCTGTGCACCATCACTTAGTTACAATTGTGGATTGTGATCCTGCTTTAGTAATTTTGACCTGAATATAGATTGCCTTACCCATCACGTTCACCCTGTCCTACCTGTGCTTCACTTGCTGTAGATATTGCCCGTACTAATTTTCAACTTACATTTTCAGTAGCTCTTCCACTGTATACTGTACATTGCTGTTGGTTGTACATACTGCAGTATAATTTTTATTATAACTGGTCAGCCACTATATAAACTCTTAACAAGTTTTCAAATGCTGTAATAATCTGGTATGATATCATATCAAGTTATTATGGCATTTGAAGGCCCATGCTGTCCTTTTTCTCAGTGCACAAAAGTACATTTTCATGAGCCGGCCTGGTGGTGCTGAGGGTTGAGGCGCTGGATGCCACACCTCATGCCACACTGGCGACCAGGGCTCACAAACAAGCTCAGGTTGCCTGAGGTCAGCAGGGGAGGGAGAGGATTGAGCATCCAATGGACTGCTCTCCTCTCCTGGGGAGGGAGGGTCGGCTAACCCATTCCTTGGCTGCTTCCTGGTAGAGGGTCAGTTTATGGACCAGAAATGCGCTAGGCAATGTATTACATGAAATAAAATCTTTTGCCTTTCTATATTCAGTGTCAGCATACTTTATGGTGGTGAGTACCCAAGCTTCTTTGTGTGTATTTGCTTGCCTTTGCATGAGAGCACCACAGTCCTGGTGCACACCCTAATGTGTTCTTTGTTCCTGGTAGAGGTCAGATGGCAGCATCGGAGTTAAGGGCAGCAAAGGAACATGGCTACATGTCATGTGCACACCTCCACATGCACACACTCATGGCTGCAGAACAGGAGGGAGAGAAATGAAAAAGGAACTGGCATTGTGGACTCCATGAAGCCTTCTCTGTTGCTTCTTGTTCCCACTGCTGTCAATGGTTCACTGAGCCCCAGATCTGGATTATGAGTACTGGGTGGGGGTAGGACAGCACTCCCCTTTCTGGCCCCACCACAGGAGGAAATCCATGGGGAAAGTGAGGCTCAACAGTGCCAGAGGATGGCACATGCATGAGGGGACAGGACAGGGTGGAGCTAGCCTGCCCATGGTGCACCCCGGGAGGAAAAGCAAAATGATAAAAAATGTACATTCCCATGGCAACCAGAGTGACTGCACCTGAAACCATCAGAAAGAAAATAAATATAGAGACATTTAAAGCAAAGTGAAATGTTTTAAAACTAGTTTTCTTTTAATGAGTTTAATATTTAAACCTAAACCTGTCTGTTTTGGACTAGCAGTTGTACCAGATACCAAACCGAATCACAAGCAACTTTGGCTGAATCAGACAAAGCCGAGACTGGTAACTGAAATATATTTATTGTGATTAATAAGTTTCATTGATCTGACTTATTAAGATGATACAAACATTAAAACAGTTGGATACATTGCAAAGGTCTTACAGACTGTTACATATGTCTGTAGAAGCAGAGAACGGAACATGCTCGCCAAATAGTAACAAACTAAATATACTAGCCAGGTAAGCAGTAGGATAATACTCTGTGTACAACACCTATCCAGCTGGAGATTAACTTTGAAAGTATTAGCAGTTGGTGAATTGCATTATGGCTAACTCATACAAACATATCTTACCTGGTCACATCCTGCTAGTTTCTGCAGTATTTGACAAAGCATCAGAAATTATGAGAGGTTCAGGGCTGCTGTCCTCTACTTTACGCCTACAAAATGCAAGAGATCGCACACACAAAGCAAACAGGTCAGAGAAGATACTATCCTTTACTGATATTATACCATGTCATCTGTAGAGCAGTCCCCTATAACTCAGTAACAATCTCTCCAGCACTTGTCCCTAAATACACCATGAGAGGAGACCACTATAGTAGCATAGGTTGTGCCTATTCAGCCGATTCCCATTCTAGGTTTCTAAAACAGAAGGAAGGGAGTCCAGAGGGCAGCATATTTAAAGAGGGTATTGGTCACAGTATGTGATATTCTGGCCCAGTTGGCAACTTGAGCCATGGAGGTAAGTACCTCCCCCAGGGAAGGGATTATCTGGGACCACCATTTACACAGTAGGAGTCTTTTAACCTGCATACTGACTGTCAGAAGTAGTTTCAACTCGGAGAGACGAGGTTGAGGGGCCAGGGTCCGGAGTCCTAATAACAGCAACTCAGGGGACTGAGGCACAGGCTTCCTAAGTATTTTGGACCCCATTTCACAGGTAGCCTGTCATAGGGGCTGGATCATCCTGCAGGACCAAAGTATATGGCACAGGTCACCTAGGAGTTCCTGACACCTCCAACACAGGTCAGACTAAGCCAGCTTTGCCTTAGTGAGGACTGCAGGAGTCCTGTACCTGGAATGAATTATCTTGTTCTGTATTAATTGACTACTGGTGTCAGGATATGCCCCATGAGCTAATTTTAGACAAGACTTCCACTCCAGGTTCGTAATAGTGGCATGCAGTTCTTTCTCCCATTTATGCTTGGATTCCTCTGCTTGGGATGGGATGATGCTCCGAATGGCCGCATATACCCGGCTTGACTGTCCTCTTTCTAGGGCCAGCCATGACTCTACCTGGGAGATGTGTTGCTCTTGGTGCTGCTTATGCCTGTATGTAAGGATGGCGCTTCTTATTTGAAGAAATCACAAGAAGTCTTTGGGAGAGATCCCATAAGAGCTCCACAGGCCTTCAAAGGAATTAAGGGTATCTGTACCAGGAATGAGCATATCTCAAAGCAATGAGATACCACCACGTTCCCATGAGGGCCATGCAATTGTTTTTTTATTGATGGTAATCTCATTATTGCCCCATAGTGGGGTAAGTCTTAGAGGAGATGGGGAGGTGCCCAACTTCTTATGCACCTTGGCCCAATACTCCAGAGAGGGACCTATAGTAGGATGAGAGTGAGTGCCCTTAGGGGGATTGTTAAATAACAATAGTACCAAGTGAGTATGCTGACATACCTCTCTGTCCATATTCAGCCACTGGGGAGCGTTGTGTTCAGGGAAAAGGAACCATTTTAACGTCTGAGCCAGCTGAAAGGGCCATTTATACCCCTCTAACCACAGAAGACCCCAGCCCCCTTCCGACCAATGAGCTCTGAGCTTATTTCTACTGTACCTAGGTTTCTTACCCTCCCACAAAAAGGATCCCAGCAGGGAGCCTAACTTAGTAAACCAATAATGAGGTATTTTCAAAGGGATGTGGGAGAGACCATACATAATTTTTGGTACTGTGACCATTTTAATTGCTGATATTTTACCTACAAGCGACAGTCGAAGAGATTTCCTTCTGTCCAGTTCTGTACGAATGGACGCAAAAAGTGGTTTCATATTCAGGTCCCAGATTTTCTGCAGATTAGAAGAGATAGTAATGCCCAAGTAGGTAATCCCCTCAGGGGCCCATTGGAGCCCATGCTGAGTAACCATTTGAGAGGTACACTTAGAGCTTAAAGGTAGGACCTCCGCCTTGGCTTGGTTAATCTTGAGCCCTGAAAATGTAGAGAAATCTGACAAGGTGGACAGTAGGGAGGGAGGGAGGGAGGTGACAATATTGGCTATAGGGAGCAACAGGTCATCCGCATACATAAAAGTAGGGTATGCCCTTGTTCCCACCTGAACCCCGGAAATTAGAGGATTTTGCCTAATAGCGGCTGACAGGGGTTCTACTGCCAATACAAAAAGTAGTGGGAAAGTGGGCAGCCCTGATGGGTACCCCTACCCAGTATGAATGGGGGAGACAGCATCGCATTGGTGAGTATCAGTGCAGCTGGGGATGATTATATTGCCCCAATCCAGGCCCGAAACCTTGCCCCTAAGCCCATAGTGCAAAGTACTTGTTGGACATAGTCCCACTCCAGGAAATCAAAAGCCTTTTTGAAATCTATTGCAATGGCAGCAGCGGAGGAAGATAATGTTTGGGCCTTATGGATTAAATTTACCAATGATCTAATATGGTCTGCGCTAAAGCGGCCCTTAACAAAGCCTACTTGGGATGGATGGATCAAACTGGGAAGGAAAGGATTAAGTCTATTAGCTAGTACCTTAGCTAGCACCTTGTTATCAGCTTTCAATAATGAAATAGGGTGGTAGCTGGATGCTTTAAGAGGGTCTTTACCTTTTTTTGGGAGGACAGTAATAGTCTCCTCCCTAAAGGATGAAGGAAGGAACCCTGTTTGCAATGACTCAGTAAATACTTGTTGCAATACCGGAGAGATTATGGGATGCAACAGCTGCCACATTTCAATAGGAAAACCGTCCCCTCCTGGGGCCTTTCCCTTTTTAAGGGAGAGGATGGTGTCTGCCACCTCCTGTGTTGAGATCGGGGCATCTAGGGCATTAGCTTGGGCTTCCGAGATTTTGGGGAGATGTAGGGACTCCAGAAATGGGCGGACCCCCTGGGGGGTCTGGAGCTCTGGAGGATTTATATAACGAGGAGTAAAAATACATCATTATTTAATTAATACCTTGCGCCGAGGTCTGAGTCCTACCCCATGCATCCTCTAAAGCTGCTATATGCCTTTCGGCTTGCTGCTTTTTGAGACGGTATGCAAGCAGCTTATTCCCCTTTTCTCCCCTTCCCAATATTTATGCTTGAGTCTAATGATCAAAATCTCTGCCTTTCTAGAGACCAGCTCATTCACTTGCATCTTCAGAGAGGTGACTTTGTGACCTGCCTCTGACCTCAGGGAAGGGACATGAAGGGCCTTAAAACCAAGCTCCGCTTCTCGGAGTTGTCATTCAAGCCCCCTCAAATGTTGTTCCCTCCTCTTTCGGCACTGGCTCACATACCCTATTATCGCCCCTCTTAGAGTAGCTTTGAATGCCTTCCATGTGGTCCCTGTAGAGGTATCTGCTATGAGGTTATGCCGAAACAATTCTGTTGCTTCCTTTTGAAGCCAAAGGGGAAAGTCTGGGTCATGAAGTAACAATGGGTCCAGCCTCCATGCCGAAGACTTAGGGAGTGGGGGGGCCCCATGTGAAGGCAAGATTCACAGGGGCATGATCCGAGATAACTAAGGGATGAATAAGGGTATTAACAGTGTTACTAGTAATAGTAGGTGAGGTGAGCCAGAAGTCTGTTCTATGAAGAGAACTATGTACTGGGGAATGAAAGGTGTAGTCCTGCTGGGAGGGGTGAAATATTCTCCAGATGTCCGTAAGGGTCAAATCTTGTTGTAATTGAGCAACTGCCATTACAGCCCTGGAGTGGGGCTCAGTATTGCAAGGGGATCTATCCAGGAAAGGGTCCAGAGTAAGATTAAAATCACCCCCTAATAAAATGGAGGTGTTTTCCGGAGCTATGGATCCCAGCACATGGGCCAACTTCTGAAAGAAGGAGGGCGAGTCCTCATTCAGAGCATATACGTTACCCAGGATCAGAGGGCCCTCCCCAGTATCCATGAGTACCACCACCCATCTACGTTCAGGATCTCTCACTTGTCTCTGCAATTTCCATTGTAGTTGCTTGTGAAGCAGAATCGCCACCTCTCTCTTTCTTTTTTATCATGTAAGATTTTATTAGTTTTCAAATTTTTCCAACCACAGCGGAGTCTCTCCAGCCAGCCTACTGCTTATAAACTCCAATGTCTCAAGGCCGATTACACATTGCAGTATTACACACAGGAATAATATATCTCTGACAGCATCAGCTATAAAATGTACTTCTTACATTCAGTCCCCACTTTACAGGGCTCTTCTACTCTTCAAACTCACAATACTGAATCCACACTTACATATGAAATAGTCAGTCTTTGTAATTGTATCATCATCCAACCAGGGGGTCTCCCAGAACTCATCGTTCCTACTCTATTCTGGCCAGGTCCATACCACATTTTCCATGTCCCTCCACCTTACAGAACTGAACCTTCCAGAGAGAGAGAGAGAGAGGGGCTATGACAAGTGACACCCGGTTAGGTGATTAAGCCAGACTGACGACAGACCATGCATTGTGAGGAAAAAGCACCAGGCTACCCTCAACATGGGGCATCCCATATTTAAAGAGTCGATACTTATAAAAACGCGGACTCCAGTAGGGTGTGGGAGATGTTACTGTTTAAACTATTGGCGGGTTTTGAAGTGGGGGGTGGAACCGAACAGATATGTGAGTGTAAGTATGAATCCCATTTCTTATAGTATCAGGGGAGATGCTCTTTCCCCATTGCAGAAATTTTTTCAAAAGTAGCAAGCCGCACCAAAGCAGCCCATCACTCGACAATCGCAGGAGGAGTGGGCAGCCATCACCTCCTCAGAATAGCCCTTTATGCTTCCAAGATGGCCACCAGCACCCATGCCTTAGCGGGTGTTGTCAAATGGCCCAGAAAGGAAACATCCCCCAGCACCAGAGTGGCTTGGGCAGTTGACAAGGGTCTGTCAATAACCTTGGAGCAGTCCTCTAGCACCTGTTGCCAGAACCCCTGAACTACTGGGCATGCCCATAAGATATGGAGTAGGTGAGTTAAGGACTAGTCGGAGGTTGTCTGCTCCCAACTTCCCCTTAGAGAAACCTGCCTGTGAGGGATGTATCACCGTAGGTAACATCGGGGTAGCCTATTCGCCAGGACTTTGGCTAGAAGTTTGGTGTCTACCGACAGGAGGGAAATAGGCCGGAAGTTGGCACAATCCAGCATATCAGAGGATTTTTGGGGAATTAAGGTGACTAGAGCCTCTCACATAGAGGGAAGGAAAATTGTGGATGCCTGGGCTTCTTGCAGGGCCTGCAAGACAGGTGCAGTAATTTCAGTTTGTAACAGTTGGTATAACTCCATTGTCATACCATCTGGGCCTGGGGCCTTTCCCTTGGCCATCTGGACAGTGCAGAGCTCAATTCCTCTGCTGTGATTGGGACGTCCAGAGCCGCCCTCTGCTCTGGGGAAAGTCTATGGAGAGAGAGACCCCATCAAACAGCTAGGTCATCCGGGCCCTGAGTTTGTCTCCCGACACCTGGGCCTTGGAATAATAGAGTTCTTGGTAATAATTCTGCATTACCTCATTGATGGCCTTAGGAGTAGATGCTACTCTTTCCTGCGGGTTTCTCAGAGCTAATATTCTGGAGGCTGCTTGCTGTTTGTGAAGATAGTACGCAAGGAGCTTGCCCCCCTTGTCCCCCCCCAGGACTTGTGCTTAGCGCGAATTAGCTGCCAGGCGGCCTTCACATTTAACAAAGTATTGAGTTGATATTTTATACCTGTAATGGCAGGTAGGAGAGGGAAATTAAGTGGGTCTCGAGGGTTTACTTTAAATTGCCTTTCCAAAGCCGCAAGCTCTGTCTGGAGCGAGGAGATGGTCTTTGTTCTGGTCTTGTTTTTAGCGGCCGAGAAAGATATAATTCTTCCTCTCAGTACCGCTTTAAATGCCTCCCATACCACCGAAGTCATGGTTTCTCCTGGAGTATTCAGAGCAAAATAATTTTCAGCTTCCTTCTTAATATAAGTGTGAAAAGTTTTATCTTGCAACAGGGTAGGGTTACATCGCCATCTTGTGGAAGGGGCACCCTGGCCTGGAAGAGAGTACAAGATGGAAACCGGCACATGGTCTGAAATCAGAATGCTACCTATTGAAGCAGCAATAACCCCTGGCTCAGCAGCATAATTTGTGAGCCAGAAATCCAGTCTGCTATGCGTGTGGTGCACCGAAGAATAGAAGGAATAGTCTCGTCCCTGCGGGTTAGCTCTCCTCCAGGTATCACATAGACTCCACTCTGTCATCAAGTCAGTAAGACTGGCTAAAGCCTTAGGATGTGTTTGTGGGGTGGGCACAGATTTATCAAGGAAGATGTCCATGACTAAATTGTGATCCCCTCCAATTAGAATGGGGACATCAGAGAAGCCACTCGTCAGGTCCAAGACAGCTTGGCTGAGGTCACGATATATTTCCCCAACATCCTCATTATGGCCATAAATGTTAGCCAACAATAGCCGCCCACCCGGATATGATACCCGAACTGCTATCCAGGGCCTCTGCGAATCCAATCGCTTGTCCTATACCACCCAAGGTAGAGATTTCCTTATTAAAATGGCCACTCCCCTAAATTTGGTTGTGGCACAGCTGGAGATCACCGTCCCTACCCAAAGCTTCTTCAGCCACTGCACAGTCCAACTGATAAGGTGCATCTCCTGGAGCAGAGCCACATCCATCCCTTTAGAGTTTAGAAATTGCAGAACTTTGGTTCTTTTAGCCAGGTGGTTGGGCCCCTTCACATTCCAGGAGACGCACCTCCAGCTAAGACCCGACGTCGGTTTCGCAGTCGTTGCCATCCCTCCAGGGAGTAGAAAAAGTTAGAACTGGTGTGGTACTCACCCCAAAGTTCCCCTCAGGGTATCAGACCCACCAGCCCAGAACTAGGGACAAATGCAAGTACCTGTCTGACAGCTGAGCCCCGCTGGTATCAGTAATGAGGACAGTACAGCAGGAGTCCACAGTGCACCTAAGTATGAAACCACCTGAGTCCCACCTGGTTGGAGATAAATTAAGAAGAGAAAAACACAAGCAATGACTTAGCAAGTTATATATCAATCTTAAAATTACTTATTTGCAAAACTACGGTTACGAATCTACACCCAGCTTAAGGATTCCTAACCCACAACAGTTACTGATGATGAAGTAGACATGTGAAAGAAGCCGCCAACAAAAGGGTAGCCTCACGCCACACTGCTTCAAACACCAGCAGTAACAAGGGAGAGGTTACACCCAATTACAGATAACCTGTCCCAACCTGGCCCCAGGAATCTCTGTGACTCAGCATGATCCAGAGGTACCAGGTAAACAGAAACACGGAGACTGCTCTAATAATAGCACAGCCCCCACTTACCTACCTACTGGGGAAGGGAGGAGGGAAGGAGAGGTGGGGGAGGGGAAAAGGGGGAGGGAGGAGGAGGCTAGCACTAGCTTGAAAGTACTTTAATAGGTTGGGGCAGACTAGTGCGAGGGAGTGCTTCGGGGGGGCACTAGTCAAGTGCCTGTCCCTCTGCATAGCTACTCGGCGGATCAGCCAGGGCCTCTCTATCAGGACAGGGGATTGACTGCCCAAATCTCCATGCCTCTACTCATTAGTCCCACAAACATTCAGGATTTAAGAAATATTAAGAGTAGAGACCAATCAAAGAGATAAGGGGGTAAGAGAGGGGCATGAAAGGATTTAGACAGCTACGAAGACGTGTTCAGAGAAAGGCGGGGGTGCTTATTTCCCACTACCCCCACAATCACTACCTAATGACCTTTAGAAAGAGAAGGGGAGATGAGAGCAAGGAATGCAACAGTGAGATAATAAATATCTGTGTGTGCTACTCTGCTCCTTCTCAACCTGCTCATAGGAAGCAAACAGAGAAAGTCTCAAACTGGTGTGGCCAAAATGTCCAACAGTCTGTTCAGCCTTCCACTCCCGCTGTCGACAATTGCCCTTTGTGTTAAATGGTGGAGCTCCCGACAAGCGAGTTAAGTGCCTCCGCATACGATTTAGTCCCGGGCTTCAGGCAGCCCGCTTCCACGGCATCATCTTGCTCATCTTGTTCAGCTTCTACAGCCCAGTCCAGCACCTCCATGCCTTCCATAGACTCCTAACGCCCCTCCAATTCTGACTTTGGCACTACATTCATGGCTGGGGTCTCGGCATCTGCTCTAGGGAGCTTGGCAGGGATAGAGGCCTCCACATTACTCAATGCAAGCTGCCGAGGGCTCTTGGCCCCTGATGTTGGCGACCCGTGGTGAGGGGGTTACCCAATCCTCCTGCCACCTAATTTCATGCCCGTTATTTAGATAGTCTCCACGGTCTGGAAGGGGTCTTATGGCACTTGCCTGCTATTTGCGCTCCTGTAGGTAGAGGTGATGGGATCTCCTTTGTGCCTAGGCCTGAACGAGCAGCATTCCCATCCTCCTGGGGTATGTTTCGCCTTCTTTCTGACCCCTTTGGAAAATGTTCTTTTGGGGTCCAGAGGCATTTGGGGAGAGAGGATCTCGGCAGTAGACCTGGCCATTGACCATTTATCCAAGTCTCCGCTTCTCGAGGGGATTCAGCCACAAATGACCTGCCATCCTTATGCAGCTGCAGGGTAGTCAGCCTTCTGAACCTATATTGAAAAGAGTTGGCAGCCAGGTTTTTCTTCAGCGGGCCAAACGCCTTCCTCCTCAGGGCCACTTTCTGTGAGAAATCCCAGTAAAATGAAATTATGTTGCCATTCCAAGTAAGCTCTTCTAGCTCTCTGGCAGACCTCAGAAGCTTTTCCTTCACCGAGTAGTTCAACAAGTATGCAATTATCGTTCTAGGCCCATTCGCACCCTCCGGAGTGCCCGCTATCCGATGTGCTCTCTCCACCCCCTACAGGTTCCTTCCACCTCTCACCAAGCAGTCTTGGTAGCCAGTCGTTCAGGAATTTCTCCATGTTCGGCCCCTCAGCCCCCTCCAGTACCCCCAATATCTGAATATTATTTCTCCTGCTCCTGTTTTCTTGATCCTCTGCCCTTTGCCACAATCTAGCAAGCTTGTCTTCATAGTCTTTAAGCCTCATCAGCACAGACAGATGCTGCCTCTCCAACTCCTCTGTACGTTGATCCAGCACATTTTGTTGGTCTGTCAATTTCCTTACATCGGCCACATTCCCAGCCACCGTAGCCCTTATATCATCCACTCTAACCAGGAGCACCTCCAGCATCTTCGTGATGTTGGCTAACGCCTCTCCGATGGCTCTTGAGAGGGCATTGGAAGCTGTGTAGACTGTCCCCCCACACTGATTCCTGCAGCTTCCATTCTGAAGCCATATCTTTAGTTTGTCCAAACACTCAGTCCCACCTCAGCTATAGCTTCTTCTGTCTGGCCTGCTCCTCCAATCTTCCTGATCACTGCCTCACTCGCTCCGCCAGTCTGCGGCATTTAACAGGCCTGCCGCTCCCCTGAGCTTGGGCCTTTATGGCCTACTTCCACACATCCCTCCGAACTGTTCACGGTTAAGTTTTCAAACTGCAGACATAGTTCCCCACAATTCAGCAGCAGCACTAGCCTTCGTGGGGGAAAAGCTTAATTCCCTAGCAGAAATTTAATGACTTCAGTCCAGCATTCCGGCAAAACAGTTGTAGAAAGACGCCAGGTCGGGACAGAGCAAAAAGCTCATGCAGCCATTACTTCAGGGTCCAAGCCCCGCCTCTTTCTTTCTAGAAGAGGACGAGGCATGAATGACCTAACCTACCCACTCCATCTTCAGTCTCTCAGGATCCCTCCCTGGTAAGTTTGGTCTCCTGCAGGAAGGCGGCCCTCACTCCCAGTCTCTTAAGGTGGCCCAAAACTTGCTTCCTCTTGTTTGGGGTGTTAAGCCCTCTGACATTCCATGTCAGACAAGTGATATCACCTGTTAGTAATAGGGAGCAAATATTTAATTAAGAGATACTGTATATCAAGAACAACCAGCAGATAGGGGGGCGAGGGCAGCCCAACCAGAAGAGGCAAATTTCTATAAAGCGCCACCAGATATGGAGAGAGTGGGTAAAGCCCATATACCCTGTCCCTACCAGTTGACCTTATACTAACAAATAACAAAACATCTGTGTGTGTGTCTCTTGTGAAACAAACATACATAAACACATTAACAAACTAAATACATTGTGCACAGTATACCATGCAATTTGGGGATATAGAGGCATCTCTTCAGCTGCAGAGCCCTGCCGTAGGCCAGCCCCTATTCCCAGGGCATTATCAAGTGGTATCTATCCTTCCTTAGCACTATGGTGAGTGCGGGGGGGAGGTTCCCCCCTGAGAGAATCGAGCAACCTAATAGGAAGGTTGGACCACGTGGCTCATTGCAACCCCAGAGGGTTGAGAGAGCTGCTCCAGCGGTGTAGCTTAGAAGCTGGGGTAGTTAAAGTGGGACTACACAACACTTCTAATGAGGTGGGAGTTTGCAGGAAAGAAAGTGGGGGAGGACTGCCCACTAGTTCAGTGAGCCTAGGGTTATTGCTGATGGGTGCCAACATGCTCTCACAACAAAAATCCTGGTGAGGTCAGGCTCATCAAACCTATGAAGAGTGTACTGTAAGCCACCCAATGCGGGGGTTGAGAGATCTCCCCTCGATAGAAAATAATAATAAAAAAAAAAAACAGAGGGGCACAGGCCTGTGCCATTCACCACTTAGGGCCTCACGTAAAACACATCCTGGCTACCCATTCAGCACAACAGTTTACCCATGCCGAAAAATACTTTCATATTATATGACACAGCTTCCCAGCGGACCCCCCCCCACACACACAAGTAAGCGAGGTAGAACCCACAAACGTTCTGCTGTTTAATCATAGGGTACAAAAAAGGCCTTCTTTGCCATCCAGACGTGTCTGGACCTTTGATCAGGACGTCCACTGAGAGCTTGTTGGTAGGCCTCGTTGAATCCCTCCCGGTATAGGAGTGAGGTATCTTCTCTGCCACATGGCAGTGCAAGTCGGGGGTCAAGGCTGGGGTGAAAAGGGGCTCAAAAGTTCCCTTACATGGGTAACATGGAGAAAGGGTAGCAGATGGGTCAGCCAAGGAGATTGTCCACTGACGATCAATTTAGACACCCCAAACTTACCCCATATGCACAACTCCCCAGGGGATTAAAAGAACAGGAATAGAAAGAAAATAGGAGGATAACTACTAAACTGACCACCCCGGTGGGTTTTCTCTGATCAATTGCACTGGAGAAGCAGAGGGCTCAGGACGGTCCACACTGAAGATGAGATCTCCACTGGTAGAGGAGGCCTCCATCGTAGCCTTTGGTGGACACTGCTCTCCGCTATCTGTAGCTCCATTCTGCGGCTAGTGAGGAGTTGCTGACGGGGACAGGTAGCTGGGCTGCAACATAGGAGTAGGCCTGCCTTCCACAGTCGAATCCACAATGCCTGGGTGTTGATCCGGAGAGCTGGGGCACAAAGTTTCATATCTATTAGCAGTGTGGTAGGCCTGTAATGGATCTGGAGCAACAGTGTCCATGTTTCTGGCCTCCTCTGTGTCGTCTTGCCCTCTCTCTGAAGGATGCTCCTGGCGGCCGTGTTTCTTTGAGGATTGCCTCTTTCAGTGTGTTTTTGGGGGGAGTTCCCAGTGTTGCTACTTGAGGTCTTGCCAAACTGCAGGCCTGCTCACTGATGGAGAGGAGCGGCAATCCAACCCATCGGTAGCAGTTTTTGCCGAAGGGGCTCCCGGGGTAGTGGTGGTGAATTCGTGTGGCCAGTTGTGCCGTAAAAAATCCATGAGTGCATCAGGAGATTCAAAACTGTTCGGGACCCTATTATGCATTTCCCACATCGTGGCTGGGTAACACAAGGAAAAGGACAGTCCAATACTGTGCATTTTATGCCTTGCCTCAGAGTATGCTCTACGTTTGTCTGACTGATCCTTAGAGAAGTCCTGAAAGATGTGGATCCTATTCAATCTCCACACTACATGCTGTAACTCACGAGCTCTAATTAGGACCTTCTCTTCGTCCCTAAAATCAATAAATCGGGCTATGATAGGTCATGGTCTGTCCTCGGCCTGAGACATGGAGGCTAACGTATGGTGTGCGCATTCCACCTGGAGCTGTATCAATGGGTCCAACTGCAGCATTTCAGCGATGGCTAATTGTAGAAATCCCTCAGTATCTTTGCCTTCTACATGCTCAGGGAAGCCCAGGAAGTGAAGATTATTACGGCGACCTCGATTCTTGAGGTCATCCATCTAACTGCACAGCATCTGTATGGTCCGTTGTTGATCTCTTAATTCTGCCCTTAAGTCCTGAACATGCCCCTCTGTCGCCAAGACCCGCTGTTCGGTGTGCAGCATCCTGGCTTCTAAATTTTGAACCACTTGGGTGTTTCAATTAGTTGCCACAGTGACTTGTGCCATCTGGGCCATACGTTGGCCAAACATCGCCTCAACTGACGGTTGCTCCCAGGTTTGTGGCAAGCGGCCTTCAGCCATATTTTTAGGCCTACCTCATCCAGGAGGTTCTTCAGTAAAATAGTCGTTTCCACACAGCAAATGAAGGCTTTTTGTATCAATGAAGCTAAATTAGTGTAGCTTGAGTATTACCCCACAAGTTACAGTAGAGTGAGGATACAATACCAGCTGGTAGAAAAAAGATTTTAAAGGATATTTCTCTCTGGGTTGTGGAGCTGATCTTTAAGCTGCCATCCTATTTAGCGCCCCTAGTGGTGAGTCTAAACTGAAATATATTTATGAACATGTAACCTATGCCAAGTTTTAGGTGATACTTTCTAATGATTTTTGTAAATAACACTATGCAATATGTATAAACAGTTATGAAATGTTGCATACTTTGTAGTCTAAACAGTTTAAGACAGAAAAATGGTGATTGTATCACTTCAGATACTACCACAGTTTTTACTCAAAATACTGTAAAGGTTATTTTTACTATCCCTTTATTTTCGTGATATTCGCTGTTGCTGACAATCAGTACTTTGCACCAGTTATCAAAAAATAAAGCATATGCAGGTTTGTGTTATGAAGATTTTTTTATACATCCTCAGGGTGAGATAATCTTATAAATGTCTTGATCTTCGCACTCGAGGTTTATTGATTATCACACACCTCGGGTGTGTAAAAAATCTTCATAACAAATAGCTGCATATGCATTATTCTCTGTTTGCATAATGACTGTATCATTTACTACCGTATGTATTGTTTTCCAGTACCCCTTCTCCCAGGTCATGCCTGGTAACAACCCTCTGCTCTGTGTGTCTTTCCCATTTACAATTTTCAGTAAAGGAATAATAACTAAATAAATAAGGCTTGATTCCAGTCGAGTAAGGTGTGGCAGCCATCTTTTAATGATGATCTACTGGGTTCAATTATAAGTTGTTATAGGCTTAACTTATTGATTAAAGACTCAGAAGCTCTACACTGTCAAGCCAATCAAGTTTAATTTCACCCATGATGAGCCGCTCATTATGTAGACTACTATTAACCTAGTTAACAACGTCAGCAATACCAGACTAATCACAGGTAAGCAGT
Organism: Neoceratodus forsteri; assembly: GCA_016271365.2. Classification (NCBI taxonomy): domain Eukaryota; kingdom Metazoa; phylum Chordata; order Ceratodontiformes; family Ceratodontidae; genus Neoceratodus; species Neoceratodus forsteri. The sequence continues at coordinate 339,075,009 of CM057454.1, read as the reverse complement.
TAGACCAGCTTGACTCTTTGTCACCATCAGCACGGATCTGTCAAAATACAGCAAATTTGTTTCAAAAGGTACTGACAACAAATGCACCAAGTGTACTTAGAAGTAAGTTATCATTGTCCAGTATGGTTAAATCATTACGAAATTCATCAGTCAAGCAGTACATAGAAAAGTTTACTAGAACCTACATTGCTGAATGTTCACTCACTACTTATGGTCCAATCAAACTAAATCAGCTAATTCATTAGGGCTTAGACCCTCTTGCAAAATGTTCAGTTTTTAATTTTAGCCTGTGTGACTAGTGATGGGTGAAGTGGCCCCAATTCACTCTGCGAAATGATTCATGGAGTGAAGGCGAATTCACGGAGTGCTCCGTAACACGAAGAGGAGTACTTTGCATTATAATGGGTAACACAAAGTCGATTGAAAACAATGACTTTGCATTATTCTGCCTTTCCAAGCCACTACTCCACCAATTCTTAAGGTGAAGTACATTGAAAACAGTGTACTTTGCCTCACTTCCCCTTGTTTTTAAGCTCCAATAGCTAATTTTGCAGTGATTCATGGGATTTCAGGTCACATGGGCTCTATATTGTTCTGCACAGCCTCAGTTTGGGGTAGCGTGTGTAGGAAGCTGTAGGAGACAACCTACTGTGACAGCTCTCTGCGATTCAAACCTTCTAAAAGCTGTTAAAAAAGCCTTTTTGAGTCATTTGTTTTGCTGAAACTTTAGTTCATGGATTATAGGAAACCCTCCTGTGCTCATATCATTGAGCGTTTATTGTTTGTGTGTGGATTTTGAATGTTAATGTACAACATTCAGTCTGTGTACTGAGAGACAGTGGAAGTGTGCTTTGGGGGAGGGACGTATCTATGGTGTAGGTAGATTAACTTGGAGAAAAAAACAGTGCTTTCTGTTTTGGTGATATTTTTCTTGTATAACTGTGTTAATGTACACGCAGTAGTTTCAATAATTCTTGCTGTTTTTTTGCTGATTGTTGTGGTGCAGCAGCACATAATTTTAGTTTGTTTAAAATATGTGGTTATATTACTGAAGTTTTCAATTTGCTATGCATTACTTAGTGTGTGTGAGTATGTGTGTGACGCCTGTCATCAAATTAGACACCTTTTATTGTGCCACATAATCATTTCAGCAACGTGAACCTGCTATCCACTGCAGCTGTGTGATTTTTGTACTTCTTTGTGGTATCTTTACTGGTACTAGTACTACTAACTGTTACTGCAGCAGTGCATCACACTGCCCCCCACCTCCGTAGCCCACCCCAACCGGCAAAGGTATTCTTTTCCAGATTTGAATTTCTGATGGTGAGCATTGGTTAGGTGTTGTGCCTTTGCATCTGCATCTCTTCAGTGCACAGCACAATCTTAATCTGTCTGTGCATTTGCATCTCTTTAGGGCCCAATCTCCATCTGTAACTTAAGTCACAGTTGTTTCTTTGGCTTCCCTTCAGAGTACTGGACCTGTGTGATGCATAATTCTGCATGAACATTGTACTCATTAATATGTGTTTTTAAGTCAGGAACATCACCATGAGTTACTCGTGATACAAATCACATTCTTCATCATCACGGTCACAAATGCAGTCACAAATCACTATTCACAATCACGGCACAAATCACAACATAACGTTTTTTCTAGTTACTTGGATGTATTGTAAGCCTGTTTTGTAATATCTCTCCAGGCTTCACCACCCGGCCATTGTACTCATTAATGAACGTTTTTAAGTCAGGGAATTTGTGCTACAGCTCATCGGGGAAGTACAGCCGTAGGCATTTGTGTTCCCCTCCCAATATAGTTCATATTGTTTATCTGACACCATCAACACCGAATCACTTTCTTCATCATCATGGTCACAAATGCAACCACAAATCACAATTCATGATCATGTCACAAATCACATTAATATTTTGACGATTTTAAGTCAGGAGTTTGTGCTACAGCTCATCGGGGAAGTACAGCCATAGGCATTCACATTCCCATTATAGTTTTCATATTGGTTATCCACACTGTTGACACCAAATCATGTTCTTCATCTTCACGGTCACAAATGCAGTCACAAATCATGATTCATGATCACGTCACGAATCACAACATTCATTTTTTTACTAGTTACCTAGATGTATTGTAAGCATGTTTTGTAGTATCTCTCCAGGCTTCTCCACTTCACCATTGTAATCATTAATAAGCATTTTTAAGTCTGGGAGTTTTGTGCTATAGCCCATTGGGAAAGTACAGCCATAGGCATTCGCGTTCCTTCCCATACAGCATGAGAGTTACAGTACTGTAAGTAGTGGTGGGCAAAGTGGCTCCAATTTGCTCCATGAAGTGATTCACTGATTAACGTGAAATCCACGAAGAACTCCACAATGTGAAACGGAGTACTTCACTTCATAATGAGGAACGCGAAGTCCATTGAAACCAATGACTTTGCATTATTCCGCCTTCCCCGAACCACTTCTCCACCAATTTTAAGGCAAAGTACATTGAAATCAATGTAGTTTGACTCACTTCACCCTGTAATTGAGCTCCAAATGAAATTCTGCAGTTATTCATTGGATTGCAGGTCACATGGGCTCTAGATTGTTTGGCACAGCCTCAGTTCTGGCCTGGGTAGTGTGTGTGCGCAGTGGTATCTGGAGACAGTTTGCTCTCAGAGCTCTGTGATTCAAAACCTCTAAAAGCTGTTTAATATGCCTTTTTGAGTAATATTTTTTATTTAAAATTTAGTACATTAATTGTAGGAAACCCTTCTGTGCTCATATCATTGAGTGTTTATTGCTGTGTGTGGATTTTGAATGTTAATTTAGAACAGTCAGCCTGTGTACTGTGAAGTGTGCTTTGGGGGAGGGGCATATTTGTGGTGTAGGTAGACTAACTGGGAGAAAAAGTATTTCTGTTTTGATTATATTTTTCTTGTATAACTGTTAATGTACACACAGTAATATTTTCAGTAATTCTTAACTTTTTTGCTGATTGTTGTGGTGCAGCAGTATACAATTTGTCTGTTTAAAACATTTGGTTATAGTACTAAAGGTTTTCAGTTTGCTACGCATTACTTGAGTGTGTGAATGTGTGTGCGATGTGTGCCATTAAATCAGACATCTTTTATTGTGTTACAGAGTAATTGCAGTAGTGTGAACCTGCTATCCACCACGCCTGCATGAATTTTTTATACTGCTTTGTGGTATCTTTACTGGTAGAGGATTGTTACTGCCATGCACTAATCCACCAACTGGCAAAATGTATTCCTTTCCAGATTTGGATTTGTGACTAGTAAGCACTGGTTAGGTGTTGTTGTGTCTTTTTGTATGCATCCCTTGAGTATGCAGTGCAATCTTAATCTGTCTGTGCATTTGCATGGCACTATTAATGTTAGGAGATTGCATTTCTTGTTATGCTCTCATTTCACTTTGTCAGCACTGGAGAATTTTCTGGACACAAGACAGTAGCATTTTGGGAATGCACATTAATTCTGGTGACTCTGTGTGTGACCTGATCACTGCGTGCATGACTGAGTGTGCCATTAATTTTAGGAGACTTTGCATTTTTTGTTACACTCTCATTTCACTTCATTAGTACTGGGGAGTTTTCTGGACACAAGACAGTAGCACTTTGGGGATGCACATTCATTCTGGTGACTGTGTGGGTTTGATGCTGCCAATATTGTTGTCACTCCACGTTACTTCTTGTTTAAGGCAGAATGACAATGCAAAGCAATAATAACAAGGCAAAGTGAGCCTTTCCTATGGGGCACTCCGTGTAGCGAAGTGCCAAAGCGAAGTGGCCACTTTGAGTTCACTTCACCCGCGGATTTTAAATTTGCTGCATCTCTATGTGTGACAAACTGTGGGCAAATATCTTGCAGTTGTAACCACAAGTAAGGTGGAGTAGTAGTTGTAAATACATTCTGTACAAAGGAATATTGTCTGTTGCTTTTAAATGTATTTTCTTTTTTTTATTCAGTATTGCATTTTGTACTATAACATAGAAAAATAGAAGTTGTTGGCAGATAAGTACCACTTGGCCCACCTAGTCTGTTCTATTTTCACTACCTTCAGTGCCACCGCAGACCCTACTCGGTCTCAACTTTGCACCCTTCACCTTACCTCACTTCTAAGATCCACTTGTGTCTATCCCATGCCTTCTTGAATCCTGTAACTGTTTTTGAGCCCACCACCTCCGCTGAGAGGCTGTTCAAAGCATCCACCACCCTTTCCGTGAATAAGTACTTTCTCAAATTTCCTATCAGCCTCCCACCCCTCCAGCTTCTTAGTGTGAGCCCTTGTCCTTAAGCATCTTTTTCTCTAGGAAATAGTCCTTTCCTGCACCTTGTTTACACCTGTGAGATATCTGAATGCTTCTGTCATATCCCTCTTTCCCTCCTTTCTTCTAGAGAATACATATTTAATTTCTTAAACCTTTCTTCGTATGGCTTCTGATGCAGGCCTGCACCATTTTGGTTGCCCTCCACTGTACTGCCTCCATCCTGTCCATGTCCTTTCAGAGGTGGGGCTTCCAGAACTGGACACAGTACTTGAGGTGTGGTCTCACTAGTGATCTATACAGGATTATTATTACCTCCTTCTTTCTGCTAGTGATACCCCTGCATATGCAAACAAGCATCCCACTAGCCATCCGACCTCCACTAGAATTGTTTTATGTCTGTCCCATGCATTCTTGAATTTGCTCACTTTTTTTGACCCCACAACCTCCTCAGAAAGACTGTTATATGCGTCCACCACCATCTCCATGAACAAATACTTTCTCACGTTACCCCTGAGCCGTCCCCTCTCTATCTTTAAATTGTGTCCACTTGTTCTTGCACATCTCGTTTTCTGAAAGATGCTGTCCTCTTGGACTTTGTTGATTTCCTTGAGGTACTCGAAAGTTTCTATCATGTCCCCCCTCTCCCTGCTTTCCTCGAGGGTATAAATATTAAGCTTCTTTAGTTTCTCTTCGAATGGCTTCTGGTGCAGACCCTGCACCATTTTAGCATTTTAGTTGCCCTCCTCTGGACTGCCTCCATCCTTGTGGAAATGGGGTCTCCAGAACTACTCACAGTACTCCAGATGGGGTCTTACCAACTGTCTGTACAGAGGGATAACAACTCCCTGTTTTCTATTGGTGATGTCTCTCCCTATGCATCCCAGTATCCCCCCAGCCCTCCTTATTTCGTTCTCACATTGCTTGACTAACTGAAGTCATCTGATATGAGTACCACCAGGTCACTTTCAATTTTTCTTCCTGTAAGCCCCCCATTGTGTACTCTTCACCTGGGTTATTGTTTTGCGGGTGCACTACTCTGCATTTATTTGCATTGAATCTAAGCTGCCATACTTTTGACCATTACTCCAACCTTGCCAAGTCCCTTCTCATTCTTTCCACACCCCCTTGTGTATCAACCCTGTTGCAGATCTTTGTGTCATCTGCAAAGAGGCATATTTTCCTTTCAGTCCCCTGCAATGTCACCTATAAAGACATTAAAGAGGACTGGTCCCAGTACTGAACCCTGTGGTACCCCGCTAGTAACCCCCCTTTCTTAGGCATTGACACTGTTTACTATTACACTCTGTGTCCTGTTGTCCAGACAATTATTTATCCAGACTACCACTGTGGGACCTGCTCTCAGAATGGCTAACTTGTTTATTAATCTATTGTGTGGGACTGTGTCAAATGCCTTGCTATAGTCTAGGTAGGCCATGTCCACAACCCCTCCCTGGTCTACTACTTTGGTCACCCAGTAAAAGAAATCTATTAGATTCATCTGACATGACCTTTCCATTGTGAATCCATGCTGCCTTGGGTCCTGTGCCCCACTGGCCTCTAGGTACTCAACAATTCTTTCCTACAGAAGTGATTCCATCATTTTCCCTACCACTGAGGTCAAACTAACAGGTCTGTAGTTTCCTGCTTCTGGCTTTCTCCCACTTTTGGGAAGGAGAATCAGATCTGGCCTCCTCCAGTCCTCAAGTACCACACCATCCTCCTATGATTTGTTAAAAACAGTAGTCACTTGTGTCGCTAGTTCTCCCATTAGTGCTTTTAGAATTCTGGGGTGAATCTCATCAGGCCCTATTGCTTTGTCCACCTTCAGTTTTAGGAGTTCTTTCAGGACCCTTTCAACTGTGAATGGACTGATATTGACCACCCTATACAGAGTCCTTAATATGTTTGGTTTAGGTATGTCCCCCTTCTCTTCTTTTGTGAATACTGAGCAGAAGTATTCATTAGTTATCCCTGCTTTTTCACTGTCACCCTCTGCCGACCCCCTTCCCTTTATTAAGCCTCACAGCCACTCCCTTGGTCTTTCTTGGCTCCCTAATGTACCTATAAAAGGTTTTATACCCCTTTTTATCCAAGTTGGCTATCCTTTCCTCATTTTGGCCCTTTGCTATTCTGACTGCCTTCCCTACTACCTTCTGCTTTAACTGGTACAGTTCACTGTCCTGCTTCTTCTGTGTTTAATTATACTTTCTGAATGTTATTTTTTTCTCCCTAACCATCCCTGCCACTTCTTTTGAGAACCATAGTGGTTTTTTCCTTCATTTTGTTTTATTTATTTGCTTCACACAAAGGCTTGTTGCCTCTGTGATGGCAGTTCTGTTTTTTCCCCATTGTTCTTCCACCCCTTCTTCTTGCCCATTTACTAGTGCTTTTCTGAGGCACTCTCCCATTTTGTTAAAGTCAGCCCTTCTAAAGTCCAGTACCCTTGCTTTTGTATGGCTTGAGTCTACTGATGTGTTTATTGTGAACCACACTGTTTGGTGGTTGCTTGTTCCCAGATGGCTACCCACATCTAAATCTGAGATGCTCTCTCCATCCCTGTTTGACAGTACCAAGTCTAAAATTGCTTCCTTCTAAGTGGGTTCCCACACTAGCTGTCTGAGGCATGCCTCTGTAAGGTATCGAGAACAACCCTGCTCTTGGATGTGGCTGCAGCAAAGGTTCTGCAGTTAACATCTGGCATATTCAGGTCCCTCATCAACAATATCTCCCCTTTTTCTGCCATTCTAAGAATGCCTTCTATCATTTCCTTGTCCATTGCCTCCCCTTGAGAAGGGGGTTTGTATACAACCCCCGTGTGGTTTGTGGTGCCATTTCCTGTCTTCAGGGTGACCCACAGTCCCTCCTCTCCTCCCTGTTTACCCTTTAGTTCTGTTGCTTTGATCCCTTCCCTTATGCAGAGAGCTACTACTCCTCCTCTTCCTCCTCCTCATCCCCTTTTACCCTTCCTGTCCCTCCTGTAGATTGTGTACCCTGGAGTGTTGACATCAAAGTCATAGTTCTCTGAGTACCATGTTACTATGACTGCCACAATATTCAGGTGTCCCTCTTCCATCAATGCAACTAATTCAGAGAGCTTGTTACCCACACTATGAGCATTGGTACTCATCGCCTTCCATTTTTTGATGGCCTTACTTCTTTTAGCCCCATCCCTGTCCTTACTGCCTTTTGTCTTTCTCTCCATTTACCCCTATTTTGCTCCATATCAACTTCTCAACCTTGGTGTTTGCTTCACTAACTACCCTGTTTTGTGTGTGGGGGATTTCCCTGCTCCTTTTCAGTGTCTCCCCCCCCTTGGCTAGTTTAAATGCTTGTCAATGAAGCATTTAAACCCATCATTTAGGATTCTGGTTCCCCTAAAAGACAGATGCAGCCCATCACACCAGTATAGGCCTGTATCCCTCCAGGTGGACCCCCAGTCAAGCCAAAACTCTGATCTCTGCACCAGTTTTTCAGCCATTCATTGAATCCCATGGTGCAGAGTACTCTATCCTCACCCATGCCATAGGCAGCACCTCTGAGAAGGTTACCATGCATGTTACTTGTCTAAGGCCCCTCCCAACTCCACAAACTCCTCCTGCACTGCTCTAATCCCATTCCTAGCTAGGTAATTTGTTCCTAGGTGGACAAAAACATCCAGTTCCCTCTCCTGTGCAGCTTCTCCTATCATCCTGAGGATTCATTTCCTGTCCCTTCAAGCCATGGCACTGGCCAGGCACCTTACATCCCTTTCCTCCCCCTCCCCCAGTTCTACCATCCTAACAATTGATTCCCCCAGCAGGAGTTGTTTCCTTGCCTGTGGGGTCCTGTGCCACCCTCTTGTGGGTTCCTTTGTGGAGGTTCCCAGCATCCTCCTTGGTCTCCACTGCAGGTGCCTCCATAGAGGAACTATGCTCCACCAGAAATGCATATGAATTGTTGTGAGGTACAACTGAAGGGATGCACCACTGTTCCACCACCCTCACCATCCCTGAGCCCACTGTGGTCCAACCACTATTCTTTCTTGGCAACCTCTGAGGCAGTGGTGGTGGCCCTGGTGGTCCCTTGGTGTGGAGAGGTTTCCCAACTCCTTGCCAGGGCAGCCTGGAGATGGGCAACCTCCTCCCTCAGACCAGAGAGGTACCTGCAAATAGGGCAGCATTGCAGCCTTCAGAACATAGCCCATAAGACTGCTGGCCCATAGCCAGTGCATTGCACCACTCCCCACATGTCTCTCTCCCTTCCTGTTTAAATTTATTTATTTATTTTTAGTTTTTTTTAATTATTTGTTAGTGTGTGCAAGCGTGTGCATATGTTTATCCCCTACGTGGTGTGTTGGGTTGTTAAGGTTTTGACAGGTGTATGTCCTTTGCCCTTTTGGGGAAGTGATGTCAAAACCCCTGGTATAAAGAAAAATGAAACACTGGGGTGAGTGGGGTGAGAGGTAGTGTGGGTGAGACCAAGCCTGTACCTACCAGAAACAATCAGCTACAGCTCTGACCCACTGCTCCGGTGAGTGCTTTCCTTCCTTTCAGCAAGACAACCTGCATAACAATTTAACAGAACATATACCCTACAAAAAACAATTTCAATCAGAGGGTCACTTACACAAACCCTGTAAGTTTGAAATGAAAAATAAATAAATAAATAAATCACCACTGCTATGTAGTTCTTTTAAGCTCTTCTTAACTGAACCCACAGCCAAGTTCCCCTTTTAAGTTCTTCTCCTCATGCAAACCTGCTTCAACCCCTCTTCCAATAACACACCTGCTTCACAAGTTGTAACTGTCCTGGCCCAGCAACAAGATACTGGAAAATGGTCAGCTAACTACAGCTGTTCCCTTTACTTGCTACTATGAATTATAGAACAGTAAACAAAAACAGAACACAAAATACCCTAATCCAAAGCCCTTCTCCTTATTCACTTACACAAACCCTGCAAGTTTGAAATAAAAAAAAGATTAATAAATAAATCACCTCTGCTGTGTAGTTCTTTTCATCTCTTCTTCAAGGTATTGGAGTAGGGAAATTGAAAGTGTGCATGAGAGTCTAGTACATCTGAATCAAAATATTATGGGTGAGGTGGGGAGAATCAATAATATACATTATGGAACGGAGGACAGAGCCAAGAAAACGAAAATAAATCTGAGAATATCATTTTAAGCACTGCAGTCAAGTAAGGTTAATAGCAAAAAGCAATATAACTATGCCATTTATGTTGCAGACATATCAGGGTGCATCCACTGTAACACTACCACAACTAAAGATCTTCATACATCACCAGCATACATATATAATGTCTACCATAGCTAGCTACTAAATCTCAAAGCACAGCAAGTAAGACTGCAGTAGTAATTTAACATCAGTAATTATTTTGGAACAGCAGCAATAAGGTATGTAAATAATCCAGAGTTTTGTGACCCGCCTTCTCTAGCTGACTCTGGTAGTCTCAGTAGTCTCCTCTGATCCATTTTGCTACAGGCTGCTATGCAGAGGGCCACTAAGATCAAAACACTACTGTATATAGGCAGAAATAGGAGTTGTAGGTGTTCCTCAGCAGCCAACCCTATTGGCTGCTTCAGCAGGAGAGGCAACAAATTTATATTCAAGGTGAAGTCACAGATTAGAGATGGGGTAGGCTGGGTTCCAGCCCCCTCAAGGCCTTATTTAGCCTCCAAATAAAAAACAATTTGTGTCAGCTCTTTCCTTCCAAAGTTGGCTACTTAGATGTTATATATTGCACTACTTCTGAAACTTTACTCTAACTACTCAACCCTTTTTTATCACAGTGCTCTTTCTTTTATCACTGACCTCTTCTTTCACATTCATCACTGTACAGTTTACATCCTTGTGAGCTGGACATGTTATCCCTAGCTAACAGAAGACTCCATCACAAGTACATCTTTAGCTACAAGGTTGTTATTGGCAAAGCTCCATCCTTCCTAATTAATGAATGACATTTTAACCCACTCAAGACAGGCTTTGTTCTGCCAAGTTTGTGTTGCTTAGTGAACCAAAATTTCTCCCTAAAGCTGGTTGCTCTATGTTCAAGTTTTCAATAGCCTGTTCATGGTCCTTACTACAGAAATCTCTCAAACTGTGAACATTGGCTTCTATGTCCATATTTAAAACTTTCATATTCACTATTCATGTAATCTTTAAAAATCTTTTAAATGAATAGAGTACAATATCTTGCCATGGTAACACATGTTTCTTTTACTACCCTATTGATTCCTCACCTATTATTGTGATTACCTGCAGTAATTTTTCTCAGCTGTATTTCCGGCAGTTATAAATGGGACCTGTACTCTACTGTTTTTTTCAATAAATAAATTGAAAAAAAAATGAAATTAAAATAATTACATACCTGAACATTGTCCATGTCTAAAGCATCCAAGCAGCAGAGCAAAACAGTAGCCAACCAGACACCCCAGTGCTTCAAGCTGAGCTAGTTACATAGAAACATAGAATTTGATGGCAGATAAGGACCTCTTGGCCCCCCCAGTCTGCCCATTTCTCTACCTAATGGATAAGCTGCAGATCCTAGTTAACCAGCAGCCTACTTCTTTCTACCCCCACCCCCTAGAATTGCCTTATGACTGTCCCATGCATGCTTGAATTCAACCACTGTTTTTGACTCCACAACCTCCTCTAGAAGGCCGTTCCATGCATCCACAACCGTCTCTGTAAAAAAATACTTCCTTACATTACCTCTGAGCCGCCCCCCTCTATCTCAAATTGTGCCCCCTTGTTCTTGCACATCTCTTTTTTTGAAAGATGCTACCCTCTTGGACTTTGTTGATTCCCTTGAGGTATTTGAAAGTTTCTATCATGCCCCCCCCTCCTTTCCTCTATACATATTAAGCTCCTTTAGTCTCTCTTCATATGTCTTCCAGTGCAGACCCTGCACCATTTTAGTTGCCCTCCTCTGGACAGCTTCCATCCTATCTATGTCCTTGCGGAGATTGGGTCTCCAGAACTGCATGCAGTACTCCAGATGGCGTGTCACCAGCTGTCTGTACAGTTCTATATCAGGATGTGAGGTCTCCTGGCTTCATTCATACATTTAACCCCCATCCCCCTTGTAAAGAAACAGCTCAAACAGTAATGCCTACTACATAAGAAACCTGTAAGTTCAAAGTTAGACAAGAAGGCATCGGCATCATCATTTCAAATCCTCAAATCTGACATCTGAATACATGTCCAGATTTATTTAGTTTTATACTTTCTATACATTTTACACCTGTTTCTGCTTTAGGTACCTGCCACCCCAAAAAAAATATGCTACAATCCACCACAGTGAGAGCCATAAGAGAAGGGATGAAAGAACAAGAGGTGGGGAAAATCCCACAGGATACCTCCAAAATAACGGGGTTCATGCCAATCAGCAGCATACAGGCACAGGAGAGGAACATCAATTTACTGTGGAATGTGAGTAAAGGGCAGCAGATCCAGGCCTGCTAATGTAGGAGTCAGAGACCAGTCATCATTTTGTGCCAATGACAATTTCTTCCATTTACAGTATGTGTCCTGATTACCACCCATGATGCAAATACATCTGTACTCCTGAAGCCCTGCCTATCAGGGGTCATGTCATGTTGTCACCCAGAATGTTAAAATAACCACTCTGCCCGTATGAGTTGCTAGTGCAGTGGAAAAACATATGCCAACCACCTGGGGCTGGAACTTGCTGCCACTTCAGAGCACCACTGGCTCACACCGGAAATCAGGTTATACTGCAAACCCAGATCTCTGACAAGACAGTATGCTGTGCTCTGCAAGCTCCTGTGACATAAGCCACATCAATACACTTTGAACCATAATAATATAGTGAAAATTATTGATGCACATGATGTACACTGGTGCACTGACACTGTATTGATAGGACATATGCTAATGAAGTTGATCCTGTTGATTTGTAAACTCAAACGTTTTGTGATGAATCACCAAAAATGGAAAATGTAACAACTCTCAAAATAACTTTTGTCAAGAAATAGATAGAACAAGGACCTCACCACAGCTCTTATCAGCAGTCATGGGACCATACCTAATAAGGGCCAGTTCTACAAAGAACAAGATTAATATCTCTGGCACAAAGCCTCACGCCATGTAAATTCTATGCACAGTGTATGATAAAAAGGCTGTCCAGCACAAGTAATTATGCAGAAGGTGGCATTTTATTCAAAGTAGAGTTGCAACAATGAAGTAAAAATCAACTAATAAATATTTATGAAATAAAGGCAACCATATACCACACACGTGAGCCTTACAGCTACTAGCCTTACAGCACCAGAAAATTAACGATGCTGTGTCTCTTTGTTAGGGAGTACTTGGTATGCCATGTGCTCACATCCCCAAGTCTGGCTGAACACTCCACTCTTTGTATTATGTGTCAGTGTGAACCACCAGAATCCCATAGTGGAGCGGAGAGGGTGGATGGCCATGGAGATGATGTCTATTATGACTATGTTGTCATTGCCACTATCAGGACCTGTGCTATGGCACATGCACCAGCCAGCATGACAATGCCACACCTGAACCAGTTGTACTTATTAGCTTTAGGGTGTACTGGTCATAACCTTACCTAGTTGGGTGTGTCCTGCTGATGTTTGTGTACTGTTCACCATCCAGTACAATCATTCAATTGTAAGATGGAGAAGACAAAGGTCACAAAGCTAGGACTAGTGCCCTACAGCCTCTGCCTGCTGACCATCCTCACCTGCAAGGAACACAGGTACTGGGGCCATAGTTGGCTGTGCTGGAGGACCATTGATCCACCCCAGGTAGGTACATGTATAGCAGCAGTCATTCTGTACAATCACATGTGTGTAGCCGGTGTAGTGTTGGCCACCTTCACATATTTTTGAAGTGTGAGCAGTGGATCACCATAAAGTTATCGAGAGGAGGCTGATACATGTGGAGATTGTGACACCCTGCAAGAGTAAACAGGCTGGAATTTTTCCCCTTCAAAAAATGTATCCCCTTTCCCACTGTCAGTGCTATCTGTTTATCTGTCTGTCTGTCTGTCTATCTATCCATCCTTCTATCTACAAAAAAGGAAAACATAATTTCAATGGAACTAATCATAAACCCTATTCCCACTACCTTATCTTGCTGGCTGGGAGCAGTGCATGCTGGGAGTAGTAGTCCTACAGTGGAACAGGACTACAAGAAATGTAGCAGCACATATTTTATTTCCTTTTAAACAGCAAATGAGGTGATAAGGCTTTTTATGTTGGCTCGCGCGTGCACAACGAACATATTGCAGTAGTAGGAGATTTGGAGGAATGGCCACTGTTGGGCGAATGTAATGCACACATCAGTAGGTGCGTCCCTCATTCCCCAATCACCCTGCATGCTGGTGCCACACCATGTATACTTAATGTGGTGATCACATCAAATGAAAGGTCTGCTGCAATGCTAGCAAAGCTCATCATAAGCAGCGGACCTCCCGACGTGCTTTCCCTGGTGATGAAAAAAGATTAACATGGCGGCACACTGCCTGCCATACTGATGACTTCAGGGATGCCCAATCCCCCTGTCGGCATGCCCAGCCCCAATGTATGTGCCACATAATGTTCCCCACATTTGTTATGTGCCGAGGGAGGTGCCCAATCCCCCTCAGCTCTTGCCCCCCCTGCTTTCGTTGTTTGCCAACGGGGATGACCAATCCCCCGTCGGGTACAGCATCCCCCCCAAACACTTAGGTGGCATGCTGGGAGCCCTCCTCAGCCTGCCAGATTGATCTGAAAAATAAAAACTGTGCTGCAAGGTTTTTCATTTTAAACCCTGTGAAAAGAAACGGTCCTTGCCGTCTTCCTGCCCCTCCCGCAAACTGTGCCCACCCACTGTGCACCCTGCCTCCCCACACCCCCACCCCATACTTACCTCTGGAGTCCAGTGCAATGATCTTCCGTGGACCAGGAACACGTCTGCACTCTTCAAAGCCGACTGCGAATTGAGGAAATGCCGGTAAGCTGCATAATGGAATAAATCAGGTTTTTTTAACTTTGATGCATATCTCAGGCATTTTTTGGAATTTTGGCAGCAAATTTTCAACATAGGGTTTCTGGGACACTTCCTCATGAATTCTGGTACTGTCATGGCGCTAATCGGCCCCGAAAGATGATTTCTCGGTCATTGAGCAGAATCACCTTTCAGGACTGATTAATGAAATGACAGTGCCAGTGTTCATGAGGTGGGCTCTCAAAAAGCCTATGTTGCAAATTTGGTGGAAAAAATCCCCAAAATTACTGTTTTACGAGCGTGCATTGCACAGTTTCCACGCATGCTCGTAACTTCATGAATTTGTAATATTTTCACTCCAGAGTTTCAAAATTGGCATTTTTCTACACCTCCTTTTGAATAGTGCAGCTGTCATTTTACATATCCTGGCCCAAATTTGTTTTTGAACTTCCGGTGCGGAATAGCACGGTCACTGCACAAAATCAGTTTTCGGGACAGTTTCAGGAAATGACGGTGACACTGTTCATGAGCAGAAGTCCTAAAATGCCTATGTTGAACATTTGGTGACAAAATTCCATTTAATGGCTGTGTTACAAGTGTGCATTGCACAGTTTCCACGCACCCTTGTAACTTCACAAATGTGTACTATTTTCATGCCACATTTTCAAAACTGGCATTTTTTTACACCTCCTTATGAACAGTACAGCTGTCATTTTTCACATCCTGCCCTAAATGTGTTTTTGCACCTGTGGTGCACAATGGCATGGTCACTGTGGAAAATCAACTTTTTGGGCAGATTACTGGATCACACTGCCACTGTTCATGAGGGGAGGTCCCAAAATGCCTATGTTAAAGATGTGGTTAAAAAAATCCCAAAAATAATTGGGTTACTGTGTTGCACAGTTTCTATGCATGCTCATACTTTCACCAAGTTTTTATATTTTCACTCCAGATTTTCAACGTTGCCATTTTTTTACATCTCCTCATGAACAATACAGTTGTCATATTCCACATCCTGCCCAAAATGTGTTTTCATCCCTGTGTCATCAAATGGCATAGCCTCTGTGCAAAACCACCTTTCAGCTAACAAACTGATAGTGCTGCTTTTCATGAGGTGGGCTCACAAAAAGCCCATGTTGAAAATTTGGAGTGAAAATACCAACACACACCTACGGTGTTAGGGTTTCCAACTGTAGCACTCCACCCTGTGGAGACTGACAGGCATCAGGGGTGTGACTTGGGATCATCAACTGTAATTCTCATGCCATTCCACCCCCACTCACACCCTGCAGCCAGTGACAAGCATCGTGGTGTGCATTGCACTGTTCGGCCACAAGGTTCACCTCATTCTCCTATACTGCACCCACCTCAGCCTATTTCCTTATGGAATGGTGTAAGTATAACGCCCAAAGACCCCAAAGCACACCATGTCACTTGTCAGTGTCTACAGGGTGTGGTGAGGTACAACGACATGAGCGTTATAGCTGACAACCCAAAGGCACACTCCATTGCCTGTCGGTGTCTACAGGGTGGAGGTGAGGGTGGGGTTGGCGTCATTTCAGTACTTCACTGCCATTCCTATTATGCGTCTCTAACTCCGTCACTACCAATGCCATTGCTAGCGAGACAACATTCGGCATTAACAAATGCTTGTTTTTATAAGGTACAACCCAGTGAGTAAGTCCTGACATGGATTTTAGGTTCTTTTCAGTGAAAGTGAGATTACACTACTGACACAATATGAGCCAGATTTCCTGCAGTTAAATAAGGTCACAGTGACCTACCGTATATAGGGAGTGCTTAGTGTGAGTATCAGCAGGTACGGAGAGAAGGCTGACAAGGATGGAGATTGTGACACCCTGCAAAAATAAATGGAGTGGACTCATTACACTTCTACACAAGAAAAACAGCTCAGCTACCCTGTCTCTACACAGGCTTACTCATTGTATTGTTAAAAAGGTCCAGTACATAGATGCCAGATGCACCCTCTAGTTGCCATTGTGTTGGACCTTTTTAACAATAAAATGAGTTAGCCTGTATACAGCTGATGTATTTTTTTTTGTGTGGAGATAGGGTAGCCAAGCTGTTCTTCTTGTGTAGTATTCTACAATTTTTGCTGTGGAATCAGTCTTTACCATGTATTAGCCACCTTTGCCCAAATAGTTTTCATTCCACTTTTAAAAATCTATACCCCTTGCCAACATAAGATATATCTATCTATCTATCTCAGTCTATCTCTCCATCTACAAACAAGGGAAACATGCTACAAAAAAAATCATAAACTTTATTCTATCTGCCCAATCTGGCAAGCTGGGAGCAGTGCATGCTGGGAGTAGTAGTCCTAGAGTGTGACAGGACAACAAAAAACACAAAACACATATTTATTTTTTATTTTATTTTTTATTGTAAAGGAGGTGGTAAGACTGTTTTATAAGATACAGCTCTGTGTGTAATAACTAACATGGATTTGGGGTTCTTTTCAGTGAAACTGGGATTGCACCACTGGCGCAACACTATGCAGACTTCCTGGGGTTAAGAAAGGTCATACTGACATATATAAGGAGGTTCTCAGTACCAGTGTGTTGGCCAGCATAGGGCAGAGGCTGCCATGGGCAGATGCCAGTGTCAGCCGTGTCCAATGGGTTAGATGGGACAGTGGACCAGACATCCTACATCAAACAGGTCTGACTTCTAAATGACTCAGGAAGGGAATATGAGAAGAAGGGTGGAGGATGAAATGGTTCAGTGTATCATTTGTGAAATGTAGGTAAATAGAACTCGGAGCAAGAATTTTTTTTTAGGCAATGTAATCATGTTAAGAAACTGGATAGGTACGTTATGGATTTGAAGAAAAAATCTCTATTTTGAAATAGAAATGAGAAAGTCAGATCAACTTGTTCACAATATGAGTATATTGTTGCAAGAAGGGGAGCAGGCAGTAGCTGGCAGAGGAAAAAGAGAGAAATCAGGAGGCAAATAAAATGTTGGGAAATAATCAGATAAGAAACATACGTGATGAACTGGAGGATGAAAGAAACAAATTAAAAATGGGAACAAATGGTACATTATATAAACTGGAGCAAAAAAGAAGACACAGACAAAAACAAGTAAATCTACCAGTAGAATTACACAACAGATTTGAAGTTTTGTAAATTGAAAGTCAAGGAGAAAATGTGCATGACATCCTGATGGGGAAATGCATATGAAGAAATGTATTGCTGGGGGTGAAAATTTTGAGTTAGACAATAGTGCCAATCAAAATATTACCATAGAACATATCGAGGAGTCAAACCAAAAAACATTAAACCTATCCCCATACTTATGTCAAGAAGGAACAGTACACAAAATAACACCAACTCACAAACCAGAGAGAGAGCACATGCAGGAGTAGAAGTTGAAATGAGAAAAACAAGGAACATTGCAGTAATTGGAGGCTCGCTTCTGAAATTGACAGACAGGGACGTATGTACTGTAACAGTAGGAAGGAGTATGCTATGGTTAGTTGCTTACTAGGGTCAAAAATAAGAGATATGAAAACAAATTTTGAAGGATTATTATTACGGCTGGATGAAATTTGTGAATTCTGCTTTAGCGGAACTTTTGTGAAATTTCTTAACTTTAGCGAAATTTTACAAACTTCCTCCTTTGGTGAAATCAGAAATCTTCCAAGAGTGTTGATGAATTTTCACCCTGTTCTGAAGAATTTTCGTAATGAACTGTGGAATAATACACATGAACCGCAGAACTAATACATTAATCTGCAATTCATATGATTATTCCTCAGTTCAGTGCTCAGTTCTGCATCATCCCAATAAAAAAATTATCTGGTGTCCAGTGGCCCCCCCACCATCTGACTGCTCACCCCCTATTGTTTCTCAGGTGCCTAGTAGCACCCCCACACCCTCCAGTCACTCGCCCTGTATTGTTTCTCTGGTGTCTATTGGCACTCCCCACTCTCCAACTGCTCATTCTCTATTAATTTAATAATATGTTTCCCTGTTGTCTAATGGCACTCCCTCCTCTGATCGCTGGCCCCATATTAATTTAATAATGTTTCCCTGGTGTCTAGTCACACCACCCATCCTCCAATTGCTCATCCATTTTGTTTCCCTGGTTTCTAGTGGCAACCCCACTTTCTGATCACTTGCCCCATATTTGTTCCTGGTGTCCAGTGGCACCCCCCCCACCCTCTGATCACTCACCCTGTATTAATTTAATAGTATACTTTCCTGACATCTAGTGGCATCCCCTCCTGCCAATCACTGGTGGACCCATATTAATTTAGTAATATGTTTCACTGGTGTCTAGTGGCACCCCTACCCTCCAATTACTTGCTGCTGCTTAAATCCCATAACCCACTCAAGTCCCTTGCATCTAGTGGCCCCCCAACATCACCCACAGTGGATTGGGTACACCAACCTGCCACTCCCCCTTCCATAGACATTGTTAAGGTGACATTCAGTGCTGTGGGGAGCTAACCATATGGGCACGCCATGGCACCAACTGTCACCTGATCAATGACTATGGAAGGGGGTGTCAGGTTGGCATACCCAACCCAGTTTGGGCAGAGTTAGGGGGCCACTAGATGCCAGGGACTTAAATAGGTTATGGGACCTAAACTGCAGTGAATGATTGGAGGATGAGGGATGCCATTAGACACCAGGGAAACAATATGGTGTGAGCAATCAGAGGGTGGGGGGTGACACTAAACACCAGGGAAACAATGCAGGGCAAGCAATCAGAGGGTGAGTGTGCCACTTGACACCAAGGAAATAATACAGGGTGAGTGACTGGAGGGTGGGGGATGCCACTAGATAACAGGTAAACATAAATATGGGGTGAGTGATCACAGGGTAGGTGGGTGCCACTAGACAGAAGGGAAAATATTATGAAATCAATACTGGGCTAGTGATCAGAGGGCGGGACGCACCACTAAACACCAGAGAAACATATTATTAGGTATCATAGGAACCTACAAGTATGTTAAGGACATAAACAAGAGAAGGCAAGGCAAATTTTATTTTGATGACGTCCAGTCCCAGAGTCTCTGGGCACCTGACAAAATATTACAAGATAAAACAACTATTAAAATCCAGAAATAACAACAATAAATTGAAGTCAGAATTCAATTGTGAAAATTTACTATAGCAGTAGCACAGATGGATGCAGGTTACTCTATAAATGCCAGGCTGAAAAGGTGGGTCTTTAGCCTCTGCTTGAAAACACCTACCAAGATACTGTATAAGTGGGAGAAATCTTTCAGTATAGGAGATGTACAAGAACGAGAGGGCATATTATGAGGTTGGACGGTGGCAGGATAAAGGGGAATGTTAGAAAGTTTTTCTTCATAGAAAGGGTAGTGGATGCATGGAATAGCCTACTTCAAGAGGTAGTGGGAGCAAGCACGGGGGGGGGTCAAAAATGCATGGGATAGGCACAAGAGAACCCTACTGGTGGGTAAGAGAGGCTAAAGCCATGGACCAAATAGGGCCATCAGCCACTGTTACAGGTAGGGAAAACAAGCAGAGTGGAAGGGCCTAGTTGTCCTTATCTGCCAGCAAAATCTATGTTTCTGTGCAATACCAGGCCAGTGATTGGAGGGTGGGGATGCTGCTAGACACCAGGGAAACATATTAAATTAATATGGGTCCAGCAATACACAGTTCATACTTTCACTCCACAGTTCAGTGACCCACTGAAATGCAGAATGCATGTATGAACTGCAGAGTAATGTATTAAACTGCCAAAAGAAATTACGCAGAACTGACCTCTGACATTGATCAGTTGTGAGGATTTTGTTCACAATTTAATACATTACTCCACCATTCATACATTTATTCCACCATTCTAAGCCAGAATTTCTGTGAAAGTTACCAAAATGATTTCTAAACTTTCTTTAAAGGGAAAGTCTGACTTTTGTGCAAATTCCACCAGCTGAAGTTTTTTTGTTTCAACAAAGCTCTAAGTATTGTCAGACACTAAAAGGCCTATAGTAGTCTTGTGTGCAGCAACTAATGATATCAGAAGAACAGGGCAGCACATTCAAGTGGATTTTGAAGAGGTAGGAAACATTTAACACATTTAACATAGGAAACATTTAGGAAAATAGTACACTGTGATTATTTCAGAAATGTTTTCAGTTCCAAGATCGGGCAGAAAAAAAAGACAGTTGAAATTATGCATTTAAATGGCCTGCTGAGAAGATGGAGTGAACAGGAAGGTTTTCATTCCCAGAGAAACTGGGACAGGTTCAAAAGGGATGGAAAAATATAGGGGTTAGATGGCGGACATCTTAACAGAGAGGGGTCACCTGTACTGACTGAAAGAATAACTACAGCATAAAGGAATGTTTAAACTGAGTTCTCGGTGGGGGGAGTATGGGGAGGAGAAACTCATGTAAATAAGGAGAAAAAGTGAATACTATAAGAAAAAAATTGGGAAAATAAGTAACTGGAAGGTATAGGTCATAAATGCCAGGAGTATAAGAAACAAAACAGAGGAATATATCCTGGCAAAATAAAATATTCAAATCTGTGAGATACAGGGACAAGGAGGCAAGAAAATGAAACCTGGAGGAAACAAATAAGGGGTTTCAACTTATTTAATAAAGATAGAAAGGGTAAAAAACTGTGGTGGTTAGTCCTGTATGTTAGAAATGATATTGAAGCAGTGGAATTAAAAAAGAGCAAAGATACAACAATTGGGCAAATATTGGTAAAACTCAGATCTAGGAATGACAAAACATTTGTATAGAGCACCTTCTCTAACAGCAGAACAAAATTCAAGGTTAATAACCTTGATAAATAATCTAAGGGCAGAGGACAAAATTATTCAGTTCAGGCTGATTTCATTGTTCAGCTGAAAGCCTTTACAGTATATTAAAAATATATACAAAACCTCCATATGAATACACAGTATGCAAAATTAAATATCACGATTGCACGTACTATAAATGAACATGTACATTTTCCGTCTGGCGCAGAAAGGCAGCTATCAACATGGATCACTTATCCAAGCCTATTCAGTGAGAAGTTACCAACATTTTATAGACACCCTCTTACGTTAGACATCCAAAAATGGCATTTTTTTAGAAATGAATATTGCTGATCTTCTTTAAAACAAAGCAAACTTTTAGTTTATCAATGCTTTTAGAATACTGTGTAATTCATAGCTCTGTAACACTGCAAAAGAAATAGGAAGTGTGGGGAGTCCCCTTTAACTTAACTTTCCCCATAATAACTTAATAGCATTCTAATATAGAGGAGAACACATGATAAATCTGTTACCTGAAAAAGGCCATAAACACTGCCTGTAGAGGGAAATAATTATTGTAGAATGCCAAAGTGCAAAAAGGGCATTGCAAAATCATGCAGTAGACCCAAAATACTTTGGGGCGAGTTCTGGCCAGTGCATAACCTAATCCCATTCCCATTGTGACAAGACACAAGCTACAGTATACTGCCATCAGAGGAGGCATGTAATTAGTAAATAAAATCAATATGACATACTGTAGGTGCCTGCCCAAAACATGTTATTTTTTAGACCAAATAGGAACATTTTTTTCCACTAACAAGTCTGCCATTTTAAATGAACCATTACAAGGGAACAACCCTTTCACTACAAGGAAATCAACCCTTAGTACCAGCTGTACAGCAGACCTACAAATAAGTTGCAAATTGAATTCAAAGTAGGCCATACTAACCTTAGAGTCTCCCAAACCACCAGTCGCATAGTCTCTTTTCTAAACTTGTTACCTCCAGCAGGCCCAGCCTGCAGCTTCTCAATCCTGCTTCCACAGTGAAAAGTAGGTTACTTGAGTGTACATAACATGTATTTGCATCCTTAGTACAAATAATACCACGTAATTGTGTGCATGCAAACACCTAGAAGCGAACTAATTAGTTTGTATTAAAGGGGCTCTATGTTATATTTCCATTTTCTACTTTCTGATTTTTAACAATAATTCAGGTTACTAAATAGGCAAGCAAGGTTACCGGATGATTAGTTTATTATATAATGGCAATTCTTAGCAGGTTCTTTCTACACCACAGAGAACAACAACTGAGAAAAACAAGCTACAAATAAAGATAAAGTAAAAGATTTAAAAAAGGAAATAAAAAAATAATTAAAAACCGGTCATTCAAGTAAAACATTTAACAGCAGTTCAGCAGCTCATATCCACAGGGAAGTAATTATGCTTGAGGCTTCTACTGCAGTAGGATCAATAAAGACACTTCACTCTCAGTACTGATTCTAACAGTTTTAAACTGAGTCCAGGTTTTTGGATACTAACGTGTGCCTGAAACCATTAGTTTAAAGTTCATTTAGGAGTGATAGGACTGATAATTAAATTGTTCCTTTTAAAGCTCAGGGATTAGAGGAGCCCAGAAAGGATATCCTAGCCTTTTATAGCCCTGGAGATATCAGTTCATTCAGAGGAAAGATTATTAACAAACATATTTCCTGTTCCAGAGTTCAGGTCATTAAAGTTGCATCAAACCTTAAAAATAAAAATTCTTTCAGTACACTGACGCCAAGAAAATAGTTGAAAGATTTGTTATCTTAAAAGGGTTATTTCCTCAGGCTGCTCTGTGGGGAACATCACTGAAAATATACCTTTTGTGATAGCAAGCAATAACAAGCATTTGTCAATGCCGAATGTTGTCTTGCTGACATTGGCATCGGTAGCACAGGAGTTGAACAGAGGCATAATAGGAATGACAGTGAAGTATGAAAGTGACGTCAAACCCCACATCCCCCTTTAGAAACTGACAGGCACTGAGGTGTGCCTTTGGGCATCGGCCATAATGTTCACGGCATTTCAGCTTACCCCACCCAGCAGTGCGACAAATATCGCGTTGTGCCTTGGGGTCCTCGGGCCTTACGCTCACCCCATTCAGCCATAATGCTCATGGCATTTTACCTCACCCTATCCTGCAGACACTGACAAGTGCTGAGGTGTGCCTTGGGGTGTTTGGCTTTACAGTCACCCCATGTCATAAGGACATATGCTGAAATGGTTGCTGCATAGGAGAATGGGGTGAACCATGGGGCCGAAGAGTCCAAGGCACACCTCGATGTCTGTCAGTGGCTTGAGGGTGGGGGGGATGGTATGGCATCAGCATGACAGTTAGCAATGGAAAGACACACCCTTGATGCCTGTCAGTCTGTACAGGGGGGACATTATGGTTAGAAACCATCTAATGCCCTGGCCGTTTGTTGGTATTTGCACTACAAATTTGCAACATGACATTTTTGTGACCCCCACCTCATGAAAGTGTTTGGGACCTCTGCTCATGAACAGTGGTGTTGTGATTTTGTTTATCTGTCCCAAACATTGATTTCTCGCAGTGACCGCGCCATTCTGCGCCAGATGTAGAAAAAAAAAACATTTGGGCAGGATGTGAAAAATGATAGCTGTACCATTCATAGGTAGATGTGAAGAGATGCCAGTGTTGAAAATCTTGACTGAAAATATTAAAAATGCTTGAATTTACGAGCATACGTAGAAACTACACAATGCATACTCGAAACACAGTCACTTAGTGGAATTATTTCACCAAATTTTCAACATAGGCATTTTGGGACCTCTGCTCATGAACACTGCCACTATGATTTTCTTTATCTGTCCTGATCGTTAATTTCCCACAGTAACTGCGCCATAGTGTGCCACTTGTGCAAAAACACATTTTGGGCAGGATCTGAAAAATGACAGCTACAGTATACGGTTCATAAGGGCATGTGCAAAATTTACAATTTTGAAAAAGTTGAGTGAAAACATTACAAATTGTCAAAGTTATGAGTGTGTGAGGCAACTGCGCAATGCACGCTTGTAACATAGTCATTTTATGGACTTTTGTCATCAAATTTTCAACATAGGCATTTTAGGACCTCTGCTCATGAACAGTGTTGCTGTGATTTTCGTAATCTGTCGCGAACACTGATTTTCCACAGTGACCGTGCTATTCTGTGCCGGTAGTGTGAAAACACTTTTCTGCTAGGATGTGAAAAGTGACAGCTACACTGTCCACAAGGAGGTATGAAAAAATGCCAATGATGAAAATCTGGAGTGAAAATATTACAGAGCTGCGAGACTACAGTGTCACGTGGAAACTGCTAGCGCACGCTCATAACATAGTCATTTTTGAAATTTTTCACCAAATTTCAACATAGGCTTTTTGGGAGGCCACCTCATAAACAATGACACTGTCATTTCATTACTCAGTCCTGAAAGATGATTCCGCGCAGTGACCACAAGGTCACCTTTTGGGACAGAATAACGCCATGCCTGTGACTGAATTCATGAGGAGGGGTCCCAATAACTGCATGTTGAAAATTTGGTGCCAAAATTCCCAAAAATGCTCGAGATATGTACCAAAGTTGAAAAAAACCCTATCTATGCCATTATACAGCTTACCGGCATTTCTTTAGTTCGCGGTCGGCTTTGAAGAGTGCAGATGTGTTCCTGGTCCACCAAAGATCATCGCGCTGGGCTCCAGAGGTAAGTATGGGGTGAGGGGGGGTGTGGGAAGGCAGGGTGCACCGAGGGTGGACGCTTAGGCGGGGGGGCCATGGATACAACAAGGGACCGTTTTCTGTTTTACAGGGTTAAAACAAAAAAAAACATCATGGGCTGTTTTTTCAGGGAAATTAGCATGCTGGGGTGGGCTCCCAGCATGCTACCTGTGTTTGATGGGAGGGGGTCTGTAGCCGGCAGGTTGGGCAACCCACGGCACATACAGAGGATTGGGGGTAGTCGCATGAACCAAGGGGATTGGTTTCCTTGGCACACAAGAAATGGGGAATTTATTATGCCGACGGGGATTGGGCACCCCCATCAGCAAGTTAAATTAGATGGGGGCATGCTGACAGGGGGATTTGGCACCCCCATTGGCTTTCAAAGGGATGGTGAAAGGCAGCGGCTGTCCCTTGGCTTCTATGGGGACTATGAGAAGCTGACGGGCAAGCCACCACCATGTTGCTTGATGGGGACACCAGATGAGGCAAACAGTAATTGGCTGCTGCAATCAGGGACTGCCCCATTGCGCTCCCTGATTGCCGTGGCTATTTTCTTTCAAGGTGGTGGCATGTTTTCTGAACTGCTGTCAGAGACAGTGTGCTATGCCATTGGCACCATATAGCCTGGCCACAAAAAGCAGTGGCACCATTGGCTGCAGCAGGACCTCACCTCCGAAACCTGTCTCCCCACTGAAGCAACCACAATGTGTTGTCTGTGCTGCATGCACAAGACAACATAAAAACAGTTAGGCTTTGCTTACATTATTCCAATATTCCATTCTCCTTAGCTGGAAGTCCATTAACAATTAGACAGGCACTTTCAATTTATTTCTTCATCTGGAAGTTCTTGGCTAACCCCCTCTAAAGTGGGGCTCAGTACCCACTGCTCCCAGGCTTCCACCTCCATTGTTCTCAGGTATGGAGGCCTTAGTTAAGGATTTCATATGCCATATGGGGAGTAAAGCAGAAAAAGTCACTCTACTGAATTTAACCTTAAGACTCCCTTCCCAGGCAACAGTAGCATATATTTTTAAAGAATATAAATGAGTCCAACAGTGCATCAGTTACAACCTCCCACTCAAGCTGTGGCTTCACCATCTTCACTGGTCTCTCTGTGGCATCATCTCAGGCCCAGGTAGGAATTAGGAGACCCCTGCAGGCATCCTTCTCCATGTCTTCAATGCCATCCATATCTTAAGCTCACCCTTTTAAAGAGTATTTAAATGTTTTAAATGCTTTGCTGCACGCCACCACCCCAAAAATGGATAACTAATGGAGGCTGTATATAATTTAAATTACTGTGTTCACACCTGCACACTCCTGCATTAACAAACAACATTTGCAGACCAATGACTGGTATTTATTTCAGCATTCAAGTTCTGCAGCCGTATCCGAAGAAAAATGTTTTTTTTTTTTTTATAGAGCTGTTTCATCTGGTCAGGTGCTGTCTGGTTTTTCAGACCCTACCCCCCTTCCATTGACCAGTCACCATCTCCCCTTAGGTCTTAACAGCCTAGTTACCCATAACTTAGCCCACAACCCCCGTAGTAGGGCTGAAGAGGGAAGGCCATCCCCAGAGTCTAGATCAAGTTGGCAGGGCCTGAAACAATGGCATGGGTCAGGGAAGGTGGGTGGGGGTTCCTTACTGTGCAGCCCCTGCTTTTTTTTGTTTACTGCCTGCCCCCCAAGGGTGACATGTATGCCATGGCATAAGTGTTGATTGTGAGACATCACACATACTTGAATGTCTGTGTCTGGCTGTGAGAGAGGAACTACCTGTTGTGTTACCCAGCCTCCGCTGGGTTGAAATCAAGCAGCGGATCATGCTGTCCCCCCATCCTCAAAGGAGGAGAGCTATCTGTGGATGCACCATCTTCCTTCCCCAGGCCTACCCCTGAGCCACCCTGGTCCATTCCCAAACCAGTATTTCCCGTGTGGCTGGAGGTAAGGCACCAGTGCAGCAGCTCTCCATGTCACTGGGCCAAAAGCAGAAAAGCTTTAAAGAGAATTGCATGGCTCCCAGAATCTGCTCCTAGGCTACATCTAGAGTATGGAGTTCAGTACTGGTGCCCACACCTCAAAAAGGACATTAACCTGCTGAAGAAGGTTCAGAGGAGGGCTACAAAGATGATAGTGGGTCTGCAGGGTAAGGCATATGAGAAGAGGTTGGGGGCACTGAACATGTACTCCGAGGAAGACAGAAGAGAGAGAGAGAGAGAGAGAGAGAGAGAGAGGAGGACATGATTGGGACCTTCAAGTACTTGAAAGGGATAAATAAGGTTGATAAGGAGGGTTTCTTTAAGCTGAGTGGCAACCATAACACTAGGGAGCAGAGTCTTAAGCTGGAGGGTGGGAGATTTAGGAGGGAGGTCAGGAAGCACTTCTTCACAGAGAGGGTGATGGACACTTGGAATGCACTGCTGGAAGAGCTAATCTCATTGAAGACAGTGGGAAGCTTTAAGAGAGGCTGGGATAGGCATGGGGGAAATAAGTATCATGGGTAGGAGGAGGAAGGGAGGAGTAGGTAGGGAGGGAGGGCAGGGACATTAGCTCAAGCTGTGGACCCTGCAATACGAGCCGACTTGATAGACCAAATGGTCTTCTTCTGCTGGCTTCTTTGTGTGTTCGTAGGTATGTTCCTCTGCAACCACCATGAGCAAATT
The DNA here is from genome assembly GCA_016271365.2 of Neoceratodus forsteri. Lineage (NCBI taxonomy): Eukaryota > Metazoa > Chordata > Ceratodontiformes > Ceratodontidae > Neoceratodus > Neoceratodus forsteri. The sequence goes on along the minus strand of CM057454.1, from coordinate 339,047,580 downwards.
TGATGTAACAAAGTAAACTCTAGCAAGCATAATTTCAAAGAGGAAAATCTTCAGAAAAATGCTCAAAAAGAGACAAAAATTCCAATCATGGAGTAGCAGGGAGTGGAGCAGCACTGCAAGCATCTTGTTGCTTCACCTTCTCATCACAGGACAAAATAATAATTATGGGAGACTTTAATATGCTGACAATAAATTGGCAAGAAATGGATGGGTGAAGTCACCGAGAGAAAGAATTTATAAATAGTATTCTGGCAGTAAACTTAGACCAGTATCTAACTCAATGTACAAGAGGAGAGCATATCCTCCAAGTAGGGTTGCCACCTGTCCTGATTTTCACAGGACAGTCCTGATTTGAGGGGCTGCTGTGTCCTGCAAAACAACTTGAAAAATACTGCATGTCCTGACTTTATAGTAGAAAAAATATTCTCTAACCTTCCACTAAATGTTGCAGAAAACTATAATACCCTAACTAAAATACATTAAAATGATAAGAAACAATAGAAGCAACTAAGAAACTACAAAACTTAGCTTTAATTCAGATAACATAGAGAAAACAAGTCTGTAGCATTGTTCAAGGTTACGTGCTGTCCTGTGAAAAATCATGCTTCAGTAAGAAATGTCCCACTTTGGGATTCTTAAAAGGTGGCAGCCATACCTCCAAGTTCTTACTTTTTTTTTAACTTACATCATTGGAATGTAACTCCTTCAGTTCTTTACTGTTTGCTGACAATTTGATAATTTTCCCTACTGCTAAAACTTTGATGGAGATTTCTTAGGATATTGAGAGTTGGATTTGACTTCTGTGTGTAGTTAGTTTGTCATAACTCACTTGTTTTAAATTCTAACAAGCATTTGTCAACGCCAAATGTTGATTGTGTTGGTGTGTTGACCACGCTCACTGGCCCTCTGTCAGTCGCTCAGTCTGTTTCGTCCGGTGCTGCAGGCTGCTGTTTTGTACTGGGCTCCTGCCTGCGTTGGCACCTTGTTCTGGCCACTAAGAGTTCTGCAGCTGTCCCAACAGAACTCTGTTGACGTGGTTCACTCCCCCTCTCTCAGTCATGCATTCTGTTTCTCTTGGTGCTGCAGGCTGCCCTTTTGTACTGGGCTCCTGCCTCTGTTGGGGGCTTTTTCTGCCCACAAAGAAATCTGCAGCAGTCCCGACACAGGTCTGTTGAGCCTGCTGACTCCCCCTCTCTCACTCAATCTTTCCATTTCTGCCAGCGCTGCAGGGTGGCCTTTTGTACTGGGCTCCTGCCTGCATTGGCACCTTTTCCTGCCAACAAAGAAATCCGCAGCAGTCACGACAGAGCTCCGTTAAGGTCGTACACTCCCCCTGTGTCACTCACTCTTTCTGTCTGTTCTGGCGCTGTAGGTCGCCCTTTTGTACTGGCTTCTGCCTCTGTTGGCACCTTTGTCTGCCCACAAAGACATCTGCAGCAGTCCTGACAAAGCTCCATTTAGCTCACTCACGCACTCCCCTTCTATCACTCACTCATTCCATTTCTGTCGGCACTGCAGGCTGCCCTTTTCCATTGGACTCCCGCTCTGCTTTCACCTTCTTCTGCCCACAAAGAAATTTGCAGCACTTATAATAGCCTGTTGAGCTCACACCCTCTGTCACCGCTCACTTGGTTTCAAGCAGTGCAGGGCTGCCCATTTGTACTGGGCCCTGCATGCACTGGCACCTTTGTCTGCCCACAAACAAATCCGTAGCTGTCCTGACAGAGCTCTGTTGAGGTCGCTTAGTCTCCCTGTCTCACACGCTCATTCTGTTTGTCCTGGCTGTGTAAGTGGCCCTTTTGTATGGGACTCCTGCCTGCATTGGCGTCTTTTTCTGCCCACAAAGAAATCCGCAGCAGTCCTGACAGAGCTCCGTTGAGCTCACTCAGTCCCCTTGTCTCAGTCGCTCGTACTGTTTCTCCCACTGCTGCAGGCTAGCCTTTTGTACTGGGCCCCTGCCTGCACTAATGCCTTCTTTTGCCCACAAGGAAATCCACAGCAGTCCTGAAAGAGCTCCGGTGAATTCGCTGACTCCCCCTCCGTCACTCGCTGTCTCATTCTGTTTCTCCCAGTGCTGCAGGCTGCCCTTTTGTACTGGGCTCTTATGTTGCACCCTTTCTCTGCCCACAAACAAATCCACAGCTGTTCTGACAGAGCTGCGTTGAGGTCACTCATTCTCCCTCTCTCACACGCTCAGTCTGTTTGTCCTGGCGCTGCAAGTGGCCCTTTTGTACGGGACTCCTGCCTGCATTGGCACCTTTTTCTGCACACAAAGAAATCCACAGCAGTCCTGACGGAGCTCCATTGAGCTCACTCAGTCCCCGTGTCTCACTCGCTTGTACTGTTTCTCCCACCGCTGCAGGCTGGCCTTATGTGCTGGGCCCCTGCCTGCATTGATGCCTTTTTCTGCCCACAAAGAAATCTGCAGCAGTCCTGAAAGAGCTCCGGTGAGTTCGCTCACTCCCCCTCACTCACTCGCTCTCTCGTTCTATTTCTCCCAGTGCTGCAGGCTGCCCTTTTGCACTGGGCTCTTGCATTGGGCCCTTTCTCTGCCCACAAACAAGTCCGTAGCAGTTCTGACAGAGCTCAGTTGAGCGCAGTCACTCCTCCCTCTCAATCGTTTGATCTTAATGTGTCCCACACAGTGATTTCCCACAGCGACCATGCTATTCTGCGGCAGGAGTGCAAAAACACATTGTAGCCACGATGTGAAACATGGCAGCTGTACTGTTCATAAGGAGGTGTGGAAAAATGCCACTGTTGAAAATGTGGGGTGAAAATATCACAAAATTGCGAAGTTACAAGGGTGTGTGCAAACAGGGCAATGCACGCTTGTAACACAGTCATGTCATGGAGTTTCATCACCCGATTTTCAGCATAGGCATTTTAGGACCTCTGCTCATGAACAGTATCACTCTCATTTTCTTAATCTGTCCAGACAGTGATTTCCCACAGCTGCCACTCTATTCTGCCCTGGAAGTGCGAAAACACATTTCAGCCAGGATGGCAAAAATGACAGCTTTACTGTTCATAAGTAGGTGTGGGAAAATGGCAGTGTTGGAAATCTGGAGTGAAAATATTATAAATTTGTGAACTTACGAGCGTGCATGCAAACTGCGCAACGCACGCTCATACCACAGTCATTTTATGGAGTATCATTACCAAATTTGCAACATAGCCATTTCAGGACCTCTACTCATGAACAGTGTCATTGTAATTTTTTTAATCTGTCCTGAACACTGATTTCCCACAGCGACCACGCTATTCTGCGCTGGAAGTGCGAAACCACATTTCCGCCAGGATGTGAACAATGACAGCTGTACTGTTCACAAGGAGGTGTGACAAAATGCCAATGTTGCAAATCTGGTGTGAAAATATTGCAAATTCACGATGTTATGAGCATTTGTAGCAACTGCACGGTGCATGCTCGTAAAACAATCATTTTTTGGATTTTTTCCACCAAATTTGCAACATAGGCTTTTTGAGAGCCCACCTCATGAACACTGGCACTGTTGTTTCGTTAACCAGTCCCGAAAGGTGATTCCGCGCAATGACCGCGAAATCACCTTTCCGGGCCGATTAACACCATGACAGTTCAAGAATTCATGAGGAGGGGTACCAAAAACCCCATGTTGAAAATTTGGTGAAAAAATTCCCCAAAAATGCCCTAGCTATGCAGTAAAGTTGAAAAACCCCTATGTATTACATTATACAGCTTACGGCATTTTGTCAGTTTGCAGTCGGCTTTGAAGAGTACAGAGCGTGTCCCGGTCCACGAATATCATCGTGCAAGCTCCTAAGGTAAGTATGGGGTGAGGGGGTGGGGAGGCAGGGCGGCAGTGGGTGGGTGCGGGTGGGAGGCAGGGTGAGGGCGAGGGGCGGTTTCCTGCTTTCAGGGGAAAAAAATGGACATCAGCAGACCGTTTTTTACTTTGCAGGGCCTCTGGCACACTGGGGTGGGCTCCAGTGTTCCAGCAGTGGCTTTCTTATTCAAGGGGCAGCAATAGCTGACGGGGGATTAGAGCACCCCGTCGGCGAAGGGGGAGGGTGTATTATGCCGGCAGGGGACTGGGCACCCTGTCAGCAGGAACAAAAAGGGGGTGACAGAATGCCGATGGGAGTGGACTCCCCATCGGCAACAAACGATAACAGAAGTTACTACAGCTGGCGAGAGTTGGGCAGCCCGTGGCAGGAACAGAAAGGGGGTTACAGAATGCCGACGGGAGTGGGCTCCCTGTCAAGCAACAAACCAAACAGGGACAACTACAGCCAATGGGGATTTGGCACCCGTTGGAGGAACAAAACCCCGGGGCACAGAATGCCGATGGGGATTGGGGCCCTGGCTATAACAAACATGGTGAGGGATGGTTGAGATTGTTTCGAACACGGCGGCAAGCCACCGCCATGTTCACAAACAATCTCAGGGGTTTACATCCCGCCTTGCAATGATGGGTCGCTCCCTCATTGCAGTGGATGACTGACACTGCAATGACGAGGTGGCCCTTGATTGCAGTGGCTGTTTTTTTAGAAAGTTGTGGCACACTGGCTGAACTAGTGTCAGCAGCAGCATGCCACAGCATTGGGGGAACCGGGGCAAGCCTCTGCAGGCTGTGGGGGCATTGGCCACAACAGTGCCGTGCCTCCACAACCTGCTTCTGTACAAACCTGTCGCAACATGTTTCTTGTGCATGCGCGCAATCAACATAAAAAATGACAAAATCCATGTTATTTAGCACTGTGTCCATTGATGAGCTGGTGCCCCCGGCCCCACCCCTTACACTGCAGGATAGTTGAGGCAACAGTATTGAACAAGTTTTTTCAGTTCAAATACTTGGGGGCTGTTCTAGACCCTGGGCTAACTTTCTCTGCCCATGTCGATTTGGTCAGCCAAAACATTAACCAAAGGCTTGAGGTTTTCTTCCGGTGAAACCCTGCAAACAATAGCTAGTGGCCTGCTTTTCATTTTGACTGTTTCTTGTCTTTTTTTCAATTTGGGTGTCAGGCTGTGTAATATTCTTTCCGTCTTTTATAATATATGTCAGTTTGTTTGGCGTGCTCCTACTCGAACCTACCTCTGTTCATTATATTCCCAGCTGGAATGGTTATCTGTTCTTGCCTGGATTGAATACTGTTTTGATTGCCAAATTTTTAAAGCATTTTTTTCACTACTTCTTTTCCATTATCTGATTTAGTCTCAGTTAGTGTAATCATGCCAAATTTGAGATCAATTAAAGGTCATTCATTGAAACCCACATAAAACAAATCTAAGAATGGTTCTAGCGCTCTCTTGCCAGTTGTCCCTTGCTACTGGAAGAGATTGCCAGAATCTTTCTGACTATTTTGTTCATACTTTGTTTTAAAAAGAATTTGAAGTCATTTTTGCTTATTCAAGGTATTTGTAACTGTTCCTTTAATATGGGTCTAGAAAAAGCTGTGTCCTGGTTGGCTGAGAGGTTTTGGAACCCTGTGCATTAAAGAGTGACAACCACCAGTTAGGGAAACCTTTAAGCATCTTGGATGTAGGGAAACCACTTATCAATGCTTTCCTAGGAGTTCTGAAATAGAATGCTTGTCAGACATGTTAGTAACGTAAAAGCACAGATGCATCCTGAAGTGCCATAAGTTTAAAAAAGTGAACAAATGTTTGTACATCATCCATAAGCACAACATTTTACAGAGACAGTCACACTGTGCTGAAATGCACCATTTTCTGATGTTTATTTACATTAATGCCATGTAACTGTATTGAATATTGTAGACCACCAATCCTTGATATCTTAGTAGATCCTGCAAACATATACGCCTAATGCAACCTCAGCTTACTGAGTGCCCATCAGCCCCACAATCTCCAATGCATTAGAATTCAGTGAGCACCCAGGATCATCTTTATACCACTCTTCAATGGCTGGCAGCCTCCTGATCCACTGTTCCAGTGTAATTTTAATCTCTTCACCACCCCACTGCCATGCCAGCATCAAAGAAACACCACAACAGTCAGCAACACTGCATATTTGTAGGTCTCCTTACCACTGACAGACCACACACAAGTTTTCCATCACCAGGAACTACTGGCCAAAACAGCAAGAGCACTGCATTTAGCACCAACTGTCATAGACTCATGGCAGCTTTATAGATATTTTTTTTTCTTTTTTACATTTGAACTGGGACTGTGAGCATGCTGAGTCATCGGCAAAACCAGAAGTCACACGGTGAAACCTCTGAAACCACAGAAAGGTCATATTTCAAGCATTGCTCCCCCAAGAAACCTAGCAATATTGTCCATTCCCTGTTCCCTGCAAACAGAATCCAACAGTGTTTCTCATCGGCACCTTCCAAAATGAAATGCTGATGTAACCAAAACACAGTAATGCTGCTCCAAATACCTTTGTTCCTGAAAGACAGTGTTGCCACTAATTAACTCCCAAAACTGCTGCTGCCATCCATAACTCCAGAAAGTGCTACCATTTCCAGCTAAGCTTCCTAGTATCCTGAAACTTCTGCCACTCCATATAATAATAATAATAATAACTTTATTTCACGTAAGCACCTTTCAAATTATCAAGGCGTTTTACAAAAAGATAAAACAACAATAATAAAATCAGCAAACACGGTAGTAATGATAATAACAGTCTGAGGGGGTCATACTTATTCGATGCCACTAAAGGCCTGAAGCCATAAAAAGGTTTTCAATGCCTCTTCGAAAACTCACACAGTCATGCACTCCCGTAGCTGATGGGGTAGAGAATTCCAAAGGGAAGGGGCCATGTACATAAATGCATGGGCCCCTGAAGATTTCAAAGACACCCTTGGAATCTCCAGCAACCCCTCGTCAGCCAAACGGAGCTGTCACTCAGGGTGATAGGGAACAAGAAGCTCTTTCAGGTAGTCAGGGCCAAGTCCATGTAGGGCTTTATGTCAGTAAACCAACTTTAAAGGTGATCCACCCCCGAATTGGCTACTTGTGTAGATTGTGCAGCATAGGAGTAATATGGGAGGTTCGAGAAGCCCCCGTCAACAATCATGCTGCAGCATTCTGCATAAGCTGCAGGCAGTGGATATCAACCCCAGGTAGCCCTAAGTATAGGGAGTTGCAATAATCAAGGCACGAGGTCACAAAGGCATGTACCAACATAGGTAAGTCCCCAGATGGAACAAGTTGCTTGATCCTGGAGATGTTCCTAAGGTGATAAAAGGAAGACTTGATGACCGCCGACACCTGAGATCCTAAAATCAGCCCGTCATCAAGCACTACCCCCAGGTCTCGCACCTGTTCAGAGGAAAGGATCTGGAAGCCCCCAAGAAAAAGTCCAGAGGGCTAACCAGCCCTCCACCCCTCTATCCGGTGAATGGATCCACTACCATCACTTTGGTTTTTCCTGCGTTCAACTTTAACCAGCTCAAATTCATCCAATCCTGTGTTTCAACAAGGCAGTTGTTAAATACTGAGACAGCACTATCCTAGTCAGGTGCAAAAGACAGGTAGAGCTGGGTATCATCAGCATAGCAGTGAAACCTCAGCCCATATCATCTTACAATGTCTCCAAGGGGCAGCCTATACATTGCAAACAACATGGAGGACAGCACTGAACCCTGAGGCACCCCACGTGGCAAAGAGAATGGGTCTGAGGAGAAAATCCCAGATACCATTCTCTGACTTCTGCCAGTAAGAAAAGATGTAAACCACCTGAGGACCATACATGTCAGGCCACAGATGGACCTCAGGCACCCCAAGTAGTACCCCATGGTCCACAGTGTCAAAAGCTGAAGAGAGATCAAGGAGCACCATGATAGAATGGTTTCTCCAATCTCTCGCCATCAGGAGATCATTCAGCACCCGAAGCAGTGCCGTCTCGGTACTGTGCCTCTTTCAAAAACTGGACTGGATAGGTTTGTAGATGTTATGGATGGTCAAGTGGTTCTCCAGCTGTACCGCCACTACTTTCTCAATCGCCTTCCCTATAAAGGGGAGGTTTGAGATTGGTCTGTAGTTGGCCAGAGAGTCCGGGTCCAAAGAAGCTTTCTTTAGGAGGGGTGTTACCACTGCCTTCTTCAGGGAGCTTAGAAATTCATCAGATTCAAGGGAGCACTGGACTATCTGTGTCAGGACCAGGCTGATAATATCACAACAACCCATAATCAGGGAAGTTGGGCCCAGATCTAAATAAACTACTGCACATAGGGTGCATACCCTGGACAATCCTCATGACTTTGTCAAACTCCAGCAGGACAAAGGTACTCCAGGAAGCCCAAAGTGAGGTGACCAAGCACCGATCAATAACATCCCCCACAGAGTGAGTCATGAGGATCTCTGACCTGATGTTGGCCACCTTATTTGCAAAAAAACAAGCTAGTTCATCGCACTCCACTTGTGAAAAAGATCTTCAGAGCTGCAGATAGGTTGGGTTGCACAACCTATCAACAGTTCAGAAGAGCTGGGCTGGTTGGTTCTGAGCAGCAGCAGTCTCCCTGGACAGAAATTCTGCCTTCTTATGGGAGATCACTGATTGGTAGGTTTGATAATGCTCAACCGATCTAAGGTGGTCCACCTCCAGGGCGGATTTCCGCCAGTGCTGCTCTAACCTACATCCAAGTCACTGCAACTCCCTCAAAAACCCATCAAACCAAGGGGCCCAGGGGCGGAAGGGGAGAGGATGAACATGGACAGGAGCAATCAAGTCCAGGGCTACAGAAATGGCCTTGTTGTAGGCCAAAACCAAAGTCTCTGGACTCAAGCTGGCCACAGGAAACTCCAAAAGGTCAATCACCACTTCTAGGCCTTCAGGGATCACTTCCCGTAAAGGGCAGTAACTGACCATCTCCACAGGGGCAGGCCTTCGAAGGTGGCACAAAAGTTGAACCTCACGGTGTAGTGTCGGACCAACCAACAGGTTCCAGCCCCAAGTCGGAGGCCTCAGTCCCCAGGAGGAAGCTCAAATCAAGAGGGTGACCATGTTTATGGGTAGCAGAGGTAACAAACTGTGTAAGGCCCAGCAATGTCATCAGCTGGAGGAAGTGCTGTCCAAATTGCGAGAGTTCGTCATTGACCCAGGTGTTGAAGTCACCCAGAACCATCAGTCTGGGCAACTCCAATGCCATGTCAACCACGAAATCCACTACTTCCTGTAGAAATCGCTTCTTGTCCCTGGGTGGATGGCAGATGAGCACCATCCTGCAACCTACACCTGCCCACTAGGTACAGTCAAATGATTCGGCCTCCTCAACTGGTACACTCGTGAGGCCCAACTCGATCTTGAAACAGACCACCACACACCCCCCCACAATCCAATCTCAAGCGGTGTATCACCGAGTACCCAGCCAGAATTGCAGCATCCAATATGGGGTCAGCATTTTCATCCAGCCAGGTCTTGGTGATGCAAGCCAGATCAATTGTTCCAACAAGATCTGCAATAATTGCAGTCTTATTCTTAATAGATCTGGCATTGCATAACACCGCTCGAGTTAGACGGGCTTCAAGGGCCGTCCCGGCTACTTGCCCTCCACAAGTGGCAGTGTCATTGGGTATGGAGACTATACATGGTGCACCACATTCCAGACTCCATTTTGCCCCAGGGCATCTTCTAGGCCTAACAACCCTGATGTGAGAGACCCGTTCATTTGTCCTCTGATGTCTGCATATGCTCCATCCCAAATGAGTCAGGACCCTCTGACACTGTGGCCAACATTTTAAAACAAACCTACAGGGAAAAAAACATTTTACATTATGGGGAAAGGGGGCTTGAGGTGGTAGGAGCACTGACAGAATACCTAGATCAGGTACTACTGCCCTCTAGTGGTGGGCACCACCACGTTCATGTCCACTACAAAACCACATTAAATAAACAATGCAAGAACAGTCTTTTATCTTTCTTTATAATTTTTTTAAATATTTTTTTACTAACATTATCTAACATTCCCTTTTCATATATTCTAATTTTTAAATTTTAGGGACCCATTTTATAAGCACAATAAGACACTCTGGTGCTTTGGTTGTCATGGGTTAATGCATGTCTAGGGGCAGGAGGCACCCCTGGGCATGCATTATCCCATGACAACTAACACACCCCATTATGTCTTATTGCTTACTTATTGTATAATGCTATATTTATTTTTTTATGTTATGTTCGATCATGTATTGTATTCTGGGTCAGTCAAGCCTGAAAAAGGACCCTCATTCCACTGCCCTTACCTGGTTAACACATCAAATAAATACATTTTTTTTAAAAATCCTGGATTTAGTTCTAAGTAACCTTGAGAATGCATTAACTGACTGTAAGGTAAAAGAGCTGATTGCAGGAAATGACAATAACATGTCACTTTTAGTATAAAATAATGAAAATCCAAGATATCAGGCAGCACCAAATTAAATGTTTTAGTAGGCTGGATTTTGAGTCAATGAAAGCTAAATCAATAAAAGGAAATGGGGGGGAAACATTTAATGGAAAAAAAAAAACATTAGGTGAAAGGAGAGGCAGCTTGAAAAATAAGTTAAAGCTTTTAGAAAGCATGTATGTCCAGCGAAAACAAAATATGATAAATACAGAAAGATACTTTGCTGGCTGGATAGGAAAAAAAAAAAGCTTACAAGGCAGCTACAAAGACAAAATGCAAACCAGTTCTGAGAAACATAAAATGTATTGGTAAAAGAATGCAAAAGAGAAATAAGAAATGAAAAAGGGAAAAAGAGGTAAGTCTGGAGAAGAAATTAAAAAATAGATAAAAGTCTTTCTATAACCGCATAGGTAATGAAAGAGGTGGAATGAAACAGGCAGGACCTACAACAGAGGAAGGAAGGAGTAAAACATCACAGAAGGAAATAGTGGACATATTTAATACATATTTTGTAGTGTCTACAGAGTAAAGGAGAGACTAGAAAAATGAAACAGAGATAACGATCATAGCTCAAGAACACAAATAAGAGAGGGTAATGTTTAAGACAGACGAAAAGCTTTGAACCCAAACAAGGCTTTGGGCCTTGATGGTATACATCCAACTGTTATCAGCAAACAGGTGGAAGAACTGACAGGACCATGGTCATGGGTAAAGTCTTGGAATCAATTAAAAGTGGAGACTGAAAATTATATCTCAGAAAAAAAACCTGTGGGACCAGTCACTGCATGTCTTTAGAATAGGAAGATCACGTCAGGCAAATCTGATGAGATTTTTCAAAAGGGGTAGCAAGGCACTGGATATGGGGCTCCTAGTGGATGCATTGTTCCTCGAATACAGCACGGCCTTTAATAGTGTGCAACATTTGCACCTTATTTCAAAATTAAAGGACATGGGAATAAACTATAGAATATTGAGCTGGGTACGATCATAACTAGAAAACAGAAGGCAAAGAGTCATCATATCAATTATTATTGGCATAGGGAGGAGGTTGCCCTTCTCCAGGTTGACCTGGCTAGGATTCGTGAAATGTCCTCCCCCACCCAGGGACCACCAGGGCCAATGCCACTACCTCAGAGGTTGCCAAGAAAGAGGAGAGGCTGGACCATGGTGGGCTCAGGGAAGGAAAGGGTGGTGGAACAGAGTTGCATCTCTCCAGCTGTACCTCTCCACAATTCATACACTCTTCTGGTGGATAGTGATTCCTTTATGGAGGCACCTGCAGTGGAGACCAAGGAGGATGCTGGGAACCTTCACAAAGGAGACCCAGAGGAGGATGGCATGAGACCCCACAGGGGAAGGAAACAACTCCTGGTGGGGGACTCAATCATTACGGGCATAGATGTGGGGGAGGAAGGGGATAGGGAGGTACGGTGCCTGCCTGGCACCACGGCTTGGAGGGACAGGAAGCGATCCCCAGGATCGTTGGAGCAGCTGCACGAGGGAGGGAGCTGGGTGTCATTGTCCACCTAGGGACAAATGACCCGGCTAGAATGGGATTAGAGCAGTGCAAGAGGAGTTTGTAGAGTTGGGGAGGGGCCTTAGACAAGTAGCACATACAGTAACCTTCTTGGAGGCGCTGCCTGTCTATGGCAAGGGTGATGCTAGGGTACTCCTCACCAGGGAATTCAATGAATGGTTGAATAACTGGTGTGGAGCTCAGGGTTTTGGCTTCATTGGGGACTGGGGAGCCACCTGGAGGGATGTAGACCTATACTGGAGTGATGGTCTGCATCTGTCCAGGGGGGGACCAGGATCCAAGGTGAGAGGTTTAAATGCTTCATTGGCAAGCATTTAAACTAGCCGGGGGGGGCACTGAAAAGGAACAGGGAAATCCCAGCCTCCCCCCACAAAATATGGTAATTAGTGAGGTATACACCAAGGTAGAGAAGTCATTAGGGAGCAGGACAGAGGTAAATGTGAAAAAAGGCAAAGGCAGTAAGGACAGAGATGGGACTAAAAGGGGTAAGGCCATCAGAAAGTGGAAGGTGATGAGTACCAATGCCCATAGTCTGTGTAACAAGGTCCATGAACTAGTGGCCTTGATGGAAGAGGGTTGCCTGGATATTGTGGCAGTCACAGAAACATGGTACACAGAGAACCATGACTGGGATGTCAACATACCAGGATACACAATCTACAGGAAGGACAGGGATGGTAAAAGAGGAGGAGGAGGAGGAGCTCTCTATATAAAGGAAAGGATTAAAGCAAGAGAACTAAAGAGTAAACAGGGGGCAGATGAGGCACTCTGGGCTACCCTGGAGACAGGAAATGGCACCACAATCTGCGTGGGGTTGTATACAGACCCCCATCTCAGAGGGAGGGAATGGACAAGGAAATGATAGAAGGCATCCTTAGATTGGCAGAAAAAGGGGAGATATTGTTGATGGGGGACCTGAATATGCCAGATGTTAACTGGAGCACCTTTGCGGCAGGCACATCCAAGAGCAGGGCCATTCTTGATGCCCTACAAGGGGCATGCCTCAGACAGCTAGTATTGGAACCCACTTGGGAGGGAGCAATCTTAGACCTGGTACTCTCAAATGGGGATGGAGAAAGAATCTCAGATTTAGAAGTGGGTAGACATCTGGGAACAAGCGAACACCAAACAGTGTGGTTCACGATAAACACAGCCATACAATCAAGCCATAAAAAAGCAAGAGTATTGGACTTTAGGAGGGCTGACTTTGGGAAAATGAGAGAGTGCCTCAGAAAAGCACTAGAAAACAGGCAAGAAGGAGGGGTGGAGGAAAAATGGGGAGTAATCAAAATAGCCATTACAAAGGCAACAAGCCTTTGTGTAAAGCAAATCAACAAAACACAATGAAGGAAAAATCCACTATGGTTCTCAAAAGAGGTAGCAGGGAAGGTTAAGGAGAAAAGGATAGCATTCAGGGAATATAAGGAAACACAGAAGGAGCAGGACAGAGGACTTTATTAGTTAAAGCAGAAAGAGGCAGAGAAGGCGGTCAGAATAGCAAAGGCCCAAACCAAGGAAAGGATAGCCAACTCTGTTAAGAAGGTGTATAAGACCTTTTATAGGTACATTAGGGAGCGAAGAAAGACCAAAGGAGGGCTACTGAAGCTTAATAAAGAGGAGGGAATGTGGGCAGAGGGTGATAGTGAAAAAGCAGGGATACTGAATGAATATTTCTGCTCAATATTTACAAAGAAAGAGAAGGGGAAGGTACCTAAACCAAACAAGAGAAACACTCTGAAGACAGGGGTCGATACCAGTCCATTTACAAAAGAAAGGGTTCTGAAAGAACTAATAAAATTGAAGGTGGACAAATCAATGGGGCCTGATGGGATTCACCCAAGAATTCTAAAAGAACTAAGGGACTAGTGACACCACTGACTACTCTCTTTAACAAATCATGGCAGGATGGGGTGGTACCTGAGGACTGGAGGAGGGCGGATGTGATTCCTCTTCACAAAAGTGGGAGCAGGGCAGAGGCAGGAATCTACAGACCAGTTAGTTTGACCTCAGTGGTAGGGAAAATGGTGGAATCACTTCTGAAGGAAAGAATTGTTGAATACCTAGAGGCCAGTGGGGCACAGGACCCAAGGCAGCATGAATTCACGATGGGAAAGTCGTGTCAGATGAATCTAATAGATTTCTTTGACTGGGTGACCAAATTAGTAGACCAGGGAGGGGCTGTGGACATGGCCTACCTAGATTTTAGCAAGGCATTTGAAATAGTCCCACACAAAATACTAATACACAAGTTAGCCAGCCTTGGAGTGGGTCCCAAGGTGATAGCCTGGATAAAAAATTGACTAGACAACAGGACTCAAAGGGTAGTAGTAAAAGGAGTCCACAGTGAAGAAAGGAGGGTCACTAGTGGAGTACCGCAGGGTTCAGTACTGGGACGGGTCCTTTTTAATGTCTTTATAAGTGACATTGCAGAGGAACTGGAAGGAAAAGTATGTCTATTTGCAGATGAGACAAAGAGCTGCAACAGAGTTGATATACAGTATGGAGTGGAAAGGATGAGAAGGGACTTTGCAAGGTTGGAGGAATGGTCACATGTATGGCAGCTCAGATTCAATGCAAAGAAGTGCAAAGTAATGCACCTGGGAAACAAAAACCCAGGGGAAGAGTACACAGTGGGGGGTGAGATACTGACAACAGTAAAATTGGAAAGGGACCTGGGGGTAATTATATCAGATGACCTAAAGGTGGGCAAACAATGTGAGAAGGCAGTAAGGAAGGCTGGGGGGATACTGGAATGCATAGGGAGAGGCATCAATAGTAGAAAACAGGAAGTTGTTATCCCTCTGTACAGACAGTTGGTGAGACCCCATCTGGAGTACTGTGTGCAGGAGTACTGTGTGCAGTTCTGGAGACCCCACCTCCGCAAAGACATAGACAGAGTGGAGGCTGTCCAGAGGAGGGCAACCAAAATGGTGCAGGGTCTACACCAGAAGACATACGAAGAAAGACTAAAGGAGCTTAATATGTATACCCTTGAGGAAAGAAGGGAGAGAGGGGACATGATAGAAACTTTCAAGTACCTCAAGGGAATCAACAAAGTCCAAGAGGGTAGCATCTTTCAGAAAAAGAGATGTGCAAGAACAAGGGGGCACAATTTGAAGATAGAGAGGGAATGGCTCAGAGGTAATGTGAGGAAGTATTTTTTCATGGAGAGGGTTGTGGATGCATGGAACAGCCTCCCTGAGGAGGTCGTGGAGTCAAGAACAGTGGGGGAATTCAAGAATGAATGGGACAGGCATAAGGCAGTTCTAGTGGGGGTAGGAGGAAGTAAGCTGTTGGTTAACTAGGATCTGCAGCTTATCTGTTAGGTAGGAAAATGGGCAGACTAGGTGGGCCACGTGGTCCTTATCTTCCATCAAATTCTATGTTTCTATGTTTCTTTGTTTCTATATTTGCATACATGTCTGAATGGGAAGATGTAACAAGTGGGATACAACAAGGCTTAGTTCTGAGTCCCACTTTAACATTTATGTAACATACATGACTTGTGAAGGCAGAGTGTTGCTTGAAAATTTGCCAATGATACCAAAGTGGGATCAGTGGTGGATAAAGAAGAGGCAATAAATAATTTTAGATGAAAAATAAGCAAACTGGAATCTTGGGTAATAAATCACAAACTAGACTTTGATGTTGAGAAGTATGCAATTATTACACTATTATACTTATACCAGTCCATTCACAGAAGAAAGGGTTTTGAAAGAACTCTTGAAACTGAGGGTGGACAAAGCAATGGGGCCTGTTGGGATTCACCCAAGAATTCTAAAAGAACTAAGGGTAGAACTAGTAACACCACTAACTACTCTCTATAACAAACCGTGGGAGGATGGGGTGGTACCTGAGGACTGGAGGAGGGCAAATGTGACTCCACTTCACAAAAGTGGGAGCAGGGCAGAGGCAGGAAACTACAGACCAGTTAGTTTGACTTCAGTGGTAGGGGAAAATGATGTAATCACTTCTGAAGGAAAGAATTGTTGAGTACCTAGAGGCCAGTGGGGCACAGGACCCAAGGCAGCATGGTTTCACAGCAGGAAGGTTGTGTCAGACAAACCTAATAGATTTCTTTGACTGGGTGACCAAAGTAGTAGACCAGGGAGAGGTTGTGGATCTAGCCTACCTAGATTTTAGCAAGGCATTGGACACAGTCTCACACAAAAGATTAATATACAAGTTAACCAGCCTTGGAGTGGGTCCCTAGGTGGTAGCCTGGATAAAAAACTGGCTGGACAACAAGAAGCAAAGGGTAATAGTAAACAGAGTTTACAGTGAAGAAAGGAGGGTAACTAGCGTGGTACCGCAGGGTTCGGTACTGGGACCGGTCCTCTTTAATGTCTTTATAAGTGACATTGGAGAGCATCTGGAAGGAAAAGTATGTCTCTTTGCAGATGACACGAAGATCTGCAACAGGATTGATACACAAGGTGGGGTGGAAAGAACGAAAAGGGACTTGGCAAGGTTGGAGGAATAGTCAAATATGTGGCAGCTCAGATTCAATGCAAAGAAGTGCAAGGTAATGCATCTGGCAAATAAAAATGCAGGGGAAGAGTACACAATGGGGGGTGAGATACTAACAACAACAAAAATCAAAAGAGACCTAGGAGTAATTATATCAGATGACCTAAAGGTGGGCAAGCAATGTGAGAAGGCAGTAAGGAGGGCTGGGGATACTGGGATGCATAGGGAGAGGCATCAACAGTAAAAAACAGGAAGTTGTTATCCCTCTGTACAGACAGTTAGTGAGACTCCATCTGGAGTACTGCATGCAATTCTGGAGATGCCATCTCCGCAAAGACATAGACAGAGTGGAGGCTGTTCAGAGGAGGGCAACCAAAATGGTGCAGGGTCTGAACCAGAAGACATACGAGGAGAAACTAAAGCAGCTTAATATGTATACCCTTGAGGAAAGGAGAGAGAGGGGGGACATGATAGAAACTTTCAAGTATCTCACGGGAATTAACAAAGTACAAGAGGGTAGTATCTTTCAGAAGAAGAGATGTGCAAGAACAGGGGGGCACAATTTGAAGATAGAGAGGGGACGGCTCAGAGGTAATGTTAGAAAGTATTTTTTCACAGAGAGGATTGTAGATGCATGGAACAGCCTTCCTGAAGAGGTTGTGGAGTCAGGCACAGTGGGAGAATTCAAGAATGTATGGGACAGGCATAAGGTAATTCTAGTGGGGGGCAGGAGGAAGTAAGCTGTTGATTAACTAGAATCTGTCGCTTTTCCATCAGGTAGGGAAATGGGTAGACTATGTGGGCCAAGTGGTCCTTCTCTGCCGTTAAATTCTATGTTTCAATGTTTGGGAAATAAAAACAAGAACACTAAATATACATTATTAGGACAGGAGGTAAAAGAGAGAGCTATAGAAAAAAAATCTGAAGATAGTGGTAACAGAGGATTTAAAAATTTGAAAGGACTTGCATGGCGACAACAAAGAAATATTTCAGAATATTAAGCTGTGTTAAGAATATAGAGGCAGAGACAACAGGGTGATCATGCCATTTTATAGAGCACTTCTGAGGCCTCACTCTGAATATGTCAGTCAATTTTGGGCACCTAAAATAAAAAAGTGAACTTAAATAGCTAGAACATGTGCTGAGAAGGGCAACAAAGATGGTAACCGGTATTAAAGAATGTCCCTATGATTAAAGATTGGAAAGCTGGAACATGTATACCCCTGAACAAAGAAGACTAAGGGTGAATCTATGCCTGATATACAGAGCTTTTAAAGAACATAATTTATGGAACTGCTTAGTGCTAAATAATAAATCAGCACCATATGACACTAGAAAGCTTGGGTTATAACTAAATGGAAAATTATGTAAAACAGAAAAGAGGGGACAATAAATAACACAAGGATTTGTAGCTCTTTGAAATGAGCTTCCTAGCAAAGGTCACAGAATCACAGAAATGTACGATGATAAAGCCATAGGGTCACATGGATTCAATCAGTTTCTACTTAAAAAGGTGTATTTTTTATTGCCCATAAAATCTTCCAGAGCCTTCTTAAAGTGGTATAATGTGGTACTGTTTACTACTTCGCTAGGTAGTCTGCTCCATGAACTGATTACTCTTTGACTTATCCAATGCCCTCTTTTGTTTTATAAAATTCACATTTAAGCTGATATTGATGGAATCTACTATTTCTATGTTTGTTACTTGTTAACCCTATGATTTCCCATAGATATTTATCTGTCAGAGCTTTATAAACTCAGCAAGTTGTATGTAGTGAGAATATGGACACATTTAAAAATAATCTTTACAAATGTTACAGAAGTAGCAACAGACAAGGATTTTGCCATTGAGAAATGGAAGAAACTATGGGCAAATTGCCTTACTTGCTTGAAATGCACCTGTGAAACCTATTAAATAGATGCTTGATGCGCTACTCCTGCCTCATGGGCTCAAATAAGGTTGAAGGGCCTGGACTGTTAATACTTGTGGGAACTCATTACCCAGAGATGTTAACATGAAAAACTGCATGGTTCCTGCACACAGGGAAATTAAGTTGGATAGGTCACAAACTAGTACTACCCCTTGGGAAACAGTACCAACCCACTGTGGTCCCCACTGGCACACCCCAACTGAACCCCACATAATACAATAACCATTTGACGCAACAGTAACTTAACATTCTACAAATAATGTCCTGATTATTCAATAATTCAAGCAAGTATGAATGCAGTTTATTGGGGTTAGGAGAACGAGGTATTAATGGAAGAAAAGGCAAGGGTTAAAACAGACAGATTATATTCAAGCAGCATCCCAGCAGTTGCTAATTACCAGTTAGTGCAGCCCATTCCCATAACCAACACTATGCCCTGCCTTACTATACAATTGGGAACTACCCTCTGGTACGAGTATAACTGCCCTAGTTCTAGGAAGCTCCTGGAGAAGTCTTGGTACCCAGGTGTTGGAATGTTGTAGGCCTGATGCAGTTGCACATAGCTGGTCAGTACTGGTGCATGTAAATAAAAAACAAAGAATTCATAACAAACCCCAAATTGTAGTCCTGGCCAGATGACATGGTCCAACAACTCAGAATTACTCTGTGGCCTTGGTCAACTATATATAGATACATGTCACAATCTCATTGGCCTTCTTGAATTACTCATGGTTACCTTTTCAGACTCAACAGCAGCCACCTCTCTCTCTCTCCACAGCCCTGGTTGGATTACATGCTCCTCTATCCATAGAGTGGATCACACTACCAGTTCCTCAGATCTCCTTGCAATCGCATGAAGTGCCTCCACCAATCAGCGGGGCTGTCCAGCAGGGGCTCTCTCTCAGGTGGTTAAGGTGGATGCAAAACTGAGAAGCTCACCTGCTGCACTCTGAATCCTGGTAACACGTGCTGCAAGCTGTCATCAGGCTGAGATGACTGGCACACTGTCTTCAAGGTCTTGGTATAGTTGCTGTGTTCAGCCCTAAGTGGAATTAAGTCTTTTGGCTCCTGTCTTCCAGTCACAGCTGATATGCAACCCACCTCACAGCCCAAGAGCTTGTAACTGACAATTCAGTTTCAGCCAAACATGTTACAGTAGTTCTGTATGCAGCAGCTACTCCTTAGCAGCTGACATTGCACACTTCTCCCTTTACACAGATGTTTGAATGGTGCTGGCTTGCTCTCAAAGACAGAAGGTTTGCCTCCTCAGACAGACAGGAACTCCCTCTGGAAACTCTGCAAGTTCTCTGTAGAAAAACCTGAACAGATATCCTTTTGATTGGCCAAGGTTGGGTGTTGGTCACAGGGGAGCTGGTCTATTGGTTCCTCTGCAGTTGATTCTGTTCCTCAAACTGAGACAAATTAATGAACTCTGGTACCCCATGAGCCCTCTGGTGGCTCTGGAGTAGGCACTGCTGTCCGGTTGGTTTTTTGTTGTCTTCTGCCCCAAGCTGGTAGGCTGAAATGGACAAGAAGTGCAAGAAATGGCAATGGACACCAGTCCCAATTGTACAGTCCCCAAAAGGCTCTAAAAATACATTGGCCCCTTGAAGCTCACTTTGCTCCTCACCCCATGTCCAGTGTGGTAAGCATCAGTGTATGGTAAAGAAGGGAAAATAATTTGTTGCTTCAATGGAACACAAGTACAGGTTCACACGATGCCAAAAGAGTAGTATTTCTCCACACTCACTCCACCGGCCCCAGTGATTCACTCAGTAGTTTGCAGAGGTCGCAAGGAGCAATGAAATGTTTACAGCACAACAGGGCTCCATGCTTGACAATACAGGTAAGCCCCACATATGGAGGTTACAGCAGGATGTCATGCAAGTGGTAACCACATGGTCCATCAGAAAGGATGGGTATGGCATTCCACAGAAAAGTACCTATAGAAAAGCCAGATGACTATGACCCCACCATGAACAGGGACACTAAGGACAAACTGGAACTGGACAAGTGGTTTGTGATGTTGTCAGAGCCAGAGTTCTGACCACCAGAGAGACCAGCATGTAGCTGGAAACAGGTACTGTTGTGTGAACAACTGACAATTCATAGCATGCTCAGGGTCTGGGAGCATTACATGTGTTGTCTCAGTCATGGTGGCTAACACCACGGGTGGCATACTTATGCCTGGATGCCATGTGGGCAGTGCCATACTGTGAAACATAAAAACAGAATTTGTCAAAGTTGGCCCAGTGGCACTGAGGGCAGAGGCACTTGAGCACCTTACCTCTAACCATGCTGGTGACCCATATTCAGCAACGAGTACAGATTGTCAGGGGTCAGCCAAAAAGGGAAAAGATTAAGTGTGGGGAGGGGGGGGAACTACACACTCCGCTGAATGACTGCCACCTGGTGGAGGCCTGCTAGGAGTATGGGTTGAGGAGGGCAGATAGAAGGCATGTGCATGCCTCCACATGGACACACTGATGAGTGTGCCCCAGTGTGAGGAAGGGAAAAGCATAATGGTGGAAAGTGGCAGAACAGGCATGAATGATGCCTGCATGCCAACTCTCACCCACTATATCACTTGGACCCTGAACAGCCGACTGGATTGTGCTTTGGGGGGAAGGATGACCCTCACCTCCTGACCCTGCCATGGGGTAGGGGGTAATCTGTTGTGGTACAGAAGGCTCTGGTCCGTCCCTGGGGAGATACCAGATGGTCGGAGTGGCAGATTGGAACTGAGGGATGCACATCCTATCCTGGCCATGGGAGGATAAAAAGAGGATGGAAAAAAAACAGAATTTGTTGGCAGAAAAGGACTTATAGGCCAATTTAGTGTGCCCTGTTTTTCCCTGCCTATTACTACACCCCAAAAACTGTTTGCTCGATGGTGCCCCTCCCGCCTCCCTTTCTTCTACTTGTTTTGCCCAAGTGCCTAGTCCATGCATGCTTGAAGATGAAGATCGCCACTGTTTTTGCCCCCAACACCTCTTCTGGCAGGGTGCTCCATTTGTCTGCCACCCTTTCTGTGAATAACTATTTCCTTACATCTCTCTTAAAATCCCCCCCCCCAGCATATTGGCATGCTCCAGTGTTCTGCTGCTCCTTCTCCTCTGATAGATATTCTCCTCCTGCACCTTGTTCACCCCCTTGAGGTACTTATAGGTATCAATCATGTCCCCTCTCACTCTCCTCTCCTCCAGGGAGTACATGTTGAGCTCCTGCAGCTTCTCCTTGTATGGTTTCTCATGAAACTCCCACACCATTTTGGTAGCGCTCATCTGGATCATCTCCACCCTGTCAATGTCCTTGCAGAGGTGTGGCTTCCAGAACTGATAACAGTACTCCAGGTGGGGTCTCACCACTGAGTGATGCTATGACAACACCACCTTCTTTTTCCTGCTAGAAATCCCCCTCCCTGTGCACCCCAGCATCTCACTAGCCTCGCCTACTGCTTTGTCACACTGCCCTGCCACCTTGAGATCATTTACCCCAAGTCCCTTTCTCATTTGGTGACTGTAAGTACATCTGCAGTGTGATGTACCCTGGAGACCAGAGCAATCATCCATAGGCCCATTTGCTTGCTAGTACAGTATACATATCTAAGCCAAATGAAACATAGGTATAGGTGTGTGACTTACTTGACGTGTGTGGCATGTGCATTGTCTGACTGTGGCATATTTTGTGAGCTGGTCAATACAGCATTTGGCAATACACACACACATACACACTTACACACACAAATTTTGCCATGTGTGAGGGTGATAGGATGCAGTGGTATTACATGTGCAGGGGTACATGTACGGGTCTGTACCTTTTGTGTACATATGTGCTTGGCCTTCTCAACATTACTGAAGCTTGTAACATTGTGTAGTGTTTCCCTGTGTTCCTGATAACACTTGTCTCTTGCTGTGGAAAGGTATCAGCATGAGTGAAATGTGCATATGCCCATATATGGCCATATCTGCTGCTGCACATGCAGAAAGTGCAGACATCTCCACATTTCTCTTCCACATGGTGCATAAAGTGTTCTGCGGATATGGTTCCAGCTGACATGGCTGTCAAATAACTGCCTACACAACTTTGCTCACAGCTGCTTAAACTTTTGTGGATCAGGCCTACGTGAAGCAACAAGTAAGTTACGTGAATGTCTTATTTAACTTATTTTTATTTTATTTAGAACATTTTTAGCAGAAGGAGAATACTGAGCTAAGAACAGTTCATTTCCAGACACATAGTGCAGGAAGGGTTACAGAGGGTTGCAAATTACAAAACGACATACTAGCATTCCATGATAGAATCCCTATCCATCCATGACCCTAGCCAATGCAGTTCCAATGTCTGTCCTTTCTAAAGATAATTAATTTTATACTTTTAAAATGGCTTTAGAAACACTGGGCACCATTCACAAAACAGGGAGAGGGTACCCACAAATGGCATGTATTCCCCCCAATATACCTCTGCACCCACGGGAGATCCATGTGGGGACCATATTCTCAAACACCAGTTCCCACCCAGCTCCCTTACGCAGCCCCCCCAGGTGCACAGGTTTGCGGGGGCAGTCCAGTGCAGGACTACGGACTCAGCCGCACAGCCAATCTGTGTCCTGGAGTGGATTCCTTGTGCCCGCAGGGCACCATGTTTGTCCCAGCACACAGAACACCAGGCAAGATGTTGGGGGCAAAGATGCCGGCTGACCACCCCAGCCCACCCAGTGTGTGGCAGGGGCATCCCTATTGGGGGGGCTGATGCCTTCTCCCCTGTCCACTGTGGCCAGTGGCTTAATCCCCAGGGGGCACATAACTGGCTGCCCGGGTTTATGGCTGCCCGTGGAAGTTGTAGCCATTCTCTTTGTACACTGTTTTTTTTTTTGTAGTTTCTCTGCTGAGAATGCATTCATTTTAAAGGAGAACTATGCTGAGGATGGGAAATTCAGACTGAGCCAGGCAGGGGCGCAAGCCTGGGCGCAGTGCAACTGAGCTGAGCCAGGGCATTGACCAGGTGCTATTCAACAGTGCTGCGCCATGGCTCAGCACTGTTGAATATGGCACTGAGGGAGCAAGCACTGCACACGGCATAGTGGCACTGCACCAGTGCAAGTGGCAGAAGGGGAGAAGGGGGATGTGCCAGCACAAGTGTGGTTGCGTTAGGCACATCAACTGCAATATTCAGTGCTGGGCATGCAAATGAGGTCATTATGCATGCAAGGCACAAATGAGGCCAGGAGGAAAAAAAGATGCTGGCTGGTGAGGGGTGATGGAGACAGGCAGTAGGAGGGACCACTTGGGGGCCTTGCTGCTCTCAATGATCCTGTCTCATCCTGCCTGACAGAGATTGTGATACTGAGCATGTGGCTTCCCTTGTGGGCATCGCCAACGAGGGACCAAAGCTATTTTTAAAATAAAAAAAAATTGGGAACCTTGGTACACAGCAAGGATCTGGACCTCTCGCTCTTCTCAGGTACCACTGATAGTCTAACACAAAGAGCTGTGTATTATGGCATTTAATACTCAGCTTTTTCAATGGGATAAAATGCAATCCATTAATTATATAGAGAATAATACATGGGGGTGGGGGTAACTTGAACTTTACACACACACAAAGTGTGGGATGCTACATAAACCCCAAGAGTGAAGCTCATGGGGTTTAAAAAAGCATCTCACAAAAAGGGTGTGTTTAAAATTCTGATTTACATACTGCACCCACCCACATTTTTTTTTTTATAAATATCGTTGAGTATTTTTAATAAATGTGGCATACTGCTTCCTCCCTTTACCACAAACTGTCTGGCCATTCACCAAATTTCCTCTCATTCCTCATGTCTCTGCTTCATCTTTCAGGACAAATGGATGCTAAAATCTTTTTTCAAATGCATATTAAAAAGAACAAAAAACATGAACTGAAACTAAACAAGGCCAGCTCCATGACACATGGAGCTGACGCTGGCTATCAAGCATTGCCGGTGCCCCCTACTTGCTAATGCCCACCCCATCTCACTCACTTCACCAATCAGTGTTGATGTCAGGAACTGCATGTGCTTGACTGGCAATGAGTGATTGCAGCTGCCTGGTTGTAATGCATAATTACAACCAGGCAGTTGTAACACTTTTTAGCAACCTGTTTTCAGAACATTAAAAATGCTCACCTGTAATTATAAAGCATTACTACACTGAGATAGTGGTTACATTATGGAATAGTCTACATTTTGAAGTTATGGAAGCTTATTTTTGGGGCTTCCAAAGTGAGAGTAGATATTTGTGTCCATGCTTTATTTGAGTATGGTCACTGCCATGCAGAAGGAGTTGTTAAGTCTCTCCTGTCATTACAAAATTTTCTGCCATCACAATATGCCATTGTTCCACAATAAACTAAAAAATTTGATTCTAATGTATAGAAAACCACCAGTATCTTCTAAAGCATCATAGCCCCAAACTTAACTTTTACTACGGCTATACTGTAATTCAAATATCCAATAATATATACTTTACCATGGTTTGATACAAAATGGTACAAAGAGAACATTGAGCAGTATGTTTTTAACAATTACTGACAAATAGAACACAACAGCCGTATGGGTGTTTTACAGTTCTGGCAAATTCACGGACATGTAAATTGGGTCAGAATTTGACAGCAAAGTACTTTTCTGTAACTTATTAGTGGCAGGTCTCTGCCTCGCACAAGTGATGATAACTGTGTGTATTTGGAATCAAACCATTGTGTCTTTGATTTATACAACATCAGTTTATTTGTTATAGCATTTAAACCTGCTGTTTATTTGAAAACTGAACTGTTTCTCTTTAAACCATTGGCTTCATTGCAGTATTAGGTATTGTGATGTCATCAGTGTTGTGAACACTGCTCTCTGATTGATGCAGTATGCCACTGGGATGAAACTAATCTTCAAGAAATTAATTATCATGGGCTGGCCCAGTGGCACTGAGGATTGAGGTGCTGGACACCACACCTATCACTACGCCAGCGATCCGGGTTTGGAAATGGACTTGGATTGCTTGGGGGTCAGCCGGAGTGAGGAGGGACTGAGCATCCATTGCCTGCTATCCTTCCTTGGGGAGGGGTGACAGTGCTGCAAGCTGTAGCCTAACTCCCAGCAGTGGCTGGTTGCCAGCACAGGCATGCCACTCCGAAGGGGGTAGTCCCGTGTCGGGGGCATATGGCTGCTTCCACAGAGGTGGGTGCCAATCACCCTGCCCATTGCACAGATTGCGGGCTGTGGAGAAAAAGTAGAAAATGGAGCTGACAGGCTCCATGATGGCCGGCTGTACCCGTGCCGACCTCCAGGATCTGGATGTTGGCTTCCAGGGAGGGGAGAAAGTCGACACTCCTCTCCCTGGTCCTGTCACAGGGGGACAACCCTTGGGGGATTTCCCGAATGATCAGGTGTGGGGCACCAGACCAGAGAGGTGAGCCCCTCTAAAGAAGGGGCTTGAATGCCAGCCCCCCCCCAAAAAAAAATTGTAAATGAAAAAAAAAATGGAATCAATTATGACAAAACTAACAACAAGGTATCATAATATCTTGATGTTAGCCACAAAGATAACACTTGGTGTCTTGTCATTTTTATCTCCACATATGTTGGATAGACAGAAATACAAACATACATTATATAGTAAGGCTTTATATAAATTAGGGGTGTACAAATACCTTATTCCAAATATTTAGGCTGAATATTATATTCAGGCCCACAAATATTTTGGCATTTGGTATCTGTAGTCATTGTTTGGGTGATTTAATAAAATAAAAAAAATAAAAAGTAACAGCCCACCCTCCTCCTCAGCCCGAATCCTTTACAGTTTCCACCCACCCGACCACCACCCTCTTTTAGAATCCAAATCCTACCATACTCCCCCCAGCACTCACAAAATTTGATATTTTGAATGTATATTTGAAAAAAACTCCCTTGATGCGTGACCAGCACAAATCACTTGCCTCCAAGTGTGCCTACAGTCTGGAGGGACATAATATTACCATTAGCATTACTACATTATCATTTTCACGCCCATAAAGATCACCCTGGTGAATTCTTACCTCCCCCACTGCAAGAGCAGGAGGCACAAGATACGCTCCACCATTAGCATAAACCTCTCAACCAGGAAAATAATATTCATGCTTCTTCTTTTATCAGGTAACGTCCATGCCAATCCGCGCCCACCACCAGTGTCAAACGCAGGGGGAAACACGAGTAAAGGCCTGAAAGTAGCTGCACTGATCATCTGCAGCCTCACAGCAAAGTTTGACAACTCCAAGTGTAGATGTTCCACCATGTACCTGGCATTCTCTGTCTGACAGAGACCTGGCTGTCAAGCAAGATAAAAGACAATGAAGTGATGCTCCCGGGATATCAAACATTCAGGAAAGACAGGTGTAGCAAGAGAGGCGGAGGAGTCCTTATCTATGCCAGGGATTACCTATGCTGCTCGGTCCTCCCTGTTAGTAGGGTCGAGGATGGTCATGAACTGCTAGCAATAAAAGCACAGGTCGGACGGCAGAGCAAATCTCTAATCATAACCTCGGTTTATCTTCCACACACTAAAGCCAGAGATGGCTCTCCAAAATTACTGGACACAATTCCTACCCTTCCTAAGGGCACAGAGCTTCTCATAACAGGTGACTTTAACATCAACTGGGAGGGCAGGGAATCCACGCCTTTCAAGGACATGGTTACTACTTCCAATCTGACCAACTTGTAGATAGCCCAACAAGGCGGAACCACAAAACAGGAAAAGACACCCTCCTCGATTGGCTCCTCTCGAGTTCCCCTTCTCGGATCTCTGAGCTTAAGGTCCTGCCTGACACCTTAAACGATCATTCTCTAGTCACTTTCACATGGTCAAACAAATTGAGCAAGCCTCCGCCTATCATAATTAATAGTAGGATCTTGAGGAAGGGCAAGCTTGGGGCCATCTTATCTGCCTTCTTCCAGCATGACTGGCCCTCCACCGATCATGCACCTAATATTGACCAGTCCCTCAGTTTCTTTATAGAGGGCTTCAACAACATTTGCAATATCTTTGCATCACTGAGGAAAAGAAAAATTTGGGGTCAAATTAGTAGTTGGATCACAGGGGATCTCCTCACCCAGATGAAGGAAAGGGACAACCTCTGGGAAAAAGCCAGGTCATCTCACAGCAAACACAACTTTCAATGCTATAGAGCTGCAAGAAACCATTGCACCAACCTTATCTGCCAAACAAAGGCCAACTTCAACAAGGAGCAGCTTATTAAAACTTGGGGCAATGGGAAGAGTTTTTGGGAGAACATCAAAAACCTTCTTGGGAAGGATGAGAAGAAGATCCCCCACTCGCTCAACATCAATAACACCACGATTACTGACCCTCGGCATATTGCAGATTCTCTCAACACAGCATTTACTAACCTGACTGGAGTGCTGCCCCCCCCCCGACTACCTGCACCCTGCTGGGGAACAAACCAACTGCACACCTCAAGGGGGCTCAATCCCTGTCTTCTACTTCAAAAAAGTGTCAGTGAAGGAGGCTTACAAACACGTAAAAAAATACTAGGCAAGACCAGAATGGGGAGTGATGGCATTGATATGAAACTCCTATCCCTAACACTGGATGTCATCATCGTGCCAGTTACAAAACTATTTAACAAATTGCTGGCTCTTGCACAATTCCCTATGATCTGGAAACAGGCTCTTGTGATGTCGGTGCACAAGAACTGTGCTATGACATGCACCGCCAATTATAGGCCAATATCCATCCTCTCTCCCTTATCTAAAGCCCTGGAAAAGATTGTGGACACCCAACTCATAGATTACCTCTACAAATACAACCTGTTATGTCCTAACCAACATGGCTTTAGGCAGAATCATAGTACCTCCACTGCCTTGCTGGACTACACTGACTACTCGCACAAGGCACTAGATGAAGGAAAACTGGTGGAATCAGTCTTCATAGACCTCACCAAAGCCTTTGACACTGTCAATCACTCTCTCCTCTTGACTCAACTACAGAACCTGGGGGTTGCAACCACTGCTGTCTGCTGGTTCAGGGATTACCTAACACATGGAAGCCAATGTGTAAAAATTGGACACACAGTATCTAGTTCCAACAAGGTATCCTTAGGGGTCCCACAGGGGTCAACACTGGGGCCCTTACTATTCAGCCTCTTCCTAAATAATCTTCCTGAAGCCTGTGACACAAAACTGATACATTAAGTAGACGATGCTGTACTTCTCACCAGCAGTTCCTCCATAGTCGCCCTCCATTCCGAGCTGCAGGCATCCTTCTACAAGCTGGAAGACTGGTTCTGTAGCAATAAACTTCTATTAAACTACAAAAAGACCAAGGTGATGCTCAGAGCCAGCCTACAGCACAAAAAGAAGCTGCCTCCCCTCACCATCTCCAATAAAGTCAGTGAGCTGCTAGAACAAGTTCACGCCTTCAAGTAGCTGGGGGTCACCATTGATGACTCCCTCAACTTCACCCAACAGATCAACACAGTGGTAAAGGCAATGAACACCAAGCTGGGTGTACTCTATAGGCATAAAAAATATCTCACTCCAGAGGCCCTCCATCTCTTTGTCTCCAGATCCATCCTTTCTACGATCGACTATGGATTGGTGTTCTACGGTTCAGCAACAGACACTGCACTAAAAAGGATTCACATTGCCCTCAATAAGGCATGTAGGCTCACAATGGCTGCAGATCGAAATACCCACACTTGCTCCTTATATAAGGAGACCAACTGGTTGCCACTAAAGAACAGGATTATATTCCAAACATGTCTCCTCAGAAAAAAGGTGCTAATGGGTGAAACCGCTCCATGCATTTCTAGCATCCTAACACCAAGTGCTACCAGCTATACCACCAGAGGCAGGATGAGGGGGGCCCTATCAACACCTTTCTGTCAAACTGTGCAGGGACAGTGTGCTTTCAGCTACAGGGCCCCCCAATGGCTCAATGAAATCCCACTGTACATTCTAAACTCCCAATGCATCTCACAATTCAAAAATGGCCTAAGACAACACCTTCTTACTAGGACAGTTTGTGACTGCCACTAGGACTGTAACACCCATAATGCCCACTCACCCACACTCTCCTTCACCTTTTTTTACCCCCACTCTTCCCCCTTGCCCTATCCCTCTTTCTTCCTCTCCCCCCTGTGCCTTTTCCTCCACTGGATTAACCTTAAAGCCAACCTACTACCACTACCTCCCAACCTCCTAGACAAAGCCACTTCTTCTGGCAGCCCACTCTCTCCCCCCAGTCTCCCCTTCCCCTCACCTTGACTCCTCCTTGGACTCTTACACTAGGTGTCACACCTCTTTATCTCCTTCACTACATATAGACACTGTCCTTTACCCTAGTTGAATGCTCTTGACCCTGAACTATCACCATTGGTACTATGAATGACATTGTAACCTTATTGTATACTAGCTACCTACTATTTGAGTATTGTATATAAACTGTTTGTTATTGTTGTCATTGTCACTGTTTGACATGGAACCTTCGTAAAAGAGCTCTGAGCTCAAAGGCATGATCCAAATCCCTAACTAAATAAATATTTTTTCAGCACAAGTGAGCACTGAAAGATGGTAGCTGTCCGTGGAGGCAGACAGGTTCTTCCAGTCACTCATCATGGGAGTGCTTTTTAAGTAAACATTTAAATCAAATTGTGGGTGATGGGGTGGTGGAGGGTGGGATTGAGATTCTCAGAAAAAGTGGGGGGAAGGGGTGAAAATTGTAAAGGATTTGGGCTTGGGAGGAGGGTGGGGGTTGTTTCTTTCCTTTTTTATGTCTGCAGTGGGTGAAGCCTGCAGATGTTTTGCATCGGAAAAGACCTATATCATGTTTTCCATCCGTGGAACTGTTTTTCCTCTGCCTGACCCTCCCCCAAGAAGCAATCCACCCATGTTGTCCCTATGGACTGCAGCACTGCACTATATCACAGTGGGCGTTTTTTTGGTTTTATGGGTGTTTTTTTTTTTTTTACATTTCTGCATCCCTGCATAGCTACCGATACACGTCTGGCATGCCATGGCGTGCAGCACATGAAAAAACTCTGAAATGCCCAAACCTGTACAAAGGGATTCACTTAATTGATTAATTAAGGGATCCTTTCTTGACGCTCCGCCATTCCAGGATGCACTACATACATGCAGTGCAGCTCATGCAACTGCCAACAGCATTTGCTCTTAATCTTCTTAATGGCATTCATGGGGACAATGCAGAATGGTATACATAGATAAACAGTGTTGTTGCTAGTACTACTACTTTAGAGCTCTAAATGTGTTTTCCTTTCCTAAACGCCTGCTTGATCGCAATAATGTAAAAATAACCTCGACCCCCTTAGTAGCAGATATGAAAAAGTGCATTAGTTTCCTGGACAATGCAGAACAGTATACATAGATAAACAGCGTTGTTGCTAGTACTACTTTAGACCTCTAAATGTGTTTTCCTTTCCTAAACACCTGCTTGATCGCAATAATGTAAAAATAACCTCGACCCCCTTAGTAGCAGATATGAAAAAGTGCATTAGTTTCCCTCAGTCCCCAAGTATTTTTGAACATAAACCAAAACAACTTAAAAACAACAACAACTAACACTGCAACAAAATAAGGATTTACAGGCAACCCGTTTCCTTATCTTCATCTTACAATTGGAGCTAGATTGAGGCAGTGGTTAACTATAAAGATCAGCATATGTTTTTTTCTCTACTGTGAATTTGGAAAAGTGTATCCTTTTCAGAGGTTTAATTGGACATGCATCTTTCTGCACTGAAAGCTATAGGAATGTTCTGCCACTAAGAGGTGACAGTCCCCCACCTGTATTTGTAAAACTGAGTCTCACCACCTAAACATTTCAAATCTAGTCACTAAGATTCCTTTTAGTTGTGTATTTCACTAATTTAGAAATTCATGTGAGACCTCCAAGTTGAGAAAAAGTGCATCCCTTTCCATGCATGCACAAGGTTCTGGGACAAAGTTACAACCAAAAAGGTATGACATCACCTGCAGGCACACACCCAACCATGCAGGATGGGGATGGAGGTGATCAGAGAGGAAGAAAGAGATCCTGCAGCGCCACAGTACAGTATATGTTACTAATGCAAGCTTACCACTGAAGCCTCGAGATGGCACAGAATGCCATTCGAATGCTCAATGGTGCTTTGCAGTTTTGATGCTATTCCCCTGACAATATTCACCCGTTCTCAGAGAACACATTTCATCCACTTTCCTTGTGTCCGGTTTGTATCAGTTTGGCTTTAGAGACCCGATTATTCCTGGCCATAGGCTAAAAACAAAAGCCTATTTCAGCGTGAACAGCTTTTATATTTAATTGGCATGATTTAAAATGAGCATTACACAAATTTTATATTTCTAAAAATCCCTAGCAAAAAAATTGCCATGCCATGTCAGCCTACACTAAACCATGAAAAAGAGAAAACATTTTTTTTTTTGATTTTTGTTGTTGTTGTGAGAATACCTGTATTAGGAAAGCTAAATGTATGAGATACAAGCTTTCTTGGCCACTTTACCTCTTCATCTTTTCATCAGGCATGTCGAGCAATATACGCCTACGTATGTTTTATAAACGTTTAATTCTAATCAAAGAAGGGGATTTTTAGTCAATTTCAGATGCTCAGTTGAGATATAAAGAAGTTTTATAGTGTGCAATTGCATCAAAGATGAGATAATTTTAACATGGAACCATTTAATATTGCTGGTTGTACAACTTCAGGATAAAGAAAAAGAAAGGCAATTAACAGTGTGTGTGTGTGTGTGTGTGTGTGTGTGTGTGTGTGTGTGTGAGAGAGAGAGACTGTATGGTGAATAACAGTATTTATTTGGATTTTTAAAGTTAGTTAACACTTACTGACAGGGATTAAAAAGCAAATTCAAATTTAAACGCACAAATTCAATGGCTCCCCCTTGAGTCGAAAAAGTTAAAAGTAGATGTATATTTTTCAAAATTAAAAAACAGTCTAGATAATTTCTTTATGTTGAGCCCAGTTTGTTGTTTTGTCTTGTAGTATGCTTACTGTGTGCTGCAGAATAGCTTTTGATTATTCATATCTGTCGATCCGTGTGGTTGATGTACTGTAAGTGATGTCAGTGAGACTCGGGCTTCAACATGCATCAGGGCTGTACCCGAGTGTTCTCCCAGCTGGTGCAATATAAAAAAAATCCCTCTAGGTATTAGGAACTCTGCAATTTTCTGCTTGTTTTTCACTAATTTGGCAGTCGCGATTCTAGTTGCATAAATGGCAGTAGTAGTCACTATTCTGGCTAATGAGCTCTTATGTCTGGTCACCATTATACAGATCACTATTTTGTAGTTGCTTATTTGTCAGTTGCAATTGTATAGTCGCTATTTTAATGGGATACCTATTAAAATGTATCAAAAAGCAGCAGCTGTCCATTTTGGAAATGAAAAGCAACATCAGAAACAATGCCAGAGCCCAGGGTGGATTTATCAGTCCCCAGTACGTTTTCAGCTTTTAGTGGGAAAAAGTTACATTGATTACAACAGTCTGCTACTGTTCACAATCATGTCTGTAAATAATGTGAATTTATTAGTTGGCTTTAGCATTGTAGATATTGTGGTGGAGCAACTGCACAGGGAAAAAGGAAAGGAGAAAGCCGTCATTGGCTAAGCAGACTCGAAAACTGAGGCACATAAATGCCTTTGATCAGTTCAGGTTATTAAACGATGAGAGGACCCACCCGATTCAGAATATTTAAAATATCACATCAAGTATATATAATTTGGCCAGTTTATTAGTTTTTAATGTTCTCTTTCCTTTCTTTTGGAGTAATCACAGAACTGACTCCATCTGGCCAGTTATATTTTTTTCCTTTTCTGTGCTCAAGTTGGTACCATGGGACAGTTTAAAAAGGTTTGTGGATTTTTTGGCTGAGTGGGAGCGGGTGATTCCCCCATACCAGAAGTGAGCACTGAGGTCTGATGTCATTTTGCAATTCCATGCTGCCCCTGATACTGCTCTGCTGGGGACCTGCCTTATGTTTCACTTATTTTATGCATCTTCACACACTATTCCCCGCTATTACAAAACAAGGACACCAGTATTTCAAACTTCAGCTCTGCAATAAATCCTAAGTGAATATGCATCACACTCCTGGGGTATTACATCCAGTATGAGAATCGTGGAAGGCCAAACCTCCAATTTGCAACACTCAACGTCATAATGCTGGTCATTAAAAAAAATCCACACAATCATTATAGCAGTTGAAAATGGAATAAAACCACAGCCTCTCTGTATATATTGCAGACTAAGCTGATTCAAAATACAAAAAAAACCTTCTTGTAATTGTTTGTTGCAAGATGTTTCACTGATTCCAATTGACAATTATGTACATTAAATTATGCTTGTTACATTTCCCAATTATATACTGCAAGGTGTTTTTATGGGATAGATGAACCAAAGTCTAACCTGAATTCTATGAATTGACATGATTTAAAATGAGCATTACACAAATTTTATATTTCTAAAAATTCCTAGCAAAAAAATTGCTGGGTCATGTTAGCCTACACTAAACCATGAAAAAGAGAAAATATTTTTTTTAAAATTTGTGTTGTTGTGGGAATACCCTTATTAGGAAAGCTAAAGGCATGAGGTACAAGCTTTCTTGGCATCTTTACCTCTTCATCTTTTCATCAGGCATGTCAAACAACATACACCTACGTATGTTTTATAAAGGTTTAATTCAAATCAAAGAAGGGGAATTTTAGTCAATTTCAGCAGCTCAGTTGAGATATAAAGAAGTTTTATAGTGTGCAATTGTATCAAAGAGGAGATGATTAGTAAGTGTTAAGTAACTTTAAAAATCCAAATAAATACTGTTATTCACCATACAGTCTCTCGTTCTCTCTCAGGCACACACACACACACACACACACTGTTAATAGCCTTTCTTTTTCTTTATTATTTATTCAAAAAATCTCAGTAGCATTAGTGGTTTAGGATGGTGGGAAAAAAACGCAAGGGATATTTCCCTGGTGTCTAGTGCCGCCCCCCCCCCCCATCTGTCTGGTAATATTTTTCTCATTCCCTGGTGTCTAGCGGCACCTCCTCCCCCAGGCACATGCTTGCAAATTATGCTTGTTTTACAGTCAAGCAGCATGGTTGGTGACCTTCTCAACTGACATATTCAGATCTGGAACCAATTGTCAAATGCTTTAGTGAGGTCCACTGTGTCCTGGTCTGATAGCTCTGGAGAACGCAGAACAGAGGAATTCAATGTCTTATCACTGTCCCATAACATAGTATACCAACAAAGCATACCCAACTCAGAGGAAGGAGCACATCTTTAATGTTATACTTCACCATTTTGACATGTCATGCATGTGCAAGTGGCTCACAGCAAAAATGATTGCTGTGCCCAAGATGGACACTGTATCTCACTGCACATGTGTGAACTCCACTGACAGTCTTGGACACAGCGGACATTTACATCATGAACTTCATAACAGGGAGATTGTTTCTGCCATCACTTCCATGCTTTCCTAATAGCTTCATGCAGATGTGTAGGATCTGACCAGAACTTGTTTTTTAAGCAATAGTATTTCCCAAATAGGAAAAGGAGATGTATAGTGTCACTATTTGTCTTTCAGATCTGAGTAATGAATAATGCATTATTCGTGGTATTTGTGAAATACTATTCTTCACTCAAACCCTTAATATACATTGGATTCTTTAAATGCATACACTGTATGTTGAAATGAATGCATCAAGTAGTGAAATTAATGCATATATTGTGTAGTGAAATACATATAGTATGTCAAATAGTGACACATACATTACATACGTACTGTAGTCAGAGATGTGCAAAGTTTGAAAACGTCCCTTTGTGAATTAATTCATGAAGTTTGCAAAATTTGTGAAATGTGGAGTGTAAACTTTGTGATGTGTTCGGCTGGCAAAGTGGCAGTTTTTATTTTAATTTTTTTATTGTTTGTTTATCCAACTTTGTGCTGTCCAGCCGCCCCCATCCGATGACTACCCCCAAGCCCCATCACCTGGCTTCTCTGGGGTTTATCTTGCTTCTACTTGCCCTCTGCCTGAGGGTATCCTCAGAGGAACCTGATCACTGGTGCAAAGCCTGTAGGGGGTCAGGCATCCTCCTGCATCTGGGGGCTTTTCCAGTTCTTCTGCACAGGGCTCACTGCACGTACCATGGACTATGGAATGCTCATACTCTGCCTCTGCAGAGACACCACTGGCATCCTACATGTGGGGTCCCTCTGTCTGCAGGACCCTACTGCACTGCCTCCCAAATTCCTCCTGGTGACAGACGAGCAGACAGATACTGTCACCCCCCCCTTCCCAAGGGAGGAGAGATGTCCTGGGGGTGCTCAATCCTCCCTCCCCTGCTGGCCCCTGAGTGACCCGCATCCATTTCTAAACCTGGGTCACTGACTTTGCAAGAGGTAAGGTGTCCAGTGCCTCAGCTATCAATGCCACTGGGCTTGCCCAAGTGGCACTTTTTCAAGCAAAGTTAAGAAAATTTGCTGATGAAGTTGAAACTTCACCATGACTTTGCCTGACTTCATCTGAAAAATTGCCATTCCCCAGGAAAACTAATTGTGAAGTAGGCAGTTTGTGAAGCTTTTCACAATGGCAAATTTTGCAACTTTGCCAGAACCTCACCGGTGAAGTAAAACATCACATCTCTAACTTTAGTATAGCGTATCACATATACTATAGACTAACATTAGCTCTGCCCCTTGGGATGGCTCACCCCTGCACTAATTTCTTGCTACACTGAGTAAAGTGCTGGCATGGAGAGAGAGGGTGTCTCTCAAACCACAGAAGGTAAAAAAACATGGTTATCTATCTATCTATCAGGACCTCCTTGTGAATGAGCTTGCTCAATGGAGTTTTCCTGCAATAAACTTGAACTTGAACTAACTCTTTCTGTTTTTTCCCCCATCTTGTTTTGCTTGCACAACTGTAATCAAATTTAAGAGTACTGCGATATGACAAAAAATGTTTTAAACAAGCTTAAATACAGTGTCTTATTTTAGCTGTCTTCTATCAATTTACTTTGTTAGTCCAACAGCTTATGTGAGTTGAATGATTCAGAAATCAAGCAGGAAGGGTGATTTGTATTTTTTTTTTCATTTAAAATGTTGTTAACCATGTAATAAAGCACTGGGCAATGTGGCCCTTTCACAAACATGTCCTTGATAGTGAGTGTGGGAATATAGCTTTCACAGTTTTCAGAATACAGAGCCTGTATCAATTTAGTTGTGTTTTTTTTTTATTTATTTTTTCTTCATGTAAGGTTCTTAATTAAGAAATAAAAATATATAATTTTGCAACAAGCACTAAGGGCCCATTCTATAGCTCTGCAATGAAATGCTGCACTGGTGGCATTCACAATCCACTGACAGCCACAAACGTATCTATAAAGCACTGCAACTTACATAGAACTTTAACAGGCACAAAACTAGTAAAATCATGTTCCAGTCACAAGGTAGATCCCATACTCCACTGTAGCAGGGGGGTTTGGGAAACAACATCGGTAACCTGAATTGCTATACTCCAATAGGTTCTTTCAGTCACAAGCCCCTGTGTCCTAAGCCCACTCTGGGAAATAGGTGGGTAGAGAATGGGCCAGCATCTTCCAGTTGGGACACTCCTGACCATAAACAATGTCATTCTACAGGTGCATAGGATTTCATGGCAGGGTTTCTTTGACATGAAAGCAACACAGCAGTCCCAGCAGCTACCCTTCCTCTTCTGTTCTTCCACACACAATTATACAATTAAGTTCACTTTGGGGGAGCTGTCAGGACAGGATCTTTTAAGTATGTACCCCCAGCTCAGACCAAAAATTGCATATTTCTCAAAAGGGCCTCCTCCCTTACCACTGACCCATAAATGGCGAGGAGACAAGAGTATCATAAATCCCCAGCAAGTCAGCAGACCCCCATTCTCCAGTAACACAGTGTGCTCTGCTCACAGTAAACTGTCGCTCCCTATACTGTAGTCTTTACTGCATGAAGAGGGGGTCAAAGTGGTCTGCCCATCCTTCAGTGATCCCGTAAGTCTCTTCTTCATGACTTTACAGCTCACACCTGCAATTGTCCTTGACCTTAGACCTTAGAGGCCCCCAAACTCCACTCCACTGACTGCCCCAACTGGGTTATGATTGAGATTGGGTTGTTTCAATGTTCCTTCCAAGCTCAGTTTTATCTACCATAAGCACTTTTTACACTGTTTTACTCTACACTGAGAGCACAACTATAATGTGTTAACCTACTCCTTTTACATGTTTGTATTACCTACACAGAATATTGTTAATGTATATCTATTAATGTACTATTCATTTTTTTTTCTCCTTGTTGTATTATTTTCCTCACTCTCTCCCCCCTCCAGACACATCTGGAAATGAGCTGTTGTCATCTCAGTATGTCTTTCCTGGTAAAAGATTTGAAGTAAATAAATAAATAGACCAACTGATCAATGCTAGGAAGCCTTAACATGACTTAATGATGTACAGACTGCTCTGCTCTCCTCAGGTCATGTTGTTGACTGCTGTTACCTGCCAGCTCACACTGAGCAGAGCATGCAGAGTTTCAGGGGTCTGCTGAGTAGCAGAGAGTTTATGATATTGTTATCCCCCAGTCATGGCTCCGGAGTCAAGAGGGGAGCTCTCATGAAAAAAATGCAAAATTGTAACTGTAGGCAAGTCAAATTAAGAAAAGGTGACATCTTTAAAAGATGCTGCCCAGAGCTGGCACTGTGCCAACTCTCTTACAGTCCTTTTTCTTCTTTTTCTTTTTTGTTATAAGTGTTGGAGCTAGCCCTAGCCTACCAGGGAGTGGTACAGTGATTGTTTAGCATTTTGTTTTGTTGTTAAATACTAATGAATAGTGAATGACTACTAACAGTATTCATTATTTTGACCCACTCAATGAAGTGTACATTATTCATAGTATTCATGAAATACTATTCACTATTCACACACCTCTAGTAAATATAAACCATTTGAATTGAAGTATTTGTTTTCAGTTTGTAAAAATTGGTACTAGAAACATAAAAATGGATCACAAATGTTTGCTACATCAGAATATAATGAAATCTGATTCAAAGTTTGCAAGCAAATCCAGTGTACCAGATTGAGTTAGCTCTATTTTGATAGCTTTATTTGCTGTTGATATTACAGGACAGTGCAAGACAGTGCAGGGAGCTAAACTGTGAGCACTGAAGGATTGTGGTGCCAAGCTGGAATCACAAATGGGACAGTTCCTCGTAAGACTTTTGATGCAGGCCCTGTACCATTTTGGTTGCCCTCTGCTGTACTGCCTCCACCCTATCTATGTCCTTCTGGAGATGGGGCCTCTAGAACTGGACACAGTACTCGAGGTGGTGCTTAACCATCGATCTATACAGGGGTAACACTACCTCCCTCTTTCTGCTGGTGATACCCTTCCCTATGCACCTCAGTATCTTGCTACTTTAGCTTTCCCCACTGACTTATTACGCTGCTTTGCTACCGTCAGGTCATCCGAAATGATTACCCCAAGTCCATTTCCTGTTTTGTGGTTGCCAATACCTCCCCACCCAATTGGTATATGACCACCAGGTTTCTGTGCCCCAAGTGCATGATTCTGCACTTTTTTGCATTGAAACCCAGTTGCAGAACCCTTGCCCAGTCTTCAAGCTATTTCAGATCATCCCTCATTTTTCCACCCCTCATGTGTCCACTCTGTTGCAGATCTTTGTGTCATCTGCAAACAGGCATACTTTCCCTTCCAGCACTCCAGCAATGTTGCAAATAAAGACACTGAAGAGGACCCAGCCTAGTACTGACCCCTATAGCACCCCACTGGTCACCTTGCCTTCTTCAGAGTAAACACAATTTCCCACCACCCTCTGACTCCTATTGCTTAGTCAACTTCTTATCCATTTTACTACTTTTGGACCTACTCATAGGCAGCCAAGCATGCTTACCATTCCACTCTGTGGAACAATGTCGAAGGCCTTACTGAAATTCAGGTAGGCCACATACACCACTTCACTTTGATCCACTTCCCTGGTCATCCAGTCAAATAACTCAATCAGGTTTGTCTGGCAAGATCCTCCACCATAAAACCATGCTGCCTCAGATCCTGTAATCCACTGGTCACAAAGTATTTTCCAATCCTTTCCTTCAGTATTAATTCCATTACTTTACCCAACGCCGTAGTCAGGCTGACAGGTCTGTAATTTCCTGCCTCCTTCTTAGTATCACTTTTGTGAAGTGGGACCACATCTGCCCTTCTCCAGTCCCCCAGAACTTCCCTCGTATCTAGTGATAGGTTGAAGAGGGCTGCCAGTGGTGCAGCCAGCACCTTCTTAAGCTCCCTCAGTATCCTAGAGTGTACCTCGTCAGGCCCTATTGCATTGTACACTTTTAGCTGTGCTGATTCCTTAAGGACTCTCTCCTCTGTAAAAGGACTAGTGTCCACCTCCCTCCCTTCCTTTAATGCCATTGTCCCTTATATGTGGCCTGTCACCTACCACTTCCTCCGTAAATACTTACTGTTCAATATGTCTGCCTTTTTTTTGTCCTTTTCCACACAAACACCTCCTTCCCCTTTTAGCCTTACTATCCCTCCTTTGGTCTTCCTCTTTTCACTTATATAGCTAAAGAATGTTTTATCCCCCTTTTATACTGACTTGGCAATATTCTCCTCTGTTTGCACCTTTGCACTTCTAACTGCTTTTCTTGCCTCCCTTTGTTTCTCCTGATATGCCTTCTTATCCTCCTCCTTCTGTGTCATCTTGTACCTTCTAAATGCTAGCTTTCTTGCCCATACTTTCTTTGCTACTTCTTTAGAGAACTCTAACGCTCTCTTTTTTCTTTTGCCCTTGTTATCCTGCCTGACACAGAGGTTTGTTGCCTTCTAAATGCCCTCTTTATTTTTTCCCAGTGTTCCTCGACTGCACTCAGTTTCCCTGTCCCTGCTAGGGCATCTCTGAGGAACCACTGATGTAAGACTGACCAGCCCACAGTTGCTTGTCTCCTCCCTGCTGCTTCTGTTATGTAGATGAACCACATTAGTTTCTCTAGTCCTCCACAACCATGCATGTTTCCAGTGAGCTGTTGAACAAGGCTGTCAGAAGGGCAGCTAGTACCTCTCTAAGTTCCTTTAGAACCCTTGGCTATATCCTATCTTGTCCAATAACTTTGTCCCCATTCAGACCTGCAAGCCACTTTTGGACTGTTTCTTTGGAAAATGGACTTGTATCCATCACCCCCATCCCTGCTACACTCTTTGTGTTCAGTCCCCCCCCACTGTAAAGACTTATCAGAAGTAGATAACTTATTTTTCTTGATCCTGTTCTATGCAGTAACCCCCTTCCAATCCTCTCTATCATTCATCTTCCTTTTCTCTTCTCACTTATGTATCTGAAGAAAGTCTTATCCCACTTAGTGATCCCTTTGATTGATTGATTGATAGATAAAAATTTATTTTTTCTCAGGAAAAACATCTGTTGGGAAAAAAGTCCCATTTACAACAAAGTCCTGCATTCCAATTCATTATACAAGTACACTAAACAACATACGAAATATTACGCAAGTGCAAATACACAATCACAATATTTACATTAAAAATATGTACAAGAAAATCTCATATGATTAAATAAAGTAACTTTAAAAATTAAAAGGTTTGTATCAGACTTCAGGTCTTCTGATAAATTATTCCAACTACGTGCTACACTATTCTGAAGTGTACTGTCACCTAATCTATTGAAACATCTGTGCATTAAAATACTGTTTACTGATTTCCTTGTCTTAATATATGTTTCCCTATTAGGTTTTCTTTTCATCTGGTTGTGTAACGGATGATTATATTTTTCATGCAATATCTTATGACATGTAACAAGCCAGAGATAATTTCTATAGGCCTCTGGTTGATGCCAATTTAAGTCTTTATAAATTACACAATGATGCAACTTCTTACT
The DNA here is from genome assembly GCA_016271365.2 of Neoceratodus forsteri. Lineage (NCBI taxonomy): Eukaryota > Metazoa > Chordata > Ceratodontiformes > Ceratodontidae > Neoceratodus > Neoceratodus forsteri. Next base: position 339,006,345 of record CM057454.1, on the reverse strand, counting down.
ACTACCGACAGCAAATTTTCCTATTCTGTTATAAGCTTGATTAATCTGTTTTAAAGCTAGCTGGGTTGAATTCACAGAGATCATAGAACCATATTCCATCACTGGTAGGAGCATCTGTTTTGCCAACTGTTCTCTTGCCACTAATGGCAAACTCCCTGCTACTCTTCTGAGGGCCCCTAGTCTCTGATTTACCTTTTTAGTTTGTCCTGTTATGTGCTCAGTATATGTCATCCTTGAATCTACCTGGAAACCTAAATATCTATAACTAAATACACTTTTAATTATAGTTCCATCTTGAAGGTGAAGTTGCATCTCAGACCTACTTCCCCTATCTTGACCCACTGAGAATAACGTGCTCTGGGTTTTTTTCGAATTGAGGAGAAAGCTGGAGTTACACATCCAATTTTCCTGGCTGGTGGCAGTATAATTAGGTAAGAAGATTATACCACCCTTGTCACACCACCTGGGGCTCCTGGAAGTATAAAGAGTATGTGAGACAAACTGGTTGCACAGCAGTGGGGTTTTGTACTCCTTCCTAAATGGTGCCTATTTATTTGGTTTTTGTTTACCGGCTAAGTACACTAGACAACAATGTTGCCTATATTCAGGCACGAACCAGGAGAGTACAGACAGGGGAGACCAGAGTCAACATTAAAGAGTATTTCATGACGCAGCATGAGGTGAAAACAAACATTTGAACAGTATACAGCCAGGTACAGTCATTATCAGTGATGATAAAGAGAAACAGATAACATTACATTAATTATTTTCATCTGATGATACTATTGATTGGTATCAGGAAGTGTTGTATATGTGCACAGAAACCATAAGCAGTTACCTATCACACAAATGGATTGGCAACAAAAAATACCTGTCCAGTCACAGAGAAAGGAATACAAATGGAGATAATTTATACTACTGTTTTATTCTTTTGATAGTAAGTGTGGGACAGTTAGAAGGTACAATATTTGGAGGATATAATAGGTTACTATGGCACAACTACAGGAGCTGTACCAACAAAGAGGGATTGCCTATGAGGAGCAAACAAAGGCTGACCTCATAGAGATTCTGAACCAAAATGATTGAGGCAACAGTATGTCTGGGGTCTCAGGCTGGCCAGAGATATGAGACTGATGCCAAGGAATGTGAGCCTGAGCCCAGAACCAGGGGAACTGACCAGACCAGACCAGATTAAGATAATGAGACTGGAGCTCACCCTGGTAAAAGCAAGGCAGATGCTAAGCTTCAGAAAGTAAAAGTAGGGGCAGAACTGCAAAAAACTGAAGTTGAATGTAGAAGAGTGAGAGCAGAAGCACCAGCATGAGGTGCAGCTACAGGAGTAGTGACAGAAAGAACACCAAGAGCAAAGCAGTAACATGAATACAAGAGAAAGAGAGAAAGAAAGTAAGAAAGAAAGAAAGAAAGAAAGAAAGAAAGAAAGAAAGAAAGAAAGAAAGAAAGAAAGAAAGAAACATGAACAGGAGAGAGATGAAGATACTATGGCAGAAAGAACCACCACCAAAAAATGTAAGCAGTGGTAAAGAGGGTCCCACCCAAGATGCCAAAATTATTTCTAAGATGTTCCCACTGTGTGTGTGTGTGTGGGGGGGGGATCTTTATATTTTCCTAAAATATTTCAAAGGATTGTGTGGGCAGTTTAACTTGGATACAGCTCTTGGATGACGCACCTGATGCCACCACTCAATGCCTTTGCTAGAATGGACAATGCAGATTGCATGGACTATAGTAAAATAAAAAATGTTTTGAATTTAGCTCTGAGGTGTATAGAATCAAATTTAAGGGGGCTTAAGGAAGCACCAAAGGCTAGTTACATAAAAAGTACTGAATTTGCAACTATGCAATACACTAGAATGTTGGCTAGAGGGTGCAAAAGCAGTTTCTGTTGAGCAGATAAAAGATGTGTTTCTAATGGAATAATTTCTCTAGACAGTGCCAGAGAAGATACATGTAGGGATGTTTTACAGAATGTCTGGTATTAAAGAAACAGTCCAAAAAGCTGATTGGTTTGTGTTCAGCGGGCCATACATCCAGTGGAAAAACAATTGGCTAGAGAAATCAAGTGGTTTTAAGGGAGCCCTGGGGAAGGGCAATCTAAGGCAAACAAAGCTCAGCCTGAACCCAAAGAGGAAAATAATGTTTCCAAACTAAAGAAGCTAAGGGAGGTGTTACATATGCCAAATACGGAGGCATTTATCATTTGACTGCCCAAAGAATATGACTAAGGATCAATGTACAGACAGGGGGAATTAGCTATAGGCCAAGCAGTTAGTGACCTGTGCTGAAAATATAGTCCCTGGTAATTCCACTGCCCATCAGTACCCTGTCTGTATAAATGGTAAAATAATATAGAATGAGAGATATGGGTGCTTCCCTCTTGAGGTGAAGCAGAATTTAATCAACATAGTCTGTCAAGATGCTGACTCATTTTGGTCAAGGCAATTACGGCACCACAACAAGGTCGACAGTGAAAGGGGCAATCTTGACTTTAGATTGCCACTCACTCACATCGCCCTTTGTGCCCACACAATTTCTACCCCCCTTGGTCATGCCCACCCCAGAGGAGGTTATATTTAGTTTGAGGGGATGTGGGGTGAAACCCCCACATTGGGGCAGGCAGAGGGCAAAGCCCCCCGCAAAAGCGACCATTTCCTGGGAGGGCGTTTTGGTGCTGTAACTCCTGGGAGATAAAATGCCTGGTGCTGTGATGCCAGGTGGCATTTTGCCTGAACTGTAATCAGCATCGGCAAAATGTATATCACTGTGGCAGGCATGGGGTCATAATGTCACGGTCAAAACTGCGCACATCAAAAATGCCACACGCAAAGCAGCTTGTGGAAAAATATCAGGGCTATAACCATCCCAGTGGCACTGTGGGTTGAGGCATTGGATTTCACACCTTGCGCCATGCCAATGACCATGTTCGGGAATGAGCATGGGCTGCTGAGGGTCGGCAAGGGAGGAGAAGGATCGAGCATTCCAAGGACTGCTCTCCTTCTCCAGGGAGGGGAGATTTCAGTGGTTGGTGCATGGCTGGCCCCTAGTGGAGGCTGTGGGTGGCTCACTGACTCTGCCAACATGAGGTCAGAGGCAGAGCAGATGCTTGCCAGGACATGAACTGGAGTGTGCATGCTAATGGCTCTGGCATCATTGCACACTCCGCCTCTGAGGGGGCTGCAAAAACTAGAGGAGAACAGATGGCCCTGGCAAGATGACAGAGGGTGCCTTGCAAGTCCCACCTCTAAGTAGCGATGGCACAGGCCACACTAGATCCGGTCTCCACTGGGGTTTGGGGTGCCTCACCGGCCCTGCCAGGGGGGGAGCCCCGGGTGTATCAGTTGGTGTCGACTGCTGGACATCGGGAGGTGGGATGGGGGCTCTCTCAGGGACAAGGCCATGAGCTAGGCACATAAAGTGAGAGCGAATAAAAAAATTATTGGGGCTACAATATACTGGTCACCACAACTACAGGGCACACAGGAGGAATATATTGTTTTTTGAGGGGGACTCCATCCCCCCTCACCCCCACACCCCCAGACTAATTATAATCAACTCTGGGAGGTCATGGACTTTGGGGGAAGAAACAAAATAGACCAGGAACTTTAAAAAAAAAAAGCTGCAGCAGAGTGGGACCTGGGGAGAACCGAACCACAACCCCAGGTCCCCGATGCCGCCAGAGGCAGGATGCTCTAGCCACTCCACCATGGGAGAGGTTCAGTCAATCACCACCCCAGCAGCATCCATCAGCCTTTCCACTGGCAGCCTACAGTGACAGAGGTAGTGGTTCTTACCACATGCTGAAAAAGACCCTGTCACTGTACAACCATTAGCACTTCTTACAGCGCTGTATTTCATGCACGGTTCTCTCCATGCTATAGTGACCCAGTACCACTGTGGAATGCATGAACCTTTAATCAATGAGGGCCTCACACTGCCAGGTCAATTTTCCAGAATTTGAGTAGAGACCAGCCCTGTGTTCTCAGTGCCAATGCCAAAAATCTTCCTAAGCTGAGAAGGTGGGAAAAGGATTCAGAAGGTAGGAATAGTACCCGACTTCCCTATGGAAGTAATTATGGGCAATGATTTTAACAGTTCACTTGCACTCCACTTGCATACTCTGTGACTCTGAGCAAGTCATTTAGCCACCCAGTGCTCCCAGGTCACCCCTGAAAACAGGCACTTGTGTCTAGTGGGCCTTACCTGGTTACCAAAGACTAAAATAAAAATAAATAAATAAATAACAGTAGAACAGATGAGGCATTGTGACCAGAGGTGAGCCCTGCCTCAGCAGCAGTTGGAGTAATCAGTATGGCTGAGGGATTGGCTGGGAGTAGTAGTTCCAAGCTACGGCTACAGATTATAGAGACCCTAGCTATGAGCCAATCTCCTACTAAAGGAGAATGTACTTTAGGGAAAGTTAGGTGTGAGGAATTGAGCAGGGCTCAACAAACTGAGCCATCCCTCCAGAAAATGAGAGAACTGCAGCCAGTGCAGAAGGCAACTCTCAGACAGAAAGTAAAAAGGGAATACACTGGGAGAATGGGCTACTTTACATAAAGTGGATGCTAAAACAAGGACCAGAGGAAGGGGTTCTCTGACAGATATTAGTCCTTTGGGAACACAGGAAGCAGCTCCCTGTCTTAGTCCTTGCATTCCTTTATCTGGATAGCTAGGAGTTAGCCTCATAAAAAGGCAGCTTACAAACACCAGTATTGTCAAAGATGTGGCAAATAACTGTCAAACTTGATCACAGTACCAGAGGGTAGGAAAACTTGGGGACAAGGTTAAAGCTATAATAGATGAACCCTTTTGGTGGGTAACTGTGGATATTGTGGGACCATTAAGTGCACAAAGTCGCCCAGGCAAGCAACACATACTGGTGGGTATAGACTATACAACCAGTACCTGGAGGCTGTAACCATGTCCTCCACAGAGGAAGGGAAGGTGGTTGATGACCTTCTAGAAATATTCAGCTAAGTGAGATTTACCAGGAGATTCTGTCAAACCATGCACCAATTTTATGTCTACTATAATGACCAGACTGTGGGAGAAATGTGGAGTTCAGCAACTCAGAGTCTCTTCATATCACCTGAGACTAATGGCTTGGTTGAGTGTCTTAGCTACATGCTCAAGACCATGTTAAGGGAATTCATTTAATAGCAAGAAAGGGAGTGGGACATGTATTTACCCCATCATTTATTTGCTTACAGGAAAATCTCAAGGAGTCTACAGGGTTTCACTGTTTGAGCTCCTGCTTGGCAGCAGGGTGAGTGGGCCTATAGAACTGATAAGAGATGGATTGGAGAGTTAACATCCTTCCCAAGGGGAATCTGTTGTGGAGTACGTCCTGAATGTCATGTCATGACTCAAACAGCTGATGGGGCTGGCCAAGGAACCCCTAGCTACTGCAAAGCAGGGACAGCAAACATGGTATGACCTTAGTGTTAGAGCCAGGGAGTACATGATCAGACAAGTGATAGTGTTGATCCCAGTCTGACAAAATATGGTGCAGGTGGCCTGGGAAGGACCATACTCCATGGTCAGGAAGGTAAATGATGTGAATTATGTGGTGGAGCTGCCTAACAGGAGACTCAGTCTGAGGATATACCACATAAATATAATGAAATCCTACCATGACTGAGAGAAAATGATCCTAACAGTGTGCAGATATTCGGAGGAAAAGAATGGAGTGGATCCATTAGTGAGATTCAGAAAGAATCCTCTCTGGATGTCATCTCCCTCTCACAGCAGCTGATGCATATCCAAGAAGCAAAGAAAAGTGAGGTGCTGCAGTCCTTGGAGAAATATTCACAGGGAATTCAGGATACACAATCACTGAGCACCATGTGGACACAGGGGCCCAAGCCCCACTGAGGTACAGTAGCCACCCTACAGGATGACAGAGGGAACATATACTATAGGGGAGGAGCTTAAGGAGATGCTCACTCTTCAGGTTATACAGAAGTCCAGTAGTCCCTGGACCTCTACTGTATTGCTTAGTCCCAAACAGTATGGGATCACAAGGTTCTGCATTGACTACTGCAGACATAACAGCTGTATGGAGTAGAACATATACCTGATACCCAGGACAGATGAGGTCCTAGAGAAGTTAAGAGGAGCCAGACACCTAACAAAGGCCTACTAGCAGGTATCCCTAACTCCTGAAGCTAGAGGAAGGGCAGCCTTTGTCACCCTGTTTGACCTGTTCAAATTTCAGGGAATGCATTTGGAATGAAGAATGAACTAGTGACTTTTCAGTGGCTCATGGACCTTATTCTGTCTAGGGTGATTGGCTTCAATACAGGTTTATATGGATGACATTGCCATATATAGCTGAATGAGGGCAGAGCCCATCAGGCATGTGACTGAGGTGCTTCACAGACTGCCACTAGTCTGACAGTCAAGGCAGAGAAACATAAAACAGGTATGCAAGAGGTATTGTACCATGGTCACAAGGTAGGGGGTGTGTACTGTATGTACGGCCTGAGTAGGCAAAGGCTGAGGCCATGCTGGGATAGACCACATCAATAACTAAGAAAAAAGGTGAGGGAATCTCTGGGGACTGCAGGGTATTACCACAGGCAAGGAGGCAGCTGACTAAGGAGCTAGAACTTTACTGCTATAACACTTCTGACTCAGCAAGAGAGCCTGTTACACATCGTTATTGACCTCCTACCCTGTCCTCCAACCTCCCACCCTTAGCAAGTTCCACTTTTATAGGCACTGGATTTGACTGACAACAGGAACTTCCTGTTTGGGATCAGGAAGGGATGGATCACCGAGACACGTAAGATTCGCCATCCTTGAAGGAAAGGAGTAGCTCTCCCTCCCCCCTAGCTGCTGGAGGTCTGACTTTGAGCAAGGAAGAAGGAGAGTACCTAGGAATACAGGAAGTTCCTGTCCCAGAACAGGCAGGGTGGGAGCTGTAAGGACACAAAGGCAGTAGGAAAGTAGTCGGAAAAAATAAATACATAAATAAACAGAGGGAGGAGACAGTAAGCAAACAAAGCAACAGGAGAGGGGCCACAAATAAGACATGATGGGAGTGGTGCAGTGCAGTAGCTGTGGGTGGCAGTCTTTCAGGAGACATTCTGGAGGATGCAGTGCTGTCCCATCTGCAGCACCTCTCTGGGCTGAGGGAGGAGGTTGCTTATCTCCACACAGAGTTGGCCAGGATTCAGGGGACTTCATCCTTCTTCCGGTGACCACCGAGTCCACCCCCACTGCCTCAAAGTTTCCTGGATGGAGGAGTGGCTGGACTATATTGGGCTCGGGAAGGGTGAGGGTGGTGGGGCAGAGGCACATCCCTCCTACAGTTAAACTCCACAACTCCTATACTGTACTGTCAGAGCGGAACTGTCCCATGGAGGCACCTTCAGTGGAGACCAAGGAGGATGTGGGTGTCTTCCATGGTGGAGACCCGGGGGGGGGGAGGACCACAGAGGTGGAAGAAGCAACTCCTGATGAGGGATTCTATTGTTAGGGGGTAGACTTGTGGGTAGATGGAGTGGGAAAGAGGGATGTTAAGTGCCTACCCAGTGCAACGGCTTGGAGAGATGGAAAGCGCATCCCTAGAATCGCTGGTACACAGGGAACCATGAATGGGATATAACCATAGTTACATTCTATTTAGAAGAGACAGGGTGGGAAAAAGGGGTGGAGGGGTGGCTATCTACATCAGGGAGGGAATTAAAGCAACTGAAGTTCAGGGAATGTAGGAGGGAGCAGAAGCACTGTGGGTCACCCTGGGGACAGGAAATGGCACTGCCATTGGCACAGGTGATCTACAGACCACCAGTACAAGTGGAGGAGATGGATGGGGTACTAGTGGAAGCCATCCACAAAATAACAGCTAAAGGTGAAGTGCTGCTGGTGGGAGACTTCAATTTGCCCGATGTGGACTGGAGCACCTAGGCTGCAGCCAGAGCCAGGAGCAGAGGCATACTGGATGCCCTGCAGGGGGGTGTGCCTCAAGTAGCTTGTGGCAGAACCCACCAGAGAAGGAGCAGTATTGGACCTGGTACCCACCAGTGGGGACAGAGGAACCAATGTAACTATGGGTAGTTACCTGGAGTCCAGTGATCATCATATGGTGTGGTTCAATGTGAAAACAGTGGAGGAGTCAAGCCACACGAAAACAAGGGTCCTGGATTTCAGATGGGTTGACTTGCTAAAATGGGGGAATGTCTCAAGGAAGCCCTGGCAGGGAAAGACGAAGGGGGGGGGGATGTAGAGAAACAATGGGCTAACCTTATGGTATCCATAGCAGAGGAAACAAACCTTGTGTTAGGCAAGTAAGCAAAACAAAGAGAAAGAAAAAAAACACTATGGTTCTCAAAGGACATGGCTGGGAAGGTAAAAGAGAAAAGACTAGCTTTCAGGAGGTGCAAGGAAACACAGAGGGAGGAAGACAAGGAGCTGTATCTGGAAAAGCAAAGGGAGGCTGGGAAAGCAGTTAGGCGTGCAAAAGTGCAAGTGGAGGAAAAAATAGCCCAGGTAATTAAGAAAGGAGACAAGACCTTTTTCAAGTACATTAGCATTAGAAAGAAGACCAGGGGTGGGATTATGAGGTTAAAAAGAGAGGAAGGGGGATGTGCAGAGGGGGACCTAGAAAAAGCAACAATTCTGAACAAATATTTTTGTTCAGTATTCACAGGAGAAGGAGAAGGACCACTACTGGGGGATAGGAACACCAGTGGGAGAGAGGTTGACACCATCCTGTTTATGAAGAGTTCTAAAGGAACTCGAGAATCTGAAAGGGGCAAGGCTATGGGTCCAGATGGGATACATCTCAGAATATTAAAGAACTTAGAGAGGTGCTGGCAGCACCACTAACAGCCTTATTCAACAAATCAATAGAGACAGGGGTGGTTCCAGGGAACTGGAGGAGGGCAAATGTAGTCCCTCTCTACAAAACTGGGAACAGGGAGGAGGCTGGCAACTACAAGCCAGTCAGCCTGACCTCAGTGGTGGGGAAATTAATGGAGTAACTGCTAAATGAAAGAACTGTGATACTTCTTGAATCCAGCAGAACACAGAATCCAAGGCAGCATGGATTCACAATGGGAAGGTCTTGTCAAACAAATCTGATAGATCTTTTTGACTGGGTGACCAGGAAAGTAGATAGGGGAAGGGCAGTGGATGTGGCCTACCTAGATTTAAGCAAGGCTTTCAACACTGTCCCACATAGGAGGTTGATAAATAAGTTGAGCAGCCTGGGAGTGGGCCCTAACATGGTAAACTTGGTCAGAAACTGGAATTGGGAGGGGGGGGTTCCAATTCCATCACCGGATAGGGGCACCGGTGTGTGTTGGGGGGATCATGGTTAATTTTTTGGGATGGGGCAGCAGTCTGTGTTGGGGGTGACAGTTACATCCACAGGGCCAGGACTCTGATGTGTGTTGGGAGTGCTGACATATGGGATGGAGGTGGGGGTCCTGGTGGTGGGGGGTTGTCTCTGCCTGGGTACGATGCAAAAGGATCTCAGGGAGGGGGGAACCACTGGACAACATGGCCTGGCCATGTGGGTCTGGGTGCCTGCAATAGTTATTCATGCACCTGGACCTGTGCCTTACCACGCAAGTGATCCACTCTGGGACTGAGGATGGGCATCCAATTGGATGCCTGCCTGGGTACGCTACTCTGCCCTTGGCTGCCCTGTGCAGTCCTGCATGTGGGGGGGCAACACACAGGTGGCTGGTAGTCATGCATACTGGCATGTTCGAACCTGTCCATGGACACGTAGCTACACGGGCAGAGAACGAGCCTCTGGCACGTACATTTCACCTATTAGTGCATAGGCACTTATATGCACAAATGTACACAAACACACACACAGATCACTTTATACAGACTCATATGCATACCCAGCACTACATATTGTACATAGATGGACAGACATGAGAACTACAGACAGACAGACAGATACACACACACACACACTGCTGCATGCACAGATTCACACACACATATAGCACTATATACTCACACACACAAAACAATACTATATACTTTAACACACAAACCACTTCATTTATGAAGGCACACACACACACACACACACACACACACACACACACACTACAACTGCAAAGAGATGCACAAAAATACAGCACTACATACTCAGACATAAGCAAAAACCACTACATTCATGTACACATAGCCAAAAATAGACCCACGAATACTCACAGCACTACAAACTCACACAGTACTGCACACACACAGACACACACACACATATCACTAAATACAGATGCACAAATACAGTACTATGTACCAGACATTGAAACAGTCCTACCTACACAGCAACTCATACTCATGACACAGATGCACAGACGTAGCACTACATACGTAGATGCACACACATATATACACACACACATAGTATTACATATAGAAGCTGCCATACACAGCACTGCATGCTGTAACAGTCTCACACAGAACTACCTACACATACACACAACATTACATGTAGACACTAACACACACCACATAATTACTACACAGACAAACTCACACACACACAAACAAACATACACACAAACACACACTTTTTCCTTCCCACTGGATTCAGCTGCTGCCTCTAGCTGAGCCGTAACTCATCTGGATTTATTACAGTAGTGGTTTAAGGGGACTACAGCAGCACATCTCCAAATGGCAGCAGCAATGCATGCAGTATGAGCTCCAGCAGCATTGGCATGAATGCTATGTGCCGACGTCTGAACTGATGCTTGTAACCTCTCCTTGCCAAAGGGTCCCAGGCATCCAGAGTTTTTCTGGCATTGAATGTGGAACTGTTCCTGGTGTTGGCAGTGTTGTGACATAAAGTGCACAGCACCACTGCCTACTACAGGAAAGCAGCATCAGACCCATAAAAAAGATAGAAGCAAAAGAAAGTTAGCCCAGTCATTGGCCACACTCGTTTCAGTGCTTCAGGTCAAAATAACCCTTCCTCAGGAGGTGTGGCCAAAGAACGTTGATGTCACACTTAAATAAAAGCCCACAATACATATTAATGACACTGAAATTCAAAAACCCCAAATCCTCAACAGACTGCAAATTCAGAATAAGTACTGGTGCAAAGTTATGCACTTCCTCAACTCTGGAATAAAACTCCAAAAATCCATGAGACTAGCCAGTCATATTAAACTGTCATCATTCAAATCACTATATGCATCTTCCATTAAGGAGTCCTGCAGTTGCTTTCCTTGATGTTTGACTAAAGGTATACTGACCTCAGACATTGTACCTCTATTTGACCTCCACTGATCACCCCAATGTGATTTTTACTCATGCTTATCCTCCTCCTCCCTCCCTTCTCCACCTTAGTTGTTCCATATAACCATTGTCCTTCCCTGCATGGTTGCCCACATTGCCTTTGTTATGCTGGTATGTTCAATGCATGTATTGCTATGTGCCTGCTATCTATAAGTGTTCTCTTAGTGTACATATTTAAAATGTATCTTATTCTATTGTATGTAATGACTTTATTTTAATTTTTGTAACATTATTCTGTATTTGATCATGTACCTGTCCAGGTACATCTTGTAAATGAGTTTACTCAAAGGTATTTCACCTGGTAAAATAAAGATTTTTGATCGATTGAAAGAATACAAAAAGTGACATTTAAAATTCAGCAGCAGTAACTAGGTGAGAACGTTATAGCAATGGAACAAGCTGCTATAATAGTGCCATGCTCAAATTCATTGTCTATAGAATATACATTAATAGTGGGATTTATTAGCTGGCCCAGTGGAGTGGAGGGCTGAGGCATCTATGCCTTTTCTCCTGTCATGCCGGCAACTCATGTTCACAGCGGGTCGTTGGGGGTCAGACAGAGAGGGAGAGGCTTGAACATCTAGAGGACAACTCTCTTCCCCCAGAGGAGGGTGGGAGCAGCAACTAGCACTTGCTGGGCCCCTAGCAGTGGCTGGGGAATGGCATGTCATGTCCTGAAAATGTAGGGGGCAGAGGTGGGGCAAACACCCGGTGGGCTGCATATGAAAGCATGTGCAGCTCAGCCATTGGTGTCCTTGCATGCTGTCATGCCCACACTTGAGGGATGGGTCTAGTTTGGAGGAAAATCATGGCAGCTGACCTGCAGGATCACACTGGTTCCTTGCAGGCTCCATAACAGGCCAACTGGACACCTCAGTGAACCAGATACTGTTTGTGGTGGGGGCCTTGCAGGGGGGGCTGCTGACCTCACCATGGGGAGTTAAAAGCCCTGGGGAAAGAGCCAAAGGTAAGTCCCAGTGGATGTCAGGGTGATGGGGCTGAGGGCACCAGTGGATGGGGGCCTGCCGACCAAGGAGCAGAAACAAATTAACATAAAAAAAGACTGGAATATATATACATATATATATATATATATATATATATATATATATATATATAGGTGCAGTTGCGCCCCTAACAATAGGATGGAGTAGGCACTTTAATGTTGGACTCAGAATTTTGCACTTTAATAACTTTGCAACTGTTCAATGGTTTGATTGTAAATTTGGCTTGCACCATCACCTAGTGTAGATCTCTGCATGTGGCAGGTCATGTTCCAGTTGGATGTGTGGTTTCCGAGTTTCAGAGAGGTGAAAAAAGCATGTTTTCACTCATTGACTTTGCTGAGATATTTCTTTGAACTTTTATACTGCCCAGATGGTTTGGAATTTTGGTCTAAGATGTTCAGTGCAGAAAGGGACTAGCCAACAGATGTGCTTTTTGCTAGTCTGTCAAAAAAGAATGTCATTTGTAAGTTACTGCATTTAAAAAAATTTTAAAAATAATACAGATAGCTGTATGAGATGAAAAAAGGAATCCTGTTTCATATGGGAAAATTTGTTTCTCATATGGCCGCATATGCAAAACTGAAAACAAGATGGTGGCCATGTTCATGAGAAGGGGTCTCAAAAAGGGTATGGTTATGCTGACAATTTGGTCACTGTGTCCTATAAATAGAATAACTGTTTCACCTCTCCTGCATCTTCGCTAATCAGTCATGGGGTATGCCTTGGGGTTGTCAACCCTAATGCTCAATCCATTCAACCATGAAAGAAGCTGAGATGTGCAGAGTATATGAGAATGGGGTGAGCGTTAGGGCTAACAACCCCAAGGCACACCCCATGCCTGATTAGAAAAGACACAGGAGAGGTGAAACAGTAATGGTTTTTCCTGTTGCTGTCTGGTGGGTGGGGGGGGGTGTTAGGATTGGAAACCCTAACACTACATTTTCCTACTTTCATCACTTCAACCCTAAGTAGTGCATTAATGAAGTTTTGCAAAGAATCTCCTTACTTTTTGAGATAGTATAATTGTATCCTCATTTGTCTGTGTCTGGCTCTCATCCCTCCTTAGATGCATACATATATGTGGCTGTGGAAGCACAGGGCCCAGAGGACCCTTCACTTGCATTTGTAGTAAAACAGGGATGAAACTGTCAGCCTAGCCATCTTATTACCCTGCCTCATAAATCCAGTAATGAAAATGTTAAAATCCCCACCAAAACGTGTGTCCACAGCACCACAATGCCATTGCATACCAAGGATGCAAAAACACAGTTTGGCCAGAGTTTGAAAAACGACAGCTATCGCGTTCATGAGGTGTAGTAAAAAGATGTGCATGCTGACAGTTTTGAGTTGAAATATGTAAAATTGCCAAACTGATGAGGGAGCATGGCAAAATTTCAATGTATGTGCATAACTTTGGCATTTTTGCATATTTTGACCCCCAAAATCTCAACATAGCCTTCTTATGACCCCACCTGATGAACAAAGGCAGTGATATTTTTTAAATCCCATCCAAAAGGTGATTTCACCAAGCAACTGTAAAATCACCTTTCTGGCTGGATATGCATACTTCCACCACCATTGTTCATAAGGTGGGGTCCCATAAAGACCCCCCCTTATGATGGGGAAATATCAAAACTACCATCACAGAGGCAACAAGCCTTCGTGTGAAGCAAAAAAACAAATCAAAATGAAAGAAAAAGCCACTATGGTTCTCAAAAGAGGTGGCGGTGAAGGTTAGGGAGCAAACGATAGCATTTAGGAAGTATAAGGAAACACAGAAGGAGCAGGACAGAGAACTGTACCAGTTAAGGCAGAAGGAAGCAGGGAGAGTAGTCAGAATAGCAAAGGCACAAACTGAGGAAAAGATAGCTAACTCAGTTAAGAAGGGGGATAAAACCTTTTATAGGTATATCAGGGAACGTAGAAAGACAAATGGAGGGATAGTGAGGCTGAATAGAATGGATGGTGGGTGGACAGAGAGTGACAGTGAAAAAGCAGGGATACTGAATGAATACTTCTGTTCAGTATTCACAAAACAGGAAGTGGGGAGGTGCCTAATCCAATTAACAGAAGCACTCTGGAGAGGGGGGTCGATCCCAGTCCTTTCACAGAAGAAAGGGTTCTGAAAGAACTCCTAAAACTGAAGGTGGACAAAGCAATGGGGTCAGATGGAATTCATCCCAGAATTCTAAAAGAATTAAGCAGAGAACTAGTGACACCACTGACTACCCTTTTAACAAATCATGGGAGGATGGTGTGGTACCTGAGGACTGGAAGAAGGCTGATGTGATTCCCCTTCACAAAAGTGGGACCAAGACAGAGGAAGGAAACTACAGACCTGTCAGTTTGACCTCTGTGGTAGGGAAAGTGATGGAATCACTTCTGAAGGAAATAATTGTTGAGTACCTAGAGGCCAGTGGGGCACAGGACATAAGGCAGCATGGGTTCATAGCGGGAAGGTCATGTCAGACAAATCTAATTGATTTCTTTGACTGGATGGCCAAAGTTGTAGACCAGGGAGGGGCTGTGGACATGGCCTACCTAGACTTTAGCAAGGCATTTGACACAGTCCCACACAAAAGATTAATTGTCAAATTAACCAGCCTGGGAGTGGGTCCCAGGGTGGTAGCCTGGGTAAAACATTGGCTGAACAACAGGACACAGAAGGTAATTGTAAATGGAGTCCACTCTGAAGAAAGAGGGATTACTAGTGGGGTACCACAGGGTTTAGTACTGGGCCCAGTCATTTTTAATGTCTTTATAAGTAACATTGCAGAGGGACTGGAAGGAAAAGTGTGCCTCTTTGCAGATGACACAAAGATCTGCAACAGGGTTGATACGCTAGGAGGCATGGAAAGGATGAGAAGGGAATGGCAAGGTTGGAGGAATGGTCAGAAGCATGGCAGCTTGGATTCAATGCAAAGAAGTGCAAAGTAATGCACCTGGGAAAGAAAAACCCAGGGAGGATTACACAATGGGGAGGAGGAGGAGGTAGTAACAACAACACAAATGGAAAGGGACCTGAGGGTAATCATATTAGATGACCTTAAGGTTGGCAAGCAATGTGAGAAGGCAGTAGGGAGGGCTGGGGGGATACTGGGATGTATAGGGAGAGGTGTCACCAGCAGAAAACAGAAAGTTGTTATCCTCCTGTACAGACAGTTGGTGAGACCCCATCTGGGGTACTGCGTCCAGTTCTGGAGACCCTATCTCCGCAAGGACATAGACAGGATGGAGGCAGTTCAAAGGAGGGAAACTAAAATGGTGCAGGATCTGCAAGAGAAGCCATATGAGGAGAGACTAAAGGAGCTTTATATGTATACCCTTGAGGAAAGGAGGGAGAGGGGGGACATGATAGAAAATGTTTAAGTACCTCAGTGGAATCAACCAAGTCCAAGAGGGTAGCATCTTTCAGAAAAAGAGATGTGCAAGAACAAGGGGACACAATTTGAAGATAGAGGGGACGGCTCAGGGGCAATGTGAGGAAGTATTTTTTCACAGAGAGGGTGGTGGATGCATGGAACAGCCTTTCTGAGGAGGTTGTGGGGTCTAAAACTGTGGGAGAATTCAAGAATGCATGGGACAGACAAGGCAATTTTTTGTGGGGGTAGGAAGAAATAGGCTGTTGGTTAAATAGGATCTGCAGCTTATCCTCTAGGTAGGGAAATGGGCAGACTAGGTGGTCCAAACGGTCCTTATCTGCTGTCAAAGTCTATGTTTCTATGACCATGTTGAAAATTTGGTGTAAAAATATGAAAAAATGGCAAAGTTATGCACAAAAGTTGAAAACTCCAAGTGGCTGTGGGGGTCATAACTGTGGGGGAGATTCAAGAATGCATGGGATAGACACAAGGGAGCCCTGACTACAAAGGCAACTAGAGTGTCAAAATGGGTCTAAAACAAATGGGCAGACTAGATGGACATAGCAGTCTCCTTCTGCCATCAACTTCTCTGTTTCTCTGTTTCTAAAAGTTGAAACCCCCATTGAAATACATTGATTCCCCATATGAAAACAGAACTTGTTTCATATCTCGTCATATGAAACAAGAATCTTTTGCATCATGCGATATGAAACAAGATTTATAATGTAAAAAAAACATATTTTAAGGGGATTTCTGTAACTGATAAGTGCAGAATATCATTTTGGGAGGTTTCTTAATTTGAATTTTGAGGCAAAACTGAAAACAAGATGGGAGCCTAATGAAAAAGGATGATGTCAATACGAACAAGGAATTATTTTCTCATTTCATACAGCTATTTTGATGTGCTTACTGAGCATGCTCAGAACCAATTTGCAAACATTTTAAAATTAAATGCCTTTGAAACTGATTAATGTTCTTTCACCAAACCAGCAACAGGCACATCTGTGGGTCAGCCCCTGTCTACCCTGAAAACTTCACACCACAATTCCAGACCATCCAGGCAGTAGACAAATTCAAAGACAATCCCATTTAAACCAATGGGAAAAACTATGAAAAATCATGTTTTTAACTATCCAGATCTCAGAAACTGCATATCTGACCAGAACAAACTTTGGCACATCCAGAGATCTGTCACAGGAGAATGCATAAACAGTTGCAAAGATATTAAAGTGTAATATTTTTGACTTCCGGTGACGTCAGCAGCCTGAATGGCACCCTAGAGGCATAGCTCCAGCCGTCCACAAACAAACCGATAGGCACCCGAAAATATTTCAGATGCAATCGCCACCTAAGCACACAAGACTGAAAGGGGGAAGTGCTAAAAACTCGAAGACGCCGGCCCAGAAGTTGCAGATGATGTTAAACACAGAAAAAAGACCGCGTCTTGCGGGGTCTGGAGACGAGGAGGAGGCCATGAGGGTGGAAGCAGAACCGGACGCGAGCAGCTCACAGCTGGTGGAGTCTATTCTCCAAACAGCAAAAACAGTCCAGAGGATAGACGCCAACCTGATGGAACTGAAGGATGACCTCAGAAAAATTGAACAAAGAACGGATAAGGTTGAACTGGGTCTGGCCACAGCCCTGGAGCAATCAGACCATCACGACTGTCTCCTGCTGTTTCTTTTGGTGAGGGAGAGGGCGCTTCGAGCTAAGATTGATGATCTGGAGGGGAGAAGCAGGAGACAAAACATAAGAATTTATGGAGTACCAGAGGGAGCTGAGAATGGGGCCCCTGACGTTATTACATTCGTACAGAAAATGCTTAAGAGTTGTTAAAATTACCCCCTGATCTTGATATTTCTATGGACCGGGCCCACCGCTCTCTCACACAGCATCCTACGGGTCCAGGTGCTCGCCCAAGATCGTTTGTGGTAAAGCTCACCGGATACACGGCAAAGGAAGAAATATTAAAGAGAGCCTGGCAGCAAAAAAAGTTAATGTTCGGGAAGCATCGCATAACACTGGACAATGATTATACGGCGGAGGTGCAGGAGGCCCGCCGCACCATGTGGTCTATTATTAAACAGCTCAGGGCCAGAAATTTAAAGGCGCAGATGCTGTTTCCCGCGCGTCTGCGAGTGGAAACTAGACAGGGCACTAAGACATTCGAAGATCTACTGGGGGCCAAGGGATTTCTAGAGGAGGTTGGAATCCACATTCCTGGGCTTGAAAAAGAAAAACTAGAGCAGAAGCTGAAGCACGCGGCCTGGTCGGTGGCGCGGAAGGGTCTCGCACGCCAGGAGGAACTCACAGAGCACCAATTTAAGAGCGGATGTCACAGCTATGCTCAAACCTTATCTGGCAGTGCTAAAACTGGCTGGACTGGCTTCGAGTGAGGCCCCCGAATCAGATGCAACCACCCAAGCAATAATCCCCTCAATGGACACTGCATCTATGGACTGAAGGGTAAAAGGATTCAGCAGGGTGGCAAATAGTTGGGACTAATAGCTGATGGGGAGCCTACCACACAAATGGCAGGTGGAGACCTCTATCAAAAACTGAAATCTCTGAAAGGCTTGGTGCCTGAGCTAGTGGGATAAGGGAGGATGTGTTTTGTTGGGTGAAAAAGGAGGGTCATGGCGGAAACAGGAACATCCTTCCCGCATGCCCTTTACTTCGTTGGGTCCGGGGGCACGTTTTCTTTGTTCTCTCTGGGGTAGGATGGGGGTTGGGGGGGATACCCCAGGGTTGCCTTAACGGGCTGATCTGAAAGAACAAGGGGGTCAGCAGTCTATGAGTAGGCAAGAATCCCTGCTGCAAAAACCGGACCCATGAGGGGGAATGACAGTGCTGCTTATTCCAGATGTTAAATTAGTTAACTGCCAGCATGGTTCTTTGGTGTCTTAGTGGCCCTGGGGACTACTTTAAAGGACTGGCACCTCATGGAATGAAATGGGGTAACTAAATACTCTCCACATGGGCTCCAAACAAACTCTAGACCCCACTGGGGTTGGTTGGGGGGAGGCCTCTTATTTGGTAGAGGACATGAGGGGAGGGGGAGAGAAAAATTAACTGAAACGGGCTAATAGTGGCGGAATCCAACATCTCACTGAGTGAGGCAGGGACTCCTCACATGGTAATCCTATGGGAAGTGCAGGAAGAAACCAAAAGGGTCATACGGGGGGGGAACTGACTCATGTCTTTAGAAGGGGAAGGAGGGTTAAGGGATGGGTGGGTAACTAGCTCAGGGGGGTTGGGGTCTCCTTAGACTGCCGTTCTAATTAAGGACGGCTGGTGGGATGGTAGCCTTTACACGTTGTTAGTTTGAGATATTAGGGGCCATTTGTTTGATAATGCTGATGTCTGTACTACCTCTGGACACGGGGCTTAGAACCGAGAATGGTGTCACTAAGAGGGTTTGCCCGGAACACCTTACAGGACAAAGTGTCTCAGAAGAGCCACAAACCAGTCTTGCCGAGTGGTGGCGGACTGACCTTGGGAGGCGGGTTAGTTTAATGGGGGCTTATGTCTTTCTTCGAGGGTATATAGCCTCATTACAAGAGGTT
The DNA here is from genome assembly GCA_016271365.2 of Neoceratodus forsteri. Classification (NCBI taxonomy): domain Eukaryota; kingdom Metazoa; phylum Chordata; order Ceratodontiformes; family Ceratodontidae; genus Neoceratodus; species Neoceratodus forsteri. The sequence continues at coordinate 338,987,115 of CM057454.1, read as the reverse complement.
ACTGCAGAAAAGATAATGGGGAGGAAGAAGGTTTGTTCATACTTATTAGAAGAGGTAATTTTGCTGTTGGACTTTGTGAAATTTGTTTTATTGGGTTCAGGGTTTCAAGAAGTTGAGAATTACACATCTCTGTTTGGGAGGGTGGGGTAGTACGCAAATTTTTAAGTACACCCAATTAGTTTGGCAGTTTAGTGCCAACAGTTTTCTCTTACTGGACAGTCATCAGATATGGCACAAGGTTGTTCTAAAGATAATGTACAATACTAAGAGCGGAGGGGGGGTGATGGAGCAGTCCCGGGGCAGGAAGAAAACAAATTGATAAAAGAGGCGTGGGGTGGGTTCCTTGCATATATTAAGATTCATAAAAAATGGAAGGTTTGGAAGAGTCTGAAATATGGATAAAGCCACTTCTAAAATCTGTTCTTTTAATGTAAATGGTATAAATCATCCTGCCAAGAGAAAACAACTTCAGCAATTCTTGAAGAGGCAGAAATGCCAAATTCACTTTTTGCAGGAGACCCATTTATCCCCCGGTGAGGGCCTTAAAATTAAAGAATAAGGCATTTCCAGTTGTGTATCATGCATCACTTGCAAAGGGAAGGAAGAGGGGAGTGGCGATACTACTGTCATCATCTCTCCCATTTGAGGAAGAGGAGGTAGTGGTGGACGCGGGGGCATGGTATGTAATGGTGGTGGGAACTGTTCAAGACCTGAAGATAACTCTGATAAACGTCTACGCTCCCCCGGGTTCAGATATGGGCTTTTTTGCAGAATTATTCAAACTAGCTGCAGAAAAGGCCAAGGGAGTGGTAATTGCAGGTGAGGATTGGAATGTAATTATGAATAGAACACTTGATACAACATCAGGTATTCTGGCACCCAGGGACAGATTCTCCAAAGTCCTGAGGAAGCTCATGAGGGACACCGGCTGGGTGGATGTTTGGAAGGAGAAATACCCTCTGGCACGGGACTATACATATTATTCCCCAAGATATAAAATTTATTCCAGATTGGACATGTTCTTTACATAAAATAAAGACCTGGCGGTTTTTGAGTCGGTCTGGGTAGGCTCTGAGAGCCTGTCAGATCATAAACCTATATATGCACAAATCGACCTTCAGTTGCCTAGGAAACCGACACACTGGAGACCGAATGTTAGTTTGCTTAGAGATGAAAAAGTTAAAAGGGAAGTGAAGGACATAATAAAACAAACTATGGAAACAAATGACAACACAGGGGTCACACCTCAGATCCTATGGGATACTATGAAAACTATGATCAGGGGTAGACTTATTGCTATAGCCACGCACAAAAAGAGAGAGAGAGGTAAGCAGAGAGAGCAGCTAAACCAGGCACTCAATAACCTAGAGGTACAACAGAAAATAAAATTCTGTAGGAGGAGAGAAATAGAAATAAAAGAAACCAGGCAGAGACTCCAGAGGTTACAGGCCTTGGAGACTGAGAAAGCACTTATCTTCACAAAACAGGCCTACTATGAGGGGGGAGCGAGAGCCACCCGCCTCTTGGCATACAGGCTGAGACAGCAGGCTTCTAGGGCAAACATTACGGGTCTCTGTAACCTGCACACGGGCTCTGTCTCACATAAATGGGATCATATAGCTGAAACATTAGTCTCATTCTATAGCCGCTTGTACAGATCTCAGCCCAACTCATATACAGAGGAGGCCTCAGGATTCCTGAACTCCTTGAACCTGCCAGGTCTCACAGAGGATGAAAGGAAGGACCTAGAACGCCCAATTACGCAGCAGGAGATTTCTGGTATAATAAAAGACCTTAAAACAGGTAAATGCCCAGGGGCAGATGGGTTCGGGGGGGAGTTATACAAGACATTCAAAGCGGAACTAACCCCTATACTACACGCAGTTTATAATCAGATATGGTTGGAGGGGGAAGTAATCCCCCCCTCGTGGAACTACACCACTATAACGGTGATCCCGAAAGAGGGTAAAGACCCAAAGGAATGTGGATCATATAGACCAATCTCCCTACTTAATGTAGATTATAAGATTTTCACAGCCATAATAGCCAAGAGGATACAACCGCTTACTGCTAGACTGATCAACCCTGATCAAACAGGCTTTGTGGAAGGCAGACAGGCCTCGGAAGGAGTGAGAAGAACCATAAATGTAATTGATATTATTAATAAAAAATGCATCCTGGCCTGTCTTATGAGTTTAGACGCTGAAAAAGCGTTTGATAAGGTCAGCTGGGGCTTCTTATTTCTGGTCCTTGAAAACTGGGCTTCCGTCACTGTTTCTGGAAGTGATTAAGGCCATTTAAGCTTTACCACAAGCCTATGTAAGAGTGAATGGGGGCATCTCGAAGGTTTTGCCTGGGAAGGGGTACCAGACAGGGTTGTCCATTATCTCCCCTCCTTTTCGATTTATACATTGAGCCGCTGGCCCAGGCCATCAGGGAGACAAAAGGGGGTGGAAGGGGTAAGGGTGGACGGGCAGGAACATAAAATTTCACTGTATGCAGACGATGTCCTTTTATACATTACTAATCCAGAAGACTCACTTCCCAAAATCTGGGATATTATAGACAAATTTAGCCAATACTCAGGATACACTATAAACAAAAACAAAACGGAAGTTCTAAAATTTTATTACAACCCCTCTCCTAAGGTGAAACAACTCTTAGATGTGAACTGGAACAGGGGGAAAATGAAGTATTTGGGAATACAAATTCCTAAAAACCTGGCTATGTTGTTCTCGGCTAATTATGATCCAACTGTATCCCAAATTAAACAAGACATTGTGAGGTGGAGGACCCTACGGCTCCCTCTGTACTCAAGGATACATTCGGTCTCAATGAATGTTCTCCCCAGATTCCTGTATCTTTATCAATGTCTACCAATAAAAAATCCATAAGAATCAGTTTCAGATTTGGCAAATGATGTTGAAAAACTTTATCTGGGACAATAGGAAGCCAAGAATTAAGAATACTATAATGCAGTCAAATAAGAAGGAGGGGGGCAGAAATGTTCCTAACCTGGAGGATTACTTTCTAGCTACACAGTTAAGATGGGCCCTCTTGTGGTCAGCCAAAGCCTACAGTGCAAGATGGAAGGCATTAGAGGAGGCTCTGACGGACGGAGTACCCTTGGGGGGGAGGGCCTAGATTTCGGGGACTTGCAAAATAGACCGAACCATCTCACTTATTACATTGCAAAATACCCTAGGATCTCTAAAACGGCTGTGGGCTAAACATGTCCTAGAGGAGGAGCTATGGCCCCTGAAATGGATTGCTTGGGACCCGGATTTCCCCCCATCTAAACAAGATCTTACCTTTAAAAGATGGGGAAGGATGGGTCTTAACTCCTATAGTCACTTCATGAAGGGGAGGATGTGTGGAATTCAACCAACTTAGGGAGGATTTCTTTCTGAGACAGGTGGATTATTTTAGATATCTTCAAGTTAGGTCCCACATAAACCAGAAAAACAAGCACACATCCGGAACAAAGACACTCCAAAGCTTCTACAAATCATAGAGAAACCATCAACTCTGGGAGAAATAAGGGACTGATCTCGGGAATCTATGGAGCCCTGAGAGATAGAGGGGGGAATAAGACCTTACAGATTAGGTCTAGATGGGAACAAGAGATAGGGGAGCCCCTTGAGGATAGGGAGTGGTAAACTGCTCTGGCTTTACCCTGTAGGACCACGTCCTCACCATTGTGGAAAGAGTTCGAATGGAAGGTCAGATTGAGATTTTTCATCTCACCAAAGATACAGATCAAACGGGATAAGAAGGGTTCAGGACATTGTTGGCGGGGATGTGGGGCTTTGAATGCGAATCATTTGCATGTTTTTTGGTTGTGTCCGATCTTGGGGAATTTTTGGTCGATGGCTGAACAGAAGATAAGACTAACATTTGACATTCAATACAGGTTAGGTCCTAAACATTTGGTATTGGGAGTCAAACCAGAGGACCTTAGGGGGGCGGATAGGGGCTATTTGTGGAACATATTAATTACTGCAGCACACAAAGCCATAACTAAGAGATGGTTGGCACCCTGCGCCCCGACAGTTCAAGAATGGGAGACAATTGTCAAAGAAATCAGGGATATGGAGAAATCACATACAAAATAAATGGGAGGACACAGATCTTCACTAGGCGGTGGTCCCCCTGGCTACTGGTTGGAACCAGAGGAGAGATAGATGGGATGGGGGAAAGGGAATAGGACAGAAGTGGAGACATATCTTGTTCGGACAGCAAGGTTGTGGGGTTCCCCCAGGACTGCTCCTGCTCCTCACAAAACAAAGGGATATCGGTGATGGTATAATATGGCCTTTGAAACTGGGAAGAGGTAGTTTAAGACATTATTGTAAATCTCTAAGTGATGGAACAGAAACATCTATGTTGTTGACTGAAACTGATGTCTCTGATGTAAAATATCTTGGTTACTTGTGCCATAATATGCAATAAACGTGAATTTAAAAAAAAAAAGTGTAATATTTTGGGTTTAACATAGAAACCCCAGTTCAACCCTAACTAGAGTGGTGAGGCCACAATCTAGATACTGTATATATATACTGTATATATATATATATATATATATATATATATATATATATATATATATATATGTATTATGCATTATACTGGTTGAGCTGAAATTTTCTATATGTGGTCTAGGAGGCAATATCTTGCTGTGTTGTAATGTTTGTGATGGCAGCTTGTGTGGTTTCTGAGATACAGCTGTGTCATTTCCAAAAAAAAAACTATTTCTTTTCTATACTTAACATAGTTTTCTTTTTATTTTTTTTGCTGTCATCTACAGCCTACATGGAAAGGAATTTTCCCCCAAAACTTGTAGGGGACAAGTGCCAAGTACCAAGGTAGTGCCTTTGACAGGTCTGGTAAAAAATATAACTCAGTTCTAGAGTTATAAAGCTTTAAATTCTAGTGTTTTCTGACTTGTGTAGGGGTTTTGCGATAACTATTTTTTTTTATGTCACAAATGCCTGGCTTTTGCTTTCACACCACTGATTTGGCAGGGCACAAAATATTTTTGGTGCCATGCCACCCGCCATCTTGTTGATTTTTTCATGAACCAGCAAGCCTGGAAAATACATAATAATGCTGAGATTTTTAAAAATAAACATCAGAACCTGTTTAGCTAGATTCTGATGTTTGTTTATTACATTATGGCTACAAGTACATTTTCTAGGTACTCAAAATGCCAGGTACTCCTATACTGAAGCCATCTCAGCTTATTTATTTATGGAATGGGGTGTTAGAGCTGATGACCCCAAGGCACCCCACCTGTTGGTGTGTGCAGGATGCATGGGGGGTGTTAGGGCTAGAAACCCTAACGTCACTTTTCCCTACTTTTGTGGCTTTGACCCTAACTCAAGCATTAATGCAGTTTTTTGCATTCCTTGCCTAGGGGAAGGGAGCTAAGGTGCTTAGGTGCCTTGGATCTGTTGTTGACTGCCTTGGAGAAGATGGTGGCCACGCTGGGCTGCTGTCTGTAGGCTTTCTATTCAGAAAGTAAAGTTGTTCTTTTGTCTGTGGAATATTCACTACAAGAGAGAGCTACAGGAGAGCCTGATCTGTTTTTCTGACCCTGGTGACTGTATTGTAATCAAAAGTTTACTGCTGTTTATCGCATTTTTGTTTCTCGCCTGGAAACTGTGTGTTTTTTGGCCGTGAGTATTCTGCAGTCGCTGTTTGTTTGTAGACACACCGTTGCGGCATTTTCTTCTGCTGTTTCCCTGAGTGTGGATTGGGGTCAGTGCGCCACTTGTCTTTTGGACTGCTTGCAAGTTGTAAGTTGCCTGTGGGCCGTTTTTTTTAGAGGAACATGAGTTGACTTGGACTTGCTGAATTCATTGAGGAGCCCACGCTGCATGGGTGTGCCTGAATTTAGGGGAATGGTGACTGTGGCTGTCTGGATCGGATAGTGGAGCAGACTGGCTATGGCCATTCTGAGGAGTGAACTACCTTGAGCCCTGTAGTTGGGGCTACTGCCTCGGGTATTCTCCCAGCCTTCTAGTCAGTGGAGCATTGGTCCTTCGGGACCTGGGAAGTTCTTACCGGAGGTGAAAGAAGGGGTGTGATTCCACAAGCTGTGGCTGTGAGGGGTCTCGGCCCTAGCTGCTATCCCTGGGGGGGACCGGAAGAGATTGATCGGAGGATCGATCGTTCTTCTGGTCTAGCCCATGGTATCTTTCGCTCTTCTGACTAGGTTGGGTGCTCCATGGTTACCAAAGAGGGGGTGGTAGCGGGGTCTGGGTTTCCTTCATGGGTCTGGGCTGGGCTAGAGTATTCACACCCATTGAGCTCACTGATTTAGCTCCATCTTTGTGCTGGGAATCCCGAGGAATTAAGAATCAGCAAGTACCCTTCTCCTTGGATTATTACTGATTGGATTTTAGGAGAAACTAGATTCTAAAACTGCAAGTACTTTGATCAGCTTCTGAAACTCCAAGTTTTTGATCATTTTGCTGAGGGGTGGGCTCCATGCCTTGTGCGTAGGTCCTGTGGTTATCATTGGCTTACTTTTAGTCTGTTTTTATTTATGGACTTGTATTTAGCCTGTACACCTTATTGAGTAATACCTTTGATCTGTTACTGAATTTTAGACTATTTGAAGGAAAGTGTGGGTGGTGAGAGAGCCTCACTAACCTTAAAGCCCTGGATTCTCTACAAAAAATCTAACTTTTTGGCAGTGAGAGTGCCAATTATTTCAACTGGATTGCTAATATTGTGTATACTTCTCTCCTATTTGCTGTGAGAGGACTTTTAGGAGGAATTTGTTTATGTTTTAGTTGTTTTCCTTTCCTCTCATCTCCAATACTGTGAGAGAGTCTTGGGGGGGGGAGTTAAATTGGTTTTGTTTAGTCATTATTATTGTTGTTATTTTTTAATTTAGATTATGTTAAATTAGTAGTTTAGTAACTGTAGTTATTTAGTTGGATTTAATTGTATAAGGATTGATTTTTAAGTGCATATTATTTTGTTTTTAAAATTGTTTAAATCTGAGAAGTTGTAATTTATGAGATGTGCCTACCTGTTGCCCCCCTGGTCATGAGCTACTCAGCCTCTGCCCTCCACTCCCTCCACCCTTTTCATACACCCCCTCTGTTTTTTTCCATCTACCAATGCTGCAGGCTTTAGGCATTGCCCGTAAGAGGGGGTGAAGGGGTGGGGGGGTGAACAGTGGAGGCGAGTGGAGCGGAGCACTCCCATTAGGGTGATTAAGCCCAGAAGACGCCATGGGGTGAAGTGGAGCTTGGAGCGAGGACCACCTTGCTTGGTCCCCATTTTGTCCAACCCGGGCGATGTTGTGCAATGCCAGATCTGTCCGAAACAAGACTGCTGTAATTTCAGATCTTGTTGATTCGACAGATCTGGCGTGCATTACTGAGACCTGGCTGGATAGTAATGCGGGACCAATATTGGAGGCCGCAGTTCCAGCCGGGTATACGGTGATACATAACCTGAGGTTGGACTGCGGGGGGGGGTTGCAGTCTGTTTCAAGACCGAATTGGCTGCCACTAGTGTTCCAGTTGAGGATACCATCTCTTTTGAATGTGCTGCTGTAGCAGGTGTGGGCTATCGAACTGCTCTCATCTACCATCCACCAGGAGATGAGAAGCAATTCCTTAAGGAAGTAGTGGACTTAGTTGTCGACTTGGCCTTTGAGTCTCCCAGGCTGATGGTCCTGGGTGACTTTAATGCATGGGTCGACGATGAACTCTAGCAATTTGGACAACACTTCCTCCAGTTAATGGATTCACTGGGCCTAACACAGGTGGTTATCACTGCTACACATAAAGGTGGCCATTGTCTTGACTTGGTCTTCCTCCTGGGGATCGAGGCATTTGATGTGGGGGTGGAACCAGTCAGCTGGTCAGATCACTACACTGTGAGATTCAATTTTGGTGCCCCACCTTGTAGGCCGACCCCTGTGGAGATGGTCAAGGCCCGCCCTTTGCGGAATATTTCTTCCAATGGCCTTGCTGCGGTTGTTGACCTATCACAATTTCCTGTGCATTGCAATGATCCAGAGGCATTGGTTGTGGCTTATAACACCACCATTACCTCTGCCCCAGATTCTATTGCTCCAGTTTGTGTGCATCCTCTCTCCCTTTGACCTCGGGCCCCATGGTTTGATGGAGCCTTGAGGGAGTTGCGGCGACTTGGACGCAGGTTAGAACGTTGTTGGCAGAAATCTGGCCTGGATGCCGACCACCTTAGACTGTTAGAACATTATCAATTCTATCAGTCAGAAATCTCTCGTAAGAAGGCAGAATTCCTGTCCGGGGAAATTTCTGCTGCTCAGAACCAACCAGCTCAGCTATTCAGAACTGTGGACAGATTGTGCAACCCAACCTGTCTACAGCTCCGTAGAGCGTTTTCACAATCACAGTGTGATGAGACTGCTTGGTACTTTGCTGATAAGTTGGCTGACATTAGGTCAGAGATCTGTGTGACACATTTTATGCGGGCTGCTAGTGGCCAGGATCGGGTCACCGTCCCTTCGTTTTCCTGGAGTACCTTCGACCGCCTGGAAATTGTGGATGTTATGCGGATTGTCCAAGGGCTGCATCCTACCTGCTGTAGTTTAGATCCAGGGCCTACTTCCCTAATTTTGGGGTGTGAGAAATCCATTTTACTGGTTCTAGCACAGATAGTCTGGTGTTCCCTTGACTCAGGTGAATATCCCTGTTCCTTGAAAGAGGCAGTGGTGACACCCTTGTTGAAGAAAGCATCTTTGGACCCAGAATGTCTTGCCAACTACAAACCTATCTCGAACCTTCCCTTTGCAGGGAAAGTGATTGAGAAGGTGGTGGCAGCCCAGTTGGAGAACCATTTGACCATCCACAGCATCTACGAACGTCTCCAATCAGGTTTTTGAAAGAGGCACAGTACCGAGACTGTGCTGGTTTGGGTGCTCAATGATCTCCTGATGGCAAGAGACCAGAGAAAACGGTCCATTTTGGTACTATTAGATTTGTAATCGGCATTTGACACCGTTGACCATGGGGTCCTATTGGCATGCCTGAGATGTATTTGTGGGCTCTCTAGGATTGTTCTCAGATGGTTCACTTCATACCTCACTGGAAGAACTCAGAGGGTGGTGTCAGAGGTTTCTTCCTCTGATCCCATCTCCCTATTTTGTGGGGTTCCTCACGGCTCTATATTGTCCCCCATGTTGTTTGTAGTGTACATGCTTCCCCTCGGAGACATTGTGAGACGATATGGGCTGAGGTTTCACTGTTATGCAGATGATACCTAGCTGTACTTGTCCTTTGCACCCAACCAGGAAGGAGCTATCTCGGTATTTAACAGCTGCCTAAATGAAATCCAGGATTGGATGAGGTCCAGTTGGCTGAAGTTGAACTCTGGAAAGATAGAGGTGTTGGTATTGGATCCAGATCACCGGATAGGGGGACCTACGGCCAGCACCCCATCTGGATTGTTTTTTGTGGCTGTCGAGCTATGGGTCTCTGAACGGGTGTGAGATCTGGGGGTGATATTAGATGCGGGGCTGACTCTTCGATCTCAGGTGTCAGTGGTGGTAAAGTCATCTTTTTACCATCTGAGAAACATCGCCAGAATCAAGCACCTTGTTCCGTCCGGTGATCTGCCAACTTTGATCCATGCTTTTGTGACCTCTCGCCTGGACTACTGCAACTCGCTTTACCTTGGGCTTCTGGGGGTTGATATCCGCCGCTTGCAGCTAGTGCAGAATTCCGCAGCCCGAGTATTGATGGGTACCCCTAGATCTTCCCATATTACTCCCGTGCTGCGGGAACTGCACTGGCTGATGGTTCAGTGGTGGAACACCTTCAAAGTCGGAATACTGACTTTTTAAAGCACTGCATGATCTGGGCCCTGATTACCTGAAAGAACTCCTGATTCCTTACCTCCCTGTGAGATCGCTCTGCTCAGCTGACAAGAGATTGCTAGAGATTCCTAGGGTGATGTTAAAATCTGCTGGGGCCCGGGCTTTTATGTTTGTGGCCCCTTCCCTTTGGAATTCTCTACCCTGTCAGACTAGAGAGTGTACGACTGTGGGGAGTTTTAAACAGGTTCTTAAATCCTTTTTGTGGGAAAAGGCATATGGTTTTACTGTCCATTAATTCATTTTGTGTGTTTATATAATATTATGTTTGTATCTCTGTTTCTGTATTCTCTATTTTATCTTATTTTATTGGAATGCGCCTTGACACTTGAAAGGCGCAATATAAATAAAAATATTATTTTATTATATTATTATTATATATATATAATCACTCATATTTCATTTATTAAAGAGCACAGCACAGTGTACTTAATGCATGTATAAGACAGTGAACCACATTGTCAAATGCACCTCGAGTACTTAGATTCCCAGAAAAAATATCTAAGAGCTTAAACACTTCATAAATTCATTCTATTAAATGCTGCTTTTTCAAAATTCAACATAGAAATGTAAAAGAAAATATTTCAATAATATACATGGATAGCCGGCCCGGTGGTGCTGAGGGCTGAGTCACTGGATGCCTTACCTCACGCTACGCCGGCGACCCGTGTTTGGAAATGAGTATGGATTGTCAAGGGTCGGTAGGAGAGGAGAAGGATTGGACAGCTCTCCTTCTCCGGGGAGAGGGTTCCCTAAGAATTGCTGCTTTTTCACCCCCTGGTGGAGCCTGGGGGACAAGGCACCACTCTACAGTCTGGGGAGCAGCTTTGGCTCATGCCTAGAGAGAGTGCGTATGGATGCATGCATGCTCCTCTCCGCCTGGTGTCATTGCACGCCCTGAGCTCCAAGGGAGAAAAAATAGAAAAATCGAGTGGCTTCCTGGGTCGAGAGACTTGAAGGCCATCCAATGATGTTGGCTCTGAGGGGGCGCCTGGAGTCTGGATCCATTTTGAGGTGGGGAGTTGGGGGCTCCCCACTGCCCCACTGCAGGGGGTAAACCACAGGGGAATACAGGCATGACCCTTAGAAGAGCACAGATGATGGATGGCGGCTGGAATCCCTAAGGTGGTTACCAGGAATAAGGGGGCAGACCAGGTAAGCCAAGAGAGGAAAAGATATAGCACAAAAAATATAAATAAATAATATACATGGAAGAAATTATGGTATCAGTTTGGAACATATGCAAAAGTAAAACATCAGTAAAGTGAAACACGGAATGAGGGAAAGAATGGAGAAGATGAGAGAAAGAAAGGGGTGTGGTGGCGGGGTTGTTTTGTAGAAAATGGAGAATTAAAGCTTGATCAACACATAGTGCAATGCTTCTGTAGAGGGATCAACACAATATTCCCTCCTGCAGAGCTGAAGATAGAAGAATCTGAAAAAGAGATACAATTCATTTTAGTTCTAAACACAGGGATATTCAGAGCAGTTGCGCAATACGCAACAGGGATGCGTCGGCGGAAGTGCACCAATGTGCCAGAGAGCGATATTCAGTGGCAGCAAATGTGCGGTGCAGATCCCATTGTGCCAATGCACAATGGCAATGAATCATGCAAGTGCGGGGTGCATAGCCATGAATAAGCGGCTCGTCGATGTTAATGGCAGCGAGCAGGCATGGCGTGGAGCAAACGGACTTGCGGAGCAGACCTGAGCACATAAAGAAGGAGCAAGCCACGGAAGGAAGCTTGCACCACAGGGGAGCCAGAAAGGGGGAGAGTGAGGGGGCAGCCTGAACAAGCAAGGGGAGCAACAGAAGGACAGGCAGGCTGGGAGAAGCACAGAGTGCGCACCAGGGAGCCTGAAACAGCCAGAGACTAGGGCTGTGAGTGTGTGTGTGGACGTGAGACAGGGTGCAAGGCAACACACTGTGAGTGCCTGTGATACCCAGGAGGGGCTGGGCACAGAAAGGTGGGAGGCGGGGGCCACAGACTGCAGGCCAGGCAGCAAGAAACAGGGGTGCGCCCAGTGCAGGGGCACAGACAGCAGCCCAGAGCCATGGGGGCCAGGCGACAGAGCCACCCATGGGGGAGGAGACACAACCCAATTCTGAGGTGGCTCTGTGAGCTGTGCAGTGAGGAGATTCAGGTACCCACAAGATCGAGCCACGCCCTGTCGGTGGAGATGAAGATCATGGCGGTCATGTGCCTGCTCGCCACAGGTACCTTCCAGAGACCAACAGGGGACACCACAGGCATAACCCAGTCAGCCGCATCACAGTTCCTCACACAGTTCCTCAGTGCACTGCTGTCACAAGCTGCAGAGTACATCCATTTCCCCAGCACACAGGCAGAGCGTACAGCAAACATGCAGGGGTTCCATAAGGTGGCACAGTTGCCTGGCATGCTGGGGGCCATCGACTGCACCCATGTTGGCATCCGTGCACCACCTGGCCCAGAGGGTGTAGCCTACATGAACAGGAAGGGCTACACCAGTGTCAACTGTCAGGTGGTGTGCGATGCCAGGGGGTGCATAATCAATGTCTGTGCCACACACCCTGGAGGAGCACATAATGCCTTCATCTGGCACCAGTCAGCACTGTGCCAGAGGTTTGAGAGTGGGAACATCCCCACTGGCCACCTAATCGGTGAGTATGCTGTGGATGCAGTATGCTGGGCATGGCAGGGCAGGGCATGGAGGTTGCCAGGGCATGGGTGCCAGGGGGTGTGGCCAGGATGGCAAGGGGGTGCAATGATTCAGTCCACCATGCTAACCAGTCATCTCTATACACAGGTGACAGTGGCTACCCACTCCAGCCATGGCTGCTCACCCCGTACTAGCGCCCGGCGACCCCAGCACAGGAGCAATACAGTGAGGCACATGCCAGCACACAGAACATCATCGAGCGAGTGTTTGGGCAGCTGAAGGCTCAGTTCTGTTGCCTGGATAGGTCTGGTGGTGCCCTACAGTACAGCCCCTCAAAGGCCTGCATCCTATTCCTGGTCTGCTGCATACTACACAACATGGCCACCTACTGTGGGATAGCTGTCGAGGTCAAAGAGCGGGACAGCAGTGGGGATGATGTGGCCACTGGGCCCGGTGGTGGGTGGCCCCCCTGGGTAAAGGGATCCCCAGCCAACCAGGATGGGCCTGCGGTACAGAGACACAATCACCAAGGAGCATTATGGAGCACGCAGGTAGGTGACTATGGTCACATGCAAGGGCTGGGCCAGGGCACAGTAGACAGGCAGGCATGGGTGTGCCCCATGCCAGGGACTGCGGGAGGGGGGCACGGACTGGTGTGGGGAACAGACACCATTGCAGCATGCAGCACAGGCCCGCACAATATGCACACACACACCGACGCACACAGGAAGCATCATGCCCGCACACAGAGGCAGGCAGCGGTAGTGTGTCAGACGCTGAGCGGTGCTGCACAGTGGGAGTCGGTGCTGTGCTGGCATTATCATGAACACGCCATGGTAGCCAGCAGCCAGGCAGGTGGGCACATGGGCCATGAGTGGCATCACCTGCGGATGCCATGGCCATGGGACACACACGCCGCACCAATGTGCACACAGGGCAGCAGCATACAGCGGATGCAGAGGTGGGCAGATCAGGGACACTGCACAGTATCACGGCCATCGCGGACAAGTGGACAGCCCCGCAGAGAATGCAAAGTGAATGCAGTCTGCACGATGGCCACAGGGGGTATCACAGATGGTCCCCCAGGGGTGACACTGTGGGACCACGACTGAGTCCTCACAAGTGTCTGCACACCCACAAACATGCCCGCACCAGGTGTGCTGGGAATGCCCACAGCAGACTCAAGTGTCGCCACCATGGGGGTTGCATGACGCCAGGAGCAAGGGGTGGAGAATGCACTGCACAGTGTGAGCAGCAGAAGGCCATGCACCAGGGTGGCCAGCGATTCCAGTCTGGTTGTGACTGCAGCGGTCAGTCAATCCATGGCTTCAGCCGTGTCCACCCACATTTGCGTGTTCTCAGCCAGGAGCAGGGCGAAGTCCCTGTCCCACTGCTCTGCTGCCTGGTGCCGCTCCATGCATAGCGCATGCACTCCTTCCATGACCAGCACCTGCTGCTCAACAAAGGCCTGGAGTAGTCATGTGTACTCATCCAAGGGGTCGGTGCCCTGGGGAGTAGGGGCACAGTGCCGACCCACGGGTGTGTCCTGACCCTGCTGCCCAGCACCCCGCGATGATGGGTGCTGCACAGTGGGTGTCTCCTGGGGATGATTGTCCTACGGTGCACCGACGGCATTCCCAGCCCCAGACCCCCCTCAACGCTATCCGTCCACTGCCGCCCCTCTGGCCACTGTGCGCAAGGTAACACCAGCATGGCTGCACTACCACCAGCCTCCCACCACCACCACCAGCCATTGCTGCACCACTGGCAGTCACAGCTACGCTGGCCACAGTGGCTGGTGTACAGGCAACAACCACCGGGTCACCATCTGCTCTGCCATGGTGGGAGTGTGGTATGGGTGTCTCCCCTGTGGCCACAACATCACTATCAGGGATGAAGGTCTCATCATCATCAGAAATGGACCCTGCCCTGATCTGTGTCTCAGCACACAGGACACCATGCCTGGTGTCATGCTGGAATGCAGCCACGCCACTGGCATCCAGACAGACAGCAGTGCTGCCTTGCAGTCTATCCGGGCCACGGTGTACGGTGGAGGTAGATGGATGGTCCTCCGGGTCCAGGACCACACCCATGGTGGACAACCCCACCCCTGCCACTGCATGCAGGTGATCAGGAGCTGAAAGGGAACATAGTCGCATTAGTGATGCTGTCACCCACCCCTGCCCCCAGCCCCCCTGCCCCAGTGCCCCTGTCACAGCCAAGTCTACCATGCAGTGATGGGCTACCACTTGTCTGGAATACTCTGCTGGGCATGCCCTCGACCACGCATGCACTGCATGGTGGCTGCCACCATCTCTTCCCGTGGCATAAGAGTGGGCACGGCAGGCTGATCCCCACCTGTAGTGGCATGCACTGCCTGGATGGCTGCCACCTTCTCCTTAATCCACCTCTGATCTGAGCCGACCTTCTTCTTGCACTCCTGCACAGACTGTTGGTGGCTGCCCTGCTGGTTCACAGCACAGGCCACACCCTTCCATGTTGTTGCCTGGGCCTGTGGGGTACCTGTGGAGCCACTCAGGAGTGGCTCCTGGTCCAGGTACGCCTGGAATAGGGCATCTGACTCTGCCCTGGTGAAGTTGGGCCTGTGCTTGCATGCAGGCCCACGATCCTCAGTCTCCTCTAGGTCAGACATGCTTCTTCCTGTGGAGATAGACATGTTTATTATGGCCTGGTAATTCCTCCCCCGCCCTCTCATTCCACGGTCCAGCTAGCCCCGCAGTGTGTATCTTATCTCTAAGGGATGTAATACCATTCCATACCCTGTGCATTCCATTGGCACCTTTATAGCGTATCACATGCAAATGAGGTGCTGCGCAACTGTAATGACATGCAAATGTAACTGATGCATCATGGATATGCTAATAAGCTGATTTGCATATAGCGGCTGAATATCGCGTGGTTGCACATTGCGCAGTAGGGTTGAGCATGCACTGGTCAGGGCACAACATTGTGACATGCGCAACAGTCCATGCCACTCGCATGCACGTGCCACCGTCACACACACCAGGGGGAATGTCATGCATGACGTGTGCGATCGGCAGTACAGCGCCCAGCCGCTACTGCACGTATGGTGCTCATGCGCTGTATGGCCTATGGCACCCAGGCACCAGGCAGCCGATGGCACCCCTGTGCTATGGGTACCATGGTGCCCCTGCACAATGGGGAATTGTACCATGGCACCCACATGGCCCTACGGTGCAGCATGCCTGCACTGCCCAATGGTGCTGTGGTGCAGGGTGCGTGGCCTGACCCTTGACCCCACTGGCATCCTTTGCCCTTGTAGGCACCCTGGGACATGTGGCAGTGCTGAGTTGCATGAGTCATGCATCTCCATGCCTGCACAGTAGGTGGTGGCAGTGCATCGCGGTGCATGGTGCACATCCCCAGCACGTGTAGCACGTGTGCTGCTGGGTGCCATTTTACTTTGCCGAGCGAGCTGCAAACATGCTGCACCATCCAGCACCAAGAGCCCCTAACTGGACACAGGTTGAGTTGGTCAACTTCGTGGCCCCAGTGGAGCCACATGCTGGCACCTTGTTTGGACAGGTACCCCTCAACAGGCCTCAGACCGATGTGTGGCAGGAAGTGGCAGATGGTCTCGAGGAGGCTGCAGGTGCATGTAGGACTGGGGTGCAGTGCAGGTATCACTACGGGGACCTGCAGCGGAGAGATCCAGAGTAGCTGCAGACACTACAGGCACACATCCGGAGGAGCGCTGTGCCACGACCAGGTAAGTGCACAGCACCTGTTCCCATTCCCATCCAGTGGTCTGTGGGGCAGTGCCATTGGAATGCCATGCTATGGGGGGGCTGGGGCTGCATGCCCCATTAGGAGTGGTGGTACATAATGGCTGCCCTGTGCCACCGCGCCACTGGCATGATGCAGAGGGTGTCACGCTGTGGTGGGGGGGCCTGAGTTGTTGCCCGGTACTGATGTGTCTTTTTCCATGCTTTCCTTCTAGGCCCTGAAGATTGGAGGCAGGCCCGCCTCGCTGGTGCTACGGCTGGGCCAGGGTGGGCCACCACAGGGGGCAGTGCACCAGTTGCAGGCCGCATGGACGTGGTGGCTGGACAGCCTCAGGATGTGCCTCAGCATGCAGGTATGCACATATACATGCTTCTGTGTTGTGCAGGGCAGGCAGCGGGGTGGGGTGGGACACAGCCCCCTATGCGCATGGCCCCCTCCAGCTGTGCACTGCCTGTGGTGTCCTCTGCACTACAATGTGGCTATTGCACATGTGGGTGGCTGCTGCTCGTGGGCTGTGGGTGCACCCAGGTCCCAGATGTGCCACTGATAACCACCTGCATGGCCATGTCTCCTGACTGCCTTGGCGGTGGTGTGCTGCACATGGGCGGTGTTGGAGTGCAGTGTTCTGCATGGCTGTGGGTCTCTGAGTGGGCAGCTTGTGTGGGCTCACTCACTGTGGGTGGTGGCATGCCATCCCAGGGGTGCATGTCACCAATGCCCACTGCACATGGTTGTCGGGCTGCAGTATTCTGGACATGCGCTCATACGGTGTTCACTCCTTTGTCCTAAGTGTCAGGACCAGAGATGACCATGGCCACCTTCTCTGGCAGATCCTGCAGGTATCAACCGACACGCTACAGGTGGTGCAGCAGCTGGTGCTCTTACAGTTCAGACGATGATGCCAATACCCACGATGGCCTTCAGTGGAGTGTGGACAAGCCATAGGGTCCATCCGCCAGTTTGCTTACCCCTTCCCTGAGCAACCTCCCTTGCCCTCCCTCATCCCCTTCTCTTGACTTTGCCCCTGTCTCCCTTCCCTGGTTTCCCTATATGTGGGTGGTCCCTCCTTTCCCTGAGCCTTGTATATGTGTATGTAGTTTTGTTTTGCCTGTTACAATACATTATTTTTGGTGACCCATAGTGTCAGTGGCTCAGTAGGTAGCACACTCGCCTCTGAGGCCGGGAGATCTGAGGGCTGTGGGTTCAGTTCCCACATCTGGCACTTGGGTTAATATCCCAGTACTGACACTGTAGTGCAGCATGAGAGGGGTGCTGCACTTCTGAGGTGCCGTCTTTCGGATGAGGCGTTAAACCAAGGTCCCATCTGCCTGGATTGGTGGTAGTTCAGGTGGATGTTAAAGATCCCATGGCACTTATCAAAAAGAGTAAGGGAATTTTCCCGGTGTCCTGGCCAAATTTCCCTCATACACTAAAAATACCACCAACAGATTAATCTGGTTCAAGGTCAGTTGGCATTCATCTGTATCCCCCTCCCCGGGTCGTGCCTGAAAATAGGCAGGATTTGTCTAGTGCACTTACCTGGTCAACCAAAAAACTAAATAAATATCTGCTTTGCAGCTGGCATGTAGAGCCATGCTGCAGTGGTGTGCCTGGCTGCTGTGTGGCACATCTTGGGTGGACAGGGGGTTGTACCTGGTGGTGTTCCACCATGGTTTGGGTGGGGTGTGCCTTGTGTGCTGTTTGCCTGTGTGTTGCCGGCTGTGGTCCAGGTGGCATGTCCCCAGCCTCCCTGTGGTGTTTCCAGAGGCTGTGCATCAGGGGCCATTTTTGCCACCCTGCCACCATGCCCCACTGTGGTGCGCATGGTCAGGGGCCTACTGCCTCCATGTGCTCACTGGGCAGTGTGCCCATGTGTGTCTACCATGCCTCTCAGCTGGCGCACTGTGTGTCCTGGAGGTGGGGCTTCTGACCCCTGAGGCATGCTGCCTGCTGTGCCTGTTGCCTCTCCCTGTGTGCCCTGGAGCATGCTCCTCTGCCCCTTGCACACTGGTGACCACTGCTATTGTGCTGCTTGGCTTGCTCCCTGGAGCACCCCTGGTTGCGTTATGGCGCATCTGTGCAATATTCAGCTGCATTGTGCAGGTGCATCCTGTTGTCCGCAGCCTTTGAATATCGCGCCCATTACAACATGGCGCACTGTACTTGAGCTGCACCCCTCTTGCGCCTGCCTCTGGTGCAGTTCTGAATATCCCGGCCATTATATATTTAATCTATAGCTAATGTATTTCAAATAATGAAAATGATAATAAAAAAAGGGAATATAAATAGTATTCTTATAACAGGAAGAAGGATGGGGCTAAAGAAACTGATTAAAGAGACTATAAAATAGATGGGGGTGTTGTTTTTGCTTTTACTATAATATACTAACAAATAATAAGTCCAGCAACAATGATGTCATAAATAGGGATTCAAATCCCAACAATTATTCAGTCCTGTTGGGTTAACTGTTTTCAATGTAAAAATCCAAAAACTTTATTTCCTCAAAAGGTAGTTTTTCTTATCCCCATCCCCCACACACACACACATACACTGTTAAGGTACGGCACATGCTCCAATCCCGTGAACTTTAAATTCACTGGATCTGATCGGTGATACTCAGAAAAATGTGTACCAACTGGTGTGTCAGATCAATTGTTGATTATTGACCTGACATGCTGTTGTACCCATTGTTTTAGTGGCCTTACCATGTGTCCTATATATACTAAATCACAGGTAAACCAAAGTCCATAAACACAAAAGGTGGTATTGCAAGTTATGTACTCTTTAAGATCTACAGGACACCAACATTACTATGATATGGATGCTGAAATATTTTGCCTATATTTGCATACTTGCACATTTTGCATTTGGTCATTTTAAAAAACCTTTAGGTTTGTCTGGAATCCAGTACTTCCCTGTTCTAGGTTCTTCCCTCAACCTGCTGTGTAGCAATATGTCTCTGAGACTGGAAGCTCTTCTAAATGAAATCCTCGGTTTAGCTCCTACAACCATTCCCACATTTGCATCTGAATGTAGAATGGGCCAATTCCTGAAAACTATTTTCTACTCTACCAGCTAAACTATTAAATTCAGTGGTAAAAGTTACCATATTTGTATTTGAGTCAGTTCTTTGCACTTCATTATTTTGTTTGAGCAATTTATTTCTTTTCTTCTGATTTACTTTGTTTTTAGATTCCTCCAATAAACATTCGTTATAACCTCTATGCAAAAACCTCAATTTCAGTTTCTCAGCTTGTTTTTAAAAATCTGTTTCATTACTACAATTCTGGTATAGTCTCAGGAACTGGCCATAAGGTATCACATTTTTTAAGGAAGAAGGATGTGCACTGTCAGATCTCAGCAGCTAGTTAGTTGCTGTAGTTTTTCTGTGACATTGTGTCAGAACCAATTTATTGGGTTCTGAATTAAAAGTTAGATCCAACAAATTAACTACTCATGTAGTGTGAAAAGGACCGATTGCAATTATTGTTATGCAGCCATGGCACAAAGTCAGTTACGTTTGTGGGTTCTCCCTTCCAAATGCAAATGATATCATCAACAAAATGATGCCGATATTTAATGTTATAAAAAAATGGATTATTCTGTTTGTTCAAACAGTGCAGTTTCCCGCCACCTTAACATAAGTTAGCATAGCTTGGTGTCATGCTGACACCTATGGCGGTGCCACAGATCTGCAAAAAATAATCTGTGTTGAATTCAAATAATCTGTGGGTTAGAATAAATTCTAGGCTTTTAAGAATAAAGTCAATAGGCATCTCTTCATTATTCCTATGGTTTTCCCAAAAGTATTTGCATGTACATACAGTATACCTTTATCATGTTCAATAGATGTATACAATGAAGTCACATCTATGGTATCCCATGTCAGATTTTACTTTCACAATAACCTGTTCACATTTTTTAAGCATATCTGTTGTATTTTCACAAAGGACTGTTAAGTTAGTGACACACTTTTAAAGAAAGAAATCCACAAACTGTTCAGGTTTTACAGTTAAGGAATCCACTCCTGAGACAATACTGTATGTCTCCCAGAAGGATTCTATAAATCCTTATGCACTTTAGGGGGTATGAAAAAAACAACAATTTTAGGATTTTTATTCCAGATAAATTTGTACTTATTTTCCATGATGTCCCCATCACTAAGTGCCTCTTAGACCAGTTTGTGCATTTATTTCTTATATGTCAGCATAGTGTTACTATTCAACTTCTTATAGCTACTGGAATCTTCTAATAATGAAAAAAAATATCCTTTTGTAATGGTCAATATCCAAAAGCACAATATTTCCCCCTTTATCTGCCTGTTTAATCATGACATTTTAGACTTCTTTAATTCCATACGTGCTTCATGTTCCTGTTTTGTTAGATTAAATGACCTAGGGGGACCTGACTTATCTAATAAATTTCTTACTTGTTTTAAGACAGTATGTTCAAACATTGATACAGAGGAGTTATACATAATGGGGCAAAATAGAGATTTACCCTTAAATAAAAGCTTTGTTTTTTTAAAAGATGTTGTTGCTTATTATGGTCTGTGTATGTCATTGTTACCTGGCAGACATTCAGTTCTTTCAAAATTAGCACTGATGTCCACATTCTCCATAAGCAGAGATTCCCGCACTTCTAAATTATCCTGCCCTGTATCACCAATGAGTCCCAAGTGTTGATCAATTTCTGGATCTGCTGCATTCTCCAAGCCTTCACCAATGGGTATCATTTTCAGTATCTGAAATACATTAGCTACAGATTAAGTATTGAATATGTATTGAATGCGTATGGAACAAATACGAATTGTATTTCTTTTTTCAGATTCTTCTATCTTCAGTTCTAGAGGAGGGAATTTTGTGTTGATCCACCTATAGAAGCATTGCACTATGTGTTGATCAATCTTTAATTCCCATTTCCTACAAGACAACCCACCATCCCACCCCTTTCTTTCTATCACCTTCTGCATTCTTCACCTCTTTCACTTTATTGATGTTTTACTTTTGCAAACAATACAAATTGATATCATTATTTCTTCTGTGCATATAAATGAAATAGTTTCTCCTACATTTCTCTGTTGAATTTCGAAAAAGCAGCATTTAGTAAAATGAATCTGGAGTGGGTTATCACATTTATAAAATGGGTTATGTGTTAGTAGTTTCAAAACATACAGCACTCAAAATGTGCTTTAGACATGTTCCAATAGGCCTGTAGTTTTCTTCAAGTACTAAATTGCTCCTGGAGTGAACCTTTAGTGAGTGCTATTTCCAGGCTTTGAATTTTGCAGCCCATGTATTGTAATGTTGGATCCAATTTGTTATTGTTCAGTCTTGATCATCTTTAAGTAAACTCAACTGCTATTTTATATTTATACACTGGAGTACATTCAGGTGGTGAGGCCCAGAGGTCGCTCTGGGGTGAAATGGGTACTGGAGAGGGCCAGGGACCAGACTATCTGCAAGACCTCCTGGTTCTTCACTGCACAGCTCACCTTCTCTGTTCTTCCCAGGGAGGCCTCTTGGTGGTCCCCAGGGCTGGTTGCAGCTTTTGGAAGATCGTTCTTTCTCTGTGGCCATGCCAGTCCTGTGGAATTAACTTCTGGGATATTTGGGAGAGGCCCCATCAGTGGAAGCTTTCAAGAGGGTCTCAAGACATTTCTGTTTAATCAAGCATTTGAGCTGTCATAATGTAAAGATGCTGATATACGTTGTTGTCATATTTGTGATTTATGTATGATATGTTTTTAATTAAACATAAGTTCTGTAAAGTCTTGTTTACTGAATGTGTTATTGCTGTATTTGTTTTATAGATTGTACAGTGCTCCAAGCCTCTGGGAAGGGTGAGTTATAAATAAAGTATCCATCAGTCTGTCTGTCTGTCTATTTATCTGTCTATCTGTCTGTCTGTCTATCTATCTATCTATCTATCTATCTATCTATCTATCTATCTACAGTAAGTACCATATTAGGGCTCTACCATGCCTGTTCAACATCCTTTTATGTCGACCGGCATCTCGCTGACAGGAATCATGCTGACCTCAAGTTGCAGTCTACATGATTTCTGAGTGTCTCCCAGTCCTGTTTTTTTATTAGGGAGCTTCACCCCTGAACCCCTCATGTGGGGGGGGGTGCCCCCACCCCCCCATCTTTAGGATTATCAACTCCAGTCGGAGTTGATTCAGGGTAGGGGTGCCAGACCGGGAGACAGCATACCCCTGTCTCGGGCACACCAACACAGCGACCTGTCAGCAAAGTGTCGATTTTGCCAAAAGGTGTGCATTTTGCTGTGTTGATGTTGCTGTAAGGGTGACATACCCCCATATTAGAAGTCGATGATGTACTTTCTGTCCTCTTCAACCACTGAGTTGCATAGTAGAACACAGAAGCATTGCCAAAACAATGTAAGAGTCGAGCAAGGATATAAATTACATCACACAGCTATAAAATGGTCCTCACCACCAGTGTATCCATCTAAAACATCCACTAAATTTACTTAAAGGTTAGTGAAGATGGCACATGAATGGAATAGGAATAAGTGTTTGGACAACAGTTTCTGCATCAAATATAGACTCACTGGTTAAATGCAGTTCTCCATTAAGAAGCTGTAGTGATATGGCTTTGGTGGAAGCTGGCCTGCTGAAACAGAAGTAGCTCTACCGCTTATGATGCCAATGACCTGGATTCAGGAACAAGCTGGGAGCATGAAGGGCTGGATGGGGAGAGTAGAACTCAGTATCCAAGGGACAGCTCTCCTCTGGGGGAGGAAGGGAGGTAGATCCCAGCATCTGCTTGATCCCTAGTGGTGGCTAGGGGTGAGGGAGCATGGGACTACCACAATGACTTAGATGAATGGAGGATGTTGACATGCTGTGCACAGGGGTACAAACAGTAGTGACAATAATGTCACTGCACTCCTACTCCTCCTGGGGAACAGAAACATGGAAAAAGGTACCATCTGAGCAAAGTGATGCGATAACTTGCCCCTCCACTTCTGTTGCCAGGCCTCTCTTGCCTAAGTCTGGATTTCCCACCGGTCTTCACCTCCAATGTGGGGCTTACTGGATGAAGACAGGAGTCACCAAGGATCTCCAGGCCACACTACTTCTGGGGGTAAGCTGAAGGGAACAACCCAAGGGTGAGTCATGGGTGAACCAGGGCCCAGTGCTTTTGGCAGAGAAGCCTTGTGAGGATGGGAGCAGATTTTGCTGCAGGCTAAAGGAGGTCCCAGTCAGTGGAGGGGAGGAAAGATAAAAAGAACAAACAAAATATGGCTTAGTGATGCATCAAAATTGGAGAAATGAGATCTGAACCATGAGCTGTACTTACATATCTATCTATATCTATATATTCTTTGTAAAAAAATATGTTAATGCACCAGTTAGAGTAACTCAACACCACAAAAGTAGGGAAAAGTGACATTAAGGTTTCCAACCCTAACTCCCCAACCCCTCAAGCAGCAAAAGGACAACCCCACACAAGCAACCACAGACAGCCATCATCAGGTAAGACAAACAACATACAAATGTTTCCAGATGATACAAATTCAGTAGCACTGATGTGCAACCTTCGTGGATTTGTATCTGTGGCCACACCTGTGTCTGTATGTTGTACAGTGTGTTCTACAAACAGAAGTCCCCATGGGGCCTGTACTTCTGCATACATAGATACTCATACGTGCTACATGAGGTACCTCAATAGATAGCATGGTCTGCTACTGCATGGTTTTCTATATTAACTAAAAACCTGCTACCCACTTGAATAAATTCTGCATCTGCTGCTGAAACCTTGATATGCACACTGCAACACGATTTCCAACTGTGTATCGGCAGACCCCACATGTGTCTTACTTCTGCAGCCAGAAGTCAGTGTTTCTAGGGTTTGCTTAAAAGGACAGAGCAAGGAGCAACATTAACAGAGCCAGAAGAAACATTAAGGCTTCTTTTGGCAAAGCAGAGTTACTGTTGTGTTATTATTTTGTTTTGTGCTTACATGTTGTGCTTACAGGTTTTATCACTGTTTTGTGCTTACAGGTTGTACAGTTTACTGCTTTATTTTTCTCTGATTTAAACTGTTTTTGCAGGGTATATTTTCTTTTAAGTTGTTGTGCAAGTTGTCTTGCTGAAAGGCAGGACAACACTAACAGGGGTGGTGGGTCAGAGGTGTAGCTGATTGTTTCTGGAGGGCACAGATGTGATCCTGCCCACCCTGCCTCTCTCCCCACCCACCCCAAGTACATAATATTTCTATACTAGAGGTTCTGACATCACTTCCCCAACAGGGCAAAGGACATACACCTGTCATAACCTTAACTCATTGCCTACACAGGAGCTCTGAAGTTGCACCACTTGTCTCCTGTATACTGTTAACAGTTAATCCTGTGCCTTTCTATGCAAAATCAAGCCATACTCAGCATGCCACAAACAAATCCGAATAGCTCAAGAACAGTAGGTGCTAGACACAAAGTATGAGTGGCAGAGTTGTTCAGCACATAATTACCTTTCCACTGGTGGTATGCAAATAATAATATGTAATTTCAATTTGTTTCTATACTGATTGAAACAGCATCAAAAAAATTTTTTTCACTAAAAAATACAAAATAAGCCATACACACCATACCATAAACAAATGTGAATAACTCCTAAAGTATACATGATATACACAAAATGTCAGTGGCAAAGTTGTTCAGCACAAAATTACCTTTCCAGCAGTGCTATGCAATCAAATATATATTATATTCTACTATATTATATATTAAAATATATAAGTGATGTCTCCAGATATTGTAAGGGCACACAGGAAGTCAGTGGCTGACTTCTGTAGGCATCCTCAGGACACACCAGTGTATTTTACTGATGACTACAGGTGTTTGCTAGGAGACAATGAGTTAACAGACCAGCACACTGCATAGGTGATAGATGCAAGCACACGCTCACACTCACTAACAAAACAGAAAAAAAGCTAAACAGTAAGAGAAAGAGACATGCGGGGAGTGGTTCAGTGCACTGGTTGTGGGGTGGCAGTCTTTCAGGAGATATTCTGGAGGCTGTGATGCTGCCCTATTTGCAGGCACATCTCTGGTCTGAGGGAGGAGGTTGCCTGTCTTCAGGCCGACCTGGCAAGGATTTGGGAAACCTCCTCCCCCACCCATGGAACACCAGGGCCACTGCCACTGCCTCAGAGGTTGCCAAGAAAGAGGAGCATTTGGACCATGGTGGTCTCTGGGAGGGTGAGGGTGGTGGATCAGAGGTGCATTCCTCCAGCTGTACCGTTCCACAATTCATATGCCTTTCTGGTGGAGTGTGGTTCCACTATGGAGGCACCCACAGTGGAGACCAAGGAGGATGCTGGGAACCTTCACAAAGGAGACTCAAAGGAGGGTGGCATGAAACCCCATAGGGGAAGGAAACAACTCCTGGGGGGGACTCATTCATTAGCAGGGTAGAACTGGGGGGTGGAGGTAAGGTGCCTGCCCGACGCTATGGCTGGGAAGGACAGGATGCAAATCTTCAGGATCATGGGAACAACAGCACAGGAGAGGGAGCTGGAAATCAATGTCCACCTGGGGACAAATGACCTGGCTGGTAATGGGATCACAGCAGTGCAGGAGGAGTTGTAGAGTTGGGGAAGGGCCTTAGACAAGTAGCAAGCATGCTAACCTTCTCAGAGGTGCTGCCTGTCTATGGCATGGGTGAGGCTAGGGTACTCTGCACCATTGAATTCAGTGAATGGTTAAAAACTGGTGTGGAGCTCAGGGATTTGGTTTCATTGTGGATTGGAGGGCCACCTGGAGGGAAGCAGGCCTATACTGGCATGATGGTCTGCATCTGTCTGGGAAGGGAACCAGGATCCTAGGTGATAGGTTTAAATGCTTCTTTGGCAAGCATTTAAACTAGCCAAGAGGGAGCCACTGAAAAGAAGCATGGAAATCCCAGTCCACCCCCAAACCAGGGTAGTCAATGAGGTAAACACCAAGGTAGAGAAGTTGATAGGGAGCAGGAGAGGGGTCAAGGGAGAAAAAGGCAAATACAGTAAGGACAGGGATGGGGCTGAAAGGGGTAAAGCTATTACAAAATGGAGGGTGATGAGTATCAATGCATATAGTCTGGATAACAAGCTTTCTGAACTAGTGGCCTTCATGGGAGAGGGAAACCTGGATATCATGGCAGTCACAGAAACATGGTACAAAGAGAACCATGACTGGGATGTCAACATACCAGGGTACACAATCTACAGGAGGGACAGGGAGGGCAAAAGAGCAGAAGGAGGAGTAGCCCTCTATGTAAAGGAAGGGATCAGAGCAATGGAACTAAAGGATAAATATTGAAGAAAGGAGGCACTGTGGGTCACCATGGAGACAGAAAATGACACCACAATCTGTATGGGGGTTGTATACAGACCCCCATCTCAGTGGGGAGGAAATGGTCAAGGAAATGATAGAAGGTATGACAGAAGTCATCCTTAGAATGGCAGAAAAGGGGAAGATATTGTTGATAGGGACCTGAATATGCCAGATGTTAACTGGAGCACCTTTGCTGCAGCCACATCCAAGGGCAGGGTAATTCTCAATGCTCTACAGGGGGCATGTCTCAGACAGCTAGTGCTGGAACCCACTCGGGAGGGAGCAGTCTTAGAACTAGTACTCTCAAACAGGGATGGAGAGAGGATCTCAGATTTAGAGGTGGGTAGCCATCTGGAAACAAGCAACCACCAAACAGTGTGGTTCATGATAAACACGGAAGTACAGTCAGGTCACACAAAGGTGTGGGTATTGGACTTTAGGAGGGCTGACTTTGGCAAACTGGAGGAGTGCCTCAGAAAAGCACTAGCAAATGGGCAAGAAGGTGGGTTGGAGAAACAATGGAAAAAAATCAAAGCTGCCATCACAGAGGCAACAAGCCTTTATGTGAAGCAAATAAAACAAAATGAAGGAAAAAACCACAATGGTTCTCAAAAAAGGTGGCAGAGACGGTTAGGGAGAAAAAGATAGCATTTAGGAAGTATAAGGAAACATAGAAGGAGCAGGACAGAGAACTGTACCAGTTAAAGCAGAAGGAAGTAGGGAAGGCAGTCAGAATAGGAGAGGCCCAAACTGAGGAAAAGAAAGCCAACTCAGTTAAGATGGGAGATAAAATCTTTTATAGGTACATTAGGGAGCGAAGAAAGACCAGAGAAGGGATAGTGAGGCTTAATAAAGGGTAGGGGGGTGGGCGGAGGGTGACAGTGACAAAGCAGAGATACTGAACAAATACTTCTGCTCAGTATTCACAAAAGAAGAAGAGGGGGAGGTACCTAATCCAAATAATAGAAGCACACTGGATGGGGGGTCAATACCAGTTCATTCACAGACGAGAGGGTATGAAAGAACTCCTAAAACTGAAGGTGGACAAAGCAATGGGGCCTGATGGGATTCACCCCAGAATTATAAAAGAACTTAGGGGAGAACTAGTATCACCTCTGATTACCCTTTTTAGCAAATCATGGGAGGAGGGTGTGGTACCTGAGGACTGGAGGAGGGCAGACGTGATTCCCCTTCACAAAAGTTGGAGCAAGGCAGAGGCAGAAAACTACAGACCTGTTAGTTTGAATTCAGTGATAGGGAAAATCACTTGAAAAAAAGAATTGTTGAGTACCAAGAGGCCAGTGGGGCATGAGACCCAAGGCAGCATGGATTCACATCAGAAAGATCATGTCAAATGAATCTAATAGATTTCTTTGACTGGGTGACCAAAGTAGTAGACCAGGGAGGGTCTGTGGACATAGCCTACTTTAGCAAGGCATTTGACACAGTCCCACAAAAAAGATTAATAAACAAGTTAGCCAGGCTGGAATTGGGTACCAGGGTGGTTAGCTGGGTAAAACATTGACTGGACAACAGGATATAGAGGGTAATAGTAAACAGAGTCCACCCCAAAGAAAGGAGGTTACTAGTGGGGTATCGCAGTGTTCAGTACTGGGACCAGTCCTCTTTAATGTCTTTGTAGATGACATTGCAGAGGGACTGAAAGGAACTGTATGCCTCTTTACAGATGACACAAAGATCTGCAACAGTGTTGATAAACAAGGAGGGGGGTGGAAAGGATGAGAAGGGACTTGGAAAGGTTGGAAGAATGGCCAAAAGTATAGCAGCTTAGATTCAATGCAAAGAAGTGCAAAGTAATGCACCTGGGAAACAAAAACCCAAGGGAAGAGTACACAGTGCTGGGGGGGGGTGGAATTAATGACAACAAAAATGGAAAGGGACTTGTAGGTAATGATATCAGATGACCTAAAGGTAGGCAAGCAATATGAGAGGGCAGTAAGGAAGGCTTGGGGGATACTGGGAGAGGCATCACCAGTAGAAAACAAGAGGTTGTCATCTCTCTGTCCAGACAACTGGTGAGACTCCATCTGGAGTACTGCATGCAGTTCTGGATACCCATTCTCCACAAGTACATAGACAGGATGGAGGCAGTCCAGAGGAGGTCAACTAAAATGGTGCAGGGTCTGCACCAGAAGCCATATGAAGAGAGAGGCTAAAGGAGCTTAAGATGTATACTCTCAAGGAAAGGAGAGAGACAGGGGACATGATAGAAACTTTCAAGTGTCTCAAGGGAATCAACAAAGTCCAAGAGGGTAGTATATTTCAGAAAAAGAGATGTGCAAGAACAAGAGGGCACAATTTGAAGCTAGAGGGGGGAAGATTCAGGTGCAACATGAGGAAGTTATTTTTTACAGAGAGGGTGGCGGACACATGGTACGGCCTTCCTGAAGAGATCATGGGGTCAAAAATAGTGGGGGAATTTAAGAATGCATGGGACAGACATAAGTCAATTCTAGTGGGAGGTAGGAGGGAGTAGGCTGGCGGTAAAACTAGGATCAGCAGCTTATCCAATAGGTACAGAAAATGGGCATACTGGGTGGGCCAGGCAGTCCTTATCTGCCATCAAAGTCTATGTTCCTATGTCTTACTGAGGATCCCCCTCAAGAGCCTGTGCTTCTGCACTCAGATGTACTGTTACAATTTTTGTATCTGAAAACCTGCTATCCCTTGAACAATTTCTAGATCTGCTGCTGAAACCATGATACCCACATTGTAACAATCCTTCCACCTCGATAACAGGGGTCTGCCCATCTTAAGCCAGATGTTGGTGTGTATGCCTTACACCTATAGCTGAAGACATGCAGGCCCATGAGGTGCTAGCACTTATGCAGATAGAAATATTGTTACAATTTTGGCGTGTCATGGATTTTGTGGTTCCCATGCTTATGCAGCTAGAGGTCAGTGTGTATGTCTTATATCTGCAACTGCAAAAGCACAGGCCCATCAAGTGTGTTTATGTCTTACAGTGTGCATGAGCACCTGAGACTACAGATGTGATGGTCCATTATGGGCCTGCGCTTCTGCACACAGAAGCAGTGCTGTGATTTGAGTATCCTGGATTTCTGTCAAGTGAGTGTGTCCATCATGCAGTATGCATGTCGTAGATACAAGTCCATTAAAGTGGCACATCAGTGCTACTGGATTTTTTTGTCATCTGAAAAGTTATATGTTGTTTGTCTTACCTGCTGATGGTTGTATGTGGTTTCTTGTGTAGGGTTGTCCTTTTGCTGCTTGAGAGGGTGGGGAGTTAGGGTTGGAAACTCTAATGCCACATTTCCCTGCTTTTGTGGCATTGAGATAACCTAACTGGTGCATTAACAAAGTTTGTTTTGCAAAGAATATAGCTATATGCTGTATATAAATATATTAATAGCTTTGTCCCCATTCAATGCAATTGCACTAAATTTTGCATGCACAGTCAGGAGGCAAGGTTTCTTGATCTGCCAAGTTTCATTCCAATCAGATGTGAGAATTCCAAGATCCAGATAGTGCATTTTTAGGAAAGATTGGGGTTTTTGCTTTTTTTTGTCATCACCTACAACCCAGATGGTTTGGAATTTTAGTCTGAAATTTTCAGGGTAGAAAAGGTATGCTGCAGAATGGTGCCTTTCATTGGCTTGGTGAAAAAAACATTAATCCATTCCTAAGTTATAAACATTTAAAATTTTAATTCTGAGCATGCTCAGTAGCGTATCAAATGTCTATCCAAAATACCCTGCCCTTTCCAAAAGACCCTACTGTTGTCACCTACAGCCCAGATGGTTTGAAATTTTAGTCTGAAATTTTCAGGGTAGAAAAGGTATTCTGCAGAATGGTGTCTTTCATTGGCTTGGTGAAAAAATATTAATCCATTCCTAAGTTATAAGCATTTTAAATTTTTGTTCTGAGCATGCTCAGTAGGGTATCAAACATCTATCCAAAAGACCCTACAGTCCCTATTACTGATTGATATTCCCCTGGTGTCTAGTGGCACCCCCCACCCTCCAATCAGCATCCCTATTACTTCTGTGTCTTTCCCTGATGTCTAGTGGCACCCCCCACCCTCTGATTGTCTCACTCTGAAAAAAAGGAAAAACATCCCTTGGTGTTCTTCATTTTTTTTATACCTGCAAAACAGAAACCAGTCCCTCACAAATATGACCATCCTCCTCCAAGTAGCGGGAGTTTCTTGACTGCAACAGCTGCAGCTGGAACTCCTGCTGTGGGCTGCAGTAACAGCTGTTAGCTACCCTTTCCCTGGTGTCTCGTAGCACTCCCCCAGATTGTCATCCTTTTATCTGTTTAATGTTGCCCTGGTGTCGAGTGGCACCCCCACCCTTCGATCGTGGTCCCCTTTACTGATGTATGTTTCCCAGGTTTCTAGTGGCACACCCATGGACTACAATACTGATTGATATTTCCCTGGTGTCTAGTGGCACACACCCACTCTCCCATTGGCATCCCCATTACTTCTTTGTCTTTCCTTGGTGTCTAGTGTCACTCCACCCTTCAATCGGGGTTCCTGTTACTGATTTATATTCCCCTGGTGTCTTATGGCACCCCCACCATTCAATTTGCATCCCTGCTACTTCTGTGTCTTTCCCTGGTGTCTAGTGGCATCCACCCCACCCTACCTTTGTCCCACTCTGAAAAACTGAAAATCATCCCTCAGTGTTCTTTTTTTTTTAATACCTGCAAAACAGAAAACTGTCCCTCACCGATCTGACCACCCCTCCTAAAACAACAGGAGTTTCTTGACTTCTGCAGCCATAGATGCAGCTGGAACTCCTGTTGTAGGCTGCAGAGAGAGCTGTGAGATGCAGTTCCCCTGGTGTTTAATGGTGCTACCCCCTATTGTCATCTTTTTACCTGTTTAATGTTGCCCTGGTGACTAATGGCACCCCCACCCTCTGAATGCTGTGCCCCTAATTGATTTATGTTTCCCTAGTGTCCAGTGGCACCCCCCACCCTTCGATCATGGTCCCCATACTGACTGATATTTCCCTGGTGTCTTGTGGCACATCCCCACTCTCCAATTGGCATCCTCATTACTTCTGTGTCTTTCACTGGTGTCAAGTGGCACCCCACCCTCTGATTATCCCGCTCTGAAAAAAAGAAAAAATGTCCCTTGATGTTCGTTTTTTTTTATACCTGCAAAACTGAAAACAGTTCCTCACTGATCTGAGCCCCCCCCCTCCACTCCCACTCCCACTCAGCACCCATCACCCCACATCCCTTCACTCCCCTGAACAGGTCACATGGTGAAGATCCATTCTTCAATTGAAGACAGGTCTTGCTGTTGGAACCAATGACTGCAATATGAGAAACTAAGGTAAATGGGGTTCAATCTATTTCAATGAGGTTTTTAACTTTGATACATAACATGGCCATTTTTACATATTATGCCACCAAATTTTTAACATAAACATTTGGGGACCCCCCCTCATGAACAATATCAGTGGAATTCTGCAAATCCAGCCTGAAAGGTGATTTCCCAGTCACTTGGCAATATTAATATACAGTTCGGCTACCATGACCTTCACAAAATGACCGATGATGTCCAACACACCCCACCACCTCTGCCCCCAAGCAAATCCCTAAACCCTCCCACTTCCCCCCAACAAACCCACACCAGCCCCTCCTTCCCACCTCAGAGCACCAATTCAAGCCCTATACAATAGGAAAATGAAAAAAGGGGGATAGTGAAACAATAAGACCTAGACCATGAAGGAGGAAAGGAAGTTAGTTACTATGCCCCTGGTGAGGGGCCAAGTCACCTCTCTCCTCCCCTCACCCTGTGTCCTCCTGCAGGGCCAGAGCAATAGGTAAAAGACCCAATAATGGGCCCCACTGACTCATAAACCTCTCCTGATAGGCCTAGTGCCGGGCAATGTGTTTCTCCAGTTCAATGGCTTGAGGTATTTCCAAGTGCCATTCCTGGTAGGAGGGGATGGAGTCATCTAGCCAGTGCCTGACAATGATTAACTTAGAAACAGTTGAAATCAGGGAAATTAAATCTTTGCAGCAGCCAACCACCCCCTCTGGGAAATGACCCACTAGGCATGCTTACAGGGTGAAGTATTGGTCTAGACCCAAAAATGGATCAAAAGCATCTTGGATTGCCTGCCAGAAGGGATTTTACCCTAAATTTTCAAATAACTATTTTTGTACATCACCTCATGAACATGATAGCTCTAATTTTTCAAATCCTGGTAAAAATGCGTTTTCGTACCTGTAGCATGGAATGATGTTGTGGTGGTGCAGAATGACGTTATGGTGGGGATTTCAAAATTCTCAGCACTGCATTCATGAGGTGGGGAAATTTATTCATTTATCTGTTAACCGGTAGGTACAATGGTCCCAGGGACCATTTCAGGCATGTCCTGAGTCACAGAAATGGCATGAATACAAAGGTGCAGAAGTCATAGATACATTGAGAGAAAGTACTAGGATTTCACAATTTTAGATACTTACAAAGATGATCAAGGAATTAACATTTTACAATTTACAGTTTAAGTACAACAAAAATATGATAGAGCAATATGGTGATATAGCAATTATGAAGAACAATTGCAGGTATCAGGATGTGATGAGGTACAATTGCAGATAGGTTTGGAAGGGAGGGCTAAAAGTAAGTTTGATTTGAAGGTCTGTGTAGGGCCTATGTTAAGGACAGAGGTGGGAAGGCTGTTCCAGAGCTTAGGAGCTGCTACAGAGAACGTTCTCTGGCCCATGTTCACGTTGGAGTGAGGAACCTACCTAGGGGAAGGTAGTACCTGCCATAAGGGTTTTATGGGTGAAGGCGCCCAGGTGGAGGGCACGTCGGGCCTGGGGAGAAAGCTAACCTAGTGCGGCATACAGTGAGCAGTGATGGGTAGTTAGAGGGGCAGAGAGGAAAAAATGACAGATGCAGTTGTAGGCAGTGTTTAGTCAGTTGAGTTCCCTAGATGAAGACAGGGGAGCAGTACTCCAGGAGAGGGAGCATCGTGCCTCTTCCTATTGCCAGTCATGTCTCAGGGTAAGAAAGTGTTTCATGCTGTAGCAAGCTCCAACCTGCTGATGAATTGTCTTTATAATTGTACCTAGATGTTTACTGAATGTGAGGGAAAGGTCCAGTGTGACCCATAGGTAAATACACCTCTTGACACTCTACATGGCTGTACTGTCAGGGGTTGAGATAGAGAGGGAATTAACCATTGTTGCAGGTAATTTGTAGAATTTCTGTCTGGACCCAAATAGCATGGTTCTGGTTTTCTTAGTGTTAACCAGTAGTCTGTTAGCTGAGAGCCAGTTGTGTGTGGTTGTGAAATCATGAAATGGGAGTGAAACAGGGAGGAAGACTAGGTTTGCTCCTACACAGGATTAGATCATCCACATACATGATTTTCAGACAGCCAGGGTTAATGTGTAGTAGATTATTTACAAATATGGAGTATAGAATCGGGCTGAGTATGGATCCTTGCAGGACACCACTGGTCACCTTAAGGTGTGATGAGAGAGCTCCATTGACATATACACTTTGTGAACTCCTGGAAAGGTAATGACGAAAGCAGTTTGCCATCCCCTCAGAGAAGCCGAAAGAGGCCAGTTGCTGAATAAGGAGGTTGTGGTAGATGAGACTGAAGGCCTTGGATAAGTCGATGAAGATTGTTCCAGTTAGCATACCCTCATCGGCAGATCTGAGTACATGGTCAGTGAAGCTAGCTGTGGCTTTGTTGGTGCTAAAACCCTTCCTGAAGCCATGCTGTAGAGGGGAGAGTAGTCCATTATTATCTATATAGTCAGACATTTGCTGGAAGATTATCTTCTGTAGCACTTTGCTGAGGTGTAGCAGTATAGAATCAGGTCTGTTTATTCTGTCAACCCTAATGCTCACCCCTGACCCGCTGGGCCCTGTATGAAGAAAGAACATCATGTGTGACGTTGTTTGCTCATGGAATGAGGTGGGCATTTGGGCTGACAATCCACATGGAAGACCCCACTACTGACTCGCCAAGACTCCAGAGACCCAAAACCCTAATGTTTTTTTCCTTTTGCTACTTGGGGGGTGGGGCATTAGGATTGGAAACCCTAACACCACATTTCCCTACTTTTGTGGTGTTCAGTTACCCCAACTGGTGCATTAATGCAGTTTTTTTTTTGCAAAGAATGTGTGTGTGCAGTTTTTTTTTGCAAACAGTGTGTGTGTGTGTGTGTGTGTGTGTGTGTGTGCGTATATCGTCTTCAGATAATCAGGACACAGAAAATGGCCTGTTAATAACTGTGCATTAAAGAACTTTCTAATCCTATAAGCAAATATATGTGCAATATCAATCCCTTAAACTATGCACAATTAAGAGCATAATATACTAACATTCTCAATGAATTCACCCTAACTAAATGAATACTATTCCTACTATTCCTATCAATGTACTTCTAACAAGATTGTCACTTCTTACATGCTCCATGCTCAAGGCAGGTCACGAGGGAGGAACCCAGGATCTAGGTGAAAGAGATTCACTTTGGATTAGTCCTGGTGCATCCTTGAGAAAATCAGTACTGATACAGAGTCACTGTAAGGAAGCACTTGATCACATTTAATGTCATGCAAAAAAAACAAAAACGTATTTTTTCTGTGATATGCAATCAATTCATCCTGTATTATATGCAATCAATTCATCCTCTATTACGATATAACACATCCACTGTTTCTACACTGAATATATCTGGACAAATGAACTTGGATTAAACCCCAGTGCTTCATGGCCAAGTGTGCCTCTTCATCAGGGGGCTCTTAAGGAACACTCAAAAGGTTATTGCTAGACCCTGAGAGCTGCTTTCCACTTGGACCTCAGCTAGAAGCCAGGGTGTCTAGAAACATAGAAACATAGACTTTGATGGCAGATAAGGACCACTAGGCCCATCTAGTCTGCCCATTTCCCTACCTACAGGATAGGCTGCAGATCCTAGTTAACCAACAGCCTATTTCTTCCTACCCCCCACAAGAATTGCATTATGTCTGTCCCATGCATTCTTGAATTCTCCTACAGTTTTAGACCCCACAACCTCCTCAGGAAGGCTGTTCCATGCATCCACTACCCTCTCTGTGAGTTTGTACTCTGTGTTTTTTGGCTAGCCAGTTAGGGTCCCAGGCATGAAATTCATGGCCCTGCTCTTCCCCCTTTCGTCTAAGAGAGGGAAAGGCGAATCCGGATCGTGCAGTGAGCAGCCAAACTCAGGAGTCAATGAAGCCGTTCATCGCTCTGACAACCTGTTCGACACTGCGGGTGTCAAATGGGTTGTGTCACTATAGGGAATTCATTGTTACAGCATCACTGTAACAATGGTGTACTGGGAAGAACAAGGGTGTCCTATGTGTTGCCATCACTAGGACCTATCAGAGTAATGCTGGAAGGGATGCACACATGGCTGGGTGGGCTACAATATATTTTAAATTTAGTAGTATATTACAGTCTGGTTATAAAAATAACAATGATGCCATTGTCTAGCATGCAGCTAAACACAGACATAATTGCCCCCCTGGATAGTGTCTCACCCTGCCTGGAGAGTGTGCCGCTGTGCACCAATCTTGTGGGAAATAGCACCCATGGGACACATATGAGAGATAGGATTTGAAACAAATTTATGTACCTGTGCAGCAGTGTCTGTTTCTAAGCAAAAGACAATAATGATACTAGTGCCACTGGCAGTAGTGATGAAGTCACAGTAAATGTAAAAAAAAAAATTGTTGAGGGTGATGCTCTTTAAGGCTGTGTACCATCTAGACAGCTATGACCGCAGCTCCTAAATATGGGCATTGTTTTGTGAAGGGTCTCATGTTTAATGGTAGCCCTGTGCTGCTGATTCCCCTGGTCCCCATCTGCCCAGAACCATGATGACACAGTGAGTTAGAGGTTCAGAGTGTTGAGTTGTAAGCAGGCCCTCCCTGGATAAAAGATGCAACCACGAATCCCTAGATACAGGGTGGGACCCTGACCTTACATGTACTTATATTATCTACTGTACCATCCCCCTTCTCTCATACTAAAAAACAGATACTCCCTATCCTATATCATACAGGCATGTGTATGGACCAGCAGTTATTGGGTGGCATTTAGGGCCCTCCCCCCACACATGCACACGACACACACACACACACACACACACACACACACACTTTGTATTTTAGACAGGAATCTTTTTTATGATCATCCAAGCACCAACTCCAAACTAAAGAGTGCCTAGCCAAGTCAGAGCCACATGCCATACTGCTAAATATGCCTGTTACTGAAAAACACCACCTGATGTTTAGGTGCATTGCTATGGGTTTGCATATTAATGCATGCTTATTCTACATAAACACTCCATCTTAAATTATAGTAGTGTAATATTGCTGGGAACCTACAATCATCTCATCAAATGTCAAGTCCAGCAGAGCAGCACTAAGAAATATAGGTTTTCCTTCAGTTCATCAATATCTGAAGTGCTTGACTATGGCATGAAAGTCAATGGAAAGGCAGTAATCACAGGCTTGACATAATGAGAAAAACAGCACAGTGGAGAGTACAGAACACAGGCAGCACTGAACTGAAAAAATATTAGATTCAATGAAGGCCTCACAACAAATATAGCCCTAGACTCCCTTAATAAAATGACTGTTTTTCATCCTTTGGGAAATTCTAGGATAGAAAACCAGTGTGGATGCTACAGCAAAAGGAATCAGTACTTTTATTCCATGACCTGTTTTTTGGTAACAAGACTTTTCTCTCCTATCAAATACTGCAATGCAATAACCACATCTAAAAATACCTGAAAGAGAACAGCAGCTCAACTGCATTACTGTGAAACACACAAACATGTTAGTCAAATAGTGACAGTGGCAAGTATTTTTCATACACTCCTAAAACACTAACAGCAGTTCATTTTTGTTAATCA
Source organism: Neoceratodus forsteri (assembly GCA_016271365.2). Classification (NCBI taxonomy): domain Eukaryota; kingdom Metazoa; phylum Chordata; order Ceratodontiformes; family Ceratodontidae; genus Neoceratodus; species Neoceratodus forsteri. Next base: position 338,949,566 of record CM057454.1, on the reverse strand, counting down.
GTTTGTTCTGAAGATTTTAACACATATCTGTTTTCTTTCCCCTAGTTGGTGCATAGGTATCATCCAATTAAGCAACACAGAAGTATAGGCAGTATAAATAATTCAGGCTACTAAGGCTACCAAAAATAAACTACTGAACTGAACCACAGAGAAGAGTGATTACATCATTCAGAGGAATAAGACAACTAACAAGAAGACTGTGTTCAATTGCATGGATAGAATGAGAAATAGAGTTTCCCCATTTCTGCTTGTATACCTAATGTTTGGAAGCTGAAGTTGTTAAGAGACCAAACAGGGGTGGACTGGCCCCAGGTGCTAGGGATGCTTCTTGCATTCTGGCCTGTTAGACATTTGGTCTGTGTTGGCTCAGCATCAGTAGCTACATATTTTATTTTTTACAGCCTGCCTTCTGACCGTGAGCTTTGTCAGTGCTTTCCATTGGGGGGGCTTCTCTGTCAGAGGAGCGCAAGCTCTGTCAGAGTCACTACAGAGTCAGACTACACTACCAGGAGACTCCAAAACTTCTACCTCCACCAATTAGCACTTAGCTGAAGTGTTAAATAGGCTACAGCTGTGCACTCTGTCAATGGATGGCTGGCTGCATGCCTTATGTGACTGACACACCAATTGTTACTTTCCTCCCTCTCCCCAACCAATTTCCTCCCTCTCCCCAACTAATCACCAACCAGCTGAATTTGGTTCCCTCCTCCTGAGTCCAGATGTCAGGAGTCATGAGGTTATTGGCAGTTCTGCACATCCTGAAGCCTGCTGTTGGCACCAAGTTGCCATTTTGCATTTTAGCAGCAGCAGGATAGTTGTTAGGTAGCAGTACAGTGGGGTAGTCCACGGAGTACGGCATTTCATCATTGCAGGCCCCTAGAGAACAGCATGGCTTCCAGCAGTAATAGGGCTTAGTGAGTCAAGTTGCCAGTCACCCAGCACCATCTCACACTGTGTGCACTTTGAAGTTCAGGGTCCAGAGTCCAGTTGAACCCAGAGGACAACATAGCAGCGGGCTAATGCATTTTTTTAATTTCAGTGCAGAGGTGGGCTTCAGGGGTTGCTTACAGCACATCTGACAGGGTGGGAGGGAGGCTGAGCTGGAGGAGAGTAGAGGCACACTTACAGAAGGTCAGGGTCCGAGAAGGTGAGGCTATTAAGCAGAGAAGGAGCACTGCAGGATAGTGGGTGTCTTGGACTTGATGCACTTGACTGGGAGAAAACACACTACATAAGCCTGGGAGTCTAAGAAGATGTCCTGGAGTGCATCTCGGCAGGTCAGGACCAAACCCCAGTGCTCTCCAGAAGGTGAGGCACAGCACAGTCTTTTACTAAAAATATAAGTACATAGTAAATTAACAAAAGAAATTTGTATTATTTTTTTCTCAATTTATGTTGGGGTGTGTGTGTGCGTGTGTAATATTGATTTTCAGTATATGGTTCAGGATCTGGAAACTTAGACTTTTTGCAGTGCTGGTTGATCATAACCTACATCACAATACTTTGAAATCGCCACTATGTCAATCCCTTTTGCCACAACTGTGCCCGATTTTCAAAGGTTGGATGCAGTTGTGACAGTTTTTTCAATTTACGGCAGCTTGCACCAAATCTCAGGCACAAGCTCTGTAAAAACGGTTCCATGCCATAATGCTGAACGCCAAATAGCAATCACCATTACAGTGAGTGTACATCGCCAAAAAAAATAAAATGGCGATGTACACTTCCAGCAAGGCAAAACCAGAGAAAACAAATATTTATATTTGGGAGGCTGTGCCCCCTGCATCCCCCTTAATAAAGATTCTCAACACTAGGTGGGTGCATGTCGGAGAGGTGGAAAAACTTATAAAAAAAATGTACGCACGCAAAACACAAAATACTGTGCTCCTCCCCAGCCCTGAACCCTGCACTCTTCCCGCTGTAGTCAGCCACCCTCACCACCACACCACACAGCCAGCTCGGCAGTCTCCTACCACACTACCTCCTACATACCTTCCCTCCTCTTCCTTTCCCCCTCCTGTTCTTCCATTCACCTTTGTTGTTCGCTCTTCGCAACCCTTTCAGTGTAGCTCACATAACAAGTGTTGAAATAGAGTCGCTCATATCCGAGTCACTCAGTTTTAGTCACCGTTTTCACAGGTTACCGTATAAACAGTCCCCAGGATTGACACCAGCTAGACACAAAAAGATGATCTAACTTGCATCAATTGCCACACAGGATGGAAAATCCCATGAGATTGCTGCAAGCCTGATGCACCATATCTTTGGCACATCCAAGGCTTGTGGCAATTCCATGGCTCTGAAAATCCAGCCTGACATTTCAAAGTAGAACAGATATAAAGTTGGAAGAGGAGGTGATGAGCTCTGTGCAAGTGGAGAACTAAGGACCCTGCTAGTAGTTCAGCATATTGCTGGGCAACCTATCCCGTAGTACTATCCATGTGCTCTGCTACACAACAATGTGTTACAGTGCTAGCAGTAGCATTCATGGTAGAGAAAACTGGCTCACTACACAGTTAAAAAAAAATCAGGGGATGTGGGGGCAGAGCCCTCCATTTGTAACAAAGCCAGTCGATATACCACTAATTAGTTTTTTCTTTTATGGAGGGGCTCTGTCCCCAACACCTAATGGCTACAATAGGGTCCTTAGTCCTCCACTTAAGCCATTAGTTGTTTCTTAAGATACTTATTATGAAGACAGTTTTTTTCACTTAGGTTTGTGCCCCATGTCCTGCCAGCACCCATCTTGGTGACCTGTCCCAGCCTGGTCACCTGCCACCCAAAGGACATATTCTTGTTGCCCCATGACATGCCCCTCATGGCAAGGATGGGGGACTTGTTCTTGTCCACCCAAAGCAGGATCCAATTTGGATGCCTGGTTGGTGATGCTAGGCCTGTAGGTGGGTTGACTTTTCCTCGATGGTTTTCTCCCTTCTCATCAGCATGCAATGATCATAGTGTCATGCCGACTTCCTTCTGCCCTACTGGACTTCTTGGCTGTCCAGACACCCAGCCTCTGCTGGATGTCTATCACACTGTGGGGAACACTGCCTTCCCATCCCAGAAGAGAGAGAGAGAGGGAGAGAGAGAGAGAGGTTCTCTAAACTCTTGATCTTCTCCCCCCAGCCAATCCCTGATGACTCAAATTTGCTCCTAAACCCAGGTCACTGGCATGAGAGATGGTAGTGCTATTGCTGCGCCAACAGGCCAACTTATGGAGATCATTTTTAACACTACAAAAATGCCAATCCTCACAAAAGAAATAGTTGCTGTACCTAAAATTACCCATGGGAGGCTGGGAAGTAAGTTAGAGGGCACAGGGGTAGGTGCAAAGCTGGTGAGATGGGTAAGGAACTGCCTTCAGAGAAGGCAACAGAGGGTGATGGTGGGTGGGGAGCTCTCATCCTCAAGGGTAGTGATGAGCGGTATTCCACAGAGCTCAGTGTTGGGACCAGTGTTGTTTGGGATATTCATTGCACACATATCATTGGGCATCAAGAGAAAAACCAGTCTGTTTGCTGATGACACCAAGATAGAGGCGGTGTTGGACAACATAGGGGGATGGCAGGGGTTGCAGGATGGTCTGGCAAAGCTGGGGACCTGGTTGGACACCTGGCAATTGGGGTTCAATGCCAAAAAGTGCAAGATGCTGCATTTTGAGGTGAAAAACCCAAAGAGGAGTTATCAGCTAGGGTTAGTGCAGTTAGCCGAGACAGTGAAGGAGAAGAAGGATCTAGGAGTGCTCATTACAGGGTCAATGAACAACTCACCACAATGAAGGATGGCAGCTACAAAGGCCAACAAAATGCTGGGTTGCATTGGAAGGTGTATATCCTCGAGGAAGAGGGACGTGATTCTGCCACTGTATAGGTTATTAGTTAGACCGCACCTGGAGTACTGCGTGCAGTACTGGCACCCATATTTGAAGAAGGACATTAAGTTAGTGGAGGGGGTGCAGTGCAGGGGGACAAGGATGATCCAGGGGCTGGGGGACTTACCATATGAGAGGAGGCTGAGGGAGTTGAACATGTACTCACTGGAGAAGAGGAGGGATGGGGGGGATATGATTAAAACCTTCAAGTACATGAAAGGAATAAACAAGACAGGTATGGAGGGGCTGTTCAAAGTAAGAGAGGGGAGGGACACCCGGGCCATGATATGAGACTGGAGGGACGAAGGAAGGTTCAGGAGGGAGATGAGGAGACACTTTTTTATAGAGAGAGTGTTAGCTGGGTGGAATGCGTTACCGGCCCAAGTGGTATCCAGTAGAACAGTGGGCTGCTTCAAAAGGGGCTGGGACAGGGCAAGGGGGAGGGTCAAGGGAGAGGGTGGGAGGGACAGCTGGAGAATAAGAGGTGATAGCTGCACATTCGAGCAGACTTGATAGACCACTATGCCTTTATCTGCTGACAAATTTTATATGTTCATATGTTCTTTTTATTTTAAATTGCTGAAAGATTTAACAAGTTGCGATTTCGTATATTGATATATTTGTATCATTCTTGTAATTTTAGGATAAGTAGCATAACTGCAGTCAAAATAGGGACAATAATTATGTTTCAAGTAGGCAGTCACCAGGCAACTCAGGCAGCAATGGCCTGTCCTTCTCAGGTAGCACCCTGGCCTGCGACCCAGTCTGTTTACCCCTCAGATCAATTTTTAGAATCTATTATAAAATGTTATTGGTAAAAATACCTTTAAGAAAAATCAGCTGTTTTTGACTGTGAGGCCTTTAGACTGGAAATTGCATGTAATAAGTCCCTGGACCCACAGGAGAGGATGAGGGGTTGCCAAAGGTTTGTTTGTGTATTGGCAGGTATTATGTCAAATATTTGTCTTCAAGTTAAACAAAATTATCTGTCCAGACTGCTAATGTGAATTGATGGCTTATTTTATTAAACAGTTACTGTCATCAAATGCCACTCTTTGTCACAGTACTAAATGTATTGTAATAAAAAAAAAAAACTTGGATATAACCACCTGTGGTATCCTGCTTATATCCATACCTCTCAACTTCTCAGCATTAAAATGCATAGCACTGGCCTTCAAAACTCAAATCAAATGATCAGAATGTGTAGCACTTTCTTCTTTTAAAGAATGGCATGTCTAGAAATGGTGAGCCCCATATATTTAGTGTTAAGGAATGTTTCTGTCAACTTAGTTCAATGATTTCATAGTTTGTGTGTCCAGAAATAGCTCTAACATTGTTAGGAACATCAGCAAACCTTTATGGAGCAATGGTAAATTTGAGTGCCAAAATCAAAGCACTATACGAAATTCACAGCAGTTGAGAGGTTTGCTTATACTGTATCTTCCTGAGCATGACATAATAGCTCAGAAGGAAAATCAAACCTTAGCATATTCATACCCCTGCTTTGCTTTAACTTTACTTATTTGGGTGTAACCTAAGGGTCATGTGGGGGGATCTGTTACCTACATAATCCCCTCATTTCCACCTCTAATGTAGTACCACTACCACTCAGGGCAGCATAGAACTTGCAGTGGTACCTAGCCTCAGTCCCTGGTAGCAGCTGCATGGTGCACACAACTGGAGCACCTTGGGCACTAACAGGGCCTGCATGAGACTTTATGGCCCTCACAACTGCAGTCCCATCCCATAGGCCTTCTGGGACTTCCTGCCACATCCAGTGCCCCAAGACCACAGATTTTCTGAGAGCATTAATTTCAGACACCTAGCAGAAGTGAATTTTTGACTACATGGTTTCCTACCAGATGGCAGACCAACACCTCCTCTCCTTCCTGCCAGACAATGTCACCCCCAGCCCTTGCTGGACCTAATGGGGATGCTGCACCACTAGGCACATGAACCCCCATATCTCTCTCATGACATGGAAATGGCAACTCTCTCTGTAGTGGATGCACCCATTTTAGAGTTTCCTAGCCAATGGTCCCACTAGCTTGTCCCGATCCCATAGACTCTGCTACTTTAGTGAAGGTCCCCCAGATCTTTACCACTCCAACTAAAATCCAGGCAAAAAGCCCTCAGAAGCACCATCATGAGGCAAATACACCTTAGTCTCATTCTACAGCAGCCTCCCCCCAAGAACTAAACTTATTTTTATGTGCTGTTAGCAAGAAACGCTAACACAGACTCCTTCCACATGGAACTCTTCTGCAACATACGAACATACGAAATTGCCAGCAGAAACAGGCCTCCTGGTCTATTGAGTTTGCTCGAGTGTGCAACTGGCACCTCATCTCGCAGCTGCCCCCCCCCACACCCCTCTTCCCAGAATCCCTTATCCTTACCCTGTCCCAACCCCTCTTGAAACTACCAACCGTCTTACAGTACATTATGTTATCTGGTAAGATGTTCCACTTGTCCACCACTCTTTCAGTGAAAAAATGTCTCCTCATCTCCCTCCTCCAAACTCAGTCCATGCCCTCATGGGTCCCTTCCCATTCTCATCTGGAAAATCCTTTGTATGTTGGTCTTGTTTATCCCCTTAAGATACTTAAAGGTCTCGATCATATATCCCCTATCCCTCCTCTCCTCAAGAGAATACATATTCAGCTCTCCCAGCCTGTCCTCATAGGGCTTGCTCTCTAATCCCTGGATCATCTTTGTGACTCTTCGCTGCACCCCCTCCAATAATCTGATGTCCTTATTCAGGAATGGGCACCAGTACTGCATGCATTACTCCAGGCGAGGCCTGACCAATGACCCATACAGGGACAGGATAGCCTCCCTACTTCTGGAGGAGATCCCTCTTGAAATACAGCCCAGTATTTTGTTGTCTTTTGCTGCTGCCTTCCTGCACTGAGCAGAGTTGTTCATGCTCCCTGTAATAATCACGCCTAGGTCCTTATCCTCTGTGGCGCTCCCCAACTGTACACCATTCAAGTGATAATCCCTCTCCTGGTTCCTGGTTCTGACGTGCAGAACCTTGCACTTCTTGGTGTTGAACCCCAACTGCCATGTTTCCGCCCACTCCTGCAGCTTAGTCAGGTCCTCCTCCAACCCTTCCACCCCACCCCATCATCATCCACAGCTCCCATCTCCTAATGAAACAACCCCTTAGGAGCTTGAATGGGGTTAAACACAGATTTGCACATTGTGCAAATGCAAAAAGTACAGAACCAACGTATTCACTTTTGGTATGGGTGACACATTTTCTTTTTCCCTTTTGAAGTCAAAAGTTCCACTCCTACCTTTTTGGGGGGAAGTCACAAACTGCCACCCTTTATTTTGAAAACTCTTACATCACAACGTAATTTTTTCTCACAGTGGGTGGTGGATAGGTAGAACAGTCACCCAACAATGTTGGAATGTTGGGACTATAATTGGGTTCAAAACACCTGTTCAAGGGAGTTATTAGGAAAAAGAGAGTGAGTTGGGAGATGGAGGATTCATGGGGCACAGCAAATTATTAGTAATCTAATGTATGTAATTCAGGCAGACTGGATGGGCTCATGGTCCTTTTCTGCCTTTGTTTATCAATCTATCTATTGTATGTATCATATTAACCTTAATTCTATCCCCCTTTAAGCATAGGTTAAATCATCTTGTTCTGCTGCCCTGAGCAAGCTGACAGAGTTCCCCTGATCCACCTTATTCATCCCCTTAAACATTTAACATAAAAAAATTAAACCTGAACTCTTGAGATGCTACACTGTTTTTCTCTGCTGGCAAAGATTTAGCAAAGTCCTGAACTTGGTCAAAGTTGCTTTAGAATGCTTCAAATACCGTAGCTCCATGAATTATAGCTTTTCCCAATATGTTTGCAGAATGTTCTGGACACACCATAGTCCGTCATTGTTCATTCTTGTTTGACCATGGTTGGTCGAGTCCATGTTCATAACAGCACAAGACAACCAATTTTGCAAATTTTTTTCATATATAAGAATACAAAATTTGACTCAGCTGCTAACATAATCACAATAATAACATTTAGCATTTTTAATGGGAAACTATTTTTTTGAAAATGAAATTAATTTCTATGCTCAATATATTAACTCTCCCATCTGAAAAGAGTTTAATTTCATGGTAGTATAAATATAAATTAGGCCAGTGTATCAATTATGAAGGAGGAGAAACCCCATTAGCAAAGGAAAAAATGGCAATGGGTAAGTAAAAGAAATCTATTTCAAAACTATGGGTAAATAACATATACTCATTAAATGTTAAGGTTGCTAGGAAAAATGAAACTCAGTCAATCAATCATTCATTTTACTGGATGGCAAGTTGAGAGAGATCCTCTTATTTACAATTGTGTCCAAACATAAATACAAAATATGTTAACAAAACTACATATAGTTCCAAATCACAAATAAAAAAGTCAATAAACATAGAAACATAGAAGTTGATGGCAGAAGGACATCTAGTCTGCTCATTTGTTTTAGATCTATTTTGACACTCTAGTTGCCCTTTGTAGTCAGAGCTCCTTTGTGTCTATCCCATGCATACTTGAATCCCCCCCACAGTGTTGATACCCGCAACCTCTTGGGGCAGGCTGTTCCAGGCATCCACCACTCTTTCTGTGAAGAAAAACTTCCTGGTGTTGGTAGAGAACTTCTCTCCTTGCAGCCTGAAGTCATGTCCCCTGGTTCTGGAGCCCTTCTTGAAGTGAAAATGTTCCTGTGCCTCTACCTTGTTAATGCCTTTTATGTACTTGAATGTCTCAATCATGTACCCTCTCTCTCTTTTCTCTGCTCTGCTTCAGAGAGTACATATTCAGTTCCCTAAGTCTTTCCTTGTAGGACATGTACTGTAGACCCTGAATCATTTTTGTCGCCGTTCTCTGTACTGTTTCCACCCAGTCAATGTCCTTCCTGAGGTGAGACCTCCAGAACTGGACTCCATATTCCGGGTGAGGCCTGACCAGCAATCTATACAGTGATAGTACCACCTCTCTCCTCCTGCTCGGGTCGTGATTCCCTGCCCAATGCAGCCCATCATTCTGCTGGCCTTCAGTGTTGCCTTCTCACACTGCTTACCAACCTTCAAGTAGTCTGAGATTATGATTCCCAGATCTCATTGCTGGTTTGAAGCCACCATTCTTTTGCCTCCTAGGTAATGCTCCTTTCTTGGATTTTTCTTTTCTATGTGCATGACCTTGCACTTTTTGGCATTAAATCTCAGCTTCCACACTCCAGTCCATTCTTCTAGTTTCTTGAGGTCAGCTTCCATCTTGCTCACTCCTTCTGAGGTGTCCACCTTGTTACATATCTTTGTGTCATCTGCAAACAGACACACCTTCCCGTCTAGTCTGCCAATGATGGCTGTTATAAAATCATTGAAGAGCAGATGCCCCAGCACTAAGCCCTGGGGCACCCCACTGGTCACCCTGCCTTCCACTGATTGCATTCCATTAACCTGTACCCTCTGGGTTCTGCCTTGTAACCAGTTTTGTACCCATCTGACTACTTCTGGACCAACCTCTGTGTGGTCAAGCTTCTTTACCAGCCTTCTGTGTGGAAACGAGTTGAAGGCTATACTTAAGTCTAGGTAGACCACATCTACTGCCCCACCGTCGTTCACTATTTTTGTAGCATGGTCAAAAAACTCAAGCAGATTTGTCTGGCATGACCTACCTGCTGTGAAACTGTGCTGTTTAGGGTCTTGTTAGCCGCTAGTTTTGAGGAATGCTATGATTCTCTGTTTGAGCAGAGTCTCCCTTAGTTTCTCTACCATAGACGTGAGGCTCACTGGTCTGTAATTACTAGCCTCTTTGCAACTGTCTGATTTGTGAAGTGGAACCATTATTGTCTTTTTCCAATCTTCAGGTACCACACCGCTGTTCAAGGATTTTGTGACTAGAAGTGCCAGAGGGGCTGCTAATTATGCTCTCAGTTCCTTAAGGATTCTGGGGTGCATCTCATCTGGTCCCATGGCTTTGTCTGCTTTTAGTTTATTTAACGCCTCCCACACTTCAGCTTCTGTAAAGGGACTCATGTTTACCCCTGGTCCTGGGGTGTTGTGTTTTTTCAAAGCTGGGCCATCCCCTGGGTCCTGTTTGGTAAACACCGAGCAGAAGTATTTGTTGAGGATTTCAGCTTTCTCTGGGTCATGTTTGGTGCATTTCTCTTCTTCAGTAGCATTCTTTACTATCCCCTTTTTGCCTTCATATGTTCCCTAATGTACCTAAAAAATGATTTGTCTCCTCGCTTTGCCCCTTGTGCTATCTTTTCCTCTGTCTGGGCTTTGGCCTTTCTAATTTCTTTGTTAGCCTCCCTCATTTTTTCCTTGTACGACTCCCAGTCTTTCTCAGTTTTGGCTTCCTGGTATATGCTGTACACCTTCTTTTTTTCTTTGACTGTGGTAGCCACTTCCTTGGAAAACCATAGAGGATTTATTTTTCTTTGTGCTTTGCTGACCCATCTGGCACATTGATCTGTGGCAGTCTTTATTGCTGTCATGAGTCTCCCCACATGAGCTCCACCTCCTCAGCCTCTATTTCCATCAACTGGTTACTTATGTTGTTCCTCATTTTTTGGAAGTCAGTCTTTCTGAAATCTAGCACCTTTATCTTTGAGTGGCTAGTGTTCTGTGTTATGTTTACCATAAATCTTAAGATGTAATGGTCGCTGTTGCCCATATGGCATCCCACTACAATATCCTTGATCTTTTCTGAGTTTGTGAGGACAAGATCAAGAATGGCATCTCCCCTTGTTGGGATTTTAACAAGTTGGCACAGTCCCGTGCCTTGTAATGACAATAAGAAGTCCCTACTTCTTGTTGTTGCTGCCGTTTGTGTGCTCCAGTTAATACCTGATAGGTTGAAGTCCCCCACCAGTATTACTTCACCTTTATCAGACATTTTGTGGATTTCCTCTATTAGGTCTTTGTCTCCTTTATCTCCTTGATTTGGGGGCCTGTACACAACACCAATTCTGAAAGGTTTTCTCTTGCCCATGTCTACTGTTAGCCACAGTGACTCAAAGTCCCCAGGTTGCTCTTTCACTTCTGTGGCTTTTATTTTCTCCCAAATGTAAATGGCTACAGCCTTCCCCCTCTTTTTTTGCCCTGCCTATCCTTTCTGAACAGATTGTAACCGAGAATGGCAGTATCCCATCATGGTTTTCTGTGAACCACGTTTCTGCTACAGCCACTCAGTCCAACCTTTCTGTTTCCAAGATGGCTGTGAGTTCAGGAAGTTTGCTGGTTAGGCTCTTAGTATTTGCACCCATTGCATTCCAGAAATGTACATCCTCTTTGGTGCGAAGTTGTACCCTCTTCCTGGACTGCTCCAGTTTTCTCTTTCCGGCTAAGAGATTATGGAGGTTGCTGGTTCGGGTGAATGTTTGCTCTGATTTGTTTTCTGAGGATGCATGAGCTCATTTGGCATTTTGGGGAGTGAGGACCAGCCCACCAAAGGCAGGGGTGTGAGTTGCATCATACTCCCTTTATTTAGTTTAAACTACCTGTATAGACATCGAATGTTTGTCTGAGTGCTCACACACCTTCACTGTTTAGGTGCAATCCATCGTATTTTAAAAAAGCTCTTTCCCAAAAGTTGTGCCAATTCCCTATGTAGTGGTATCCCTTGCCTTGTCACCAATCACGGAGCCATGAGTTGAATTTGCCTACTTCACTCTCTCTAACTCGCTTGGTGGTTTTTCCTTTTTCCCACACTGGCAGCACTTCTGAGAAGGCTAATTTGGATGGAAGAGAAGAACGTTTGTTGGCCAGGTCCTCAAAGTGTTTCTTGGCCTCCTGAACTGTGTGATTTGCCAAGTCATTGGTACCAAGGTGTATTGTTATATGTGTAACATCCCCTGATTCCTGCACAATTGTCTTTATGCAGTTTGTGTCCCTACTTGCAGAGGCTCCTGGTAGACACTTTACCACAATGTCACTTTTAACATTTTGTGTTAGGTGGTGTTCCACTCCTTGGATCATGGAAACTCTGATTATAAAAATTTAGCTTTTGTTTATATTTGTGTCGTTTTATTTTGAGTTTTAGTATTTTTGTTGTTATTGCATTTGGTGGTGATATTTTTGTTGGTTATATTTTGAGTATTAGTAGTTTTGTTTTTATCGTAGTTTGTATTGGTTTTAATTGGCATGTTAGCCTTTTTTGGTAGTTTGATTTCTTTACCTTGTATTACTTTGTCTGTGGGTGGTAACAGTGGAGCAAACCTGTTTCTGGTTAGGATTCCCAAGAAATGATCCTGTTTTTTGGCTTCCTTCCTGGGCCTCCTATGAGGTTTTTTTTTCCTTACCACCTGCCAGTCTCTGGGCCCTGCTTTGAGTCCTGGCCCCTGGCTGACATGCTGGTACTGGTGGTGGTGGGGTTTAGGAGGTGTGCTATAGAGTTCCCGGTACTGGAGGTCATATATTATAGTCCAAGCATCCTGTAGTTGGACTGCAAGATCTGCTATAATGCAGCATGCATGGCAGGGTCCTGGTTTCTGTTTGTAGATCCTATTGTGCAGTGCACCACCGTTTTTCTCAACTGACAAGGTCCATTTCTTTTTTTTTTTCTTTTTTTTGTATGTTTTAGTTGAGAGGTAGTGCTAATTCCTGTTTCTAGGCAGGAAGTGTGGATGAAAAAGAAAACAGAACAGTGAGGTGTTTTTTTTTTGTACCTTACTACCTTCTGTCAGGTGTTGTGGGTGGCACTGCATGCCTATAAAGCAAGAGCACTCAGGGAAGTGTGGGTTGGCATATATGACTGTTCCCTGTATGCTGCAGAAAACAATCAGGTAGCTGTTTAACAGATGAGGTCTAGCTTGTACTCCTGCAAGGAAAGAAGGAATCTGGTTACTAGATCAGTTGTTCTGCCCTTTGGCTCAGAACAGCTCCATGGCATCCCCGCTGCTTGCAGTAAAACTCCTGCCTGTGGTCCATGCATCCCAGCTCCCTGCTGCTGTGATGAAGAAGGGACTGATCCACTGGCTGCAGGGTAATACCTACCCTTCTCAAATGCTGGAGTGCCCAGAGCACTGCTTCAGCAGAAGCCGCCAATGACAGTAAAGCCACCGATGAGATGAAACCTGGATGCAGCTATGCTGCTGCAAGTTCCACTTGTAGCACTTCAGTCAGTAGACCTGCAGGCAAGAGCGTGAGAGAATTTAAATCTCCTAGTTGTGCATCCCTCAGGTGAAGATCAGTGAAGCTTAGAACCTCTGTTTCTCCTTCCTGCTGAAAAAACAATCAGTTTGTTAAGGTCTACCACTTAGTAGCACAACTAGAGACTGGAGGAGAGGAGATCTCTCTCCCAGTTGGTGAAGATCAGTGAAGCTCAGCAAACAGTAAGGCTACGGGCTGGACCGCACTTTGCATATGCCTCCTAGGATTGCCTTTTGTGTCCAAGTGGTTTCTTCTGGTTGTTTCTGGCTGAGAGCTTTCTATTAGCTGACCACTATTTCAGTGGTGGGTACATCAGGCAGTAAGGCTAGGGGCTAGACCACTCTGAGCCTATGCCTCATAGGGGTGCCCTTTATGTCTGAGCTGTTGCTTCCAGCTGAGAGCTTTCTAATAGTTGACCACTATTTCAGTAGTGGTACAGCAGTACAAATGCTGATTTACATACAGCAGCCAGGAATTCTCGTTAAGTGTTCCAACTGCTCCTTATGCTGAGAGAGCAGCTACTGGCTGGATCTGAGCAGAGTGACTGAGGAGAGAAGTCACCTCAGCAGAGATAGGAGCCTGGACTGTGCACTCCAAGGGGGATTCAGCTAGGTAGAACTGCTGTTAAGGAATCCCTGATTCTGCACCTGTTGGAGTCTGCCTTCTCTCCATGATTGGTCTCTCTCCCAGTCAGGGAAAATCAGTGAAGCTCAGCAGATAGTAAGGCTAGGGGCTGTGCACCACTTGGCGTATGCCTCCTAGGGTTGCCCTTTGTACAATCTTACAAGTACCTAGGTTTAGTTTTAGATAGTCAATTTGCTTTTTATTTACACGTAAAAAACTTATCTGCAAAACTAAAACAATTGCTGGGGTTCTTCTATAGAAATAGAGCCCATTTAAGTTTTTCACTTAGGAAACTATTGGTTACCACTCTGTTTTAACCAATCCTAGATTATGGAGATTACATCATCAGTTACACTAAATATGGTTAATCATCCAAAGCAGTTACAGTGTTTATAAATTAGACTAGCAAGGAATGCCCTAAAACGTGCACTTCATAACAGTACATGGGTATTTAATTTCTTTGGAATCATATGCCAAGTACGTGGTATGGTAACATCTAATGTCATTTCTCCATGATTTGATCTGAATATTGGTATTTGAAAAGGATGATAAGTTGTAGATTTTAGATTATAGCTCATTGCTATTTTAGGTTGAAGTATTTTTAGCAAGAATAAAGGTAGTTTTTTTAAATAAACTTATAAACAAGTTCCAATGCAGCTCTCTACGTTTAGTTAAAGAGGTCCATCCTACGTTAATGTACAGTAGACATTGATTAGTTTGCTAAGGTAAACCTGTAATAAATCTCAGTGCACAACTATACAATGGATTTAGTGCACTGAGTGCTGTACTAGTTGAGTTCTTGTAGATGTAATCTCCATAATCTAGGATATGATAAAATAAAGTGGTAACCAATAGTTTTCTAAGTGGAAAATTAAAATGTGCTCTTTTTGTATAGAAGAACCCCAGCAGTTGTTTTAGTTTTGCAGAGAAGTTTTTTACATGTAAATTAAAAGTAAATTGACTATCTAAAATCAAACCTAGTACAGTAGAAGCCGTTTAATTGGGATGGCCCTGTGGCAGGGCTTTCATCTCAATTAAGTGACCGTCACTTTTATCAGAAGTGCCTATTTCACCAGAGCAAAAACATGTGTACTGTTTATTTTTATTTATTTATTTATTGAAAATATCGGATAAAACACCTTTGACTCAAAGACTCCTTTACAAAGGCTCCACATAATTGAAAACAGAGACATCAGGGACAATAGCAACAAATAGACACAATAGTTACAGAAATGGTTACAAAATGGTTACAGATAACACAGTAAAGCAGCTGGTGATACAGAGTTATAGTGCTGCCAAACATAGGTACATAGTGCTGACGGTAGCAGGTAATAAAACATACACTGCAGGGTGGTGGTGCTAGCCATGCCCTGGTGGTTATTTGCAGGCCAAGGCTGGACTGAGGTGTCCATTGTCAAAATATAGGCATGCCCAGGGGCGGCTGGACCAGAGTTAAGTCCATAGTTGTGGGGGGGAGTGGGTAGGGCTAAATCAAGGGCAGTCACAGACTGAGTCATGAGTGATTAGGTCTCTTAGTTGGAACTTGAGCTGACCAAGTTTGGGTTCTGTGAGGAGGGAGTTTGGGAGTGAGTTAAGCCAGCTAGGGGCCAGGTACCTAAAAGTTCTTTGACCCAAAGTGGTCTTGCAGCGAGGTACCCTGAAGTGGGTTGTCACCGATTGCCAAGTGAGGAGGGTGGACAATGGTGCCTGGAGTAGGAGGGAGAGAGCAGGTGGGAGTAGCCCTGCTGTTATTTTTTTAGCAAAGAGGGCAGGTCTGATATTTGAGCCTCCCATCAAAGTTTAGCCACTTGGTTGAGGCGTAAAGGGTGCAGGTATGTGCGAGTCTGGTGCAGCCAGTAGCAAGTCTACAGGCCTTATTAAGGGCCAGCCTAATTTTGTTTAGGTACATGTTGTCGGCTGCTCCATAGATGATGATTCCGTAGTCTATGAGTGACAGTATTGATGCAGAGACAGCTAGGTGGAGAGCTTCTGGTGGGAGGCAGTACTTGTACCGGTGAAGTAGACCAATATGCACATTGACAGTGGTGCTCAGTATTCAGATGTGATCATGGTAGGTGAGCCCAGAGTCTAGGGTGATACCTAGGCATTTTTTTTTATCATAGAAAAGATTTTATTGATTTTTCTTATATAATACAGAGCCTTCAATCCCACAGCATAATAAGTCTTTTGCTACCATTCAAGTTATACATAGCCCATCCAACATTCAGGAAAAACTATTGATTTCCACTGTATTAAACCTTTTACTAACAGAATACTAATGTATTAAAATACAGTCCATAGCAATGTAGACTAAATCCTAAATATTTCAACAATCCTCCACACTGGAGAATACGCATAAACACATTAGGCAGTTTCCATCATACAGCAACAGCAAGGAAATAGTGAAAGTTCAGAGTGGTGTAAAGAAGAAAGAAAAGAGAGTTTGCAGGGGAAGAAAGAGACTGAAGGATGCTGAGAAGAGAAACATCCTATCTATCCAAATGTTGATCCCTAGATCAAGGCCACCCATATACCTCCTACAGAGTTTTAGTGCTCAATACACCTAAGAGAGATGGGTGGGTTACACGGTGCTGGGAGGGGAGCTTTACACAGGGTAGAGTTGAGGAAAGGTCCCCATTTCAGATAGTATACAGCTAGTTTCCCCCAATTAGCATATGTAAGCCTCTCAAATGTGGTTAGTCTTGCCATTGCCGAATGCCAGAGGGAGACAGGAGGGGGTTGTACTTGCCTCCAGGACAGGAGCAGAAGCCTTTTTGCCTCCATAAGAGTGGCCAGGAGCCAGCTTGAGTATGGTCTTGGCAAATAATCCAGGGGGGTCGAGTCCCCCAATAACAACAGTGGGCTAGAGATATCAATGGGGGTTTCTAAGACCCCAGAGCAATCCAATGCTATAGCAGTCCAGAAATTATTCAGGTTCTGACACTCCCACGGGATGTGCAACATGTTTGCTTGGCCTTGACCCCATCTCCAACACTGTGCATGGGGCAACACACCCCACGAGTGGAGGATTGCAGGTGTACGATACCACCTAAGAAGGATCTTTAATTGTATCTGTTAGCTTCTAATGTCTTGATACATGGAGTGAGCTAGACGCAGACATTTGGACCATGTTTCTGCAGTAATGGCAGTATGAATATCCTCACTCCAGGCCTTCTTACACCGGTCAGTGTGGTCCAGCTGCACCTCTCGCCAGGTGCAGTAAAATCGGCCGGCTAGTCCTTGTGAGGACTTTCTACTATGAAGTGATGACATCCAATCCCACTTAGGATCTCCAATGAATACTCTTTAAGTTTGTGAATTACACTACACATTTGAAAATACCTCCAGAAGTCCCTAGTGGGTAAGGAGTATTTAGCCCTTAGTTGTTCAAAAGACATCATACTACTAGAGTTGTTCATATATAAGTCCTGAATCACATGTATCCCCTTACTCTCTCATTCCAGCCAGTGGATTGTGTTGTTATCCACTGTAAGTAGTGGATTATGCCATAATGCCAGATATCAAAAAGGCACAGTTCTAGCCAGCTTAGGTGTGTTAGAGGCTGCCATTATCCTGAACCATACCAGCCTTGTTGCAGTCATGATTGGTGTGACCTTGCTAAGGTCAATGGGGGCATTGGTCAGGAGCATCCCCAAGGGGGTTTCTTGCATCAGCTGAGACTCAAGCGAGACCCATTGCGGAGGAGTTGCATGAGAGGAGACAAACCATTTGGTGGTTTGCGCAGAAATATAGGTCCAGTGGTAGCCTTGTAGCCACAGGAGTCCTAGGCCTCCCTTGGTCCAGTGTGCCTGCATCTTTCTATGACTCCATAGGGGGGTTTTGCCTTCCCATATAAAGGCAGAGATTACCTTATCCAGTTGGCAAAATACCTTGCATGGCAGGGTGATAGGAAGATTACTAAGCAAATACGCTAGTCTGGGAAGTAGCAGCATATGTATTGCCGCCACTTTGCCAGGTAAAGAAAGGTTAAGATGGCACCATCAGCCTACTTCTACTGAAAGTAATGATATTAGGGGGTTGACATTCTCCCGGGCTAGATGGCTCCATTGTGCCGGTACATTAATCCCCAAATATGAGAAGCTAGTCGGGGCCCAGGCAAGTTTAAGGTCTGGCATGCATAGCTTTGTACAGGCCATATTAAGGGGAGTTACTCTGGTTTTGCTTTGATTAATTTGTAACCCTGACAATTGTGCAAATTTGTTTAGTACCTCCAGGACTTTAGGAAGTGCTTCTTTTTGGTGGAACAGCATTAAAAGCAGATCATCAGCATAGGCGGCAGTCAGATATTCATGATGACCAACCCTTATGCCTTGAATCTCTTTTGCAGCCAGCATCTGTCATATAAGCGGGTCTAGAGCAACAAGAAACAGTAAGGTGGATAAAGGGCATCCCTGCCGAGTGCCCCACTGAAAAGGAAAAGGAAGAGAAATATCCTTATTAGTTAGTATCTTAGCTGAAGGGGCCTCATATAGTACCCTGTCCCACTGTCGAAAGTAAGGGCCAAACCCATATTGCCGTAAAATTTCATGAAGATAGGGTCATTCAACAGAATCAAAGGCTTTTGTGAAGTCCACTGCCATAGCTGCCATGGGGTCTGCAGAGTGCATTGCAATCCATTTCAAGTTTAGAACCAGCCTGATATTATCAGCTGCAGCCCGACCCTTTGTAAACCCCACTTGTGATGGCAAGTATTTTTGCTGCAATTTTATTATCCACTGAAATGAGGGAAATTGGCCGGTAATTAGCACAATTGAGGAGGTCATCAGCTTTTTTCAGAAGAAGGGTGATCAAAGCTTCCCTCATAGTGGGGGGGAGAATGCCAGTCTCATGAGCTTCTTGTAGCACAGAAAGCAGGGGGGTACTAATTTCTGCACTAAGCACTTGATAAAGTTCCATGGTCATCCCATCTGGACCCAGGGATTTGCCCTTGGAGAGTTAGGATAAGACTTTTATCACCTCCCCTTCCATAATTGGCTGATCTAGCATCGACTGCATATATTCTGGCAGCTCGGGGATTCCAGCCTCTATGCAGAAGTCTGCTATATGCTCCCCTAACTGTTTGGGCTCTAAGGTGGAGTGGGTCTAGTAGAGGTGCTTATAAAAACACTGACTGCATGCGTTAATCTTATGAGGAGAGGAGACCACTTGTTCATCCATATTTTTAAGGGCATGGATCCTTGAGGTCGCCTGCTGTTTCCTCAACTGGTACGCTAACAGCTTTTCCCCCTTCTCAGCTCCTTCCCAATGTGTATGTTTGGACCTAAGGAGTGCCCACTCTGCCTTTTGGTAGAGCATAGTATTAATACGATACTTTAGCCCGACAATGTCTCGGAGGAGAGACTGCTCTGAACCCCCCACAGTGGTGCTTCTGAGCCTCTTTTCAAGCCCAGCCAGCTCAACCTGTAACTTTTCCAACTCGGCTCACCTCAATTTTTTTTGATGCACTGAGTAGGCTATGATGTGCCCCCATAGCAGTGCTTTGAAAGCCTCTCAAACTGTGGCTGCCGAGGTGTTGGCCGCATGGTTAAGTGAAAAGTAATTTTTGGTTGCTTTTCTAATCGCAGTGTAGAAATCAGGATCCCGGAGGAGCAGTAGGTTACACCACCATCTGGCACCTGACCCTCCCTGTCCAGAGGGGGCATAACAACAGGTGACCGGCACATGATCAGAGATTAAAATATTATGGATCCTAGTGCAGGAGATGTCTTTAGAAGCAAAGAGGTTGGCCAGCCAGAAATCAAACCTACTTGAAGTTGCATGAACTGCAGATAAGAAGGAATAGTCACGCCTGGACGGGTGGTCTCTTAGCCATACATCCAACACATCCCACTCAGCTATCACTTCCCTCAGGGCTCCCAATGTTTTAGGGTGCATCTGGGGGGTTGGCTTAGATTTATCAAGGAATGCATCTAGGGTAAGATTAAAATCCCCACCTAGTATAATCGGTATCTGTGGGTAGTCGACTATTAGGGATTCTAAGGCCTTTTTAAGATCTAACAGAACATCTGGTTGGTCCACATTAGGTCCATATATATTGGCTAACACCACCCTCCTACCTGGGAATGCAAATCTGACTGCTATCCAGCGGTCCTGTGTGTCAGTAGTAACCTGTTCCTGTACCCATAGGCAAGACTTTTTAACCAGTATAGCCACCCCTTTGGATTAGTTCAAAGCTGAGCTAGCCAGCACAGTGCCCACCCATGTCTTCTTAAGCCACTGTACATTTCTTGCAGTGAGATGGGTCTCTGGGACTAGTGCAATGTCTGCCTGCAAGGAATGTAGGTGCATAAGGACCATAGCTCTTTTAACTGGGTGATTTAAGCCCTTTACATTCCATGACTCAAGGTTAATACCTACACTAGTGTTCTACATCTCGCCCCCCCCCCCCGAGATAGGAAACCAGTACTCACCATCCGTATCCAGAAGGGATAGGAAAACAGTGGGAAATTCATAGAGACAGAAGAAAAGGTTGGAATTCAGGATTAGGTAGGGATGGCCTGCACACTTATGCAGCTCTTAGTAGAAGCCTAATATAACAAATAACAATAAAGACAATTAGGTTGAAGCTCTAACTTGCCAGCCAAAGGCTGATTTTCTGAATAGTATATATTAACCACTGGTCTTTAAACAAGAATTACAAGTATGTTTAAAACAGTCAAAAATCAGTACAGTCTAAGCTTAGTAACACACTAAAACTAACGGTGATAAGGTGTATGTGCAAGGTGCCAATCTTGTGGAGAGACACTCAGCCACACTGACCTATCACTTGCAGGGGATGTGTAGAGAGAAGGCAACCAACAACACACATCTCCATCCCCAGCAATCACCACATGAGGGTGGTCCTCAGTGGGAGGGGAAATACCCTGAAAATGGGCCTAAGTGCCTTCTTCCATTCTACCACCCAGTATGAAACCCAGTATGAAAAAGATAGGGATGAGGGGAGAGGAAGGTGGGGAGATGGATAGTACCCTTTACCAAGTGCCTATAAGGCCTCTCATGCCACTCCACCCACATACTAGCTGGGACTACTGTTGGATCTTTATACAGTAATTGCCCCTTAGTTGTCACTTATATTGTACATTACACGAAGAACGACCAGCTATTTAAGGGGGAGGGAGGGCAGTGGAGAACTCTGGCCAACTTGCAATGAGCCAAAAAGACCTAGCTTAGGAAACATGCAGAGGAATGGGCATCGAAACTAAGGAGGTTTGCAGTTCCCATCCTCTGATTATGTGAGAACAGTGCCCTCATACCCAACAACATATATAACTCAGACAAGATCTCAGTCTCTAACAGTACTCTCTTCCAGTTGGCTCAACAGGGAGGTCTCTGTGGACAGTGCATCCGCATATGTCAGCAGTCCAGGTCTCACAGGACAATCTGGCAAGGTCTGTAAGTTTCCAGGACTAGGGGGTGAATCAACCCACGATAATTCAGTTGCCGCTTTGACAAGCATTTCATCTGGAATTTCATCTGATACACTGGATCCAAGGTATTCCTCTCTGGTTTGTTTAGCTGGCGGTGGTGCTTCCTTTAAGTCAGTAGTGAAAGAGCTTTGTCCAATGAGTGAGCGCTGCCATATTCTGGTCGGAAACATTGCACCTCTCTGAGGTAGAGCAGTAGAGGATGTGGTCGCTGGCCTTGTTTGAAGAGGCCTACAGTATGTGGCTCCTTCTGCTGCATAATGGTGGTGCGAAGATGATCTGGGGGAGGCATCTAAGGGTGACTCTGCCCGACACAAATTCTGATCCTCTCTGAAAGTTTCCCTCAATGACTTGTGCCGCCGGGCTCCTGTTCTGGGTCCTGGCACCCAAAGCCTCTTGGGAGTTGTAGTGTTCATGTTTAACTTAGGCCAATACTTGTGGACCCAGTTTTCAATCTCTTGAGAGGTTTCTGTCACAATATCTCTTCCTTCCTGTGACACGTGGAGACAAGCCAGATTTCTGAACCCGTACTGGAACCCTTGTTCAGCCAGCAGCTTTTTAACGGGCAGAAATGATTTCCGCTGAGCAGCAACCTCCACTGAAAAGTCTCTGAAAAGGGATATTCGAGCCCCTCACCACATTAATTCCTCTTTATCTCTGGCTATTCTAAGGATTTTTTCCTTAATTGAGTACTTCAAAAAATATGCTATGATAGGTCGGGGGGGTCCCTGATGGTGACTGGCTCCACCAGGAATTCGGTGTGCCCGTTCTATCTTGACTGAGCCTGACCATCTTTCACCAAGGATCTTGGGGATTTCCTCATTAAGGAATCTCTCAGTGTTCTGGCCTTCAACCTCTTCAGGAAACCCTATGATCCTAATGTTGCTTTGCCTCCTTTTATTTTCCTGATCCTCTGCTCTCCTCCACAAAGTGACCAGTTTCTCATCCTGCTCCCGTAACTTCTGCCAGATTCTAACATTATCCCTTTCCAAGTCCTCTGCTCATTGTTCCACCACATTCATTTTGTCCCCAAGCTCTTTAACTTCCATTACTGTACCGGTTAAAGTGATGGAAATAGTGGCGAACCTAGTCAGCAGTGTTTCTAGCATTACAGTAATATGCTGCAAGGAGGCGCCTACATCCACTTATTGTGTGGTAGTTCTCCTGGCAACAGGGCTTATGGACAGCCCATTAGTTGAGGAGGAATCCATTTCAGAATAGCAGTGTGTTCCCAGTCTTAAGGTACAGTGCAGTATACAGAGCCCCACCGGCGTTAGCTGCAGTGTCGCTATGTTGCCGCTGCTTGGGATCGGGTGCTGAACTGCAATCAGGGCACTGTGAGATGGCCTAGGCAGGGCTGAAATGTACCGCATGGTCACCAGCACTGCTAAGCAATTGCCAACAATTTAAATGGGCATGCTGACCGCTATCGAGATGTGGGGTAACACCGGGTGGGTTTCGGGAAGGTGGGAGCCCCTGAATGGCCTCGAATACTAGCGGATTTCATTTGCTGGGGAGCAAGCTGATAGTCTAGGCAGCCATCTTCCTAGGCATCTTGGCCATGCCCCCGATACTAAGGTATTTTAATGAGGTAACCTGCTCAAGGGGGTAATTTAGGGAGTTCAGTATGAGCAGGGGTTGTCCTATGTTCTTGTTTTGGGGGTGTGCACACACCCTGGATTTTGTTTTTTTGTAATTTAAGACTGGCCTATGTTGAATGAACCAGGATTCAGCTTCCGTGAAAGATTTTTGGAGTGCCTAGTGGAGGGCTGTGGGATCAGTGTAGGAGCTGTAGAGGACAGCATCGTCCGCAACCCGCATACAAGAGTAGTTTCCTGGAGCAAGCCTTGGGTAGGGAGTTGAGGAACAGGGAGAAAAGTAGGGGACCAAGAATAGAGCCTTGTGGGATCCCTGACCTGACTTGGATGGGGGAGGACAGGGTATGGGCAATCCTGACTGTCTGGGTTCTCTCAGACAGATAGCTGGCAAACCAGCCAGTGGTCTCTGGGGACAGGCCTATTTGTGTGAGGGAATCCAGGAGTAGTGTGTGGTGCACTGTATCAAATGCCTCGGAAAGGTCTATGAAAACAGCACCAGCAGTGTGGCCAATGTCCAGAGATGTGTGAAGGGTGTTTGTAAATTCCAAGATGGCTGTGGTAGTACTGTGGTTATGGTGGAAGCCATGCTCCTCAGGACACAGAAGGCTATATTTGCAGAGGTAGTCTGTTAGCTGGGTGGCCGCAATCTTCTCCAAGGTTTTTGAGAGGGGAGGCAGGATTGAGATGGGGTGGTAGTTCTCAGGCAGGGTGCAGTCACCGCTTTTAAGGATAGGTGTAATGATGGCAGATTTCCATTTAGAGGGGAAACTGGCCCAGTGATAGGGAGTGGTTCAGAAGCATGGTAAGAGGGGGGAAAACTTCGTTGAAGGTGAGTTTAAGCAGTTTAAGGTCTAGTGTGTCACTGCTGAAATGTGATTTGCTGAGGGCCTTGAGTAGAAGAGGGACAGCTTCACACTGAGATATTGCTTTAAAGCAGAATGGGGGGTTGAGAGGGAGCATGGTGGTGCTGGGGGGTGGTAGAGAAGAAGTTTGGGGGGAGAACATCAGTAAGGTCGGAGAAGGAGTCATTAAATGCATTTGCTATCAGGGCAGGGTCTGTGGTGATAGACCCATTGGCCCTGAGTTGGGAGGGAGGTGCAGTGAGGGCTTTGCCACTGAGCTCTTTGAGGGAGTCCCAGAACTTGCTGTCCAAGCCCCATGTGGCAATGAGCAAGGTTTGGTAGTACTCTACCATTGCCTTATGAATACTTCAAGTACATTTATTGCATGCTTATTGGTAGCACTGCCTATCAGTGGGTTTACCAGTATCCAGCGCAATGTGCCATAGATTGTCACATTCGTACATTTGGTCTAGCAGGGCTTGTGATATCCAAAGTGTGTCAACCCCTTTGACTCTTTGTCTGCTTAGCGGGCTGTAGCTGGTAGTGTGGGGAAGCGGTCTTTGCTGTTTACAGTACCCAAAGTATGAAAAATTAAAAACAGACTGAAGCAGTTTAATTTAGTTTAAAATACCTGCAGTGGTGCACAAAAGTCATGGTGACCCCGACCGGTTTCGCCCAAGTTGCTATTGTTACCGGGCGGGTAGCGTCGAGCAGCAGTCTTTGTTGTTTATGGCATAGCACAGTAGCACAGGGAAACATTTAACAGAACAGCACATGGTAAGAGCATTTTCCTAACCAGCAACCGGTGTGGATGGTGTACGGGGTGGGGTCCTCTGACAAACAACAGAACAACTGTAACTGTGGCAAAGAAACAATAGACACTATGGCTGCAATCAAAGGTATGGAAATTGAAAACAACATAAAGTGTGAAAGGAGGATGTATGGGGTGGGGGTCCTCAGGTGAACAACAGACATTCTTTCATCTAAAAGTTCTTTCTAAACATAAAATAATTAGAGTGAAAGGGTGGTGTACTGTGAGAGCATCGGCGACCAGGACTGCATGAAAACCAAAATGACAGGGGTAGCAAGAATCTAAACAGTTTTTCCATTATGCTGTCTGGAAATTGAGGTTAGAATCAGGAGTTGTGTGTGTTTGGAGATAGGATAAGTGAGGTGTTAAGTGGGTGATAAAAGGGATTAGTGCTGAACAATGCAACAATGTCATATGATTTGCTGGGCTTAGTGGGACTTAATTGTCCCATATAAACAGCAACCCCATCCTGGTTATATAGCATCACTGCACATAGGAATACAAGGCCACTTAATCATTTCTTGGTGAGGTATCCCAATAAAGCGGATGTCCTCATTAACCATGTCCTGATTAAATGGTTTCTACTGTACTTGTAAGATTGTACTCTAGTAATATTTACACCTGAGATAGATTTGATAGTCCAGATAGACTCTATCACAGTTTTGTTTTTGCAGATAGTACCTACTGAGTTTTCATTTCATGCAATATCAGTATCAAGTCTAATAGAACTTTCTGAACATTAATAAAATCCTTTTGTAGTATGTCAAGGTCCAAATCTGTACAAAATGTATATAAATTTAAAATTACCTGACGTTTGTAGAAATGTGTGTTTTTGTATTATATGTCATTTGTTTCAATATAAAGTTTACAGACATAACAAGCAAAAACTATACATATTATATGTGTCCTATATTATATTCATATAAAGAAAAAATATATCAATTAATAGGACATAAAATTAAACATTAAGGGTAATACTAGACCATTTCATGGGAAGGGAATCATGCATAGAGTATTTATTAGTAACAACATTTCCAGATCTGCAGCAGTAGTATGAAAAAATCAGTTTATTTATTTACATGCTAGCACTCTCCATGTAGACTAGCCAAGTCAATCCCAAATTAAACTGAAATACAATGTTTTCCCAATTTAGAAACTAAAAGTTCATTCTTTCCATGGAGGCTCTTATATCTTTATCTGAGTTTGTTTGCAAGCTACTCAAATCAGGTTCTGAAGCAATGGAACACAGTGCTCTAAGGAAGATAACTAGTTGGTCACTTCAAAAAAATATGTTTTACTTCCTGAACAACTTTAACTTTTGCTGGTGGTAGGAGAGATAACTTTGCCCCCAGTTCCAAAACTTCCTGTCAGCAAACTGGAAACTGTCAATGCCATTGTTGTATCTGGTAGCAGTAATCAGGGTATATGTAATAGAAGCAGCCTTTCTACTATACATTAGCACACCGTTCAATTTAGCCAACTTAAAAAAAATATCTATCCGAATAGAATGATAGGTTTGCTAATATAGTAGAATTCACAGATGCACCGGGGTCGGTGTTTTTCTTAGGGACTCAAAATGCACTAGCCAGCAATAGGGGATTATCAATAGAGAAGCTCAAAGGTACTAATTAAAATGTTTTTCACAGGGTCCTGCACGTAAGTAAATTCAGAATCTAGCAATTTAGGAAAACCAACCATCCAAAAGCTTCTGTACCTTAACTTGTTTTCATTCTGCTCCAGCATCCGTGAAATATTAAAGTTCTATTTAATTACCACTTGTAATGTACAGTATTGCTCATTCCTTGTATTTTCCCTTCTTGCTGTTCTAATTTAGCTGCATGGTCTGCAATGATGTTCTCTGCTGCTGATTTCTTGCACCTTTTTGACTTCTGCTTTCAGGTAATCTTTTTGTTGTCAAAGCTTTGCACCAGAGGTCATATTTCTCTGTCCATTCCAGTAACTTATCTATAGCCTTTCCCAGATAGTCAATGGTATAGTGCTTTAGATCCACTGGAGAGGAATGAGCAAAGAGTTGTGCTCCCATAGAAGATGTAGCAGGATTAGCTTTTGCAATTTCTGTGATACTGGGATTGCCAGAGACATGGAGAATAACCTTAGACTGTGGGGTGGCTAGTGTAGGTGTCCCACTGCCACTCTTCTGGCTTATTACAAAATGAATCCACTGGTCTGGTGGACGTGACTTGGGCAAATCAAATTCATAAGCAGTGCTGGTGGTTCTCCATCTGTCGTCCGACATTTGCTTTGCGTCTTGAATCTAAAATCAGCAATAACAACCCAAGTCAATTCAAAACTCAGGAACCATGCTGCTGCTAGATTGCCATCTTGATTCCTCCCCATAAATTTATTTTAAAATGAAGGTAACTTCTAAAACTTGACAACCATGGATAATTACAGATGAACCAGGTCAACTTGAATAATTCTCAAACTAGACTGACCATGGTCATCCATAGTCTATCCCTTGGCCATTTAACATATGGTAAGTGGTTGTCCACAGAAAATCATGCTTAAAACCATGGATACAAGACAGAAACAAAACCGCTCCAATGGAAAAGTGTGTGCGGAATATAAAATTGCCAAAGAAATCAAACAAATACCCGCACCATACGGCACTGAACCAAACTGCAGCTTTATTTAGATATAATAAAAAGAGCGCCAAACTCCAACATCAGCATCAGCTCAACTAAACCTCTTGAGCTGATGCTGATGTTGGCATTTGGCACTCTTTTTATTATATCTAAATAAAGATGCAGTTTGGTTCAGTGCCGTGTGGTGTGGGTATTTGTTTGATTTCTTAAAACCATGGACAAATCTTGAATGACCATGGTCACTGATCACGCATCACCATGGTCAAACCATGCACAACCATGGTTTTTCCATGATTTTAAGTGCAGAGCTTATCTACCAAAACACCCTGTCCATGAAGTACCCTTGCCACCAATGGGGCCTGTTAGGGTCACATTATGGTGACTAAACAGTGACCCTAGGGTCCAAAGATGGAGAATGAGGTTTAGAAATGTGTAGAATTTTGCAATGTTTGTACAAAGTACTCTGCCACCATGACCCCCTGTTGAAAGACTATAGACAGATTGGTGCTAAAGGCTAGTAACATTGTGAACAATTCAGGCCTAGTCCTGCAGGTGTGAAACTCACCTGCAACAGGGGCTCTAACATGAGAAGGGGCATGCCAGGACATAGATGATCTGTAGTGACTGGCAGGACCAGCTGCATGGACACATGCCCCAGGAGTGCCTGTAGTGTGTTTCACATGAGAGCTGATGTATAAGGTGCTGTGTAGTTGTTGAACAGAGTACCTGCAGAATTCCATTCATCATCATTTGATCATCAAGAGTAGTGAAAATCTTAAACAAGCATAGAGTAAAATCAACTGCTGAGTACCTGATGGTGTTTGTTTGGTGAAGCATAAAGCTGGAGTCAACATTGTCACCTGGTGTCCCACTTGTTTCAATAACACTAAGACTATTATGCCAGCTGATGTCTATGAAGTATGCTAGGTGGCATACTGTATCCATGTACTGGAGTGAGAGGCAGCCCAGGTCAAGTTTCAGCAATTTGCTGTTTAAATAAGTATTCATTCATTCATTCATTCATTTATTTATTTATTTATTATTACATCAGAATTACAACCCTTTGAGTCAAGGGCTCATTTCCAAAGACTCCTAGTCAGGTTACAAAGAATTGTACAAGCATGTAATATACACAGATAACTACAGTACATAGGTACAGGTTGAACATAACAACATCTAGGTACAGCCAGAGGTTGGCATAGTGCTAACAGATAACAGTTAAGCACAGTTCCGGTTGAAGGCCTATACATTGTGTCAGTTAAGTAATTTCACACAGTAACAGCAATGCTTGGTTATGCTGAGAAAAGATGCAGTCTCAAGTGAGACTTTGTCCCAGGATGAGTAGCTAAAATAGAGCCAAACCGGTGGTGGGAGATACTGTGGGGTCTTATGATCTTCGTTGGGGGCAAGTACAACTGCAGGTGGAAAAAATGTGGTTCCTTAGGGCTACTTTGAAAGGGACATTTTTTTGTAGGCTGGTAATAGTAGAGGGGAGGGAGTTAAGCCAGGATGGGGCCCTATAACAAAAGGCTCTTTGGGCAAACTAGGTCCTAACCCTAGGGATTATGAATGTGGACCTGGTGGCATTGCTAGTGGAGGCAGTGGGGGTAGCTGGATGGAGAGATGAGGTCACCCTGGTGGGGAGATACTGAGAAATGTCTTTTTGTCCAGAAGACAGGTTTGATATTGGAGCCTCTCCTCTAAGTTGAGCACATTAGCAAAGGAGTAGAGCTTGCAATTGTGAGACAGCCTGTTGGTCCTGGTCAGGAGCCTGCAGGCCTTGTTTATGGTCATCTGTATCTTATTGAGAGCAGTGTTGTCCATGGCTGTGTAGACCACAAGGCCATAGTCAACAAGTGACAGGACTGAGGAGGTGATGGCTAGCCTTAGGGCTTCAGGCATCAAGCAGTCCTTGTGGCAGCAAAGCAGACAGATCCGAGTATTGGCAGATGAGAGGGCATGGATGTGGGAGTGAAAGGCGAGAGCAGGATCAAAAATGATGCCATGGTATTTGTAGGAAGAGACTTGCTCAAGAAGGTGGTAGAAACAGTATAAGGTTTGCAGGAGGAAGTCTCTGAACTTGCTTTGATGGTGGGCGAATAACATTTTTTTTTAGGTTAATGACCAGTCTATGGTCCATAAACCAGCACTCAGCCTGGTTGAAAGAGTGCTGGAGGGAAGTCTGAAGGACAGTGGGGTTTGGGTGTGACTTGAAAAGGACAGCATCATCAGCATAGACAAGAAGCTTGCCAGTGGAGGAACTGGGTAGTGTGTTGAGATACAGGCTAAACAGAAGGGGTCTCAGGATGAAGCCTTGAGGGACTCCTGAGCACACAGGGTGGGTGTTGAAGAGGGTGTTGTGTATTCTAACATGCTGTGATCTGGAGGAAAGTTAGCTGGTGAACCAGGAGAGGGGCCCTTTGCGAGAAACCGAGGTGCAGGAGAGAATCAAGAAGCAGGGAGTGGCTGACTGTATCAAAGGCCTTGGAGAGGTCAATGAAGACCCCTCCAGCAAGGTGGCCTTTGTCCAGGGCAGAATGCAAGAAGTTGGAAAACTCCAGGAGTGCTGTAGTGGTGCTGTGACTCGAGCAGAAGCAGTAGCTTGGTCACTGCTGCAGATGTTTTTTTTTTAAGTTTGGTGTTACACATTGTACATAATAAATTTGGACACAGAGCTACTATTACCCAGTGTGGCAGTGACTACTTTCAACAATATACTCTTTGTGTGCAGCAACTGATGTTTGGATAGTGTATCCGTGACTCTTTGACCACCAAGGAATATAGTCAGACCTACATAAAGTGATGAAACTGGCCCTGTGCCATGGTGGGCCCAAACTCTTGCTGAGCTGGAGGCAGTGGAAAAGGAAGTCTGTTAGTGGATGGAGAACAAAAATTATGCCTCAAAATACAGTGAAGCCCAGCAGAATGAAGCACAGTGCCACAGTTTCCTGCATGACAAAAGGGATTAACTACCCTTTAAACATGCTTCACTGTATATGACCAGAGGGTGCAGATTGAGAGTGCATCCATGGGCTTAGAGTGGAAGAATTTGCTGTCCTCATCCCAAAGCAGTGGGAAAACTGTCCTCATTGATGTGGAGACTACACTACACCCATAACACTGAAACAAGTGGAGGTATGTTTTAACTCAAGCCAGTTTGAGGGTGCACATAGCTCAACACCATCTTCACCATGCACTATGCATCTGCTGCTGATGTGACTGCCTCTGAGGATGCCATGCATTTGGGGAGAGGGTCTGGGTTCTACCACCATTGTGAGATGACCTTGCTGCTGTCAGCTGCTGCTGCTGTGAAAACTGAGACTGAACCACCTGTGGGACTTGTGACAGAGTTGGATAAAACCCTGCCCTGTTATGCAGAGACAGTTAAAAGCAGTGATTTATTTTTGTCTTGCCCTGTTCTGCTGCTTGTCTGTCTCTTGCCTTTCTGATTTCATAATCAATTTTTTCTTGTGGCACCTAAGAATTGACCATTTTGATGGCCCCACAATTGCCCCTTGTTATCTCACTTCCTTCACTTGCTGTTTCTCTTTTTTCTTTTTCCCCTTGCTTCTCTGTGGTTAAAAAATATATGCAGATACGTATATGAAACTGGGATCCCACGGGTTGCAAATGTACATAATTATATTGTTGTAATGACTGCAGAAAGCTATTTGGGTTTATTAGATAAGATAGAAATCTGGTACACAGTGGTTGACAGTGAGATGGATATTGACCTCCACAAGCTTGTTTACAGAATTGTCAACAGGAAACCAGCTCTGGGACAAAATATATTATCTGGTTGCATCTGTGAAGACTAGATGTGCTCTTCAGGCTGGCATCACTGTAAAAAAACAGGAGCTGTAACTTACAACAACAGGATGCAGAGTTTGAACTGCCAGGCAAAAACATCTTATATAATCAGAGCAATGTTTTTTAAAAGAGTGAAACTAAGATGGAGGATTTTTGTTTGCACTGCTTTTCAGAAGAGTTATCCTATACAATTTTATTTTTCTATTTTGTTGTTATTGATAATAATAAAACACTACTTGCAAATGTTATAACTTCTCCTGGTCTGCCTATGCTTCCTGCTGATGCTACTATGGCAAGTTGTTGACAGGAGAGCACCTTGGCACTTGCTAGACAGTACTTCTCTAAACCTGCTTCAGGAATTCCTGAGCTGACTGGCATTCCAAACAGAATTATTGTGGAAAAAGAAGGAGAAATTGCTGAACCCAAGTGTCCAAATCCCATCAGAGTTTCAGGGAGGCATGGAGATACAGGGGTCTAGTTCATGAAGCCCAGTCAATTGGGGAGCAACCAAGTAGGACACAGAGAGTAAAGCATTGGAAGGACCACTGGAGACAATGGAGAAGATGTTGTTTTGGTTGCTGCCTGAGAGACCCTACCATCCAAATCTGAGAAAAACCTGCCACATTGATCATGAAGTAGCCAAAAAGGTATACAGCAGCAGTGGGGATACAGCCAACCTTACAAGGCTGAGTGGGAAATTGGCATTGTAGAGGATCACCAAGATGACTGGATCGAGTTGTTAGTGGCCAAGGTTTTGTGTCCTGAGTTTTCCCTGAACTGCTCTGGGATACAAGGCATTCCACAAAAAGTGACAGAGGGTGGAAGAAGAATGGCAGATTAGGAAGAATGCCCACAAATACACTGTAATCCACATCCAAACTGATGGCAAACCAGAAATATTGCAGCATAGGTATACCGTATATCATTTGCTGGGACACATGTTACTATGACTGACCCATACAGTTACTGATTGTTTGAACAGACTGAACTCTAAGGGCACTGGCAGACAAATTTAACATTTATTTAACAATAAGCCAGTCCAGTGATGTTGAGGGCTTAGGCACAGGTGCCTAAACTCCAGCCATGCTGGTGACCTTGGTTTGGAACAAATCAGGGTGGCTCAGGGGCTGGCCTGGTGAGGAAGGCTTAAGTGTCCAAAGGCAGCTCTCCTCCACTGGGGAGGAGGGATTCTGAGTCCTGCCACTTGCCTGCTACCTAGCAGAGGTCAGGTGGCAGTACAGGCAAGACCAGCAGACATGGTGGGTGCACACTGACTCAGCAAATGTGGGCATCAATGCACACATGCGTGCATGCATTATTGCAGATGCCCTGGGGAGAAAATGGAGGAAAATGCCCTGGCTTGCTCTGCATCCCCACAGGAGCCACACAGCCCTACATGCCTTGCCACCCACCAATATCACTCTGTGTAAGTCCATAAATCCATGAGACTGGTTTGTGACAGGGCTGGGGTGATGCCGCAATGACCAGGGACAGCAGGCGAATACAGACACAAAGGAAAAAAAATATCTAATAATGATTGGCACAGTATTTGCAGCACCGGTAAATTTGACATGGGAGGGCAAGTGAGTAGTGTTTGCAAGAAGATTTTACAGACTTGGTTCAGGACTCTAATTTTCCTAGCAAGTGTTTGCTGATTGCTTATTGCTATATGTCAAAATCAATTAATGTCTTCTTGTTTTTTAATTTGTTTGCAACATAGTGTGTTTGAATACACAGCTATCAGTAATGCACTAGTTAGCACTATGTCACTCATACTGAATTAATTAGCAATGAGCACACAGCCAGAGTCATGTTATTGCATCCTAGGATATTCCACCCACTTAATCAACTTGAATTTTATATTGTGCACAATAGAACATGCATTCTGTGTATCTTTTTTGCCCTGACTATTTGATTAAGTATCTAGAAATGGAGCATTGCCAAAATATTTTGAATGGTCCATTGCCATGGTTCCTACAGTTTACTGGGAGTTTGTTGAAAAGTAGGTACACTATTTTTGCAGAAATTATTGTTTTGTTTTTGCAATATTATTCCTAGGCTGGCTTGTACATATTTGTATAATGATGGCAATATGCTCATAGATGTAAATGTTCTGGCGCCACTTATTCTGTATGTATATAAAAGCTATAAGATGACGATGTATATAAATAGTATTTCTGCTTCATCTTCCCAGCTGATTGTGTTGGGGGAACTGGTTGGAGTTTACTGCTGTTCGAGGGACATTCCAATGGAGATGCCAGCAGTTTTGTAAGGGGACCATGTAATCTATCTTATGTTGGAATGACTCTTCAAGGCTGGGTTCCTGATCATTATTACCTTTTTTTGCACAGGAAGATTTTGGTGGCCTACTGTATGAGGCCTAGGACTTCAAATTCAGGATTCCTCAGTTAGTCAACCTCTTTAGGGTTGCCATGGGGCTCAACTGTGTGTTAGGTGAAAATAGAGTAGGAATAAAGGAGTCCCCACCCAGGAAAGAGTGAGGTGATCTCCTCCATTCTATCAGCATTGCCTCCAAGATTACCAGCCCACCACATGTAGGAGGTACAGGTCTTTCAGGGGGAACTGCAGAAGTCCCAAGGCAGTCTGCTTCATTTGCCAGACTAGCCAATGGGCCACCTTATCAGAGTCTCACTATCCACAATGACAGTTGTTACTGAGTTAGCCAGGCAGCTGCCTGGAAGACTTTGCAACTCACACCTAGCCCACATGAGTGTGGTAGAGTTGCCCCTCTCTATAAATAGGAAGCTTTTGCCAGCACTACTACTCTTATCTTAAATCCATCTTTAAGTCTACTGCAGTAGCTCCTCTTACTTTGCTATGGATCTCCCTTGCCCTTTTTCACTTTCTCCCATTATGAGGGGCTGGCCTCCCAGCGTAATTTCTTTAAGCTATTCTTTCCCCAATATGTATATCCTTTTCACTGTCCTTGGCAATGCGTTTTTGTGGTTGGTGCATTAAAAGCTCCATTGTGGAACTTAGATTCCATCTTTGTAAAATACCCTAAACACCTCTGTGTAGAGGTATTGGGAATATAAAAGATCCTGGTGTACAGGGACACCTACATAGATAGGACTGCCTTAAAATAAAAATGCCTGTTGTTGTATTTTAAGGAGCAGGAAGGCTCAGCTCCTAAAAAGAACTGGGACATGGGGTAAAGCAAATCCTAGGTCAAGAGCCCCCCCATTCTTGTATGCACCTCGCAGCTCTTGGTTAGTATGTATGCCAGCGAGTGTGCAGGATGTAATGTAGAAGCTGCACAGGCAGCATATGTGTTTTAAAAGAGGGCTGAATATGTTAGAAAATGCCCAGATAAGAAAAGGTAAATAAAAAAGTGCTTGCTGCCTATTTGCAAAGAGCATGGACAAAGCTCTCACAGGGGAACAAGGAGATAGGCTCCACAAAAATAGCTCTTAAAATGAGCTCCTAAGGCATTCATAGCATGGCTGAATTTGGGGGAAACATATGAGTGTGTTCTGGTTAGGCCCAAATGAAATAAACTTGCTGTTAGCAAGTACATTTAAACAAGGTCCTCTCACCCTGTGTTCCCAAGAGATAATCAACGTTTACCAGCATGAAAAGAGCTGCAGGTTTTCTTAAAACAGTGTCCTTTGAATTAAAACAATTAAAAACATTCTGGTACTGTTTGTTGCTGCTTACCTGCCAATGATTTGGAATGGGACTGCACCCTAGAGGACATCGGGACCAGATGGAGGCTAATTTCAGTTCTAGAAAAAGGTCATGGACAGTCCATAATACTGTCCAGGGGATGTAGTCATGGTTTCCAAAGACCCAATTAAGGATATATTGGCTATACATCCCAATCTATAGCACTGTGGGGAATACAAAGGAAATGATGATATTCATATAATGTTTTTGTATGCTTTGGTCTGTCTGATTCCCCAACTTAATGTATTAGAAAGGAGATTTTGATGTTATTAGAATGGGGGGGATCAGCTGACTTTGTGACATCACAAGTAACCTGTATATATTCCCTCTGAATGTTTTGTTAAGCAGATGAGTCTTAGGTAACAGCAGGGAACGTACTGCATACCTGTAGCACAGAAGATAGTGGAGACACTGATGTTTGAAAGTGTTATTTTCCATTCTGTGGCAACACAGCCAAGGTTGGGGGTTGTTTAGAAGCTGAATAGCTTTCTTTAAATTTATTTTGAGTGCATTATTTTGTTTATTTTGTTATTCTCTTATTTTGCTGGAAAATTTCTTTATGCAAAGCTTTAGAGAACTTTTTTTTAAATAAAATTCACACTACCCTGCTAGTGTGTTCTAAAGCTGAAACTCTCTGTGTCTGCGTTGTTGCTTCCCACACAAAACTTCCACATTTGGTGTCCAAAGTGGGATTGGCTAGTTGTCCATGGTAGCAGGGGGAGACCAGTCAGGGTATCTGACCAGATATCCTTGCAACAACTAAAGCAGAGATAGCAGAAGGAGGACTGGAGAAACAGCAAGGAGCAATCACCTGCACCAGAATGACCAAGATGAGTGAACCACTATATGCTGGCTTGCCAATGGAAACACAGAGAAGAACCAAGGATGAGAGTTCTGAGGAGAAGGAGGAACCAGAGAAGACAAAGAGATCCCATGAACCATGAGAGGAACCCCCAGAGAGTATGGCGGATCTACTACATTGGTTGACACTGCATCAGATGGAGATGGAGCGACAGAGGGATCTCGACCTGCAGGAACGAGAGAGGGAACAGAGAAGACAAGACCTCAGGTGGGCTTATACCACTGAAATGTTCAAACAAATGGGGATAGGTCAGAGAAATGGTACTGAAGGGGTATCCACCAACCCAAAAGACATTAAAATCAGTAAATTGACTGGGTCAGATGACATTGAGGCCTATTTGACCATGTTTGAAAGAGTGGCAAAGGCTTTTGGGTGGCCACCTAGTCAGTGGATGGTTCGCCTGGCACCATATTTATCTGGAAAGGCACAATTAGCATATTGAAATATGGACTCGCGTTTAAGCGATGATTACGAATTGGTTAAGCAAGAAATACTTAAATGCTACAATATCACAAATGAGACATATAGACAGAGATTTCATGCCTTTAAATATAATACTGCAGACCACACCGAGAAATCTACACCAGATTAAAGCAGTGTTGTAATAAATGGGTACAACCAGACAGGAAGTCTCGAACTGATATTATGGAGACATTTATCATAGAACAATTTTTACATATTCTGCCTCTGGAGGTGCAGCTCTGGACCAAAGAGCACAACCCAGAATCCACAGAGGTGGCAATCACATTGTCAGAAGACTGCTTGGCAGCACATCAGTAGGTTAACAAGTGAGGACAGCGAGCACCTGAACCATCTATCAACAAGAATTCATCCCCACTGGTAAGATCTATGTATGATATTCCTAATAAAAACTATGCAAAAAGAACTGATCCCAGTGGTAGAAACTTTCCTCATAATATAATATGCTGAAACTGTCAAGGTCAGGGGCATATAGCCAGATTCTGCCCTACAAAGAAATCTGAGATGACACAGCTGGCATTGGTTAATGATGGGCTCTTCATTACCAAAGTGACTATTGCAAATAAAACTCTAATTGATTGAATCGGGGAGCAAAAACACCTTAATAACACAGGACTTGGTGAAACCTTTAAAGAAAGGAACTCAGATACAGGTGGTATGTGTGCATGGGGACAGATATTAGTATCGCACCACTAATGTAGACATCACCATAGAAGGAAAGATAACACAGGTTCGGGCTGGGGTTGTTCCACATTTACCTGTGCCCATTGTCTTAGGGCATGACTTCCCTGACTTTTCCACATTACTTATGGACAAAAGTATGTTGACAGCTGTAACCACCCATGCCCAGAAGAACAAGGAACTTTTATTGGGTGAATTGTTTCCGTTTGCAGGGGATGTGATAGATGCCCCTGGTAAAACCAGACAGACATTAAATTCTAAAAAGCAGCAGCAAGAGCAATGGTGGAAGAAACAACATGGTATACCAGAGGACATTAAAACTGTAGTTTTTAATGAGAATATAGGTAAAAAACAAAGACAGGATGAAATCTTAACCCTTTTTTTTCAATAGGTGGGACAAAACAGAGTGTCTGGATCTCCAAAAATAAAACTGAAAAATGATGTTTTATATAGAGTTTGTAAGAAACCTGGAACAGATGAGACCACTGAACAATTGTTGGTTCCCAAATGTTTTAGAAAATACATCATGTTTTTGGGGCATGATTTACCTTGTGCAGGAAATGCAGGGGAGATAAAACCCTGAGCAGAATTGTACAAAGATTCTATTGGCCAGGCATCCATGACGATATTAGCCAGTACTGCCAAGAATGCCAGGAGTGCCAACTCATTGCCCAGGTAGGGAGAAAAGAAGTAGTACCCCTGGTGCCCAGTCCTTTAGTCACAACACCTTTTGAGAGGATAAGCATGGATATTGTGGGGCCCCTGAACAAGAGTAGTAAAGGCAACCGCTTTCTCTTAGTGGTGTGTGATTATGCCATTAAGTATCCCAAAGCCATCCCAATGCACACTGTTACCACCCTTAAGATTGCAGAGGAGTGGGTAAAGTTATTTAGTAGGGTTGGCATCCCAAAAGAGATACTCACGGATAGAGGGAGCCATTTCAATGCAGCACTACTAAAAGAACTATATTGTCTTTTAGGGATAGTGGCTGTGCACACCTCTCTGTACCATTCTCAAACAGATGGACTTGTAGAGCGATTCAATCAAACACTCAAGAGGATGCTATAGAAGTTTATTAATGATGAAGAGAAAGATTGGGACAAATATCTACCTTTTCTGTTGTTTGCATATTATGAGGTTCCCCAGGCTTCAACAGGTTACTCCCCTTTCATCTTACTCTATGGTAGGAACCCTTGGGGTCCACTAGATGTAGTAAAAGAGTGTTGGGAAGAAGGGAAGGACATGAAACATCCAGGGATAGCTTCCTACATGAAGGAACTTAGGAAACGCCTGATGGTATATACACAAAGAGCCCATGAAGCAGGTGTACAGGCTCAGCAAACACAGAAAAAGGGTATGACCAGGCAGTCTCTAAAACCAAAAGATTTGTGGAAGGTGATCAGGTTTTGTTATTGTTGCCTACTTCTATGAACAAATTACTAATGAAGTGGCAAGGACCCTATAAAGTGATACAACAGACAGGTCCTGTGACATACCTGGTTGAAGCACCAGATAGGAGACAAACCAAAAAGATTTATCATGCAAATCTTTTAAAAAGATGGCATGCTAAACCTGAGCCAACTACACGTTTGTTAGTCATTCCAGAGGGAAAATAAACTGGATTAGACCTAGCCTATAATAGGTTAGAGAAAGAACAGGGTTTCAGGATGTTAGTGTGAGCCCAGAACTAACACCAGAGCAAAAAAAAGATTTGACACACTTACTGGAAAAATTTCAGACCACATTTACAAGTGTACCTGGACATACTATGGGGTGGAACATCACATACATACAGATGCCCCTCCTATTAGAAAGAAACCCTATAGATTACCAGAATGGGTTAGAGAAAAGGTTCAAGAAGAGATCAAGAAGTTGCAAATGCTAGGCATCATTGAACCCTCTAAAAGTGCCTGGGGGTCACCTATTGTAGTGGTGCCCAAGAAAGAGGGAGAGATCAGGTTATGCCTGGGCTTCAGGGGGTTGAACCAGGTATCCAAGTTTGATGCGTACCCTATGCCCCGAGTGGATGATATAATAGATAAAATTGGAAATGCCAAATATATCTCCACTCTGGACTTGACCAAAGGTTACTGGCAGATTCCACTAGAAGCTACTGCCAAAGAGAAGGCAACATTTGCTACCCCTATGGGTTTGTTTCAGTTCCATACAATGCCATTTGGTCTCCATGGAGCACTGGCAACATTTCAGCGATTCATGGATAGGTTGCTGGCACCTCACCATAATTTTTGTGTGGCATACCTTGATGATGTTGTCGTGTTTAGTGCATCATGGCAGACCCATCTGGCTCATTTAAGAGAGGTTTTCACAGCTGTAAGACAGGCAGGTTTGACAATAAACCACACAAAATGTGCTTTGGCCCAGAAAGAAACCAGATACTTAGGATTGTTACTGGGAAACGGACTTATTAAGCCTGAAATCAGTAAAGTGGAAGCAGTGGCTAATTGCCCAGTACCTGTGACCAAGAAACATGCCGGCTCATTTTTGGAACTAGCGAGATATTACTGCAGATTTATCCCTAACTTTGCCACCATTGCTACGGCTCTAACAGAGCTAACTAAAAAAAAAAAATCGGGAATAAGGTGATTTAGTCTCTAGCATGTGAGCAGGCTTTCCAGCAAATCAAAGCTGCTCTATGTTCTTCCCCAGTGTTAAAAAGTCCCAACTTCAAGTACCCTTTTGAGGTACATACTGATGCCTCTGGAACAGGGATTGGTGCAGTATTGAGCCAGACTATTGAAGGAGAAGAGCACCCCATAGTGTACATATCATGAAATTTGCATGATTGTGAACAAAAGTATTCTACGGTGGAGCAGGAATGCTTAGCGACCAAATGGGCAATAGAAACTTTACGGTTCTATCTATGGGGAGCCCCCCTTCACATTAATCATAGACCATAATCCCTTATATTTTATTTCACAAATGAAGGATAAAAACAATCGCTTAATGCGATGGTATCTGGCCCTACAGCCATACCAGTTCACGGTGAAACATAGGGCAGGTACAGCCCATGTAAACACAGACTTTTTGTCCAGACATGGTGCCCCACAGAATAATGTATCATTGTATAGTTTGGGATGTACAATATAGTCTAAAAATGGTAGACTGTTGATAGACATGTTGAGTAAAAGAACAAGTGTACATATGTAATGATGTTTATTGTATACTGTTCTTGTGACAGTATTAGGGACCCTGGGGTAGAGCTTCCAAGCATGGGTGGGCGGAAGCTCCATCCTACACAACTAATTTTTGAGTAGGTTGTCTTGAAATTCAGTTCAGACTGGTTTTCGCTTATCCATGGGGGTATGTGGCAGAGTTGTCCCTCCCTATAAATATGAAGCTTTTGCCAGGACTACTCCTCTTATCTTAAACTCATATGTAAGTCTACTGCAGTAGCTCTTCTTACTTTGCTGTGGGTCTTCCTTGCCCTTTTTCACTTTCTCCCATTATGAGGGGGGTGGCCTCCCAGCGTAATTTCTTTAAGCTATTCTTTCTCCGCTATGTATATCCTTTTCACTGTCCTTGGCAATGCATTTTTGTGGTTGGTGCATTAAAAGCTCCATTGTGGAACTTAGATTCCATCTTCATAAAATACCCTAAACACCCCTGTGTAGAGGAAGTGAAAATATAAAAGATTCTGGTGTACAGGGATGCCTGTATAGATAGGGCTGCCTTAAAATAAAATGCATGTTGTTGTATTTTAAGAAGCAGGAAAGTTCAGCTCCTAAAAAGAACTGGGACATGGGGTAAAGCAAATCCTAGGTCAAGAGCCCCCCCATTCTTGTATGCACCTCGCAGCTCTTGGTTAGTATGTATGCCAGCGATTGTGCAGGATGTAATGTAGAAGCTACACAGGCAGCATATGTGTTTTAAAAGAGGGCTGAATATGTTAGAAAATGCCCAGATAAGAAAAGGTAAATAAAAAAGTGCTTGCTGCCTATTTGCAAAGAGCGTGGACAAAGCTCTCACAGGGGAACAAGGAGTTAGGCTCCACAAAGAGAGCTCTTAAAATGAGCTCCTAAGGCATTTATAGCATGGCTGAATTTGGGGGAAATATATGAGTGTGTTCTGGGTAGGCCCAAATGAAATAAACTTGCTGTTAGCAAGTACATTTAAACAAGGTCCTCTCACATTGTGTTCCCAAGAGATAATAAAAGTTTACCAGCATGAAAAGAACTGCAGGTTTTCTTAAAACAGTGTACTTTGAATTAAAACAACTAAAAACATTCCGGTACTGTTTGTTGCTGTTTACTTGCAGATGATTTGAAATGGGACTGCATCTTAGGGGAAATCGGGACCAGATGGAGGCTAATTTCAGTTCTAGAAAGAGGTCATGGACAGTTCATAATACTGTCCAGGGGACGTAGTCACGGTTCCCAAAGACCCAATTAAGGATATATTGGCTACAAATCCCAATCTATAGCACTGTGGGGAATACAAAAGAAATGATGATATTCATATAATGTTTTTGTATGCTTTGGTCTGTCTGATTCCACAACTTAGTGTATTAGAAAGGAGATTATAATGCTATTAGACTAGGGGGTGGATAAGCTGACTTTGTGACATCACAAGTAACCTGTATATATCCCCTCTGAATGTTTTGTTAAGCTGATGAGTCTTAGGTAGCAGCAGGGCAAGTACTGCATACCTGTAGCACAGAAGATAGTGGAGACACTGATGTTTGAAAGTGTTATTTTCCATTCTGTGGCAACACAACCAAGGTTGGGTGTTGTGTTGAAGCTGAATAGCTGTCTTTAAATTTATTTTGAGTGCATTATTTTGTTTATTTTGTCATTTTCTTATTTTGCTGGAAAATTTCTTTATGCAAAGCTTTAGATAATTTTTTTTTTTAAATAAAACTCACACTACCCTGCTAGTGTGTTCTAAAGCTGAAACTCTCTGTGTCTGCGTTGTTGCTTCCCACACGAAACTTTCACAATGAGTACAGGGTGCTGTTCCTATAACAGAAAAAATGCCATTGAATCTGCACACAGCAAACAAAGGTTTAGTTCAAAAGTGCAAAGTACATTTAATGAAGCAGCACACTGTTTTTGAACTCTACAGTGTACTTAAGGGTCTGTACCTACAACACGTATTAGGGGATTGATGTCCCAATACCTTCAAAATGAATATTAGTTCTGGTATGTACAGTAAAATTGGGATGCTCAGAAACAGTTGATTCTGTTCCATTATCCATTTGTAGGATTTTAGGAAATGTGATTCTTAGCCCAATTCTGTTTCAGTTCTGTTAAGCCCTCAAAAATGCATCAGAGTCAGAATCAGAATTTCATATACAGTTACCAGAATTGGTATAAGTTTCCCTTCCAAGTCTGACACTAGCATACAACTCCATGTCACAGAAATTATGTGAGGTCAGAAGTGCAACCAGCACAATCCTTCCTGCCACCTTGTCCATCCAGTTCAGAATGATGAATGCACTTTCATGATTTATCACTCTGTGGTGGCTGACTGAAATGGTAGGATGGTTTGTGCCAGTGGCGCCACTCACCGAACTTCATATTATTTTTGGCACTGGGGAGTTGGAGAGTAACAATACTCATAATACTAGTATTGGAACTCTGAAGAGAAACTTATACCAGTTCTGGCATAGAAAGGGTGGAAGTGGGAAAATGGGAGCCTACCATTTTCAGGCACCCTACCAAAATGCTTTTTTTGGTTTGGTTTTAATAAGGATATTAAGCAAATGCATTCTAGTTTGTATCCTGATGGAGCTTATACCATGAATGGTGTCTTAGTTAAAATATAAACATGGGGCTTGATTCTAGTACACATACGCCTGGTGTAACAGCAGTAGCACCAAGCAGAATGGCGCAAGTAGCAACTTAAGCCAGCAGTTGTGACTTGCGTGATTCTACAAAGTGGCCTGCGATATGTCACAGGCTGCTTGCACAGAACAACAGTTATGCCGGCAGTTGTGCCATAAACCCCTGTGACATGCCACTAGGGGGTTTACAGCAGCAGTTGTGGCCCATTCCAGAAGGGCAGCAACAAAGACCTCAATGTTGGGATTCTACAGGAACCCCCGGAGGAGAACTGGCTTCATAAGTTACACCTGCAATTAGCTGGTGTAACTTACATATGTCCTCTGAGGGTTCTGTAGAACCTGGTCCATGTGCCCTCCCATGCCCTGACTGCCCATTGTTGCCCCAATGGGCACTGCACAGAACCAGCTCTAGACTTGGGGGCATGATCTCATCCCATCCCCCTACTGTACACGCCCCCACACAGTAAGTGCCGCACAGGGCTGTCCACCCCCCTGCCCCAACTCGCTGTGTAATACGTGCCCTGCAGGGCTGCCCCACTGCCCCGACTCCCTGTGTAATATGTGTCCCACAGAGCCACCCACACCCCAACCCCTGACTCCTCTATTATAGAATGCCCCGCAGGGCGGTGCTGTCATCCCCTCACTTGTCCCCTGACCCCCATGTCACCAGCCACAAATGTGGCACAAATCCTGATAAGCCCTGGTAGTCCAGTGACCCCCCCACCCAGCCATGCCAGCCACCCAGCACCCCCACCCATTTCCAGCTGGTGACTGGCACAGCCCACCTCTCATCACCATGGCCAGCCACCAACTGAGTTCAGTATGAGTGCGTACTGTAAAGATGCACTCAAAAATTAATTTCTGAGCATGCCTTTTCAGTACACTCTCATACTGAACTCAGTCGGCTGCTGGCTATGGTGGTGAGAGGTGGGCTGTGCCAGTAGCCGGCTAGGGACTGGTCAGGAGGTGTTGGGTGGGCTGGCACAGCTGAGTGGGGTGGTGGTAGGCCACTGGACTACCAGGGCTTATCAGGATTTGTGCCACATTTGCAGCCGGTAACTTGTGGGTTGGGGCATGGGTGAGGGGATGACAGTGCCACCCTGCAGGGCACGTACCAATGGGGGATTTTGGAGGCTGGGGTATGAG
Organism: Neoceratodus forsteri; assembly: GCA_016271365.2. Taxonomy (NCBI): domain Eukaryota; kingdom Metazoa; phylum Chordata; order Ceratodontiformes; family Ceratodontidae; genus Neoceratodus; species Neoceratodus forsteri. Next base: position 338,906,138 of record CM057454.1, on the reverse strand, counting down.
AAGCCTGCAGGGCTCTATTTGCACTTCAGGGGCTGGGGGCAAAGGCACTGCAGGCCTATTTGGCAGTTTGGGGAAGGGTATTGGGAAGCCCTGTGGGCTCTATTTGGCACTTTGGGGGCTGGGGGAATAGGATGCTCTGTGGGGCAGTTGATGTAGGTTTTGGGGGCAGGGGGGTGGGCAGCACTGCGGGGTGCCTCTTGTGGCTAGCTGAGCGGGGGGCACTTGCAAACTGCATTGCAGCTTGCGACATGCTCACCAGGTGCACCCACCATTCGGCTCACCTGGCCACATGTTGAAAGTCATAGGACTTAGCTGCAGAGACCCTGCCCCTTCTAGAATAGGGTGCAGGGTCGATGTCGCAGTTGCAGGTGGTGCAAGTTGCGTTTGGAGGCTACTTGTGCCACCCTTCTAGAATTGGGCCCATGGTATTTATCACATTGATAATTTCATCATTTAAAGTACGTGTGTTATAGATTCTGGAGATATGTAAAATATTTACTGTTGCTACTTTTGCCCCATTTCAAAGTGGGTTTCCTTAAACTCTTTAATTGTATTGTTTGATTGACTGATTGCTTGATTGATCTAACTCAAAAGTTTACCAAGAAAGACATACTTTACTTACATGACACAGACGAGGTGCAAAACCCCAAATGAGATGGTGCCTAGAAGGGCAATTGTTGGAGGAGGATGTCAGGTCACTGTGTAGTCAATGGCAGTTACAAGAGTGAGTAAAGATATTAAAAGGAGAGACTTGTGGGAGAAGAGGGGGAGACAGAGCATGAGCACGTAAACTTAAGCCAGGAATGTCTAACCCTGTATTAATACATTGTTACTGCATGTATATTATTTTCTTGAATTTTACTCTGTACTCTCACTTTTATTGTACCTTTACTTTTATCTGATGTGGAGCCTTTGCAAAAGAGTCTATGACTCAAAGGATTGTAATTCTGATTCTATTCAAATAAATACATACATAAATAATATGTGCCCTGGGGGACAGGAAGTGGAGCACAGTAAAACTTCACAACAATGTGCAATAAATAAGATAATTTAAAATAAAATAAGAATAGCAAGATAAAGTTGTTAGATGAGTCAAACATAAACATAAAATAAACATACATTAGCTATGGTCAATGTACAGAACCACTGAATCACAGGTCTGACGCAGACCATGTGCAAAATCCCAGATGAGATGGTGCCTAGAAGGTAAATTTTTGGAGGAGGATGTCAGGTCACTGTGTAGTCAATGGCAGTTACAAGAGTGAGTAAAGATGTCAAAAGGAGAGACTTGTGGGAGAAGAGGGGAGACAGAGCATGTAGCATGAGAAAAGGAAGACCAGAGCTTAGGGAACCAGAAGGAGAAAGCAGTATGGTCTGCAAAAGATTTAATTTAAGGAAGGGTGAGGGATCTAGCATCAATATTATGAAAGAGAGTAAATGAAAGCAGAGGAGAATGAAAGGAGGGCGATAAGGTGGGGGAATGGAACCATACCAGAATTTGGAAATAATGGAAGCACAGTGAAAGAGACACCTAGCTTCAAGGGACAAAAGGGAGAGAAAGGAATGGAGGGAACAGTGGTGAGTGCAAGGGGGACAGCTTATTGCAAAGTGGCAGAAAGAGTGAAAGAAGGGGTCCAGTTTGGCCAAAATGGATTTAGGAACAGGATTATAGACAACATCACCATAGTCTAAAATTGGGAGTATCATTCTGGTAGATGGTGTAAAAATGTAAAGAGAAGTCAAGGTGTTGGTCCAATTGAACCCCAAAGTATTTGAAAGAGTAGATGCCTTCAAATGACACACTGTCCAGAGTACAAAAGGAGGAAAGGGGAGTGAGACTAAGGTAAAGGATAAAAGATAAATGAGTCTAAATAATTTGCAAAGGGGTTAAAAGTCTTAATCCAAATAATGAAGCTCAGATTGAAAGATAAAACTCCGTTGGTTTACTGTATTTCTGTTTAGCCTCTTTTTTATGTTCACTTGGAAAGCATGCAGGCATACTGGTATCAGTCAATACTGTGAGAGGTCTTTTCATGGCATGCCCCTCCTTCACTTATCACAAATCCAGAATACTGGATCTACTTGCTAATTTGAACCCCTCTTTGCCATCTCCCTTTTTTTCTTTAAAGTCCTTGCCCAATTGCAAAGCTGTAAAATGTAAGGTAGAAAGTTTCTTGTCCCTCACAGGAAGGCCTTGTGTTGGGCTGAAGCACTAGGGGATGTAGGGTGTTGTCCTGGCACCTTTACTGCAATAAAGCTGCACCTTTCAAGCTTTAACCTTTTTTGGATGCTTATTTCTCGTATGAGTGCGGAACTTCCTTGCAACATTTGTTTGAAATCTTACATCTGCATTTCCTTCCCTATATCTTTACTACTTTCATATGTGCTGCTGTTTAGAACTTAGTTTCTCAGGGAATGGCAGCTATATAGCAGAAGCCATAGAATTTGCAAACCCATGATGTACTGCTTGCAACTCGTGGGATTAATGTATTCTCATATGAAGTAAAAAGCAAGTACAACATATGTTCTAACATGTGTCTACACTCATTGATCACTTTAGCAATTAGCTTTGTTACTCTACTTACCTGTGTTTGAAACACTAAAATAAAAGCAGTTTGGCCATTACAATATAATAAACAAGGCTCAATAGATTTACTCCAGGCATCAAGCTGATTATGTTTGTAAAGAATATGAATACACTGATTTTAGTCCGATTTATGTGAGGGTTTTGAGGGGGGTGTACCCATTTTATACATATCACAACATTAGAATAATGAACATCATTTCTGATTCTGCCCACACTTTGCTATTCTCTTGCTTTTAACTTTGAAGTCTTTGCCCCATCACAAAAACTTCTTAACTTCCAAGTCATGACAATTTCACTGTTATAACATGTATTTTTCATTTGTTAATTTTAACTGTTGCACTATCTATGCTTAACAACTACACAGCAAATACAATCAAGTGAAAATGTGGGATTAGCAAATGCTTGTATAGTTTATGCCATCTCATATTTCGTTATCTTACTGTAAACAATAGCAACCTACTATGCTGTAGTATATCAGTTTCTTGATTCAGAGTATATACAAATGGTAGATGTAGCACTAACATTTAAGATACAGCAATACACCTTGTTCATTTGTAAGTTGTCTAGGTTCGATTTGGCTTCTTGCAATCTTTACCTCATGAATCAGTTGTAAGAATCCTTATGTGATTGTTCCTAGATGCTTAATTAGGTAGGTATCAGACCCTTTTTTTCAGTTTATTTTCTTGTAACTTCAACAGCTTTTCTGCAGTTCAACAGCCTCAGCAAATCCTGTGATTTAATCCCTCCTTAACAGATCTGTAACTCTGTCTAAAAGTCTAAGAAGACTCCAGGAAACGTGTTTTATATCAAACAGACCTCTTCCTTTCCAAGCTTGTAAAATAAATAAGAAATTTTGATCCAAATTCAATGTCTCAACTGATTTTGTATAAGTTTCAGTACTTCATCCCACTTCAGTCACTGACCCATCTCCTACACAGCAAAAGATTTTCTTGAAAACCTTGACTTGTTGTCGTGTTGCTGTTTAATGCTGCTTTTCCCCCTTCTTCTTCTGAAATACATGGTAGTGTGCCATTTCCACACCAAATGGCCCCCCGTGTGGCTCATTGTCTTCCCCGTACATAGGGCAGGCTCCCCCACTGTATGGACAAATTGAAGAAATAGGACACAACTACTCTGGTGACACAAGATATACTGGAAAAAAACTTGAACTAGAAGTGTCTTTCAGGCAACAGTGGCATACCTTACACAACTGAAAAAAACATTTTTTTCCAGCTTTCTGCTTTGTTCCCTTCTCCACAGGAAACCAGTGTGCAGTCACCTTCACTCTCCCCAACTGTGAATCATATATTAATATCGTATATAGGCTGTGTACATATATAATATGAATATTATAGATTGAGTAAAAAAGAAGACCCATACATAAAAGAACAAGTAAACCTACTAATTTATATTGACTTGAGTAACATCATTAATTTGAGGAACCTGTTGTCTCTGGATATAAATTAGTTAGGCTCTGTTCATCAATATTTAAGGGTTTTATTTTAATGGCAGCTTATTGATTATTAATGTATAACAATCAATGCACTTTAGTAAGGTAACATATACTCAGCTTTTAATTGATCTTATGTCATTAATGTATTGTATTCTGAGCTACATGATATAATCCTTGTTTTTTTCTGTTTTTAAAGATGTCTATGTATTACTGTTTTTATTGTTCATTGTAATGGTCTTTGAACAAACAAAGTTGTTTCTTCTTCTACAATAATAGTGCTGAATTATTAGCACAGTTTTGCTAAGTTAAACTTGGAAAGTATACTTATATATTTATAACTGTAGCATATTAGGTATACTTTCTTAACTGCTGGTTCTGATATTTCTATATTACTTATGAAATGGTTATGACAAGGGGACAGGCTCTTTTGAGGAATGCTATGGATCTAGATCCATCACTATTGGAAATTATTTTAACAGAACTTAAGAACTGTAATTGTAACACTAGCAATAGTGAACTTATTAAGGAAGAAAGGATAAAGAAGCAGGTCAAAAAAGGAAAATGGGAAAAAAGGTAAACTTAAATCAGATAGATCAAAAATGGCAAACAATGAGATTAAAAATTATGAAAAAGGCTTGGAAAACAAAGGTAAAGCTGGGGGAGGGGTTGTGTAGATAAAAAGCAAACTAGAATATCTCCCTCACTAATTCAAACTAGGCCAAAATTCACAGCAACTTAAAAGACTGATAGAGGGGCTGAGAGTACCTTTACAGAAATAATTATATGAAATGTTTTTATGCTGCAAACATTAAACTACCCAAGTGATATGCGTACTGCAAGTATGATTTAAATGTTAAATTGGAACTGACTGCATGCATATGGTGTGTGTGCAGCAAGCAAGTGTGGAAACCATGATTTTTATGTTAAATTGGGAAAGAATGCATGCATGTGGCATGCATGCAAAAAGCAAGTGATCACTGGTAACTGCACGCTTAAAAGTTAAGTGACTTGCTCAGGATCACACCAGATACAAGTGGGGGTTGATGAGATTTAAACCCAAATCTTCATGCCTCCAAGTCTCCTGACTTGCAGTTCAGCACCTTTAACCACTAAACCATACTGTCTGCACACATATGGCTCGCTTGTACTTCAATGCAAACTGTATCTGATTACATCTGCATGCATGTGGCATGCTTGTAGCCACTGTTCTGCTTTTCAGTTTTATTTTTCTTGTCTTACTCATCTCAGTTTCACAGCTGAATTAAAGCACACATACCAGTGGAAACACATGTGCTTTTTCCCACACCCAATACACAAACTTACCCACAAAACCACCTTATTATGTCTGTCTGGCCTGTACTCCTACTATTTTCTCTCCACAGTGTTCAATGCTTCAACACAAATAGACTTTAAGGTGCAAACACAAAAGTAGCAAGAACATGACACACACCCACATGGCCAGTCCCCCCCCCATGCACACACTGTAGTAGATATGGTCATGCTGCTACAGACAACCCACCAAGTATAGATATAAGTAAAAAGTCTCTTACTTGATTACTAGGGAGCCAGAGGCAGGAGTCTTTAAGAGATGATGTCCATAGGTCAGAGTGCTGGGGCATACCCCCCTTGAAATGAATGGAGTTATTTTTTGTTACTATTTTATATGTTATGATGGTGAGTTGGAGAATAATGAAGGCCACTGTTCTACTAGCAAGGCCCTTGTTAGTTGAGCGGTGGCCTTCATTAATCTTCAACTCTACATCCGTAATATATAAAATAGTAATAAAAAAATACCCTCATTCATTTCAGTGGTGCACACCCCTGCAGTCTCCTTTGCTGTTTATCATAATGTGTCTGAGCATGGGTATGTGGGATTCAGCTTCACTGGGGGGGATTAGCCTGACTATAGTGGGGCTCCAAAAGTCTGTGCATATCATACTGCTCAACTGTCCATGAATGCAAGGGACAGCTCTAGAATGTCTTTAACATCTCTAAAAGACACAACTTATTTGTTTTGACTGAAAAGCGATATGCAAATCAGGACAAATTTAAATGTATAAGATTCATCTGTATATACCTCAGAGCAGTGCATCAGATTTGGGCACCCAGTTACTAACCAATTTTTTTCCTGGCTGAAGTCCCCCCCAAAAAAAAAACTTTGTTCTGATTTTTCTCTCCAACTCCGTTCCATTCAATACTCATCTGCTATGGGTCATGAAGCCACCCAAAGGTGAAGAAATGTGAAAAACACATCAATGTGTCAGTCCTTCCTCCTTCCCCAATTCCCCTGTAAAAGAAATTATTTACTTTTACCTACCTGACCATGTGACCAGAACTTGCAGCCTGGCACAGTGTGCCACCAGTCCAGTTTTCAGTTTGCTCCCCCTCTTTCCTTCCACCAGAAGCTAGATGCTAAAACCAACCATCACAGGTCCCCAACGTGCTCTGAAACCAAGGCACCTCACCAACCAAACCCACTCAACCTGGGTTTCTTGCTTCTTGTTTGGTTGCTGCTGTGGCTGCTGCCACACTACACTGATCAAGGCCTATGAAGGCCACCCACACTGCTGTCCCCACTGCTGCTAAGAATAACTTGCTGCTGTGGGGGTCTGTGCTGTTTTTGTTTCTTGCATGGTAAGCCTAGTAGAGTAAGTAGGTAGCCTAGTCTTGAGTTAAATTCTAGCTCACCCTCTGCCCCTTCAGCCACCAGGGGAAATGGAGACTCACTAAAAGTAGAACAACAAAAATATGCTGTCACAACACTGCTATGGAGAGTTCACTGCTGACTGACTCCTCCAAGTTGTAGTGTGCAGTCTGTCTACTATGTGGCAAGAAAGATAGTGTCGCACTTGCAAGACTCATATGCTCTTTCTTGGCTGGAGCTCATCCACATCACATATGATTGTGTCATGCTAATAGGTGGAGAAAGTGGACAACACAAAACAGACACATTTGAGTCTTGAGAGTACCTTCAGCATGAGCATACACAGGCCAGATGGGCACTTGTGCAAAAGATTAAATCTAAATTTAATGCCATTATTGCCACACCATAAGAACAACCTAGGCACACATACGGGGGTTGGGGGGGCAGCCTCTGCCCTACCTAAATGGCACTGCTGCTTAATGATAGAAATTTATTCTCAGGTGCTAATGCAATGGTTTCCATTGTGTTCTGAGGTACTGTATCTCCATGTTTCGTGATGTGTCCCAATCATCATGTGTGTTAGTGTCCCTCGTTGTTCCTCATTTTAAGTGTCCATGTCCCTCATTTCAGTGACAAAATGTGAGGTATGGTGCATGTTTCCAAGACCCTATTCAGCACAAAGAATGCTGAGCATGGCTATAGTGTAAATGCTCCATACAGTCATAGAATGACAGAGAAAGTAAGTGAGCTGAAATAGTCAAGGAGAAACACATTTGTAGCACTCTATATGCAGAAGGGATTTGCATGGTCCAAAACAAAAAGGATAGGCTTCACAACACAGAGGCCCCTCTTCGTACATCTGGAATGGGGGATGTTGACTGGCTATATCCTAGGCATTTAATGCAGTAAGCAAACAATACTTTACAAATTTATAGTGATTTAATGAGAAAAATCAAAAGCCATTAAGCAGCTTGCAAAAGGATCAGAATTAATTAGTTTATCTAATTTTTATGGGAATCCAAATAAAAATGTATTTTGATGACTCTAATTGCTAGCAGTTCTATAAGAAATAGAAATTGATGTGATTTTTCAGATGAGATTTGTACCAGCTTAGCTGCTCATACATAGCAAGCATACAGCATGTAAATCTGATGTGATTTTTAAACAGCTTAAGTGCTGCACTCGTGTCAAGCATGCAACATACAAACCTGATTTGATTTTTAGAAGATGTCCACACCAGCTTACCTACTGCACACATGTCAAGCTTGCAGCATGTGAACCTGATTTGCCTTTTAGACCTGCTCCACTTAGAATCACTTTCTGTATGCCAGCTGCATGCATACATTGCACAATTAAGCATGTGGCATGCATTCTGCATGTACACAGCACACCTATATTTCTGTAAGGGTAGGTTTGATTGTGACAAAACCCAGCTCAGCAATAACCAATCAACATCTTATTTATTTATTTATTTATTAGATCATTAGTTTACAGACCTTAGAGTCATAGACTCATTTACAAATTCATCTACTCCTATTGTGCAGGTTTTCTGCCCTTTGTTGAGGAGAAGCCTGAGTATAAACCCAAATATATTTCATACCCTTGCTGATAATGCGTATTCTGCCTATTATGAGATGGGGGCTGTTAAGGTGAAAATTCTCATCTGAGCTCTGTTAAAGAGCTAGTATACTGCTTAGGATTAATAGTAATTTTCAGATGCAGTCAGCTATCACTTCTTATATCTCATGTATTTTTTCTTTTCTGTTTGTTAATTAGAAGATTTTCCACCTGGCAGTAGTTGGGTGATGTGTAGAGCAGGAGTCTGACTGGAGGAAAAAAAAGTCAGTTCTCTTCCAACCACTACAACATCAGAAATTGGACCAAACACCTTGAGGCACCACAATCCTTGTAGCCTGAGCAGTGACTCTCACAAGCTACCAGTCAAAATGCAGGAAATTTTGACATCACTAGTAACCAGGGAGAGCCATTCCCTGCTGCTTCATGTGAAAGTGAAACCTGGCAGTGAGAAATGGTTCTCATTGATTACTAGTGATGTCATAGTCAGTGTGGTCTTAGTGTTGATGTAGTGGGAGCAACAGAACTGACTTTTTTTTCCCTCTAGACAGAGTGCTGCTCCACACATCACCCCAGTACTGCCAGGTGGAAAATCTTCCAATTAGCAAACAGAATAGAAAAAAATACTTGAGATTTAAGAAGTGATAGCTGACTACATCATAGAATTAATTGTAGGCAGTTTCCAGGCAGTACACTAGCTTTTTAAATTAAATAATGGGCAAATTAGCAGGCTGAGCAGGCTATAAGTTTGGATTTAATTGAGTGGGAGTCTTCTCAAAGTGAAATATCCTTATCCTTGATTTCTATTTTTTTATACTCTAAAAAGATAATTGGTAATGCATCTAAGGGGGTAAGCAACTCCAATCTTAAAACAGGACTGAGGGTAATGCTGACTGATTTTCAAAATACAATTCAAGGGCTGAAAGAACTAGACAACATACAGAAAAAGGAACTTAGCTATGTTGCTAAAGATAAAAACCCAGAGTGGGAGCAGACATTAAATAAGACAAGGGGAAATTGTGTCATTGACATGACTCACTTAGACCAGAACAGAGACATTAATGATTCCTTGGCATACTATCCATCTTGCCTGAGCCAGGATGTTATCACAACTATGAAATATCAACATGTAGCAAATATAATGTTAATGGAACAATCAATTGTAGTAAGAAATGAGATTGACACCTCAAAGGACAATATTGCAATAAATGGGTCCAGAATGGATGACGTATTAAGAATATTGAATAATATCTACCCAACAAAGGAATCTTCCTCTATTGTTTTAGTGGAAATGGAGGAGCCTTTGTTAGTTGATAGACCAGATTTTTCACCATTGATTGTTCCAAATAATCCTAAGAGAAATAGAAAATTGTGTAAGGCTAAAAGAAAACAGAAAGAGTCTGGGAAAACTCAGCACACTGGAAATAATGATGGACCATAAGTGGGAACAAAAATAAAAGAAAATGTACACAAAGATAGTGAACTATCAAAAAGGGTGAAGGTGCTATCCCCACCCATTGATAGTATAGAAAAAAATGAGTGGTCAACTGAATGATAAACAACGGTCTAAGCATAAGTCTAAAAATTGTTCTGCATCTATTTATATTGATGAGGGTGTTGGAAATTTTTTTTTTTGCTCCTCTGCTCCCCTGGCCAGCTCTTCCTTCAGGCCTCCTAGGTCCCTCCCATCTGCCCACCATCTCCACCACCTACCCTAACCTCAGATCGCAACCCCCTGGAGGTAGCCTGTCATTTCCCTTTGCTGGGTGGGTCCCCCTCCTCTGAGAGGAAAGGCACCAGTGGGGGTTGTCCAGTGCACTGTGGCAATCAGCTCCAGGTGTTGCTGAGGTGGGAGGTTGTGAGGCCTTGACGGCAGTGGGGGGCTGGAGACCATCATCTGACTTAGCCAGGGAACCATTTCCTCAGTTTTCTCCCCTTAGAGAATGATGTGTCACCTGATGTCTAGGCAAACGCAGACATCCATCACTCCCCCAGTAGCTAGAGCCCTGACACCCTGCTATGCTCCCAGCCTCCGCCAGTGGCCAGCAGGTGCCCGGCTCACATCCCCACCTCCCCGGAGAAGGCAAGCTGTCTACAGATGCTCCAGCCTTCTCCTCGGCCAGTTTCTCCGATGACCGCGCCATTCCCAACCCAGGTTGCCGGCGTCGCAAGCGGAAATCCAACTGGAAATGTTTTTAATACAAAGATTAAGGATCCTATAGAGAACATGCTGGATAATAAACCTTACTTAAGGCTGATTGGTCTTAAAAAAAGAGGAGATGAGACATCAGTATCCCATAAACAAACTTTTGTAGCTCTTAAAATCTGAATTGGAGCTCCAAGTTGAAGAAGGTGACATTATGAAAGTAAATAGAAATAATCAGAATGCAAAAAGTTTCATTGATTGTGTAGATATTTACTGTACTCACATGAGGGTCACTAACTACAGTATATCTGGAGAAATGGATTTTTATTTAACAATTGGAATTTAAAATTAGAATTAGTTGATAATAGAAATGGTATGGTAAAGGTGGGAGAACAAGTAAACAATCATGATCCTTTAGTACTTATAATCTTTGAGTTTCAGAAACTTTATAAGGAAACATACTACAAACTATTTTGAGCTATTTGATATTTCTTCAGCAATGTATTGTAGATCAGGTTGGTTAGAAATGGCATCTTAGAAGTATTCCAACATAAAAGTCTGAGAGGGGATGGACAAGTGGACATTCTGTTTAAAAATGTTGAAAGACTGAATAAGGTCCTAGAAATACATAGCACTCTGGATCAATTGGGGCTATTTGCAATAGATCTGAAAGCTATTGAAGCCCTGATGATACATAGGGGAAGTAAACAGAAGAACCCCCCATACAGGAATAATACAAGTGCAAAGTAGCTGTCAAACATCAGTAGTTTACAAAATACATGATCATATCCCTACACACAATAGGTTCATAACATTGGCTGGATATAATGAATGACCAATGCCCCCCGAGTTCAAAGTCCCAAACCACCAATATAATGGATTCTGAAAGTCCACATTTACTGGAAGCTTTATCAAATCATGACATTACCTTAATTTCCTGGAATATTGCTGGTTATAATTAAAAAAAATGACTGTGACTGGCTAAATTATATAAAACAAATTCAATCATTTACAATGCAAGAAACATGGCATGACTCAATAGACATTATTGAATGTCATGGATACCTTACTTTCCATATACCAGGTTTAAAATGATCAAATTCAGGTAGAGATCATGTGGCCTAATTATCCATATTAAATTAGGAATCTATCAGGGAACTGATAAAATAATGGAAGAAGATTTCTTCTAAGGTGTTAGGATAAAGGCTGACACATTTGTATTGATATTGAGATCCTGTTACATCCCCCTATAAGATCTAAATTCCATTCAAATAACATTTGGAAAAAGTTAAAGAACATAGTTTAAGCTCTTCAACTAGAATATTCAGAGGATTTTTTTCTTACTAGTTGGGGATTTTAACAAAGAATCAGCAGGTTCGATTGACTTTTTGATAACACAATATTGAACTGGATGTATCCATTAGTTGATAGATATAAACAAACTTCACTAGATGTGGAAATAAATCAAAATGGGCAGCATTTATTAGAAATAATGGAATCTAATGCTATGTATCCACTAAATGAAGATTCTGTGGTGACAAAGAAGGATGTCCTAGCTATATATCAAACAAGGATTAACGGTATTGGATTTTGCTGTGTGAGGAGGGCCCCTGGAATTCTGGCATAATCTAATAATGCAGCCAAGAATGGAAAGTGATCACTTTCCTTTAATAATACTGTATATGGAAGTAAGTCAAATTTAGATGAACATATGAATATATTAGGGATCGCTCAGGAGAAACTGGAAATAAGGTACAATAAAATGGTAATCTGGACAGAATCTCTGGAACAAAAAGTAAAGCATAAGATTGTTCTATTCTTGGCTAAATATGTTACAGCAGTATAGCTAGGAATTAAACATGATTTGGTCATTCTTAGACGTTACAAAGAAGGGGCAAATAAGACCAATGGATAAATATTTAAACATGTAAGAAAGGAGTATAAGGTCTTCTTCAGGTTCAAAAAAGAAGAATTTCATAAAACACAATGGGAGCGAATGTTAATGGCCATAGCAAATAATAGTCAGAAGCTTTTCTGATCTCTAGTTGCCACAGGTTTTAATGGTAGATCAATGGAAATTGAAATTTTATACCCTTTAATACCCAGGAATAATATTTTAACAAAATCTTTTATGACCATACAATATTGTGTGCTTGGTTCCCTATGGATCCCAGTATGATTAAAGCTACTTTTAATTACTAGCCAGGAAGTATTAAAGTCAGTTCATCACATAAAATTAAATAAGGCCCCTGGCCCTGCAGGACTATCAGTGGAGATCTACAGTATGCCTGTTTGGCTGATGAAAGGACTGACATACTAACATTTTTTTTAATGAATGTATTAAAGAAACATATATCCTTCACTCTTGGCATGGTTCGGTGATTATCCATGTGCATAAAAAGGAGACAAAAAAGGCCCCAGAAATTACAGGCCCATTAGTCTGACAGACATTATTGAGAAGAGTTTCTCTGGAATTTTATTGGACAGACCAAAATCAGAAATGTTGAGACTGGGCAATTTATCCCATCTACAGGCTGGATTCAGGGAAAATTTCTCAGTGTTAGACAACTGTTTTGTGTTTCAACATTTAATTGAGAAATATATGAGATCACAGCATCAGAAACTGTATATGGCCTTTATTGACTTTTCCTACACTTTCAACACCATTAACAGGGAAACTTTGCTGTTGGAAATGTATGATTGGGGCATATGTCCGATTTTAATAAATTCAGTTAGAAATTTATATGCAGGAACATGGGCTCAGATTAGGCTGGGTACTGGAAAACAACTCTCAAAAGTTACTGACAAACACTGGTGTCAGGCAGGGCTGTATCATAGCCCCCACTTTATTTTCAGTATATATAAATAGACTCTTATTGGCACTAGGAGACTCGCAATCAGATTCACCTAAGACTTTTGACATGTTATTGTCCAGCATTAGGTTATGCAGATGATGTGGTGTAATTTTCATTATGTTCAAATGGGTTACAAATAAAGTTGAATTTATTAGCAGAACACTCAAAAAAATCATTATTAAGAGTTAATCTCCAAAAATCAGAAGTTATGATATTTGGTAGTAATTACTCATATTTCAAATGGAAAATTGATTCTTTCCTGTTGGAACTAGTGAAGACATATGTATTTGGGACTTCATTTTTCACAAATACTTTCTTGGAAAGCCCATTGTGACATATTATTAAAGAAAGTAAGTAACACTATTTTGGGCTGAAAAAGATTTAATGATCTATATGGAGGTGCAACCAGTAGGCCCTTATTACAGGTCATAGAAGCAAAATATAATTCACAAATCTTACATGATGTAGAAATATGGAATCACAGATTTCTTGAACAGTTGGAAAAAAACAGTTGATTAAGTTCTTCATCTGGCACTGGGCTTTCCTAAGACATCCCCTGCTCATTTTGTTTGGGCAAGGGTAGGTCTGAAAAAATTACAAGCCTTGGCAGAATCCAGACTTATACATTTTTGGTGGTATCCCCTTCAAAAATATTTATTATATTAACATAAGTTGTATCTGCACTCACGGTAAAATAAAAAGCAGGAAAACTGTAACATTGCTGCTGGAGTTTTATTTCTCCTTGTAGCTCCCTTAGTGCCTTGGCCCCACACTTGAGCCTTCTATTTCTATTTATTACCATGGTGTCTAGTGCCACCCCACCACCCTCTGATTGCTTTCCCCTCTGAAATATTTATTTCCCTAGTGTTTAGTGGCACCATCCCACCCCCTGATTTCTGTCCCCCTATCTGGTCCATTATTATATACCTGAAATAAAGAAAACTGTCCTCGATGTTTTTTCTTTAACAGACAGACAGTCCCACATCTATCCGACACCCCCAACTCCATCTCCCACTCAGCACCCACCACCCCACACTCCCAAGTACACCCCCACACACTCACTCACCTGAATACGTCCCAGGTTCAAGATCCACTCTCCAATCGAAGACATGTCTTGCTGCTGGAACTGGAGACTGCAATATCAGAAACTAAGGTAAATGTAGTTCAGTGTATTTCAATGGGGGTTTCAACTTTTATTAATAACTCAGCCATTTTTTGACACTTTGACCCCAAATTTTCAACATGGCCTTTTGGGTACTCCACACCATGAACAATATGACTGTCACTATGCAATTCCTGCCCAAAAAGAGATGTCATGGTCACAGGGTGATTTCACTTTTCCGACAGGATTTTCATAATGACAGTCATGTGGTTCATGTGGTGGGGCCATAAGAAGGCTATGTTGAAAATGTGGGTTCAAAATATGTCAAAAAGGGTAAAATTATGACCATTCATTGCAATTTCACTATGCACATTCATAACTTTTGAAATTTTAAAGACTTTGACCCAAATTTTCAACATATGAACATATGAAGAAGCCAGCAGAAGAAGGCCATTTGGTCTATCAAGTCTGCTCATATTGCAGGGTCCACAGCTTGAGCTAATGTCCCTGCCCTCCCTCCCCACTCCTCCCATCCTCCCTACTCATGATCCTTACTTTCCCTCTATGGCTATCCCAGCCTCTCTTAAGGCTGCCCAGTGTCTTCAATGAGATGACCTCTTCCAGCAGTGCATCCAAGTGTCCAACACCCTCTTTGTGAAGAAGTGCTTCCTGATCTCCCTCCTAAACCTCCCACCCTCCAGCTTAAGACATAGACTTCTTATTACCCCACCACAAGTATGTCACAGCTGTCATTTTTCAAATCCTGGCCAAAATGTGTTTTCACACCTGTGGTATAGAATGGCATTGTAGTTTTGGCAGGGATTCAAAAATGTTATGTAATAGGTACATGAGATAAGGTAATAAAATGGCTATGCTGGCAGTTCGGTCACTGTTGTCCTATACATGGAAGTGCCCTTCTACAGTTACATACATGCACACATCTATGGAGGGATGGGAGCACAGGGCCTGAAGGGTACTGCACTCCCACAAGCAAATAAGGATATGACTACTCTATCTGTAAAGCTATAGATGGGTGCTCTCACAGGCAAATAAGGCTATAATTACACTATCTCAGAAAGTAAGGACATTCTTTGCAAAGCACTCCATTAATGCATCAGTTAGGGTTGATATCAAACCATAAAAAGGAGAGAAATATGATGTTAGGGTTTCCAACCCTAACACCCCACACACACCAACAGACTTCGAGGTGTTTTAGATCAGCCATAACACTAACTCCATTCTCCTATACTGTACCCATCTCAGCTTATTTACTTAAGGAATGGGTGAGTGTTATGGCTGATGACCCCAAGGCACATCCCATGTGCCAGGTGGGGGTGGGGTGTTAGAGTTGGAAACTTCATATTTCCCTCCTTCTTATGGTTTACATTAATGCAGTTTTTTGCAAAGAAGATAGATAGATAGATAGATAGATAGATAGATAGATAGATAGATAGATATTACTTGGTACTTTAAGACAAGAGAAGGCCACAAGCCCATTTGTTTGTCTTTCACTTCTAGTGGGTATCAGTTCACCAATTGTTGTTTTTTTTTTTCATTTTAAATATTTATCCAACCTAGCTTTGAATTCATCAAGGGATCCAGAATATACTCTGTCCCTTGGTAGTTTATTCCATGCTGATGCTGCCCTGATATTAAAAAATTGTTTCTTTTCTTCATATTGGCCCTCATAATTACCAGTTGTGTGTTATGTGATCTGAGGTTTTGAATTCTTGTACTGTACTGAAAACCATACATGGTTGCTAATTCTGAGTCTTGCAGTATTGTGTATAACTGTAACAAGTCCCCACATGCTCACCTATCTTCTAATTTAATTAGGCCATTTTTTTCAGCCTGTCTTCATATGGTAATCTTTTCAGTTGGGGTATTGATTTTGTAGTCCTACGCTGGATTCTTTCTTTCATGTCAATATCTTTCCTGAGGTGTCGGCTCCAAAATGGGGATGCGTAGTCCAAATAGGGGTGAATATAACCCCTGTACATAGGCATGATACATTGTTCACTACGGGAAAGGAAGATCTTTTTTAATACCTTTTAGTATTCTATTGGCAGTTTGGGTTACTTTATAACAATGATTCCTTGGTGTGAGTCTATTGTTGATTATAGCTCCTAAATCTCATTTCCTTTCGCCACTTGAAGTTTTTTCCATGCAACATATATGGATAGCATGAGTTGTTTTTCCCAAAATGAATTACCATGCATTTATCTTTGTTGAGGGTCATTTTGCTCTTTGTTGCCCACCTATCTATTCTATTTAAATCCTCTACCAGTGTCAGATATTTAGACAGCGTACTTACCTCTCCCGCTAGCTTGGTATCATCAGCAAATTTTGACACATGATTTTGGATACCTTCTTCAATATCGTCAATAAAGATGGCTAAAAGGGCTGGGCCCAAAACCGTGCCCTGTGGCACCCCACTACTGATCATTCCCTCCCCCAGAAGTTGACCATTCACTCTCACCTGTTGCACTGTTCCACCTAGCCAACTATTAATCCATCTAATCAAGTTGTAATCAAGTTGTTTATGAACTGAGTACAGTGACTGGCAAACTGCATTATACACAGTCGTGTATAATCGACCGTGTATAACCCAGTTTGATTAACAATGTTTACCAAAAAGTCCTAAAACCAAGGTTTAGAACCTCTACTAAGTCCTCTCAGAATTAGCTTGTGTTATCAATGCTCACAGCTCACATTGTCTTCTCCCACTCTCAGCTTGTGCTGTTATCTCCCATTCTCAGCTCGGGGGGGGGGGGGTATTGAGTGAGAGAAACATGGCCATGCCTAAACTTCTTAGTGTATGTTGTGGAAACATATGGCTATATAGTATAATTGTTCTTAAAAGAAAGCATGCTCAACTTAAAAACAAGAACAACACTGTAGCTAATTTACAATCTTCAACACATTTGCCCATTATTAACCTGCATTGTAAAAAACTGCAAACACTTCTGTTACTGTAGTACAAAATGTCTGGCTAATTGCTGCTTACCTGTTTTATGATGGTCCTGGTTGCTCTGTTCCTATTACAAAAAATAAACACAATTTATAAGTCACCACTAATCATATACTGCTGTTAATTTTGTTTTTTACAGTGTTACATATTAAAGAGATGACTTTAGCAGTTTATGTTTTAGATGCCAAATCTTTCTACAAAGTACAGACTTTAACTAAACCTCTTTGCTAGAGGTTAAAAACCCTGGCATACAGTATATAGTGATAGTTTTAAATGCAAAAAAAGTAAAGCATAACATCTTTATTTTATTGCTAGTCCTGTTCACATCTAAAAAGGGTTGTCTGTACATTATCAGCAAAACATTTTAAACTAAATACATTACTATACACCACCCCAAGTGTATGCAACACTGGCAAAAATATATGACTATGGAATTGCCCCCATATACACACAATTATAACATTTAAATGCTAATAACATGCTTGATAATCTTATATTGACATACCATGTAAAACTGTATGAGGCACTGCAGGATGATTGCTTGATATTGACAAGGCTGGCAATTGGCAATCCTACATTATGAAAAGCTATGTTATAGTTTAATAAGCTTTATTTTACCCACTTAAAATATTAAAAAAATAACAGATTAAAGTGTACTCACCACCATCTCCTTGTGATGCTTTTAATTCTCAAACAAGATCATGAAAGCCAATCTGAGAAAACTGTTTTGCAAACAAAGTAGCCATTTTAAAATCTATGCCACAAGAGTTTTTAAAAAGTTAAAACTATTCAAAAGTCTTACCGACACTGGTTCACTGACTGTAAACAGGAAGCTGTGAGCTAATGCTCGACTTTTATGAGGTACAAGTGGTGGTCCAAACACACTCCAAACAGGGGCAGAAACCAAGAACCAGTGTAACATAGACCAATGAGGAGCTAGAAGACTCACTGTTTAGTAATCATTAAATTTTTTAAATACTTTTTTTTTTTTGGGGGGGGGGGGCTTGGCCAGCAGTAACGGAAATATAGTTTAGGTAAAAGTACACTACAACAGAATTTGAAATAAAGCTATGAGATGATACAAAACTTTTAACAGATAGTTTCTGCTTTAATATGTATTATGTCAAACAGAAACAAATAAAATAATTCAAAAATCTTTCCATTAAAATGAAAGGGGGTCTTTGTTTTAAATATGTAAAAAATAAGGAGGTTTTTTTTCTGAAACGTATTTATTTCAGATACAAAATAGTCTTGATATGCACAATACCAGACTTTCAATAAACATACAAAAATAATGTTATATTTTAAACCAATAAAGGGGTTTGCTGACATGTTTTTTATCTATTTTAGTAAAATTAAAAAGATTTGTACTGTGACTGTCCAGGTTAAGTGAACTAGATCTGACCTTTTAGAGTTCTCTTACTGTGCAAAAACAACAAGCCTGAAAAAACTAGCACAACATGTTTGCAAGGCAATTATCTCATTCAGTAAACAATTTTAACCATAAACGGACATGAAGTCTGTAATTAGCTGCTTTTAGATGTCCTGCATAATTAAAGGCAGATAATTTTGTACAATATCTGGTAGGGGATCTTAACAAAATATACCCCCTTTGTTCTGTTGAGATTGGCTTAAGATACCTTCAACTGAACCTACATTTTATGGCCCACCAGACCTACAGCTAAATAGACTAGTACCTTTTGCTGAGTGAGCATTGAAAATACAAGTAGAGGTTAGCTTGAAGGGTATATTTTGCTAAAACCAACTTGGACTGCCTATAAATATCACAGTCTTGTATCACATTGCTAACATCTTCCTGTCTCTGACTTTTTAAACTGTAACAATGAATATCAACAATGTAGGCCACAGCTACCAATACTCAGCCATGAGAAACCACATCCAATTTTTCAAATATTAGTGGTAGCACATTTTGAACAGTTTCTAACACATCATTGTTTAGACGCCTGGTCATGTTCATCATTTCACACCAGCATTCATCTTTTTTAACATCACTCTAAAATCTGTATAAACTGAAGTTTTTTCTCAGTTTATCGGGTTACCTGGAGTTTGATCAGCAGGGTTTGAAATTTGCATGGTTATCAAAGTCTGTAGAAGATTTTCTATTTTCTGCTTGTCAAACATTCTTTGGAGATTTCCCCATTGCTGTCATGACCACATCAGCCATTTCTTCAGGGCATTTCTCAGCATCTGGTACATCTGGAACTTCCCACTGTTCATCCATATTAACACACTCATGATTATCATGCAAACCATGTCTCATGAATGATTCGATCAATTCAGTCATAACAGAATCCGCTGGTGTTGCACTAGCTGATGTTGGTAGGCTAGGTTCATCCATTTCACTGTTTTCCTCAGGCAATATGCACACACAGGAGCAAAACATAAACCAACTATGGAGGAACAGCACTAAATGCTTTTATCAACATAACCTTTCTAACATGTCCGGGGCTAGCCCAGACAAGCCAACCTATGCTCCACCCATAGCTGCGTCATGGTATAGAAGCGGTGGGAGGTGGGGGTGGAGCAGGGTGCTGCACCATTTCTGGTGGACATGGGCATGAAAAGGGGTGGGGGTGCTATGTCATATCAGGTGCTCACATGGAGGGGGCAGGACATTGTGTAATTTCTGGTGCACATGGGATATGGAATGGGTGCAGCCATTGCATAATTTCTGGAACATGTGGAAGAGACAGGGCATTATGTCACATCCGGCCATCAATCAAAAAGGGGTGGGGCATTATGTCATCAATTAAAAGGATGGAGCAATTAACCATCAATCATCCATCAATCAAATGTTGTCAGTTAGTATGCACATATACTACTGGGGTCCACCTGGAGGGATGCAGGCCTATATTGGTGTGATGGTCTGCATTATGTCCCGGAGGAGAACCAGGCTCCAAGGTGATACATATAAATGCTTCATTGGCAAGCTTTTAAACTAGCCAAGGGGGAGGCACTGACAAGAAGCATGGAATTCCCAGCCTCCCCCTCACAAAACAGGGTAGTTAGTGAGGTAAACACCAAGGTACAGAGGTCAATAGGGAGCTGGACAGGGGTAAATGGAGAAAAAGGCAAAGGCAGTGAAGGGGCAATAAAGGGTAAGGCCGTCATAAAATGGAGTGCAATGAGTACCAATGCCCATAGTCTGGTTAGCAAGTTTCCTGAGCTAGTGTCCTTGATGGAAGTGGGACACCTGGATATTGTGGCAGTCACAGAAACATGGTACATGGAGAACCATGACTGAGATGTCAACATACCAGGGTACACAATATACAGGAGGGACAGGGAGGGTAAAAGAGGAGGAAGAGTAGCTCTCTACTTAAGGGATTAAAGCAATGGAACTGAAGGGTAACCAGGGAAGTGAGGAGGCATTGTGGGTCACCTTGGAGACAGGTAGTGGCACCACAATCCACATAGGGGTTGCACACACACCCGCATCTCAGGGAGGGAAATGGACAAGGAAGTGATAGAAGGCATCCTCAGGATGGCAAAAAAAGGGAGATATTGTTGATGGGGGACCTGAATAATCCAGATGTTAACTGGAGCACATTTTCTGCAGTCACATCCAAGAGTAGGGTCATTCTAGATTCCCTAGAAGGGGCATGCCTCAGACAGCTAGTGTTGGAACCCACTCAAGAGGGAGCAATCTTGGACCTGATACTCTCAAATGAGGATGGAGAGAGGATCACAGCTTTAGAAATGGGTAACCACCTGGGAACAAGTGGCCACCACACAGTGTGGTTCACTATAAACACAACCGTGGAGTCAAGCCATACAAAAGTGAGGGTACTGCATTTTAAAGGGGCTGACTTGGGCAAAATGGAGGAGTGCCTAAGGAATGCACTAGCAAATGGACAGGAAGGAGGGGTCGAAGAACAATGGGGAAACATCAAAACTGTCATCATAGAGGCAACAAGTCTTTGTGTGAAGCAAATAAAGAAAACAAAATGAAGTAAAAAATGCTATGTTTCTCAAAAGAGGTGGCAAGGAAGGTTAGGGAGAAAAAGACAGTATTCAGGAAGTATATGTAATCACAGAAGGAGCAGGACAGAGAACTGTATCAGTTAAAGCAGAGGGAAGTGGGGAAGGCAGTCAGGATAGCAAAGGTCCAAACTGAGGAAAAGATAGCCAGCTCGGTTAAGAAGAGGAATAAAACCTTTTATAGATACATTAGGGAGTGAAGAAAGACCAAGGAAGGGATAGTGAGGCTTAATAAAGAGGAGGTGGTGGGCAGAGAGTGACAGTGAAAAGGCAGTGATACCGAACATATACTTTTGCTTAGTATTCACAAAAGAAGAAGAGGTGGAGGTACCAAAAACCAAACAACAGAAGCACTCTGGGCAGGGAAGTGAATACCAGTCCATTCACAGAAGAAAGGGTCCTGAAAGAACTCTTAAAACTCAAGGTGGACAAAGCAATGGGATCTGATAGGATTTACCCCAAAATTCTTAAAGAACTAAGGGAAGACCTAGTGACACCACTGACTACCCTTTTTAACAAATCATGGGAGGATGGTGCGGTACCTGACGACTGGAGGAAGGCAGATATGATCCCCCTTCACAAAAGTGGGAGCAAGGCAGAGGCAAGAAACTGTAGACCTTTTAGTTTGACCTCAGTGATAGGGAAAATGATGGAATCATTTCTGAAAGAAAGAATTTTTAAGTACCTAGAGGCCAACGGGACACAGGACCCAAGGCAGCATGAATTCACAGTGAGAAGGTCATGTCAGATGAATCTAATAGATTTCTTTGACTGGGTGAGCAAAGTAGTAGACCAGGGAGTGGCTGTGGATATGGCCTACTTAGACTTTAGCAAGGCATTTGACAAAGTCCCACACAAAAGATCAATAAACAAGTTAGCCAGCCTGGGAGTGGGTCCCAGGGTGGTAGCCTGGGTAATAAATTGGCTGGACAACAGAATGCAGAGGGTAATAGTAAATGGAGCACATGCTGGAGAAAGGAGAGTTACTAGTGGGGTACTGCAGGTTCAGTACTGGGACCAGTACTTTCTTATGTCTTTATAAGTGACATTACAGAAGGGCTGGAAGGAAAAGTATGCCTTTTTGCAGATGACACAATGATCTGCAACAAGGTTGGTACACAAGGAGGGGAGGAAAGGATAAGAAGGGGCTTGGCAAGGTTGGAGCAATGGTCAAATGTATGGCAGCTTAGTTTCAATACAAAGAAGTGCAAAGTAATTTATCTTGGAAACAAAATCCCAAGGGAAGAGTACACAATGGAGGGGAAGTACTAACAAAAACAGAAATGGAAAGGGACCTTGGGCTACTCATATCAGATGACCGTAAGGTAGGCAAGCAATGTGAGAAGGCAGTAAGGAGGGTTGAGGGGATTCTGGGATGCATATGGAGAGGCATCACCAGTAGAAAGCAGGAAGTTGTTATCCCTCTGTACAGATAGTCGGTGAGACCCCATCTGGAATACTGCATGCAGTTCTGGAGACCCCGTCTCTGAAGGACATACAATGGATGAAGGCAGTCCAGAGGAAAGCAACCAAAATGGTGCAGGGTCTGCACCAGAAGCCATATGAAGAGAGACTAAAAGAGCTTAATATGTATACCCTTGAGGAAAGGAGGGAGAGGGAGAGAGATGACATGATAGAAATGTTCAAGTACCTCAAGGGAATCAACAAAGTCCAAGAGGGTAGCATATTTCAGAAAAAGAGATGCACAAGAATAAGAGGCCACAAGTTGGAGATAGAGGGGGGATGGCTCAGGGGCAATGTGAGGAAGTATTTTTTCATGGAGAGGGTGATGGATGCATGGAATAGCCTTCCTAAGGAGGTTGTGGGGTCCAAAATAGTGGGAGAATTCAAGCATGCATGTGATCGACATAAGGCAATTATAGTGGGGGGGGGTAGGAGGAAGTAGGCTGCTGGTTAACTAGGACCTGCAGTTAATCCAATAGGCAGGGAAATTGGCAGACTAGGTGGGCCAAGCAGTCCTTATCTGCTGTCAAACTCTATGTTTGCCAGGAAACCCTCTAACAAGCTGGTTCCAGCTTGCTGGCTTGCATTGCAGAATTGAGGAGGAAACAGAAATGATTGCTCTGGAGTATCTGAAGCTGTTTTCATTACTCTTTACCAAATATGCTAAACAGTAATTTTTCTGTGCTCACACAATCAAGTGTATCATTTGCATAGATGATCATTTTAGTCTCATACCTTAACATCGTCTTATAGCATTTTCGTCATTCCTATTTGACCACTCCAAACTACTCAAAAACAAACAAACAAACAAACATAAATGAGATGGATCTTCAACATGGATTCTCTGAATTCAACAGTAGGGATGAATAAAGATTCCAATTCAGATGCATGCTGGTAAATATGCACGTCATTTTGATCTTTGTGGTTTAGTACCCTGAATTTTTAGGAGCAGGCAAAGTGTGTGACAAGTGACAGGGGTCTGCTATTTCAAACATACCAGTTGGAACTCTATGCTTTATCCAGCTCCCTAGCCCCTGGAGCTCCATTAAAACCAAAATTGATGTGATTGAATGCTGTCTATAATTTTTTTTTTTTACCTTTAGTACATCAAATGGGTGTAACCACACACACCAAAGTTCAATTTGATTTTGCTCACATCATTAAAAAATACAATAAGTTGTATATGGGGAAAACTATTCTGGCAGTGCTCTGTTTTGCAATCCATCCATTAAAAACAAAACATTTGATCCTGTATTCGGACTGATGCATCACTGCACAAATCAATGTTGCCCCTTAAAACTACCCCCAGTAGAATTCAGCATGCCAAGAGGGAGAGAGAGATACACACAGACCAATCAATTTTTCTGCAGCACAGACTCACTCTCCCGCTCTCTCTCTCTCTCTCTCTCTCTCTCTCTCTTTCTTTCTGTCTCTCTCTCTGGTAAGTGATGGAGAAATTGGATAGGGCTGAGGTTGCCTTACCAGAGGGGAACAGTGCTACTAAAGGGAGAAAATGTGAATTATAAAAAAAAGAAACTGCTAGTACACATGCTTGATTTCTGATCTTTAATTTTTTTTGTTTCCAAAATCACAAAAGCCCCCTTTCCTGACATTTATTTAAACTTAAAACAATTTAAAACTGATCTTGTTTTATGTTTTTGACCTTACTCCAAACTTTCAAACTAACTAACCGTTTTTCTTAAAAAGTTGGCAGGCTTAGATTCTGGATGATTGACATACTGTATAAGAGCCCACTCAATGCTAACTATAGTGTTTCATTTTCCAGAATAAGAGCATTTCTTTTTATAGACTTTCTGCATTTTGTTCCTGGAACCAGTGTCATCATCACCAACAGTTTTTTATGCCCCCGGCCAGATCATCAAAAAGTTCTCAGTGGTTTCTCTACTGAGCTAAAGAGTGAATTGAAACTGTATTCTAAACCCCGGGGAGGACAATGGAAATGTAAAACAAAAATCGTTTAGTAAATGACAGTACATGACTACATCAGGTAGACAAAAAGTGCAAATTGGAATAAAAGGAGCTTAAAAAGTTCCTGCCAAGGCATACATATTGATACCATGCACAGTATTTTTCCCGCATCTTTGTAATACCGCATGTGTTATACGTTCTTGACATTTTTTATCCACAATTTGCTTAGGGAGCAAATCTATCCCAGACCTTGACAAACTGTGTAGAAACAAAATCCAAAATAGACTCCACACTTAGTATTGAATACAAATAGGAATGGTCAGCACAAGCTTCTGCCTGTCTGAATTTGCTAATATTCAAGTTTTTACTGACTGAGATGTTATGTAAATAGGTTAAACTTTTGGTTTACGTCCTCTCCATAAGCAGGTTACAGGACAGTGATCATTAAAACTATCAGTGAGGAGGCATTCAAGCAAGATCCTATGTGACCTTTTTTACAAGGGTTTTATGGCTGGGAATGTCTGGAAAAAACCCCATCAACACGAACATGGGTTCAGATTTCATCAGCAGGTGCTGCAGAGAATAGATATGACTCAAGCATGAAGCACTGTTGGGGAGAGAAGGTGGGCAAGTGTTTTCCACTTATTTCAGGTAATAAGTAGTGCAAAGCTTACTGAAAGTAAAACATAAAAACTCCAAAGGCATGATAACTTTAATGTGTCAATCAGGCCTTCCAGAACATTTTGGTTGAAGGAGTTGGTATTTAATTGCCACGTCTGTCCATGGCAAAACATCAGTGAGCCTTGAGCAGTGTGCCGGGCATCAGCATAGACAGAGCCTTCTGTCTGCCCTGTCACACTGCACATCACTCAGGAAGGTCTCCTTAAACTCAACTGAAAATGCAGAAAAAAGTATGTGACCACAATAGGTGCTTACAAGCTACGCTTGTTGGCGCCTAAAAAAGATATCAAAATCATTCAGATAAAGTAACCAAAACAGATAGCTAGTTATAATTCCAGCTTGCTGTAAAGTGAATTGTTTTTGAGATCAAATCCATCAACCCTGCATAAAAAGGGAAAACAAAAAGCTGATCAATAGTAGTTTGTTGGTTTCCAATGAACTTATAACATCCAACTTATTTAAACCTGTTTAGTCAGGAACGCAGGTTTTTGTAAATATAACTAGCTACATGTCTGCAAAAGAGATAAACTGTGTGACCAAATAAGAGTCAGTCCTTCAGGCTTTTGGCAACCCCAATCAAAGTTTTTCATATTTCAATGGGATTTACAATTAAATCTTACCAAATGAAACTGCTTTAAACCAATACAGGACTTCTGCTTCAAAAACATAAATCATAAGTCATTTTATTTACCTATTTATTACTAGGATTAAAATACCTTTGAACCAGAGGTTCTTTACAAAGGTTCCATGTCAAGTAGAAACAGAGGTTGGGAGTAAAATACAGAAACAGGTAATACAGATGAACATAGAAGATAACATGAGTTAAACAATGCATTAAAAGTACAATCATAGCAACTATTTACAGTTCATAATTAGGAATACATATGCACAGGGTATTTACAAATGGATACAAGGCATAAATACATAAGAGTAGGCATAAACACATATGCGATACAAGTAGAAGAGGGAAGAAGAGAGTGAGAGAAAAGAAATAAAGGCAGAAGTCAAGGATATGTGGGAGGTACAGCAAGAAGTAGAAGGGTGAGCAGCAGGTCTACGGTGTAAGGCATCCCGAAAGGGGAAGGGAGATAGGAAAAGAGGGAGCAGGATGGGATTGGAAAGGAGAGGGTGGTGTGTAGGAAAAGGAAATGACTGGAGTGGAAGGAAAGATGGGGAAGAAGAGTGACAGTAGAGTTGATACAGTCTAAGGTGATGTAGTCAATGTAAAGTAGGGGTTGGGGGGGATGTATGCTTCTGTACTGTAGGATACTATGCCAAAAAATAATGATCATATGGAAATAATTCTGCTGGTGTGTTTAATGCTGTGTTTACTTTTTTTATATACAGTATTAGCAGTACCATTAAGACAATTACAGTAGGTGAAATTCATGATAGCTCTTACACTTAAAAAACCAAAAAATTATACACTCATCAGAATATAAAATCACAAAGCATGTGATCTGAGTGGGCAGTGGTAGCAGGAATTAATTACCAGGAAGTAGCTACTAGCTGAAATGAAGTGTTATATAATAATTGTAGTATCAAAATGATTGAAGTGCTATATGTTAATTGCAGTATCATAATTATTTTGATTCTAATGTCCTAATCCACATACTGTATGGCCAGGTATGCTAGAACTGAGCATATTTCAGCTGTGGCTGTGCACAATCAGATTCCCATCTACACTGGATGGCATCAACAATCCTTGTCGGCCATGCTACACTGGTGGGGAGCTATGCTTGGGATGGGTAGTTGTGGAGTAACAAAAAAAAGTCACCTCCGCATCTTTGGAACACTCAGCACTTACACCACTTTTTTTCCTTCTTGCACTATTTTTTTTTTCTTTTCGGTGGTCCATGATGACTGAAATACATAACTCACCACCAGACCCTACCTCCCAACACTCCCCAGAAACATAACAGTGACACAGGGGGTGCCTAATCCATCAGTGTCTCAATCACAACTCCCCTCACTGCTACATCCCCTCTAATTCACTACTGGGCATGCATGATTATGTTTTTTTTAGTTTCCACCCTCACTCAACCCTCTCTTTCTGTACCCAACACCCCACTCCCCCCCAGAAACATAACAGTGCCACTGGAGGGTGCCCAATCTCCCAGTGCAGGAATCCTCTGTTTTTTGTTTTTTTTTATCCTGTAAGACAAAAAAGTATACTGATGTCTTTGGTCGCTTCTCCACCCAGCCCTCCCACTCAGCACCCAACCCCCCAACCCCCAAATCCATACCTACCCCTCTCTGGACTGCATACACGTCTTCACTCTTCAAAGCTGGACCATGAACTGAACAAACAGGTATGCAATTCAATGTATTTCAATGATGTTTTAAACTTACTGGCATAACATGCTTTCTGGAGTCACCAATCCACATAAAACCTAAGAAAACTATGTAGTTTTGGATTTTTTTTTTTTTTTTGGTAGTCCATGTGTGGTTTAGTATTTTAGGCTTGACTGACCCATTTGCATATTGGAGGATGGGGAATATACTTTTATCCCAAATGTTAAATGCTAGACATACTTTTTACCATTTCATTTTTTATATTGTGAGAAGATAAAAATAAATTATCTTTTTTAAAAGGTTATCTGATGTTGCCCCTGCAGGTCAGTTGTGAGGCAGTTGTACCCCTGTGTTGTCATGTGGCACTGGTGTTGTGGAACACATCACAGTTGGTCAATCAGTGAAGGTGGGCATACAAGCAACTGACATGGGAGATACAGTTGAAAGAGACAGTGGGCAAAGGACACATAACATTGCCCTTCAGCAGCACATTTGCCACCCTCCCACCCACTAAGCAATCCTTGGAGGTGCTGTACTCCTATGGGACAGAGAGAGTGACAAGGACAGCAGGGCACATGTTGGCAACAGCAGGAAACTATGTTCTTTCCAGCAGTGTGTGGCTCTGCCTATGTGGCCATTGATCTGTGGCTGTTCATAGGCACCACTATTTTCCATGTAACACTGAGGGAGTCTATACTCCGACATGTGCCATTGCCATGAAAAGCCTCCTCCCCACCTCTCAGCTCACCTGTTTGCAGTGCAGAAAAAGGGCTAGAGTGAGAGACACACACACAGACATCCATGAGCAGATTGCCAGCTGCTGAGAGAAAGAGATAGATGGACAGAAATGGTGCAGTGTCCTGCGGTGCAGGGGACATCAGAATGACATTTACAACCCTTAATTCACTTTGAGAATCATCCAGTACCACAATGTGAGTCAAGAATACAGGGGCAGAGAGAGAGAGAGAGACACACACACACACACACACACACACACACACACACACAGGTATAGTGGCAGGGAGACAGTCAATAGTTTTTGTGTGTTGCAACACAGGATCGCAAGTGGAAAAGGAGTGACAGTGAGAAAGCCAACATGGACAAACAGAGAGACAGAGACAGTGAGAGACAGAGAGAGAGAGAGAGAGAAGAGAGAGAGAGAGAGAGAGAGACAAAGGGGGAGTGACTGGGAGCAAGTCAATAGTTCTGTGTCTTCCAACACATGTGTACCTGCACATGGTAATGTTTCTTAGAGTGTGCTACATCACTGGTTGAAGGGGAGGAGATGGAGAGAGTGAGAGGGAGAAAGACAAATATATGGACAGGCAGGGGAATGCAGACAGATCATTGCTGTGTCAGACAGAAATGGGGCAAGGTCACAGCCTAGTAAATCCACTGCTGCGTACTGTAGTAACATACAGATAACAGAAAGTAACTGAGAACTATATTTCTGTCATGTGTATGTTCATGCAATACATTCAGTATGTATCAGTTGTGGGGACTATTCTGTAGTAAAAAAAAAAAGTCCATCAATGTCTTTTGCTCTGTTATACAGCCTCACACTCAGCAACCACCACCCCACACACCCCAAGCCCTTACTTACCGATCAGGGGTCCAACACTGTAATCCTGTCTGGACCACGGACACGTCTTCACTCTTCAAAGCTGGACACAAATTGAGGAAACAGGTATGCTGCTCAATGCATTTGAATGGGGTTTTGAACTTAGTGCCATAACTTGACCATTTTTGCATATTTTTTGCCCAAAATTTTCAACATGCCTTCTTTGGTACACCAGATCATGAACAAAGGCACTGTCATTAGGCAGATCTGTCCCAAAAGGTGAATTTGCATTCTCTGCACAACATCAACTTTTGGACAGGAGTTGACCATTTTCTTTGCCTTGGTTCATGAGGTGGGGCCATAAGAAGGCTATGTTGAAAATTTGGTGTAGAAATATTATAAAAACAGCAAAGTTATGAGCCTACATTGAATTTTGCAAATGCAGCCTCGTAACTTTGGTAATTTTCCATATTTTTCTCCCAAATGCACAACATAGCCATAGCTTTACATAGCATCATGAGTATGACAACTTTCATTTTTCAAATCCTGATTAAAATGTGTTTTTTTTACATCCTGAAAAATGGTTTTGTGATTTCTGCATGAAATCACCTTTTGGGCAGGATTTGAAAATTTGTTTTGCCCTTGTTCATGAAGTGGGGTCATAGGAAGGCTATGCTGACAATGTGGTGTAAAAATATAAAAAAACAATGAAGTTATGAGCCTATGTTGACTTTTGTGAATGCAGGCTTATAACTTTAGTAATTTTCTAAATGTTTTTCCCAAATTCGCAACATAGCCATATCTTTACAGCACCTCATGAATGTGACAGCTGTCATTTTTCAACTCCTGCCCAAAATTAGTTTTTGCATCCTGAAAGGTGGTTTTGTAGTCCCTGCATCAAATCACCTTTCAGGCAGGAGTTAAACATTTGCTCTTCCCTTCTTCATAAAGCAGATTCATAACAAGACTATGTTGAAGGTTGGGGTAAAAATATTACAAAACAACACATTTATGAACCTACATTACATTTTGCTCATGCAAGATTGTAATATTGGTCATTTTCAATATTTGTACTCCACATTCCCCACTGCAGCCCTATCGGCTCTGGCAAGAGGCTGTTTAACTAGACATCTCTTACAGGACTTTTCATTTCTGAAATACTTTTCTTTTTCCTTTTACTTTTGCTCATTAGAAAGTTTAATGTCTTCTTATATTAGGTGGGATGTGAAGATCAGTACTTTGCCTGCCAGGTGATATAGCTGGTTCTACTCCATTTCATACCACATCAGCATTGTGAATTCACTTTCCTTACAGAAATAAGTGTGTTGTGTACATGCAGAATGCACTCCTCTTGCTTAATTGTGCATGTTTGCATGTGCTTCACATACACAAAGTGAACTAAGGAGAACCAGGTCTAAAAAGCACATCAGGTTTGCTTGCTGCAAGCCTGACATGTGTGCAGCAAGTAAGCTGGTATGAACACCATCTAAAAACCACATCAGGTTAGCATGTTGCATGCTTGACATATGTGTAGCAGTTAAGCTGGTATGAACATCATTTAAAAATCACATCAGGTTCACATGTTGCACACTTGCCATGTGTACAGCAACTAAGCTGGTGTAAATCTCACCTAAAAAAACATCAGTTTCTTGTTCTTATACTACTGCTAGCAATTGAAGCCATTAAAATACCCTTTTTATTGATTTTCCATTAAAATTAGGTAAACTTATTAATTCTGATCCTTTTGCAAGTTGTTTAATGGCTTTTGATTTTTCTTATTAAATTGCCATTATTTTGTAAAGTATTGTTTGTTTATTGCATTAAATGCCTAGGATATAGCCACCATCCCCCATTCCAGATGGGCAAAGAGACGCCTCTGTGTTGTGAAGCCTGACCTTTTTGTTTTGGGCCCCTCAAATCCTCTTATGCATATTTAGTGCTACAAATATGTTTCTCCATGACTGTTATGGCTCACTTACTTTCCCTTTGTCATTCTGTATAGAGCATATACACTATGGCCATGTTCATCACTCTTTGTGCTGAGTATAGTCTTGGAAGCATGTACTATACCTCACATTTTGTCACTGAAATGAGGGACATGGACACTCAAGATGAGGGACAATTATAAAACCCCGTATCTCGGATTTCTTCTCCGGAAGCATAATCTCCCCCCCCCTTCCTGTTTGGATTGATAGGTTTGGGGTTAAGCCTAGGGACTTTTTGCGACTTTTTCAGATCTGAAGAAGTATTTTTTTTCATATCGTAAAAATAAGGTTTCTGAAAAAGCTGGCAAATTAATGTGGAAACTGAGTGAAATTGTGTTGTCTGAAAGCCAGTCTCTAAAATATATAAATATATTCTAACAAGTTTAGGGTCAAAAATATCATCAGTCCCTTTTACTGGGAAACTAACCTGGCCATGGGGTGGTCGGACGTGACCTGGGAAAGAATATGGGTGAATGTTTACTCATGCATCAAACAGGACAGACTGAGAGATATTCAGTTTAACCTGCTACATAACTTATACCTCTCACCTGCCAAATTATCCAGGTTAAAAAGACTGTCGTCTCCAACCTGTACTGAATGTGGAGACCAGTTAGCTACTACTTTTCATAAAATTTGGGCCTGCCCTAAAATTGTTAAGTTTTGACAAGCGGTTAAAGGCTGGATACAACCGTATTGTGATCTATCACCCTTTTTCAACTCAGAGATCCGTGTTTTTGGGATGTATGCTCAGATCATATCCAGAACCCAGAAATGCCGAATAGCTTTGGTTGCCTCCGTTACAAAGCTATTGATTCTTCGCCACTGGCAAGGTAACTGGATTCCTTCCTTTAAAGAATGGTGGGACGAATTCCTGAATGCACTAAATGCTGAGAGGTCAGTCTCAAATCTCCATAACGCTTCAGTTAATTTTTTTAAGTGCTGGACTGGC
Source organism: Neoceratodus forsteri (assembly GCA_016271365.2). Lineage (NCBI taxonomy): Eukaryota > Metazoa > Chordata > Ceratodontiformes > Ceratodontidae > Neoceratodus > Neoceratodus forsteri. Next base: position 338,873,939 of record CM057454.1, on the reverse strand, counting down.
CTTCTCCAATCCCTGAAAGACAGATATGGTTATTAGTTTGTGAGATCGTCTTGTTCCCTTTCTACCAAATTTAGCCTTATTTCCCATGCTCATTATGGAACTCCCTACCCTTTTTGTCCCACAAGGCCACATTTTTAGTCGGAAATTCCTTCTCCCGCATACATCCTACTGCTAGCCATTGGTCTACTTTCAGCTAAGATCCTTTTCTGTTTCCATTTTTGTTACATCAAAGATTTGGATAGCTGCCAAAGGGGGTTGGGGAGTTGGGGGGTTGGAGGGTTGGGGGGAAGGTTTACCTCTTTATTTTATTTGCTTGGGGGTATTGTTTGGACCTGTTTAATGTTATGTTTGTTGTTTAATGTATATGTTTATTCATAAAATAAAGTGATTTGCAAAAAAAGGAAAAAAGATGAGGGACAATGAGGGACATTAACCCTTACAATGATCAGAACATGAAACATGGAGATACGGTACATCAGAACACAGTGGAAACCATTGTATTTACTTGTACTGATGTTAGCCCCTGAGAATTAATTACTACCATAAAGCAGGGGTACCATTTAGGTAGGGCAGAGGGGTCAGTTGCCCCCCCCCCCACATTTGTGCCTAGGTTGTTCTTATGGTGTGGAAATAATTGTATTAAATTTGGATTTCATCATTTGCACAATGTGCCCCCCTGGCCTGTGTTATACTCACACTGCAGGTGTACTCTTGACTCAACTGTGTCTGTATTGTGCTGTACACTTTCTCCACCTATTAGTGGTGGCTTGATCACATGTGACATGGAGAAGCTCCAGCCAAGCAAGAGCACATGAGTCACATGAGTGGGACACTGTCTTTCCCACCACAGAGTAGACAGGCTGCACACTACAGCTTGGATGCATCTAGATTCTAGCCTTCCCCAATGGCTTACCCTCCCATGGTGGGGCAGTAGGGATCCCTCAACCCACCAAACACAGATCCAGTGCTGGAGGTTCCTGCTATTCACAAGAGCAGCACCTGTGGGGATCAGCTTCATATGGCTGCACCTAGGACACTTTTTCTCCTCCTTATTTTCTCCCCCTTTGGAGATGAGGTGTGCAATGATGCCACATGGAGTAAGTCTGCATGTGTCCACACATGCTCTTCTGAGCATCTGACCCTTCTCCTCCCCTTTCCAGAGCACTGATGTGCTGGTCCCCAGCTTCCACTAGGTGCCAGTCATGCATTGACTGCTGGTGAACCCCCCTCTCCAGAGAAGGAGAGCAGTCCTTCAGATGCTCAATCCTTCTCCTCCTCTGCTGACCCCCAGTGGCCCATGCTCATTCCCAAACACAGGTTGCCAGCACAGCGAGAGGTAAGGCATCCAGTGCCTCAGCCCTCAGCACCACCAGGCCAGATACTGCATATCACTTTTCAGTCACAACAAATAAGTTTAACCTTTTAGAGATGTTCTAGACATTCCAGAGCCTGCCACCTAGGGGCTTACTGGCACCTGACCTCCACTGGGTGTTGACTCCCCTGTGCTGAAATCTGAAATGGCACCCTTGCCATAAAGTCTAAATTTACAAGACATCCTCTGTGTGAGCAGCACATTTTCCATGAGGGATGGATGAGGGGCAGAGCAGTTTTCAGGGGTAAAATTAGGGATGTCCCTTGTACTCAGGGACAGTTGAGTGGTATGGTATGCACAGACTATTGGAGTCCCACTATAGTCAAGCTTATGCCCCCCCCCCCAGTGAAGCTGACCTCCAAATCACTATGCTCAGGCACATTATAACATAGGGCAAGGGAGAGTTCAGGGGTGTGTCTCATTGAAATAATTAAGGGCATTTTTTATTACTATTTTGTACATTATTGATGGAGAGTTGGAAATTAATAAAGGCTACTGTTCGACTAACAAGGGCCTTGTTTGTAGAACAGTGGGCTTCATTATTCTCCAACTCACCATCGCCATGTGTAAAATATTAATAAAAAAAATTACTTTATTCATTTCAAAGGGGTACACCCAAGCACTCTGACTCATGGACATCATCTCTTAAAGATTCCTACCTCTGGCTCCCTAGTACTCAGGTAAGAGATTCTCGAATTATATCTATTCTTGGTGGGTTGTCTGTAGCAGTGTGGCTGCACCCACTACAGTGTGTGTGCATGGGAGGGGGGACTGACCGTGAGGGTGGGTGATGAATTATTGCTACTTTTGTGTTTGCCCCTTAAAGTCTGTTTGCATGGAAGCATTCAAAACTATGCAGAGACAATAGTAGAAGTACAGGCCAGAAAGAAGTAATTAAGTAGTTTTGTGGGTAAGCGTGTGTTTTGGGGTGGGAAGAACCACATGTGTTTCCATTGGCATGTGTGCCACAGTTCAGCTGTGTGGCTGAGATGAGGTAAGACAAGAAAACTAAAAAGTATATCAGTAGCTATAAGAATGCCACATGTGTGAAGATGTATGCAGATTTGTATTGAAGTACAAGCAAGCCACATGTAAGCAGGTAGTATAGCTTAGTGGTTAAAGGCACTGAACTGCAAACCAGGAGACCTGGGGATCTGAAGAACTGGGTTTGATTCTCATCAACCCCCCCCATATACTTTGTGATCCTGAGCAAGTCACTTAACTTTTATGTGTGCAGTTATCGGTGACCACTTGCTTTTTGCACACATGCCACATGCATGCATGCAGTCTGTTCCATAAAAGGCATACTTTCCACACTTGTTTGCTGCAGGCATGCCACATGCATGCAGTCAGTTCCAATTTAACATTTAAATTATGCTTGCAGCATGCATATCACATGGGTAGTTTTATGTGCACAGTATGAAAACATTTTATATAATTATTTCTGCAAGGGTTGTTAACATCACTAGGCAGCACTCAGACAACTTTTGATTGGCTTTTCCTGAGTAGTTGTGATGTCACACTAAGTGAGGTCACAATGCTGAGGAAATAAAGTACAATGTAACTTGTTATGTCAGTCTCTAGACATAGAGCTATTCCACACATCACACCTAGCTCTATCAGGTAGACAATCTTCTAATTAACCAAAGGGAAAATAAAAAGAACCTCAGATATAAAAAGTAAGAGCTAGCTACCTTTTAAAGTTACAATGTATTTTAGGCAGTACTCTAGCTCTTTAAATGGGACTTCACTTTCAAAGGCACCTGAAAATGTTTTTGATGCCCTAAAGTGCTCATAGACATCCCAAGAAATATCCATAGCCGTTAAAGGGAATAGTCAGCACTAAGGGCCCCACACACAAATGTTTAGCTTGTCCTGATTTACTGGTTTTTGCCATTTTATTTTTGTTTGCTGCAGTATAATAGATCATATTTGACTGATCTTGATGACTCTCAAGCTAGCATTTGCTGTAACCAGAAATCTGAGAATCCCCCATGGCTGATGATAGAGCTGGGATGCAGCTGTGGGAGATTCAATAGCCTGCAGTACATGTTAGAGTTTTTATAAGCTCTGATTAGCTGTTGGCCAGTCTCACTGTTCTCCTGGGGCTAAGTGTAGTCCTGTGTGGCTATACTTGCTCTCTGGAGGACAGCAAAACCAGCAGACAAATGATCAAAGCTTATAAAACTCTAACATGTACTTCATACTGTTGCATCTTCTACAGCTGCAGCCCAGCTCTGATATCAATTTCAGGTGATTCTGGGATTCCTGGTTGCAGCAAATGTCAGAGTGAGCATTAACAGAATCATTCAGATACCCAGATACAATCTAATATACTGCAGTAAACAATAAGAAAAATGTTTTTGCACACAAACTGCTAAATTGGGACCATCACCACACTTGGGTGTTGGGTTCTTAACTTCTTAGTGTTGACTGTTCCCATTTAAATTATTAATGGCAGCAGCATGGAGACCTGGCCAAGGAGAATGCCAGAGAGGAGCTACATAAGATCATGGGACAGGCTCCCCAGTAAGTTCCATTAATAAGCAGAACTGTTCAAGTAGAAGTAACCTAAATACACAAGTGAAACGAAGGCATAGAAGAGTATGTACCACTGCTCTAATGAAATGGCTAGGCCACATAATGATGGCACAAATCTAGTGGCCACAATACCATATTATATTATAAATCTTAATTTTGATAACATGCTTCTGGGTGAGTGGACCTGTGGCCTTCCTCTTTATTGTTAATCATTAGTCAATGGCATGGCTCTGATCCTAGATGGATTGAAAGTTGATGCTTATCCAGTATCTCCAGACTTCATTTCACCTTTCCTCCTAGCCACATTCCAGGAAGCAAATATAATAACTCCACTACGCAGATCTATGAGGGACACATTAATTATGGTTCTGCTGAAACTAGGTATCACAAAGGATAAATTAGATAATTTATGACCTACTTCATCTCATTACTAAGCAGATGCAAATTTCCTGGCCAAAGTCCTAACTACAATAATGGAACCCATCCTCCCTAACGTAATACACTTATCTCAAGTTGGTTCATGAAGGGCAGATATGGTTTGGACAATACTAGATCAGTTTTAATTTAATAGGTATATTCCAGAAATCCCAGTTATTATCTGTAGTTGTAGCATTCAATATTAAAAAGGATTTGACTCCATAGCATGCTCATACCTCAAGGCTGAATTCAGAATTCATACAATGGATCAAAACTGTATATGCTCACTCAGTTGCTTCATAGAAACACAGAAAATAGAAAATGAAACATTGAAAACATAGCAAATGATCACAGAATCAGGCCCAGTGGCCATCCAGTCTGCCCATCCTATTTAACTGCATCATGCATTGCAGGCCCTCATGGCCATCTCTCACCCTTGCGTCTGCCCCTCAACCCTTTAATTCTGGCCATGTACCTGTACCATTCTAATGTGAAGTCCCCCACTGTTTTGGCCATCACCAGTTCTTCAGGTAGTCTGTTCCACTTGTCTACTACTTTTTTGGTGAAAAGTACTAGGAGACAATCCTTCTGAATCTACCCCCTCCAGTTTCAGTGAATTCACCTTCTTACCATAATTCATGCTTAAGATGAATAACACATTGCAATCTAGCCTGTTAACCCTGTGCAGGTATTTATAAGTTTCAGTCATATCCCCACTCTCTCGCTCCTCTTCTAGTCTCCAGGGTGCGGATATTGAGGTCTCACAGTCTCTTCTCATACATCTTTTCCCCATACCTCTGATCATTTTAGGCACCCTACACTGTACCACTTCCACTTTCACACAGTCCTTGCAAAGGTGTGGACTCCAGAACTTTGTACACTACTCCAGGTGCACCCTTACCAAGGATTTATACAGCAGAAAGTTCACCTCCCAGCTTCTATTGCTGATTCATCTCCCTATGCACCACAGCATCTTGTTTACCTTCCTCAGTTCCTTATTGCATCATGCTAAGGATTTAATATTTTCTGATATTATTATCCCAAGAATTTTTTTATTGGGCTGTGATTTCCAGTAACTCTCCCCCCCCCCCCATGTATTTCATTGTTAGGTTATTTTTTTCTGATGTGCAGTATGTTCTACTTTTTTAGGTTAAAGCTCAGCTGCCAGACTTGAACCATTTCTCTGACCGATCCATGACCTCCCATAACACAAAAGGCGTAATCTCACATCTGTTCACCCTGCAGTATGGAACATGCCAAGATTGTCTGCTGTCTCTACTTCTTTTTGTGTTAGTTATGGAACCACTTGTAGTGAAGTTTTGCTAATGTATTCAGGTCCATAGTATTAAAGTGGATGAGAGCGACTACACATTTTTTTTTATTATTAGACAAGTTACTTCTTGCACAAAGCAGCACTGACATTTTATTCCTTATGCCATATTCCTTGGAACAATTCAGTCTTATTTCTAGTTTGAAGCTTAATTGAGCTAAAACAAAGACCGTACATTTTACTAAATCATATAAGCCCATTTGCAAATTCTGTTGATCATCCAAATTACCCCTTGTATCAACAAAATCACCTTTAAAAATATAGACCCACTGATGACAAACATTACACTTGACTATAACAGATGACATAAGCTTAATCTGTCCCTGGGTGATAGTATTGCAGTTTTATGGCTGCAGTGGACATTGCCCTGCAGTCATTTTGCTATTACATAGAAAAAAGGAGCTCTTCTGATTCCTAACAGACTAGTTAAAAATTATAGGTTTTGTGGTATTATTCTGCTTTCATTCAGCTAAGTAGTTTTTCAAATCACTATTTTGTGCTAAATTTCAGTCTGGTTAGAATGGGAGATAAGCAGACAACCCTGGGACTATAGTGTCAAATGTCACATAAATGGAATGTTCATGTAGTAAATCTAATGTTCCAACTCTCACTGAAGATAAGTCAGAGGACCCTTAAACACAGTTCAAGTTACAGTTTTTGTACAGTGGAAATTTGAAATGGACTGTTCATATGCACTTTTTCATCTTTACACTTACCATGCTATTGCAATTATGTTGCTAAAGTATTGAAAAAGGAGTTTGCTTGTCTGTTCCAGTTATGTGCCTTCTTCCAGAGAAAATAGGTCAGCTAAGCTAGCTGTTTTAAAAGGAGTACTTTCTTTTTACCTTTACATTTCAGTAATATTTACTATGCCTATGCTCACTATTCATCATGTTTGAGGTAGAGGAACATAAACATGTTATTTAAATTTAGATATTAGTATCCAACCTTTCCAATTTGAGCCCACAGTATCCAGTGTTAATCAATGTGAGGGGGCACAAGCTGCATCTGATTCTGACATAAAGACTGGCAGTTCTGATTCAGATTACACAAATCAGAGAATCAGAGACTTACCTTGGCTTGTTCAGTATTTTTGACTTATAAATACCTAGTCATTGCTTTATCTGTAATCTAGAGGTCATTGTCTGTTTTGTTTAGCAACACAAAGGTATTCCGGTCCTTCATATCATCTGTGATAGTCCCCCACCTCCATTATATTGTATAGCAACTCACTGACCTATGCTGCTTTACAAATTATGTATCATATTTTTTTAATATGTCTTTGTACTCATCAGTTCTGAACTATAACAAGTCATTCTGTTTATTGTGTGTATGTGGGGAGGTGCTCTGCAAAGGTGCCCATGTGGACCCATTGTAATCATAATTTGATGGTGCTTCATATTATTTGATTTGGGGCTGTGTTTGGATATGGTTTCATCTTGTGTTGCAGTACAAGTAGGTTTGTGTATTTTTTTCTAATTGTATGCTACCTATTCTGGTGTGTGTGAGTGTACGTGTGTGTGTGTGTGTGTGTGTGTGCGTGTGATTGCGATACTGAGCATGTGCATGACATTGCCATGAACGTGACACACATGCTCAGGATCATGGTCCTGTTTTTGTATGGCAAAAGTAAGACTTGCAATGCTCTTCATTATTATTACAACTATCCCCATGCTCAGAAGAGCATGTACTTTTAGCTCAAACTATCACACTTGTTCAGGAAATTCTCACACACTGGCATTTGGCAGTGGAGGATTGGCCAAACAATAAGGTAATGTGCTTGGTTAGAGCTAAAGTATATATTTTTAAAATTTAGGTAACAGCTGTTACTGTTACTCATACTTTGACACATGAATAGTTTATTTTGCCATTGATGTATTTACAGGAACACTGGTCACACAAGTTCAGTATAGCTGCTGAAAGCTGACAGTGTCCCTTTAATGTGTGAACTGCTCATGCACTGCATTGATAAGTTTCAAGAGAACTGAAAAGTACAGTAAGCTGAAACTGAATGGCAGCTAGAAGTAAATCATTAGGAACATTTTATTAATCCATTGCAGTGAGCAATGCACACATTAAGCAACTCACTGAAAAATGCTAAACCAGCGAGTTGGAGGAACACTTTAATGTGACTTTTACTGTATGTTATACTAGAATAAATTTTCATATATGTATTAGTCAGTGTGTGTGTGTATATCACAACAATTAGAAAGTGCAGTTAGGTGGCTCAGTGGTTAGTGCAAAAATTGCTAGTCTACTTTCCCAACTATCTAGATCATTTTCAGCCTTATGCATATGTAACCCCCTTGTTCTCAGGGGTTATTAGAATCCCACTTAGAACCAGTGGCAGGCAGGGAAAGGCAGCTTGTGAGAAGCCAGTTAAATGGGTTTCACATTGTCTCACTCTGTTTTCAGTTTCAGCTGAGCTGGAGTGATGATGTCACCTTAGAATTCTCACAGCAGCATAAGCCACAATGGAATGCTAGCTGCAGGGGGTTAGCAGCAGAATGTTGGGAGATTCAAGTCAGTCTTCAGAGAGCAGTCTGTGTGGAGGCTCAAGAGAGAGAGAAGAGTGCTGCAGTGTGCAGCTCCTCAGAGCTCTGATATAGAGCTACTTGAGAGAAGAAGGGGTTGTGTGTTCTCACCCTACAGAGGAACACAGAAGAGACCAGAGTAAAGTGGTAGAGACTGTTCCTAGAGTTGTTCCAGTGGCCCATCCCTGGAAGGATGGGGGGAATTCCAGGAATTCAGGTGCAATCCCCTGTGCCAGCCTGGACAGGGAGAAGCTGCCTGAGAATCGAGTTTGTTCTGTGAGTACCAGAGAATATTCTGTGGGAAAGAAGCCCTGAGGCACATGCATACCGTGGTGAGTTCTTCTCTGAAAATAGAGACAATGTTCACTGAGACAGAGTTTGAAGTAAAAGTGTCTGCCTACTGTGGGGTCAAAGGAAGACTTGCCAAGTACAGAACTTTTAGTTTGTGTATGGCTTAGAAGCATCTGCAACAGTGAGGTTCTAGGGTAAAGACATAGCCACTAGCAGAACTTTTAAAATCAGGACACCTCCAGAGAGAAATGTAGAATGTTAAATGTGCTAAACATTTCTAGAGAGCATCTACAGACAGTAGTTTGAAGAAAGGTGTTGTAACCAATTGAATGGCCGATTATAGATTTGGGACCAAGAGATGGGAGACCCCCCCCCATCTGGAGTAACCAGGTTTACCTCTCTGGGTTCAGTTTGGGCACCTATGGTTTTTTCTCAGGCACTTGGCCAGTGTCTGAAGAAAGCACCCAGATGTGGGATTTTGTATTTTTCCTGAGAGCTATAAAGTGCTCATGGGTGGTTTAGGGAGCCACCATCAACCTCCATGCCATATGGTAAAGTGTCCCAGTACTGGCTGGGGTGCCATATCAAGGAATAGATGAGAAGTGTACCAGTTCAGGCCAAGTGTGCCCAGATCCATTCAGAACCTGAGGGTTTGTAGTAAGGAAGTGTGCTATGTACCTCAGTAATCTGCATTACCAGTGAGTGTAGCCCTGTGGGCTCCATCTTTGCTTTGTTATTCTCTGTGTTATGTGAATAAAAGCCACACTCTAGAATCCCATCCTGGTTTGGACATTTCAAGTTATTGCTTCCAGTGTCCGGATTTACTTGGGTGCCCCTGACCAGAAGTACAAACCTAGCACAATGCTAAGCAAACTTTTTTTCCCCAGGGATCCAGGTTGATGGCCATGCTAAATGGTCCCCCCAGGTGTGAGCCAGGTAGTTTCCACACTTGGTTTGCCTGTCTCAAGAATGGCAGGCTCAGTAGTAGAAATAATGGGTCCACACAGAATTTCTGTAAAATATCATTTGTAGTAACTACCCCTACCCCCTCTCGGTTGCACCTAGATGTGAGAGAAGCAGCCCCTGCTGGTAGAAACAAGGGGGGGCCGAATGTGGGAGGTTACACATGTCATTGCTGATTTAGATGAGCTGTCTAGTGACAACCCCCCACCCCCACCCTACGATGTCCCTCAGAGCCTGAAAAGAAGAAAATCATCCCTTAGTGTCTTTTTTTAATCTGTAAAAATGTGTGTAGACAGTGCACTGCTATGTTATACTGGAATATATATAGATGTATATGTATTAGTCAGTGTGTGTGTATCACAACAATTGGAAAGTGCAGTTAGGTGGCTCAGTGATTAGTGCAAAAAATTGTTAGTCTACATTCCCCTACAATGTAGATCAGTTTTAGCATCATGCATGTTATTGCTGATTTACATTAGGTGTCTAGTGGCAACCCTACCCCTCACCCCCACCCTCCAATGTCCTTCAGAACCTGGAAAGAACCCAGTCTCTCTATGTCTTTTTTTAATCTGTAAAACAGGGTCCATCTCTGATGCAACCCTGCACCCCCAACCTGACCTCCCACTGAGTGCCCACCACCCCACAACCCCCAGATTATCTCACACACCCTCACTCACCTGAACAGATCCTAGTGTGAAGATCCACTGTCCCATGGAAGACATGTCTTACTGCTGGAACCCGCAACTGCTATATGAAAAATAAGGTAGGTGCAGTTGAAAACCCATTAAAATACATTGACTTGCACTTATTTTATTTCTCATGTAGCAATCCTCAGTTCCAGCAGCAAGATGTGTCTTCCATGGGAGAGTGTATCTTTACACTGGGATCTGTTCAGGTGAGTGAGGGTGTGTGGCTGAGACTGGTGGTGTAGGGTGGTAGGTGCTCAGTGGGAGGTCAGGCTTGGGGGGGTGGGAGTCACATCACCACCCAGTCTACCCTATTAATCCCTATCTAGTGTGAGGCCCCATGCCCAAACTGAAATCTGGAGCCCCCCTTGACTCAAGGATACCTTTGTATCTATCCCACTCCCTCTTAAATTCTGTGACCATTTTGGCCTCTACCACCCCCTCTGATAGGTTATTCCAGGCATCCACCACCCCCTCCATGACAAAATATTTTCTCACATTTCTCCTGAGCCGTTCTCCCTCTGACTTCATTTTGTGCGCCCTTGACTTGGAGCATCTCTTACTTTGGAAGATTCTTCCTTCCTGTACTCTGTTTATACCAGTGATGGATTTGTATGTCTCAGTCATACACCCCTCCTCCCTCCTTTACTCCAGCGAATATATATTTAACTCCTTTAGGCTTCCCTCATAGGTCTCATCCCACAGGCCCTGCACCATTTTACTTGCCCTCCACCGCACTGTCTGCACTCTATGTTCTTTCTCAGATTGGCCTCCAGAACTGGATGCAGAATTTGAAGTGCGGTCTCATGAGTGTCTTATACAGGGGCAAGTAGACCTCTGACTTTCTACTTGTGATATCCTTCCCTATGAATCCAAGCATCTGGTTAGCCTTTCCAGCCACCTTATTGAACTGCTTACTTTCTCTTAGGTCCTCAGAGATGATAACTTCCAGGTCTCTTTCCTGCTTTGCAACCATCAGTACCTCCCCAACTAGTTCATACTTTGCCCCTGGGCTCTTGTGCCCTACGTGCATGATCCTGCACTTCTTTGCATTGAATCCCAGCTGCCATTATTTAGAACATTTCTCCAATTTTATAAGTTCTTCCCTCATTCTTTCAACATCCCCAGGAGTGTTCACCCTATTGCATACCTTTGTGTCATCTGTGAAGAGGCATATCTTTCTCTCCAGTCCATCTGCAATGTCCCAAATAAAGACATTGAAGAGGATCAACCCCAACATTGATCCCTGTGGCACCCTGCTCATCACCTCTCCCTCTTCAGAGTACTCCTTGTTTACCACAGCCCTCTGACTTCTGCCATTCAGTCAGTTCTCCACCCACAGAACTATTTTAGGATCCATCCATAGGCTGTGCAGTTTGTTAATTAGTCTTCTATGGGGGACAGTGTTGAAGGCCTTTCTGAAGTCCAGATAGGCCGCATCCACTGCAAGTCCCAGGTCCATTACCTTATTTACCCAATCATGCCATAGAATAGTATAATGAGTTGGTGCAAAACACAGTGCTTTTCCTAAATATAGTAAAAGTTAGGATTAGATATTTAAGTAAATAAGTATAAGACTGTGTATGTGTGTTAGTGTGTGTGGCAATGCTCTGTGTGTGTAGACACTGCACTACTATGTTATACTGTAATATATATGCATGTATGTGCATATGTATTAGTCAGTATGTCTGTATCACAACAATTAGAAAGTGCAGTTAGGTGGCTCAGTGATTAGTGCAAAGATTGCTAGTCTACATTGCCCTGCTGTCTAGATCAGTTACAGTCTTATGCATGTCATTGCTTATTTAAATGAGTTGTCTAGTGGCAACCCCCACCCTCCATTGTCCCTTGGAGCCTGAAAAGAAGAAAACTGTCCCTTGATGTCTTTTTTAAATCTGTAAAAATGTGTGTAGACAGTGCACTGCAATGTTGCACTGTAATATATACATATATGCATATATGTGTATATGTATTAGTCAGTGTGTGTGTGTATCACAACAATTAGAAAGTGCGGTTAGGTGGCTCAGTGGTTAGTGCAAAAATTGCTAGTTTACACATTTCTTACTGCCCACAAGATCATTATTTTGCAGCCGTATTGGCTCTTGCTAGAGTTAGTTTGAGCTAACAACCCTCCCTAAATTCCTTTATGACCTCAGTAGCCAACCAGTTCTTCTGGAAAACAAATATTGGTCCATAGTTGAAAAAACTATCCAGAGCTATGAAGATGTACAATAATTTACCCATAGATGTCCCAGCCTGCAGAAGGGTATCTACCTTTAAGAACAAGCTTAAGTTAACCTTACATGATTGTTCTGCTTATATTTGTAAAAGATACCAACACTATTTATTTTTTATTTTTACTTATTGTAGATATTGCTACCCCATTGCTGTTAATGTCTTCACTGTTACTGTAATATCTGTATTTGGTTTTTTTTGTTTGTTTGTTTTGTTTTGTTTGTTTGTTTTATCTTGACTACTCGCATTACTGGTCACATGTTAAAATGGGCATTTTCTGCTGACTTGTCTACCAGTACAAAAAGTGAAAAATGAAATCAAATTAAATATATAGAACCTTAACAATAAAAACTAAACACTCAGTACTCACCTTTAAAGGCAAATGGGAAACAGATCTGGGTATTCAAATAAGCTCTTAAGATTAGGAAATATACTGTATGTGATGAATGCCCACACAGCCTGTAGAGATTTGAGATACCGAATGGTGCAAAGAAAAGTGCTTTACAGATGGTACTAAACTCCAGTGGTTTTGAAAGAAATGGGGGCCCGACCATCAGACAAATGCTTACTATGCAGCAATAATACAGCAATATGTCTCATTACGCTTGCACAGTAGTACAACTATAGTTATGGTTGAGTGGAGTATTCAGTGTTAAATCCCAGTCTTTGCACTTTAATAACATTGGCAGCATTCAATGGGATTGTGCAAAACTTGGCACACACGGTGTTAGGTTTCAAGAGGGGAAAAGTTTTGTGATGGGCACTTATGTAGATTCTGAGATCCAGAAATGTCAAAAATACATAAAAATGACACTTGTTGGCCTTTTTTTTTATTTGCCTTTATCTACAGCCCAGACCGACAGCCAAGATGGTATGGCATTTTGTTCCAAAACATTCAGAGCTAAAGGGGCATTTGCCAAGGATGTACTGTATATTTTGAATGTTTTATGAAATAATATTAATCAGTTCCAGAGTTATAAGATTTTGGAAGTTGGCTTCTGAACATGCTCAGAAGGTTTTTTGAGATAACCCTCTGATATGACCCAAAATAGGAGACAAATCTGGGTAGTCAAATCAGTCCTAAAGATTAAGAAAAATATGCAATGAAAGCCCATATAGCCTATAGAGATATAAGATACCAGATACCAAATGATACAATAAAGAAAGTGCCTTACAGATGTTATCAAACTCCAGTGGTATTGAAAGAAATTGGGGCCCATCATTCAGACAAATGCTGATGATGTAATAATAATATAGGAAATATTTCTTATCATACTTCTGCGGTAGCACAAGTATGGCTAGGGTTGAGTGGAGTGTTCAATGTTAAACCCCAATCTTTGCACCTTAATATCTTTGGCAGCATTTAACAAAATTGCATACACTTTATCATGCATGACCAGGTGGCAAGTTCTTGAGATGCAGGAAGTTTGGGGATAGGCACTTATCCAGATTTCGAGATCCAAAAATGTCAGAAATACATAAAAACATCACTTTATGCCTGTTTTTTTTTTTTTTTTGCTCTCATCTACAGCCACGATGGTATGAAATTTTGTTTCAAAACTTTCAGAACTAAAGGGGCTTGAGCCAAGGGTTTGCCTTTTGTAGGTTTCATGAAACAATATTAATCAGATCCTGAGTTATAAGGTTTTCACATTTGGCTTCTATGCATGCTCAGTATGGTTTCTGAGATAACCATCTGAAACGACCCAATACATTTTCTTTCATGAACATTTTTAAATTGTGTTTTTGGGTTGTGAGAAAAACATTTGTAGGTTGTGATGGCCACTATCTCGGTTTATTCCCTGAGCAAAAAAAAATGAAAATACATAAAAAACAAGTTCTTTAAAAAAACATATGAAGCTTGGTAAATGGGACCCATTAAGCTTCCATCTGGTGTTTGTCTCTCACAAAATGGTCCAGAAATACCATTGTGTGTACTTTATCAAGCTACTTGGCTGTCAGCTAAGTGAGATTGCTGATTCTTACATCACAAGCCATGAATTTTTGTGTTGCACATTTAAGTGCAACCCAAGAAAGTTTTGCATGCACCAAAAATGGAGTTCTTCAGATGCATTTAGAGAAGGAGGAGGGCTGGCGCTGGGTCTGGAGGAGGAATGGAAAGGAGTGGGCGGATAGGGATAGTGGGGACAAGGAGATGCCCTGGGGTGAAATGGGCCCAGGAAAGGGGACCTCCCTGTCTGGTGCCCTTACCCAAGGGTTCTGACTATAGTCAGCAGGTAACACTGTCATCCTTGGAGGCTCATCCTACTCGGGCTATGTTGTGCAACGCCAGGTCTATTAAAAACAAAACGGCTATTATAGCTGATTTTGTTGGGTCATCTGACCTGGTGTGCATCACCGAGACCTGGCTGGATAAAAATGCTGGACCAGTTTTGGTGGCAGCAGTTCCAGACGGGTACTCGGCTATACACCCCCCGAGGCTGGATCATAGGGGCGAGGGTGTTGCTATCTGTTTTAGAACAGAACTGGGCCTAGTGGAGGTGCCAGTGGGATTCACCAGGTCCTGTGAATGTATCTTAGGTGAGGGTGTGGGGCACAGGATACTTCTTGTATACCGTCCACCAGGTGACGAGAATGTTTTCCTGCAGGAAGTTGCGGACTTCATTATCGACCTGACATTGGGGTTCCCCAGATGGTTGGTTCTGTGGGACTTCAATGCCTGGGTCAATGATGAACTCTCACATTTTGGTCAAGACTTCCTTCAGTTGATGATTTCACTGGGCTTCACACAGGCTATTTCCTCCTCGACCCATATTGGTGGTCATTCATTGGACTTGGTGTTCCTTCTGGGGATGGAGATATCCGACTTGGTGGTGGAACTGGTCGGATGATCGAACCATCACTCCATTGGGTTCAGTTTTGAGGCCACCCCTAATAGGTCAGCCCCTATGGAAATGGTCCTGTACCACCCATTAAGGGGTGTTTCCCCGGATGACCTGATGGTGGTGCTGGACTTATCGGGCTTACCGAGAGATTGCATGGATCCGGGAGAGCTGGTGCATGCCTATAATAAGGTGATGGCAGGGGCCCTGGATTCCATTGCTCCTGTTCTTGTTCATCCTCTCACTCTTCGTCCCAGGTCTCCTTGGTTTGATGAGACTCTGAGGGAGTTGAGGAGAGTTGGACAAAGGTTGGAGAGGTGCTGGTGGAGGTCCAGTCTGGATGATGACAAATTTAGTTTGATGAACCACTATGTGGTCTATCAATCTGCAATCTCTCATAAGAAGGCAGAATTCCTGTGCAGAGAGATTGCGGCTGCACAGAATAGACCAGCTCAGCTCTTCCGGACCGTGGACAGATTGTGCAATCCAGTCTGTCTTCAGCCCGGAAGAGCATTTTCTCAAGAATGGTGTGAGGAGCTTGCTCTCTTCTTTGCAGATAAGGTTTCCAAAATCAGATCGGATGTCCGCTTGACCCTCTCCAATGGGAGTTGTGATAGTCGGCAGGAGATGTCGGACACCCAGTTTGCGTGGTCTGACTTCAGCCTCCCCACAATCAATAAAATTGTGATGGTCATCCAATCACTGTGTCCGACCAACTGTAATTTGGACCCAGGCCCCACGCGTCTCTTAGTGGATTGTGTGGATAAAATCAGCCCAGTCCTTGCTGTGATAGTCTGGAGGTCCTTGGAGAGGGGGATATTTCCAGATCCTCTTAAGGAGGCTGTAGTTAAGCCTCTTTTGAAGAAGCCCTCCTTGGACCCAGATTGTCTAGCTAATTACAGGCCTGTCTCTAACTTACCCTTTGTGGGTAAAGTTATTGAGAAGGTGGTTGCAGCACAGCTGAATGATCATCTGACTAACAACAATGTCTATGATTCTCTCCAGTCCGGATTTAGGAAAAGGCATAGTACCGAGACAGCACTTGTTCGGGTACTAAATGACCTCCTAACAGCGAGAGATCGAAGGACCTGTTTCATCTTGGTCCTTCTTGATCTCTCTGCAGTGTTTGACACTGTGGACCATGGTGTGCTACTGGAGCGTTTGCGGTCTATCTGTGGACTGTCTGATACAGTCCTCAGGTGGTTTCGATCTTACCTCGATGGTAGGACTCAGAGGGTGGTGTCTGGAATTTTTTCTTCGGCATCAGTCTCCCTATCCTGCGGGGTACCGCAGGGTTCCATCTTGGCACCCATGTTGTTTGCAGTGTATATGCTGCCGTTAGGAGTGATTATTAGGTGATACGGTCTGGGTTTTCATTGCTATGCAGATGATACCCAGCTGTATATGTCTTTTGTGCCCAGCCAGGATGCTGCCATTTCGGTATTTAACAACTGTCTTGCCGAGATCCAAGACTGGATGAATGTGAGTTGGCTGCAGTTGAACCCAAAAAAAACTGAGGTGTTGGTTGTGGACCAGGGTCACTGGGAGGTGGGTTTGTTAGCTGGATCGCCCTCGGGCTTCAGGCTTGGGGGTGTCCAGCTGACAACCTCAGACCGGGTGCGGAACCTGGGCGTTGTATTTGATGACTGTCTGACTTTTAAATCTCAGGTGTCAGCGGTTGTCAAAACTTCTTTTTACCATCTGAGGAACATCGCCCGGGTGAAGCACCTGGCTCCTACAGAGGATCTTCCAACATTGGTCCACGCCTTCGTTACCTCCCGCCTTGACTACTGCAATGCCCTTTACCTGGGGCTATCGGTGGGGTTGAACCGCCATCTGCAGCTAGTGCAGAATGCAGCAGCCAGGCTGCTGACTGGATCTTCTGATCAGTCATATAGCATACTAATAACTCCATGAGACTACTGGCTGCCAGTTGCTGAATCACCTTCAAGGTCAGTTTGCTGATCTATAAAGCCCTACATGATCAGGGACCTGTTTACCTGAAAGAGCTCCTTTGTCCCTACTGTCCCCTTCTTCTCTCCAAGCCACTGATGAGGATTGCTAGAGATTCTACAGTCCATTTAAAACTTCAGGGCAAGATCATTTAGCTTTATGGCCCCAACCCTGTGGAATTCTCTACCTCGTCAGGTGCGAAACTGCCCGACTGTCCAAAGCTTTAAAGGAGCTTTGAAAACATATCGTTTTAGCAAAGCTTTTAATGACTTATGATTGTTTTAATGTTGTTTTAATTATTTATTGTTTTATGTATTCTGTACAGGCGTCTTGGTTTTAGAAAGGTGCCTTATATAAATAAAGAATGAATGAATGAATGAATTTAAATGTATGACCCATGAATTCCATTTTTGCCATGAACAAAAAATCCTTTAGTCCCACTTAAATGTGTTACCCAAAAATTCAATTTTTAGTGTGCACAAAACATTTTTTGTGTCTCACGTTCTTTAACTCATAACATGCCTGTTTTACAATATTTTAGTCCCAAATATTGAATATACTGTTTAAATTACCCTACCTCATGAACAAGGATGGTGAGAATTTTCAAGCACATTTTAAAAGGTGATTTCACAGTTGCTCTGCAAAACCACATTTTGAGTGGGATTTAACACATTCTATCAACCAAGTCCATGATGTGGTATCAAAATGTGAAACAAAAAAAAGCAGATATGAAGAAATGTGTACAGGGCCAGCCTTTGGCCCAGCAGGTACTGTGCTCTAATCCCATACCAATGAGTATAGTTCAGGGGTGAAGTCACTGAGCCAGCTGGATAGACAGAGGCTGAGGGTCTGGCAGTGCCATGCGGCACCACCCCCAGCCTGGGGAGGGATGGTGCAGTGTTGATCACATAGTAAATAAGTAACCATATGATCAAGTGAAGTCCTTTCTTGGCATAGGGCCCAGAGGGCCCTGAATTTCTGTACCCATAGCTGCATGGAAGTGCAGGGCCCATTGGGCCTTTGCATCCATAGTCACATTTCCACAGGCAGACACACTCTTCACTTGGTGCAGGGCCCAGAGGTGCATCTGCATCTGCATCTGTTCACTCAGATCACAAAGGGACCTGTGTGAAAAAAGATATGATTCCACTATCTCAAAAAGAAAGGAAATTCACTGCAAAAACACTGTGTTAATGCACCTGTTAGGGTTCAACTTTACACCACAAAAGTTGGGAAATGTGGTGTTAGAATTTCCAATTTTAACCCCACACTCTTCCCAAGCAAAAAAAGGGCAAGACCACACAAGCAACCACAGGCAGCTATCATCAGGTAAGACAAACATGCAACTGTTTTCAGATTACACCAACTCAATAGCATTGATGTGCTACCTTTGTGGATTTATACCTGCGGCATGCACACTGCAAGACATACACACTCACTTCTAGCTGCAGACAGAAATCTACGATACTCAAATAACAACACTAATTCTGTCTACATTAGCACAGGCTCCTGTGGAGTTAGCACTTGTGTAGCCACTGGTAGTCATGCACAGTGTAAGATGTTCACACACCTTTGGCTGCAGAAGTACAGGCCTGCCCTTCAGCAGCCAGAAGTGTGTGTAGATTATACTGGGAGACACCTCTATGTTAAAAGACAGCTCCTGAAAAAGAGTAAACTTTTATTGTCCTCAGCTGTGGTAGCAAAATGCCAGCTGCTACTCAATTAGTGACAATCAGCCTTCCCATCTTTTAATACAAAGATAGCTTTGCTAAATCAGCTAAACCACCCACAGTTCTGATGATAACACATGAAGTAAGGGCACTAACTCACAACTTCTAGAGATTTGAGGGCTTCACATAACCTTCCTCTGCAGCTGATGCAATAGAATTCAAGGCTATGACCCAGCCACTGCATAGAAAAGAAGCTCTGACTACTGTAAACAAATGCTTCAATGCATATTTCTAAATGTTACATATAATTTATTAAGTTACAGTATAGAAATAGTACATTTACATAGAGGTATTTGTTGCCTCGAGACAGAAAATTAATTCTGTGTGTTTTTATTAAGATAGAAACATAATAAGGAAACATAGAATTTGTCAGTAGATAAGGACTGCATTGCCAATCCAGTCTGCTCATTTTTAACTAACTACAGTAACACCACAGACCCTCCCTGATCTCTGGGTCCTTTTCCCCTTCCCTCCCTTTCACAAACATTTCCTTATGCCTATCCCATGCATTCTTGGACCCCACCACTGTTTCCACCCCCACCATCTCCAGTGATATACTGAGCCAGGAATCCACTACTCTTTCTGTGAAGAAGTACTTCCTCACACCTCTCCTGAATCTACCTCCAGCCTCATAGCATGCCCCATTGTTGTTGAACATGTTTTTTTCTGAAAAATAATTTCCTTCTATACCTTATTTACCTCAGTGAGGCATTTAAAGGTTTCTATCATATCCCTTCTCCTTCTTTTGCTTCAGGGTGTACATACTGAGTGTCTTTAGCCTCTCCTTGTAGGGCTTTTAATGTATTCCCTGCATCAGTTTAGTTGCCCTCCTCCTGACTGCCTTCACTCTGTATCTGTCCTTCTGGAGATGTGGTCACCAGAACTGGACACAGCATTCTAGGTTGGATCTTACCTATGATCTATGCAGAGGCAACACCACCTCCCTCTTTCTGCTGGTGATATCCCTCCCTATGCATCCCAGCATTCGTCTAGCCCTCACAATGGCCTTGTCACACAGCCTGGCCACCTTTAGGTCATCATATATAATTACCTCCAGGTCTTTCTCCTTCTTGGTGGTCTGCAATAACTCTCCACCCACTTTGTACTCTGCCCCTAGGTTTCTGTACCCTAAGTGCATTATTTTCACATTTTCACACTGAAACCCAGACACCACACTCTTGACCACTCCTTGAGTTTTCTTGGATGCATAGAGCTCTGACTATGCCATATTGATGGTGAAACATAAGCTTATCAGTGCATGCACATGATTGGCATGTGTCCACTCCTCCCTTGTACAGCTAGGTATTCAAGGCTTGAAAAAAGAAGGAAACAGGTTTTCCAAAAGAGGATGGTAGGACAAGTAATATATCCAAGTGCAATACATGACCAAACTGAAGAACCAGTGTAATCTGTTTAAAGTGCAATATTACTGCTTGCTGTGAAGTAGATCTGATGGTAATTTGGCATAAGACATGGTAATGTTCCTAAAAATTGTTAATGTTTAATGTTTGAATTTTGATGTGTGGCTATTTATTAAAGGAAAGAGTTGCAATACAAAATACAAACAGCTTGTTGAAAAGTGTTTGCCATGAGGCATGACAGTACAACAGTGCTAGGCACCACCCAGCAGGATAGTATGAACTTTTAAAAAAGTTGTTGAAACCTAAAGATGTGTCGGCCCGGTGGTGCTGAAGTTTGAGGCGCTGGATGCCATACTTCATGCCACACTGGTGACCTGGGTTCAGACATGAGCCCAGACTGCCAGGGGTTGGCAGGGGATGGATTGGATTGAGCATCTGGAGAACTGCTCTCCTATCCCAGGGAGGGATCCAGTGAGCCACCGCTCTGTAGTGGCCCCTGGTGATGACTGGGGGGCACTACTAGAGTGGTGCCATAAGGGGGGGTGGAGTGCAGCAGATGTCAGCATGATGTGCCCAGACATCATTGCACACCAGCACTCCGCAGGGGAGGAAAACAGAAAAAGTGGCTCTGGTTGGGCAGCATGAGCTTCCACCCCCCGCAACCCGACCCGAATGGCACGTCCTCATACGGCTCCTGCTCAGATGAGTCAAGCTAGGGAGGGGAGCTCCTCACCACCCCGCCATGGGGGATAATCCATGGGGAAAATGAGGAGGTCGGCCTGATGTTAGGTGTCTGGGCTGGGGGAGTCAATCAGGATGTCCAAGCTGACTGGAGCCGGGGGGGGGGGGGAGAAAATATGTATCAAAAAAACTAAAGACAAAGGATAAAAGTTTGGTGGCATTACTACACCCAGGTGTTTTTGAGAACAGTAATATATTTTCCATGTAAGAAAAAAATGTGTTTTACATATACCAAAAATTGTCACATTTTTGTGTATTTAAAATATACAAAACATTATAAAAAGATGACATATATGACATGAAAAAGGACAGGAGATAGAACTTGAATGAATGCCACTGGGTTTGTATAGAGAATGTAGTTTCCCACTCTCTTATATATTGTAAATAAAACAAAATGGGTCCAGTTTCAGTACATTTAAACATTTTTTCCAGATGTTTGCAATTTATTTTTCTGTATGGGATGACTCTGAAGATGATGAAAAACCTACAGTAGGAAGAGAAGTTCATGACTGAAGTGACAGAATACACAGTAAATATACCAACACCTCTACTTTACTGGTGAATATTAAACACAGCATTTTAAGTGCACGTGATTAACTCATAACACAGATACAAAATAGCTGTGAAAATATGGCGGGCCAGATATTCAAAACTTTCCACTGGGTGCAAACCATTTACACAGGGTTTGCACTGGGTTTGCATTGGTCCTCTATATTCAAAAAGTTAAATAGCTTTGGCAAACTGCATTAGTGCTGGGCAAAAGTAAAATGTATGCAAGGGGCAAAAAGATAGGGCATGTACATGAATATAGGCACAATGCTATATTCAGTGCATTAGCATCATGCAAAGTGTTTTTGTGTGACTTAGCATGACACTTTGCACGGTGCAAATTACCACGCAGGAAAAGGTAGTCTTAACTCTGGGCAAACCAGCTTTGCACGACTTTGTGACTTTGCAAGACTTTTGCACTGCTTTACATGACCCTAACCAGTAAATATTAAACATAGAAAGAAACCAGACATGGAAGAAATATGCTGCACACGGATGGCACCTCCTATGTTGCCATCATCTACCACCAGTCCCAACCATGCCAGACATTAGTTGGTGACCTGGCACCCAGTGAACACTATGGCAGTGTGTCCATACAGCACACATCTGCAGACCACACTTCAATGGACACCAACAGAATCCAGCACACGCATGCAGCACTGGGAGAATGGAGGGTGTTGAGAGAAGGGTGTACAGGTGGCCAGTCTGCACCTCATACTGGGTACTGCGACAAGGCTGGGACAATCCACACAGTGCAAATGGTCCAGTGTAGGGAATACCCCTACACCAGTGTGCCTGTCTGAAGGTATGTGCCCCTCCAGCTACATACTGCACATCTGTACAGACACCACTGCACAAACAGCCAGCCTTGTACATATGTATATGTCACTGTGAGTATCCCGTGCCACTGGTGCAGAGTCTGTGGGTCGCACAATAGCATTACAGTAATGTCCACTGTCAGTACACACCTGTAAGATTGATCTGTCACTGTGTAAAGTGCAGCAGTCATTGATGCCCTACACACCATTGGCATTGCTGTGTCCCTCACACTACTGGCCCCTTGTTACAGTAGTGTCTGCTGTGCACTGTAGCAGGACAAACTGTTTGACTATTTCATGCAGCACCACCACCTGTGCTGTGCTGTGTAGTCCCCTGGGGCACAATATTCTATGCTGTTTTGTACAAATGTAGCCTGCAGCTACCACCATGCACTTCCAGACTGACCTACAGGTAGAGATGTGGTCAGACCCAGCCAGCCCCTGTACTTCCAGACTGACCTACATGTGGAGCTGTGGGACCCTGCAATAGCGCTGGGCAAACTGCATGCAAATCAGGACATAATAAGATGCTAATCTGGATGTTTGCCCACAGATTGCCTAAATTGGGCTGGCAGTATAGCCTAGAGGTTAGAGGAATGAGGTGTGAACGAGCTTGGTACATCCAGTAGACCAGACCTGAGTTTGATTCTCACAACCTCCACTTGCATACTGTGTGACTCTGAGCAAGTCACTTAACCCTCCCAGTGCTCCCAGGTCACCCCTGAAAACAGGCACTTGTGCCTAGTGGGCCTTACATGGTTACCTTACATGGTTATTTGCATGTCACTTTTGAATATAGCAAATCTTAGCCCTGGGCAAACATGACAGCGCTGGGCAAGCGGCTTAGCTCCGTGCAAATCCTGCACAAATGTGTTTGTGCTGCACAAACATTTCGGAAACATGGTACATTTCTGCAGAATTTCACATGCACTGGTGCTTGCAGCTTTAATGAATCCACTCCTTTGCTAGAACACACATTGGCCACATCATTTATCTTTACCTTCCTTCATGTTGCTGTGCACTGGGCTGTTGCACTTCCCAGAGTGCTATATTCAGAGCTGTCTTTTTCCCAGGCTATTTTTGCACTGCACTCCCAGCCCAGTTTGCCTGGCTTTCTTAGCATGCTATATTCAGCAGGTTTAGCACCAGGGCTATCCTTTTTGAATATAGCGGGCTATTGGTTCCAGGCTAATTTAACAAGCCGGGCAGTGCTAATTTAGCCCCAGGGCAAAGTTTTGAATATCTGACCCAGTGTCTGTGTAACCACACTCATTTTCACTCTTAATTTTCTTTTTTATCATAAAATGTTTTATTTATTTAGAAAAGCAGCTCAGAAACACCATACATGCTTCTTCTTACTCTAAAAGTAAGTATACAGGCAGTACAGAACAGTACATCAGTTCTCATTAGACAGTCACACACTCAGACACTAACAAATCACTTTGGAAGTAACCAATTCAGAGCAAAAAATATAATAAGAGACAAAACAGCTCTGAACTTTAAGCATTTACAAACCGTTACAAGCAATTGCAAGCAGGTTATCAAGGGACTTACACTTTCCTGTTTCACAAATAATGGGCTACAAGTAAAATCTGGAAAGGATGACCATGCTGGGGGGAGGTTCAGAGGGGAGGGTTGCTAGGGGGAGTGAGGGTTTTACATAGCGGAGAGTGAAGATAAGCCTCCCATTTACCAAGGTACAGGTCCAGATGCCCCTTATGGGTGTAGGAGAGGCTTTCTAAGAGGGATAGCCATTCCACTGCCGCATGCCAGGTGCCTGGGTGGGTAAAGCCACTTGACACCAATGCAATAGCAACAGTCTTTTGGCTTCAAGAAGTGCATGTAGCAACCATTCATGGTGGGGCTTAGCTAGTGTCCCCAACGAGGAGGTGTCTCCCAGCAAGAGCTTAGGATCTGCCAAAGAGATAGGGGAACCCAACACACTGGAGCAGTCTGAGGCCATCGAGGCCCTAAAAGAGGTAAGCTGGGGACAGAACCATAGGACATGCAGTAGGTGTGCTTTGGGTTGCTGGCATCACCAACAATTTGAGTGCCCCAATAGTCCCCAGGAATGCAAGGCAGCTGGCGTGTGATGCCAGAGTAGCAACACTTTAAGTTGAAGAAAACGACTTTTGGTATCCTTATACATGAGATGGGCCTCTCTTATGTAACACGCCCATAAGCTCTCCAGGATATTAGCATTGAGATCAGCCATCCACTTCAGCCTACAGGGGGTTGAGGGATCCAGTTGAGCATCCCTCCAAGTCCTATAGAACTGGCCAACCAGGCCACAGAAGGAGGAGGATTTGTGCAGGAGTTCCAGCCACCTCCACATATTATCCGTGCTTTGGTAGATGGAAAGGTCATGAACAGCACTGCACAGCTGGAGGTACCTCCAAAAGTCCTTGCTAGGAAAGTTAAACTTCGCCCTTAGCTGTTCAAATGAGAGCATACTCTCTGAGTCAGGTAAGAAGAGGTTTTGCACCTGTCAGATTCTCTGGACTTCCCAGGCAGGCCAGTGTAATGGGATACCACCCACTGTGAGAAGCTTGTTATGTCACAGAGGGGTATACCAAAACGGGGAGGGCCCAAGACTTATGGGAGGTATACGAGAGGGACATGAGTGAGTGCCATGCCTTTCTAGTCTCTACCATAATGGGGGATAGGTCTGCGCAGGGTGAGGCCTCGGAGCTGAGAAGTGAACCCAGAGTAGTGTCCCTCACCAAGCTGGCCTCCAGCCACATCCAGGGCAGGGAGTGAGAGGCTGTGGGAACAAACCACTTAGTGGCAGTGGCTGCCATACAGGCCAGATGATATCCCTTGAACCAGGGGACCCCCAGTCTGCCCCGTGTCCAATGTGCTCTTAACTTATGTTTGCTCTATTTCGGGGACCATCCATCCCAAAAGTAGTGGAACATAAGTTACTTCAGGGAAATGAATACCTTAGGGGAAAGGCGTATCGGCATGTTATTGAGCAGGTACATGACCCACGGCAGAAGGAGCATACAAACTGCAGCAACTTTCCCGGGCAAAGATAGCTGAAGTTTGTGCCACCTCTCCACTTCAGTGGACAGCTGTGCCACAAGGGGAGAAAAGTTGGCTGGCACCAACTTCACCCATCTAGTAGGAATATATAGGCCAAGGTAAGAGAACCCCTAATCCACCCAGGACAATTCAGTTCCCTGGAGGCAGTCTCTAGAGCAGGCTGCATTTCGAGGAGCAAGAGTGGTTTTCTTTTGGTTGGCCCGTAAACCAGAAAGTGTAGCAAAATCCTGTAGAATCGACAGCACCATGGGTAGTGATTGATGGGGCTGGGATAAAGTGAGGAGAAGGTCATCTGCATAGACGGCCACAAGATATTGGATACCAGCTACATCTATACCTGTAATTTTGTTCAAGGCTATGAAGGCCCACCCCAGAGGGTCCAGGGCCACAAAGAAGAGAAGAGGAGATAGAGGGCATCCCTGCCATGTCCCACTATGCAAGGACAAGAGGATGAGATATTGGTATTGGTTAGGATCCTCGCCATCAGAGAGGTATAAAGTGTAGTTACCCACTGGTGAATTTGAGAGCCAAAGCCATATAGCAGAAGCACCTTGTGGAGATAATTCCATTCTATAGTCAAAGGCTTTAGTGAAGTCAATGGCCATTGCAGCCATAGGCAGAGTGTACGAAGATGCCACCCACTTAAGATTTAGCAGCAACCTGGTATTGTCCACCACGGACTTGCCCTGCATAAAGCCAACTTAAGCGGGATGGATTATGGAGGGTAACACTTCCAGCATCTTGGTGGCCAAGATCTTAGCCAGAATTTTAGTATTGACTGATAATAGGAAGATTGGACAATAGTTAGCACAATCCAAGGGGTCACTCGACTTTTTTGGAAGAAGGGTGATAAGGGCCTCTCTCATGGTTAGAGGGAGGGTTCCTGCCCCATGAGCTTTTTGAAGAGCCAGAAGCAACAGTTGGACAAGTTCTGTCCCCAATGCCCAGTACAGTTCTACTGACATCCCATCAGGGCCTAGTGCCTTCCCTTTGGCCATACGGGATAGAGCCTGGCACAGCTGTTCACCAGTAATTGGTGCATCAAGATGAGCTACCTGGGAGGGGGTAAGGCCCAGCTTAGTAGACCCTTGACAGAAATTCTTGATCCCCTGCTCAAGACTGAGATGGGGACAAGGTGGACTGAGACTGGTATAGGGCTTCATAAAATAGCCTCATAGTAATATTAACCTCCCAGAGGTCAGAGACTATATTCCCTGAACTTGCACACAGGGCATGAATGTGGGAGAAAGCTTGTTGTTTCCGTAGTCTAAAGGCCAAGAGCCGATCCCCTTTTTCACCCCATCCCAATAGGCATGATTAGACCTCAGTAGGAGCCATTCAGCCTTTTAGTGGAGGATGGCATTAATCTGATATTTCAGGCCCACTATATTCTGGGTGAGGGAACTATCCCTGGTGACAGATGCAGAGTACTTGAACCTGCTCTCTAGGACTGCGAGTTTGCTTGCAGTTTAGACAAGGTTCCTTTCCTTTCTTTATTCTTACAAGCTGAGTAGGTGATAATACGCCCCTCAGTACTGCCTTAAAGGCTTCCCATACCATGCTGAGAGAGACTCCACAGTTTGAATTAAGGGAAAAATAGTCTTTCGCTGTCTGGGATGCCATCCGACAAAATTTGGGGTCTCTAAGGAGCAGGAGATTGCATCTCCAGTGGGTGCCGGAGGGTTGCTGCCCAGCCAAAGTGTAGGTGGTCGAAAAAGGGGCATGATCAGAGATTAAAATGTTTCCAGTCCTGTTGTTTGAAATCCCTTGGGCTGCTGCCACATTAGCTAACCAGAAATCTATATGACTATGAGTGGAATGAGCGGGGAATAGTAAGTGTAGTCACATCCTGTGGGATAGTCCCTCCTCCACATATCAGCCAGATCCCACTCTTCCTGCATATCCTGTAGAGCCATCAGAGCTTTGCGACAAGCATGGGGGTGGGTTTCGATTTGTCCAGAAAAATGTCACGAACCAAATTGAAATCACCCCCCGATTAAAGTCAGGATAGAAGAGCCAGCTGGAGACAGGGAGGACAAGACCTGACTGAGTGCGGGGAAAAATTCAGTACAATCGTTATTGGGAGCAAACACATTCCCAATGATCAGCTGCCCACCCAGGGAAGAGAACTTGGCCACCACCCATCTGCCCTGAGAATCCTTCTGAACCTCCTCAATGGCCCAGAGGGAGGAGCTACATATGAGGATAGCCACCTCTTTAGTTTTGGATGGGGCCGAGCTGGCCAGAACCTCCCCTACCCAGGATTTCTTCAACCAGTGCACAGTCTTGCTCAGGAGATGTGTTTCTTGAAGGAGTGCAATATTTGTGTGAAGAGATCTAAGGTATTGTAACACTTTAGTATGCATAATAGGATGGTTAAGTCCTTTAACGTTCCACTAAACCAACTGTGTCCTGGGAGTAGGTGGACTTGCCATGTTCACCGCCCAGAGGAGAGAGATTAGAGAGAGTACTTACTCTGGCCGGTGAAGAAAGCAGGGACTTATCGGGAACGGTTACCCTTGAAGAAGATGTGTCTTACCAGAAGCCTTGACCACAAACCTGTAGCACCAATTAGGGGAAAGTGTATGCACACAGAATTAGGAAGGTGACTGCCCATGCCCAACAAATGAGCTGCAAGAAAAGAAATGAGAAAAATGTGTCAACAGACTGTGGCAACTGGATGTACAAAGCAAGAAAAACACACTAACAATAGCCAAAACTGAAAGGCAGAAAAGCTGCCGTACACAGAGTAGATTAACAGACTACTCACAAACCTGAAATTGTAAATTTAAATAGGCATAAACATGCTAAGGGTTCTATGCTTAAGGCAAAAGAGGATAACTGCTCCCAGATACCCTCAGCTACACTAGCTCCAGAAACCCAGAAAGGGGAAGTGTTGGAAATAACAGGGTTCAACTCCTCCTTGATTGGTAGTGGCCCCTAGGATGGGCACTGAGACATCGGAAGGGTAAAGATGGGTGGGTGTAGGAAGAGAAAAGGTAGGGAAGGGTGGGGGGAAGGGAACTAATGAAAGGAAAAAGGTGTAGGGAACAGGGAAGGGGGGAAGCAGGGTTTGGGGAAGATATAGGGGTGGGGAAAAAGGAAGATAACCCATCCTACTGGTAGTATTATAGGCCTGCCAGAAGTGATAAGTTATAGGAGGGGGTGACTGCAGCATATGAGCTGGGGTCTCCCCTTATTTGATTCCTGCTGATTAGACAGTACCCAATAAGGCCAGAGTCTGAGTGTCAGTTAGCCACATCCTTCCATCACACCATGAGATGAAGAGGGATAATAAGGGAACTGGGGGCATAACTTGCAATAGCAAATAACTCTGGAGGAGACAGTTGAGAGCAGGGTGGGAGCTAAGTGCTGCCTAGAATCTCAGATCGAGCCTGTTGAGCAGGCACACAGGCATCCAGCGTGCCCCTGTGGCACAAAAAAAAAAGAAAGATGAAATAGGTGGGTGGGGCAGAATGGGGCCCAGCAGGCCACATCACCACCAACCCTCATCCCTATTCAGCTCGCTAGAAACCACACCCCAGGATGTGGGGAGCAGGGGTTTCTCAAAAGCCAATGACAAGGTCGAGAAACTATAGCTCCAAATCATAACCACCAATAATGAACAATTAACACCACAGCAATAGTAATAAAGGCACAGACCACGGATTAACTAGCTAGACCTTCAGCCTGCCCAGAAGAAACTGGGAGGAAGGGTCTGCAGGGTTCATCGCCACTGCTGAAACAGCAGCCGCATAGGTAATTAGGCCTATCATCACTGGAACAGTTAAGTCCACCACTTCCACAAGTGATGCATCCAGAAAATCAGCCCAAATGGTAGAAGACTCAGTTTCCATGGCAGGTGGGTCTGGAGGAACAGCCTGGGCCAGAGCAGAGTCAGTTGCAGGGTTATCCCTGGGGATTTTAGCCAGTGGAACAATCATTCGAAGATCTGGCATTTGATGGTTCCCACTCCTCACCCACTGTCTATGTCAAGGAGTAGATCTGGACTGATATGGAGTTAGCGAAGGGGTGCTCAAGGCAGAAACCAGAGGACCAGGAGCATTAATTGGAAAAACAGCAGCAGTGGAGCCGGAAATATGAGGGGGGCCCCTATGAGGTGAAGCATGTCTGGCCAGGTAATTGTCCTCTGGAATCTTCTGCCCTGTATTTTGGTTCCCAGTAGAAGTTGCAGCCCTGCTGGGGTCCCAAAGCCTCCTGGAAGTTGTAGTGGGAACAGGAAGAGCAGGCCAGAACTTGCCCAACTACCGCTCGATCTCACTGGGATGATCAGCCACCAGCTCTCCCCCCTCTTTGGATACCAGCAAACTGGTGAGTCCTCTGAATTTAAAACAAAAATTATGTTGGTAGAGAAATTTCTTCAGTGGCCCAAAAGCTCTCCTCATGGCTGCTGTCTCATGTGCAAAGTCACGGGAAAAAGGAGATTTGTGCTGCTTGCCGACAAACTTCCCCCAAATCCCTGGCTGTCCTCAAGATCCTCTCTTTAGTGATATATCACAGGAAGTATGCCACAATGGGTCTGGGTGACTGAGTGATCCTATTGTGCTGCCCAGACATGCGGTGTGCCCTCTCCACTTCCATGGGGCTCCTCCAGTGGTCCCCCAGCATAAGTGGGATAGATCCATTGAGGAACCGTTCCATTGATTGCCCCTCAGCCCCCTCAGGTACACCAATGATGTGCAAGTTGTTGCACCACACCCTATTTTCTTGATCTTCGGCCCTGTCCCACAGGGCTGCTAGCTTCTCTACATGTAGCTGGAGGCGGTGCAGAAGCTTCATTTGTTACTGCTTACAGGTGTCCAACCTCTGTTTGGAAACATTCTTCCTGTCCTGGAGTTGCCTCACTTCAGCTGCAGTGCCAGTGAGAGAAAGACTGATGTCCACATGCATAAGTAGGACCTCTAACATACACGTGATATATTGTAAAGAATCGCCCAAGGATACTGGCTGGATGGGAGACAGATTGCCCGGAAGCGGTTGGATAGGGGACTCCTGAGAAGCCATCCTGTAGAAATGCTGAGGAGCTGATAGACTAGGGATTCATCAAATGGGGTATCTCATAGTTCAGAAGCAGTAAAGTTAAGCATCCAGGCACAGCTGGGATGGAACCGAGCCTACTGCTAAATCGCTCCTGGGATTGGGCCTATGCGGCCTAGAGCTACGGGTTGCCTCACAGATGCCCGGCACTGCTAATGCAGCAAATCACCTCAGAATCTGCTTAATACAGCGTCGCCCAGTAGAGGGGATGTTATCCAGTCATAAGATGTCAGTTGGGGGTCACAGTGTCTCGGGATCATGGTGCCAGAGCTCAGATGGTGCCCAGCTAGGAGAGAGCTCAGGAGATTAAGCAGCCATCACACTGGCGGCCAGACCACTCCCCCCCACTCTTAATTTTCATATGTGAAAGTAACATAAAGTACAAATTCTCAAGTGAGTCGAGATAAACCACATCTTTGATATAGAGAACCTAAACAAATACTAGCAGCTATTTATCAAACAAGACATTGATGCATAGTCTGTGCCAAATTATGTAAGTGACAAAGGAAGGGAGTTGACCTGGATAGAGAATTGTGAGGTTAACAGGATTACATTTAGTTGCTTACTGCTGAACCACAAATGATATTAAATATGATCTCTCTCCCTAGAATATTCCCTTCAAAACACTATGCAACCTCTTGATATAATGCCCGGTGTCTTGCTTTCTTTTTTGCTATATACTGTGTATTGCACATTCTAATTATATCCTGGTAAATGATGGAGACCATCGATGCTAAGCATATTTTGCTAAAAATACATTTTTAAACCTTATGTAAAACATTTGATTGGTATGAAAAGAGGTTGAATCCAGTCAAAACATAGCGAGGTGTTTCTCTTTGGCATTTGGCAAGGGTTGTTACCTCCCTGTGCTGTAGTTTTTACTGCTGTAAATTGTTTAGTAACAGGACTTCACATGGAACATAATACTGTATTGCATGTACAGTAAGCTAGGGTAACCTGAATAAATGTTAAGTTAAAATAAATAAATCTACTCATCAGTGCTGCTGTTACTGTACTTACAACTGCATTACTCAAATCTACAGTATTTATGCAGTGTACAAATCATTGTCTTCCCTCCTCTTTGAATCCTCCTCCATTCAGCCAGATAGTTTCATACCATTCGTAGAAATTTCCCAGCCTGGATAATCATTTACCACCCCCCTCCCCTCCCCCCAAAAAAACAAAGGCAGATCAAGTGAGGTCAAGTGAGCATTGTAGGCTGTCATCCTACTTGTGGCTGGTGTTTCTCCTCTGTAATTTGTCCCTTATCCCAGGACGTTGACAGTGTGACCCTGATGCACACACACCCAAGAGTAACAATATGGAGAAAGTCAACATCTTTGTTCCATTCATACCAAGTATGCTGTTCCTGCATTGCACACTGTGGAGCAACAGGGAGCAGAGGCAGATCAGGCAGCAAAATTTCCCTTCCCTGGAGACTGGGAGCATATGCAGGGATGCATTCCCAGCCACCTACCTACCAGACAACAACAGCATCTGAGACTCAGGTGTGAACCTAGGTTCACTGGTATTGAGAGCACTTGCCCAACTGCTGGGTTATGTGCCCAGCCCAGTGCATTGCTTTTTAACAAACTGAAGTAACCACTTTTGATCTGAATAGGTTTCTTTCTGATGTGAACATGAAATTGCTGAATTATATTTAATGCATGCTTCAATTCCTATTAGAAGGGTATTCCATTTCATCACTATACAGAAACTGATCTCATACTAGTGTCTATATTCATATACTGTTTTGCTCACTTTATTGTCATTACAATTTATTTTACCATTTTAATCTTATTATTGAATGCATATATTCATTTGATAAAAGTTGTTCAATTGTGCTTTGTAGTATGTCAAAAATGTTTCAGTTCTCAAATCACTGTGCTTTGTGGTACTGTATGTTAATCTGTCAATTTACAAAGCACTATTAAACAACTGTCTTTAAAAGTCAATCTCCCGACTATTGAGTGATGGTCTTTCTTCTTTGTAAAGGATGACTGGTAGTTACTGTAAGTTATAAAGAGAATAATAAGACACCTAAGTGTGTATTAGCAGGCAGTAATCTCATTGAGAGGTTTTGGGGACTTGGAACCTTGACAGCGAAGCTCGAGAGGTTTCCAAAGTCCCCAAAACCTCGAGATGGGATTACTGGCTGGCAATACACACACAGGTATTTGTCATTTTTTTTAATATATGGATCCGGTTTTATTTTATAATGGGCAGTCAGCTGCTGTGGAAGACTGTTCTGACTGACCACCACACTGTCTCGCTCTTCTCTCCTGCTGCACTGTCTTGCTCCTCTAACCCCTCCCACGGCCAGGCACTGACTCCCCTCTCAAGTGGAAAAGCTTGTTTTTGGTAGACAGACCTACCTTTTCTTTCTTTTTTTTTTCAGAACGCAGAATCAACCAGATAGTTCCATTTTCCATAAGAATTTACAAAAAAAAAAAAAAAAGGAGAAATGTCCCAGTCGCGATTCTCTCTCGCTAAACGAGAGATGGCCACCATGTTATTCAAAATGTTCTGCCCTCCCAAAGAGAGAAAGTGGCCAATCATGAGCTGCGTTTTTAGACACTACTGTTTGATTGACACTGATAGCATAGGGTGCTGTGACAGTTGCTTGCGCTTGCGTTGTTGACTTTTTGTGATAATACTATCATTCAGAGCTCCTAACAATGCTATTATGGGCTCAGTATGATAGTATTATCACTTGCCAACTATACTATTATTGCTTTGGGGACAATGCTATTATGAGAATTTTTTTGTATACTTTAGAATAGTATTACTTCCGAAATCCATGTATTAAAATCTAAATTAATTTATAGCAAACTGATTATGTACTTTTTACACACAGAGCTGTATCATGTAACGTTGTTTTTTGTTATATAATTGTTTTATTTTATTCTTTGGTAACCGGGTTAGGCCCATTAGGCACAAGTGCCTACTTTCAGGGGTGACCTGGGAGCACTGGGGAGGTTAAGTGACTTGTTCAGAGTCACACAGTATGCAAGTGGAGGTTGTGGGAATCAGACCCAGGTCTGTTAGATGTACCAAGCTCATTCACAGCTCATTACTCTAACCTCTAGGCTATACTGCCAGCCCAATGATTATTTATATGAAGTATGTTTATGATTACTGATACTGTACTTGGTGTGTATAGAAACTACAGCCATACTCATGTATGATACCATATATATTCATTGCAAAAAATACTTTGTTAAAGCATCAGTTGGGGGGCTTGCCCATCAGATCAGCAGTAGTGGTATCACTTGTGGCACCAGTGACCTGGGTTTGTGAGCAAGCCTGGTTCATCATTTGCAGACCAGGAGGATTAGGTTTGAGCCTCACAGAAGATGCTTTCCTTCTCCTGAAAAGTAGGGATGAAAGCTACGCTGCTAGACTGCCACCATCTGGTTGTCCATGAGTGGCAGTGCAGTTCTAGCAATGTTGAGCATGAGAGGATGCTGGTTGGTGTTGTACAGTGCATGTGAGTATACATGCTGATGCTTCTGCACCCTCATCAGTCAGCATCCTGAGAGAAAGTGATAAACAGCAAAAACTGACTGGCATGGTAAGATGATACCTAACCCCTGGCAGCCCCACACCAGTGACCCAGATGTTGCCCATCTGGATCCTGTTTGGGTAGGTCAAGCCTGCTTCCAGTGATGCCAACATGGGGGGGAGCGGACAAGCCATGGGGGGAAGGGACAGGTAAGTCAGGAGATGCCCTGTAATGGGGACAGCGTGGTCGTCATGAAAGGGTCCTGCCAGATAGGGGAGTATAAAGAGAAGAACTAAAACAAAAATAAATGCATCAGTTAATGTAGAAGATTACAGCCACAAAAGCAAGGAAATATCATGTTATGGTTAAGAGTCTCCTGAGCCATGGTAAATCTGTGGCCAGGCATTCACTGACATTTGAACGATCACCCAATGCAGCATTTACATTGGCCTGTCTTTTGCACTTACTCTCTAAACATTGCTACATGACTACTTTTTAGGTGCCTGGGCAGATAGTGCTAATGTACAGTAGGGAAAATGCTAATGCTGAATTACATGATCATTCAAATCCAGATGAATGTCAGGCCCCAAAGTTACCATGTTTTAGGGTACCTTTAACCCTAATGTCACATTGTCTTATAGGTCACAAACCCTTCCTTCCACCTGAACAGACTAAGACAGACAACATGTTTTCGAGAAAATGGCCACAGCCATGTATTTAATAAACAGTATGTAATGAACAGTTACAGCCAAGTCAGCATGGTGTGCACAGCAATGTAGTCATAGCAAGTCAGTAATTAAGCCAATCATCATCATGAGCATCACAATAGCCATCCCCTTACCCTCAATGGAGCCAACTGAATGGGTGCAATCCACCATAAGGGAACCAACTCGAGGGCATAAGAAGTGGCTTTCCGCTGGGTGACAATGTTCCCCTGTACCATCAGAGGACACTGCATTCCATGGACAAAGCCAAAAGAGGTTGTTCTTCCAGCTAGCCTTTGCATGGGTACCACAAGCCATCTGGGCCCTCAACTCTTGCTAGCCTCATGGCTGGTGGGGTCAAAGCAAAAGAAAAATCTTTCATTCTTCTAGCCAGTTTATGTGCCTAAGGTCTGCCCCTCCAGCACTAAGCCACCTGCCCCCACAGGAACTCCTCCATGCCTACCTGCCTACCCCACCCCTTGTGGGCATGTGTCTATCTAATTAACCTGCTGGCTAAGGTGTCAGCCCAGGCTGTTCCTACAGACAATCCCCCTCATGTTGCAATCTTTGCAGGCTCTTTAATTTCCTTACTTTTGGGGCATTAAGCTTCAACTATAACTGATGCTGTAACAGAGTTTTTTGCAATGAATTTCCTTAGGTTCTGGGCCCATAACATACATTGTGAATGACCCTGCAGGTAGCTTGCAAAGCACTGTATGTATTCTTCACCTATCTATTCTTCACATCCAAAGCCTATTGTGTGCATTACAAATGGCCTTTTTTGTGATGCAGCAGACCCATTGAGCATGGAACCTGTAACTTGCTTTATGCAGGACCCTGATAGCCCTGCACAAAGCAGTAGACCTCTGCGGTACAGCAACAGACTTGTAGCATGCTTCACATGTGCCCTGTAAGGGGTGGATCCAGACCTGTAACATGCTTTGTGCAAGGCCCTGCAGGACCTACATGATGCAGCAGAGCAGTTGGGTTAGGTACTGAATTTGTAGCTTGCTTTGCACAGGGCTGTATGGGCCCTGTATTTTATAGCAGACCTGTCAGGCAGGTTTGAAAGTTGCCACTTGGGTTATAATGAGTGGGGAGGCAAGCATCCTGTCGCTCAAATTTTGTTAAAGCATTTTAAAATTTTATAAAGGTCATGGTTGATAGTAAAAAAAGAGAAGAAAAGAAAAGAAACAAAGTCCCAGTGCATGTGCAGTTGGTCTTTTTGGAGATTTTTTTCAATCACCAACAACTTTTCTATTTTCTATTTTTCTTTAAATGTGAGGGTCAGGTTGCTTACCATCACTCCCCATGACCACCCAATCCTGTAGTTTGGATGTGGCCCTGAAATACATTTTTGAGAACACCAAATTTAGCCTTTGTATGGAAGACTTCGGGGAACCATATTTGTTTTATTTGTTTTTAATGTTAGTGTCTGATACTAGGGTTGAACACCCAGTGTCATGCTAGGAGTGGGTTGGGAGCTGGTCAGGGGTTGGGCTCCCAGAGGCCATTCTTAAAAACATAATTTTTAGTGTCTGACACCAGATTTGGGCACTCAGTGTCAGAATAGAAGCCTGTTTAGGCAGGTTGGGGGGGCATCAAAACTGGGTTCCTGGTAGCCACTTTAGTTTTTTGATATGGCAGTTTCAGGGCTTTAACCGGAAGCCACATTCACATGTCTCTGACGGCTCTGTGCATGTCAGAGGCAGTGGTGTGTGTTGATTGACCTTAGTTTTAAAAAACTGGTATTTTTCATATTTGTTTGCTCATCTCTAGCCAATGAAACATAGGACCGACTTCATCAAGCTAGCCACACCAGGAGATCCGAGGTTGCAGGTTATATACTGTATATCTGAAACTTTTTTGAATATCCATCAAGAAACAGCCTAGATGGGGCCATCAAAGTAGTGCAGCAGTAGTGCTACCACCCACTATGCCAGCAACCCAAGATCAGGAGCAGTCTCAGGTTCCTGGGCCCAGCCAGGGGAGAGGATTGAGCATCTGCTGGACTGCTCTCCTCTCCCACGGAGGGATGGTTGCTGGCTACACTGCACAACTGCAACAAGGAGGATGCCAGGTGGTAGGACAGGACAGAAGCAGCACAGTAGAAACGGAGCTGTTGGATTTCTATGGTGTGTGTATGCCTGCACATTCATGTGCCAACATGCATACCCCAGTAACAGGGAGGGGAAAGAAAAGGGGTTGGGGTGGGCTTCATGAAGCTGTGCCCATGACTTCTCTGGCCCACACCATCACCCGGTCACCAGCATCTGGATCTGTGTGTACCAGGAGGAAGACGACCTTCCCACTCCACTTCCTGGCCTTGCCACTAGGGACAATCTGAGGGGGACTCTCTGGTGGTTGGGGGATGTGTGTGACAGTTGGGGGGGGACCAGAAACATGGCTGATAGCCACCCACCTGCAACCCATGGAGAAACACCATTATGGCAAAAAAAAAAAGAAACAGCTTAGGTATAGGAGGTTAAAAATCACAATATAACATTAACGTGCCTTCTCAACTCTAATTATCGGGTGCTAACACACCACTATAATTCATTGCAAAAAATTAATACACAAGGTAGGGTTTATGTCTGTGGGACAAAAGTAACAAAATGCTATGTTACAATTGTTGAACCCTAACTCCAATCACCTCCTCCATCACACCAGTGAAACCCACAAAATTGGATGCTAAAGTACAGCCAAGGTTTCATACATCAATAAATACCTTGAGTAGGAGGACTACAGATACAACCCATGATGAACACTGCACTCACATGTTGTAAGACACAAGGCCTTAGGATACTGGGCTGGAACACTGTGTGTGTGTGTATATGTATGTGTGTATGTGTGTGTCTCACAAGTACCTACATTATCACACACATTGCACCAGACCTGTAGTAGAAGCAGCTATGTCATCACACACATTATGTCAGACCTGTACCAGACGGCACTTGTGCAGCAGCTTTTTTTGGGGGGGAGGGGGGATAACCACAAAAACAATTTTGGGAAGGGATTTAATTTTGACCACTTATGTGGTCATAAGTGAGGGGGTTCTAAATAAGCTATCCCTCAAGTTTGGGCCAAAAATGTTTAACATTGGCCACAAAATAGGCATCTAAAAATGTCGCTGTGAAAAAAATAACTACTATAAGTACCTGCACACTCATAGTGAACAATTTGTAGGACTTAATGTTTTCCACAGTAACATTTTTAGATGACCATATCTTGGTCAATTTTCAACACTTCAGGTCTTAACATGGGGGATAGCTTAGCCCAGAACCACTTACGACCTCATAATTGGTTAATCATCTTTCTGGGGAGTCACCCTAAAAGCCCATTTTGAGGGAATTTAACCTTATCACTTATGTGATCCTGAACAGAGGACCTCACTTAGCTATCATCCAATAAGTAAAAAGTTGGCCAAGTAATGTCTATCTAAAAATGTGGATGTTGAGAAAAAAATACAGTAAGTCCGTGCAAATTTGCAGTGCTCAATTTCTGGGACATAGTTTTGAAAAATAAAACTTGAGAAACGGCACACAGCGCAAACACCTACACTTAACTGATCTAGGTACACAAGTTTTTAAATAAGCAGAACTTGGTCAATTTTTCAATATACTGTATTTAGCTCAAACATAAGTTACACTTAAATGAGGACCCCCACTCAAATTCTCATTTCTGTGCTTTTGTTTCATTTGCATGGTTATTATGGAGTTGTGGTCCTGTTTGGGTAACGCAATTACTACTATTATGGGGTTCTCATGAATGCTGAAATCTAATTGGCTTTCAGCATTCTGAGAGGGTTATGTTAACCTGTTTATTAATGTACGGGCCAGCCTTATTATAAGAGTATTAATTTGTCTGGGACTATTTTTTTCCAAATTCCATTGTTAGAATATAGAGTCACCATTTTGTCCACTGATAGACATGCTGGCCAGTGTAAATGGGAACATTAAATAAACATGTCAGTGAACCATACATTAAATGTCTGAAAATCATCCATTTCATTTCTGTCTCCATTTTTTTGTTGGTGGTGTTGTTTTTTTTTTTTTAATGGACTACTAGCCACACAGCATCAGTAATCATGTGATATGACATTAGGTTAATCAAAAACCAGTAGTGAAACTACTGTGAAGCTGCAGTGCAGGCAACAACAACCAACCCCCTTCCCCAAACTCAGCCAGCAGTGACACCTGGGTTGAGCAACAGAATGACAACTTTGAGTTACCACTCCTGCCAGCACAATGCCACCTCCCCAGCACTTGGAACTGGCCCACAGTGCAATAAGTGTGCGGCAGCTGCAGCCTGCTGCCTAAAACAGCCCAGGGTCAGTGTGGGAGTCAATAGTGGAGAGCACATAGCATAGCAGCACCCCCCCAATACAGAAAGTATCTATGAAACATGACCTACCCCCTATGAAGATCAGTGGTGGCCACCTCTCCTGTTCTGGACTCCAGTAAGTGCTGATGTGTTTACTGCAACAACATGGAGTCAGACAACAGTTATGGTCCCCTGGGATGGGTGGGCTGGTATTCACTTTTGCTGACACGTCAATGTCATAATTATGTGAGTGAGACAGGGTCAGGATGGCCATGGGATGGAGGGACTACTGGGGGGGATTGAGCTGCTGTTCCTGTTGTGGCTCATGGTCATGATCGTGGATCTAGACTCAAGAGTCCCGGGACTCAAGTTGGGTGGTGGGTCAGAGTGGTGGGTCAGTTTTGGTAAAATAACATAAAAAATTAAGAGGGTTGCCCCTTAAAGGGGCAGATCTCGTGTCCACAGGACCCAGACCGGGAGTGTGGATAGCCTGAGACAAGAAGGAAGGAAGGAAGAGGGAGGGAGGGAGAAAGGGAAGGGGAGGGGCCTAGTGAGGTCATGAAGGGGAGGGACGATGACATCAGAGATGAAGTGAGGTGGGAAACAGGGATTGGGGGGGAAGAAGAGAGAAAGGGTGAGCTGCAGGGATATTTAAGGGCCTGCACAGGCCAAAGCAGCTCACAATTTTGCTTCAAGAGTATTTTCCTTAACGAAACACAGCAATTTCACAATTTCTGAGTTAAGTTTGGTGATTGAGCCATTGGGGCTGTTTGTTATAGACATTTTGAGTTAAATTGCTGGGGTGTGTTAAGGAATAATTACTGGTTTAAGATAATAAGTTCTACAGACAATCACTAGGAGGAATTTCTGCCAGTATAAGTGAGTTTTGCTATGGTGGAAGTCTCAGGTAAGTTTTTAAATCATAATTAAAAAGAAAGAAAGAACAAGTCACCCGAGGGGGTAATGTTGTGGAGTTTGTTTTTGGTCCCAGGTGAAAAGGCAGAGTGGGAGCAGGCTGGCACCATGCCTAAAGGGGTAGAGGCCCCTGGGGGTGCTGGCAGCAAGAGCCCTCCTAGCACACTGGTGCATGGTTTATAGAAGCAATAAAGTGGTAGGAGGACATGGGAAGCTGCCACTCTGTGCCTCGTTTTCTTTGGTAGAAATGGGGCTGTCCTGGGCAGGTGACGCCGACAGAGTGGGCAGCGGGGGGCCAGCGGCTCATTTGGAAGTTGTTTCCAATGTTAAATGTTATGATTAACAGTCTTTCTGTATGCTTCTGCAACCAAAGACATCCATTTGCTGAAGGGGTTTGAGGCTCACCTTCTCCGACTGATTCCTTTGCATACTGGGTGTGGGGGAGAAAATAGCAAGTGGGTGAGGCCAAAAAAGGCAAGTCTCCTTTACTCGCTGCCCAGAGAGGATTAGAAGGAGGTTTGCTGTCATTCAGGGTGGCTCAGGGGATACAGAGGGCCCCCCCTCCTGTTGGAATTAGGGGTAATTTGTGTAGGCTGTGGGACAAAATGGAGAACAAGAAGGGATTTAAGCAGGCAGCAAAGAGGAGGCCGCAGAGCAGACAGTGTGGAGTTGGTGGGTGACATCAGTATCACATGACCTCTGCCATTTTGGAATGCTACATCAGGGAGTAAGAGGAACAGAGGCCTTGAATGGGGAATCAACAGTTAGAAATGGCAGAGGAACCTATTGGGGGGGGTCCACATTTGGCAAACATTTTTTCAGCATTTATGGAATTTGGCCATTGAGCGGGCCATGTGGAGTTGGTGGGTGATATCAGTGCCACATGGCCTCTGCCATATTGGAACGCTGCATCGGGGGGGTAAGAGGAACAGCAGCTATGAACAGGAAAGCAGCTGTAGGAAGGGGCAGAGAAACCTATGGGGGGGTTCTCTAGACCAGTCAACAATTTTTCAGCATTTTAGGGAATTTGGCCATGGAGTGGGCCACAGGGTTGGGGGTGGGTGACGTTGGTGCCACGTGGTCTCCGAACCATTTTGGAATGTCGCATCAGAAGCAGCAGCCTCAAGCAGACAAGCAGCAGAAGGGAAAGCAGATGAGCTTGATGGAGGGTTTTCTCGGTAATTCAGCAGGTACAGGGGGATAAAAAAAATGTTCTGGTGGTGATGTAGGGGAAGGTTGCACAATCTTAACAAAGGCTTCCCCTTTCAATTGAAGGCACATTTGCTTGTCAGAGAGACAATGCTTGCCACGCAGTCTCGCAGGCTATTATGGAAGCATTATGGCCCCTTCCCCACCCCCGAGGGAGGGTACATGTTGTATACAAGATTCATTACCTGAAGACAGTGAGGGCTGAGCATATTACAAAAGCAGGCTGCAGGATTCTGAAGGGGAACAAGCAACTTTATATGTGGAGCAAATGCTCAAAATGATGGGGGACAATGGAGTGGGGCAGTTTGAGAAAGCCCTGGATGAAATAAAAAACAAAGAGAAAGGAGATAGCAAGGGAGGTGAAGGCAAGTCAGTAAGTGACAGAAGGAGAGGGGCTGAGATTGGGGGGCCAGAAGTAGGATAGGGGACCATGTTCCACTAGCCAAAAAAGAAAAGATTTGGAAGAGAGAATTCATGAACATTTTTGGCCTCGCCAATGTAGCAAATTTAGACAAATGCAAAGAGAAGGAGAGCTTTGAAAAGAAGGACATGACGGTGGCCATGGTCCTTTTAGGAAAAGGGGAGTCAGAAAAGTAAATGAAGGGGAAGATTGGGACAATTGGTCTACTTGGTATACATATTTTACGGCGATAATGATAGAGAAAAAGCCAGAGTTGGCCACCCCCCTATTTACTTATTCATTAATCATAAAGAACGCATACAAAAAGGGGATTTTAGTTGGTTGAAGTATGATGAGAAGTTTAGAAAATGAATGGCACATTTGGGGGATGTAAAATGGGATGCACGGCAGATCGACCTGTGGTTAGAGATCTACCCAGGGAGAACCAACATTGATGGTGAGGGAGAGAAAAGGGGGGGAGGCCGTGGCAAAATGTTGTTGGGCATACAACAGGGCCTTTTGCTTATGGCCAAACTGCTGAATCCAGCATACTTACTCCAAATGCAGGGGCAACCACCCGGCCTCCAAATGCAGGTACAGCTGGGACAGAGGCTACTCTAGTCAGGAAGGATCCTATAATCAGTCCTTTCTGGGACACCAAACAGGGTTCAGGGGACAACAGTGGGGGAAGGGGAACAGTGGGAGAGGAATGGGGGGTGAGAGATCAAGCCTCATTTAATAGATAACAGGATAATTGAGTGGGGGAAATACAGGCCATTTCACCTGGCCCCCACCCCCATAAGAGTGGAGGTATTGGAGGAATGATTGATGTCCTACCCAGATAGAGGGGCAGCCAAAACATTGCTGAGAGGTTTCTGGGAGGGTTT
This sequence comes from Neoceratodus forsteri, assembly GCA_016271365.2. Taxonomy (NCBI): domain Eukaryota; kingdom Metazoa; phylum Chordata; order Ceratodontiformes; family Ceratodontidae; genus Neoceratodus; species Neoceratodus forsteri. The sequence continues at coordinate 338,831,529 of CM057454.1, read as the reverse complement.
CAGGCTGCATTTTAATGGGATCTGAAAGGATCTGAAAGAAGACAAAAGCAAAACTCTTGAGATCAGTTAAAGGGAGAGAACAGTTGCTGGAACAAAAACTTGGGAAAGAGACAGCGACGGGCAGAGTGGAGGGCCCATTTGGGCAACCACCTTTCCCGAAACTAAGGCTCTCACCCCTAGGACTGGTTCTGAGGAAGCCACCGGGGGAGTTCTGAGTGATACACCACCTGTCCTACCCAGAGGGAGATTCAGTCAATGACCACATTAGGGAGGAGGATAGCCGGGTGACATACGTCACTTTGGAGTCCCTTTGGTTAGGGCAACGGAGGGGGCATGGTCAGCAAAAATCAACATTAAGGAGGCTTTCCGGTTGCTGCTGGTCTGGCCAGTGGATTGGGACCTCTTGTGTTTTTCGTGGGGAGGCCTATTATTTTGACAAGGCCATGCCCATGGGCTGTTCCATTGCTTGTGCAACATTCAAAATGTTCAGCACATGGTTACAGTGTCTATTCCAAGAGAAATATGAGCATCAGGCAGTGGTCCATTACTTGGATGACTTTCTCCTAATAGGACGGGGCAAGAACAAACAGAAGGGATGTTACGGGATTTTGAGACAGTGTGCCGGGAGACAGGAGTGTCTCTGGCTCCAGAGAAAACAGAGGGGCCAAGCAGGAGCGCTGAGTTCCTGGGCATTGAAATAGACATGGTTGAGGGACTATTCCGGCTGCCTGAAGACAAAGTGAGCAAACTAAAAGCACTATTGGACTCAGTCAAAGACTGCTGAAGGGTGCAGCTCCAGCAAGTTCAGCAGCTTATGGGGCATTTAAATTGTACCTGCAGAGCGATAGCACCAGTCCGCACATTTACACGGTGCCTAGCAGGGGCTAGGTAAGGGGTAAGTAGGCCACACCACTGGGTGGACATTAACAAGGGGGTTAAGGAGGATTTAGCGGTATGGGATATGTTTCTACACAGATACAATGGCAAGACCTTTTGGCAGGATGAATGGGTATTTAACACTGATCTTCAGCTATATACTGATGTGGCAGGGAGCATAGGTATGGGGGGGTACTTCAAGAGAAAATGGTTAGACACTGCCTGGCCCACGGAGTGGTCTAAAGCCAGGCTGATGAAGGATATCACCTTTTTGAAGATATTGCTGATTTGGGTAGCCATGGAGGTCTGGGGGGAGATGCTGAGGAACCAGAAAGTCACTTTCTGTAGCGACAGTGGGGCAGTGGTAGACGTATTGAACAGCAGAGAGGATATGTCCACAAGGATCATGCAAGTCCTAAGACAATTAGTTCTCAGAGGGTTAATGCTAAATCTGTCATTTAGAGTTAGACGTATAGAAGGCATGGACAACATGATGGCTGACTGCCTCTCCTGCCTGCAGATGGACAAGTTCCGTGACATCGCACCAGGAGCAGAGCCAAAGCAGACGCCAGTTCCAGGTTACAGAGGATTGGATTGGGAGAGCTGAAAATGTGTTTCAGAGCTCCTGGTCCCTCAGGACCCTAAAGGCCTACAAAACCTCATGGAGGGCCTTCCAAGGTTTCTGAGCACAGAATGGCAACCAGGTAAGTGGGGTTGTGACTTGGGAGTAGGTCGCGCAATTCATTGTGGCAAGGTGGAGGAAGCAACTGGCCTATGCAAGCATGGGGAGGGTGCACCTGGCTGCAATAAGCCAAGTGTGCATCTTGGAGGGGTTGGAAGACCCCACAAAGTCTAACCTCATAAAACGCATGATGGAGGGTTGGCTACGTGAGACTGGGAGGTCTAGGGACAAAAGGAGGCCAGTAATGGAGGAACTGCTGGAAAGACTAGTAGGGGCCCTACATCAAGTTTTCAGCTGTCATAGCGAGGCAGTGCTGTTTAGGGTACTGTTCACCACCATGTATAATGGGGCCTTTTGAGTCAGTGAGGTTGTAGGGCATGGCAGGCCAGATCTGAATGATGGCCTGCAATGGGAAGACATTACGTGATCCGGGGAGGGGGTGTCAATTTTGGTATGGAGATCCAAAACTGACCAGTTTGGGAAAGGGGTCATGGTGGAGCTGTGACGCTGCAGGCAAGTATCCATCTGCCCGGTGGCAGCCCTGCACACATATGCAGCTGGGTGTCCTCGGGAAGGCCATCCCCATGGGCTGTTCCACTGCTTGTGCAACATTCGAAATGTTCAGCACATGGTTACAGTGGATATTCCAAGAGAAATATGGGCATCAGGCAGTGGTCCATTACTTGGATGACTTTCTCCTAATAGGACAGGGGTGAGACCCCTACTATTTTTACACTGGAACGGAACCCTGGTGAATAGGTCACAGATAGTGGCTTTGTTGAAAAAAGGGATGATGTTCTTAGGGGAGGATCCAACGGGGCACTCCTCTCACTCATTTAGGATTAGTGCAGCCTTGGAGATGGCGGCAGTGGGGAGCACATCAAGGGACATCAAGACAAGGGGGAGGTGGTCTTCTGATTGCTACAAAAGATATGTTCATAACACATTGCCTACATAATAATGTTATCTCTATTTCCTTTCCTTTAGCAGGTGGGGTAGGGCACTGAGAAGGTGTCAATGGTTGGGGGGTTGGGGAAGAAGGATGGTTAGTAACTTTTAATTTGTTTTATGGTCCCCAGGAGGAAGGACACGGAGGCTGGAAGCCTGGATATATGGTCATTCCTTCATACACTCGGCAGAGAAATGGGCAGCCAGGAGGCCTGGGTGGAGGCAGCTGCATCAGGATCTTGGTGACATCAAATTGACCTGGAAGGGAGAGAGAGGCATGAAGAGGGAACAGCTGATACCACTCAGGGATTTAAGAAGGAACACAGACTCACAGATTTTATTTTAACTCACTTGGGAGGCAATGACCTGGGAACCAGGTCATGGTTGAACATATTTTACCAGATCAAAAGGGATGTTGAAAAGATTAAGGCATGGTGGGCAGAAGTGACCCTAGTGTGGTCGGACATTGTTCAACGAAGAGTGTGGAGGCATGCAGACAGTCACAAAGCCTTAGACAGGGTGAGGAAGTGCATGAATGTCAGGGTGGGAAGGCTGTTCGAGAGTATGGGGGAGCGGTGGTGCACAGAGGGATAGTGAAGGAGAGGGACGAGTACTACAGAGGGGATGGGGTACATAGAAACATAGAAACATAGAAGTTGACAGCAGATAAGAACCACAAAGCCCATCCAGTTTGCCCATTTCTTCTACCTTATGAATGCACCATAGACCTTTACTCTGTCAATGGCCTATCTATTCATACTCATCTGTATTGCTTCCTTATGCCTATTCTATGCCTGTTTGAAGCCCTGCAATGTATTAATATCCACCACTTCCTGAGGTAGGCCATTCCATGCATCCACCACCCTTTCTGTGAAAAAGAACATCCTCACCTTACCCCTTAATCGGCCTCCCTCTAATCTCATGCTGTGTCCTCTTGTCCTGCTGTTCTTCTTATATTGAAACATGTTAGACTTTTTCATCTTGTTAATGCCCTTAAGATGTTTGAATGTTTCAATCATATCACCTCTCTCCCTCCTTTGCTCTAGGGTATACATATTGAGCTCTGTTAATCTGTCCTTATATGTTTTCTGATGCAGCCCCTGCATCATTGTGGTTGCCATTCTCTGGACTGCCTCCATTGTGCTAATGTTCTTGTACAGGTGTGGCCTCCAGTACTGCATGCAGTACTCCAGATGGTGTCCAACCAGTGTCTTGTAAAGAGGGATTATTACCTCCCTTTTATGACTTGCGATACCCCTACTAACACACCCCAACATACCTCTAGTCTTACCTACTGCTTTAGTGATCTACTTGGATGATTTCAGGTCATCTGTGATGATGATGCCCAAGTCTCTTTATTCCCTTGTGATTGCCAGCAACTCCCCTCCCAACCTATAGGTGGTTTCAGGGTTTCTCTTCCCTATGTGCATGATCTTGCACTTCTTTGTGTTAAATCCCAGTTGCCACTCTTCTGACAATTTTGCTAGTTTATCCAGATCTTTTCTCATTCTGTCCACCCCATCTGGATCATCTACTCTGTTGCAGATCTTGGTGTCATCTGCAAACAGACAAACCTTACCCTCCAGTCCATTTGCAATATCACTGATGAAAATATTGAAAAGGACTGGCCCCAGGACTGATCCCTAAGGTATCCCACTTGTGACCTGCATCTCTTCTGACTGTATACCGTTTACCACCACTCTCTGTTTTCTGCCCGCCAACCAGTTGCCACCCAGTTCACCAACTTCTGACCCACCCCGAGCCTACCGAGCTCAACAATCAATCGTGTGGAACAGTATCGAAAGGTTTCCTGAAGTCAGGGTAGGCAACATCAACTGCGGCCCCTTGGTCCACCACACTAGTTACCCAGTCAAATAAATCTATGAGATTACTTTGACAGGACCTTCCTATTGTAAACCCATGCTGTCTTGGATCCTGTGCTCCTATGGATTCCAGGTGTTGCAATATCCTTTCCTTACGGAGTGCCTCCATAATCTTGCCCACTACTGAGGTAAGACTGATTGGTCTGTAGTTCCCTGCCTGCTCCCTGCTACCACTCTTGTGGACCAGGAACACCTGAGCCCTACTCCAGTCTTCTGGGACCTCTCCTGCATGCAGACACTCATTAAACAGTTCTGCTAATGGCTCTGCTAGTTCCACCCTTAGCTCCTTTAGTACCCTGGGATGTATGCCATCAGGTCCCATTGCCTTGTCCACCCTGAGCTTAGCAAACTCTTGTAGGTACGCCTTTCCAGTTTAGGTCTGGTGCATTTTAATGAGGAGATCACCTACATGGTAGGGCCATGGGTGGAACAGAGGTTGTCTAGAGCAGATCTTGTCCCCCTCCTCTCCCGCTAATTTTGGTGGGGGGAGTCCACCATCCGTGCAGGCAGGAGGTGAACTAGTGGAAAAAAGGGGAGGGGGAAGGAGGAAAGGGTGGAAAAAATGGGGTGGCAGGACAAAGAAATTAACAGGTAAAGAAAAAGAGGTGAAAGAAATTCAACAGAAAGTAGGGGGTCAGAGCGTATGCCAATACCACTGTTGGAATGAAAGAGGATGACAGAAGACAGCCCCCCATGATATACATCTGGGTGGGAGAAGAGGACAGAGAATAGAAGAAATTGATATAACAATGGGCAATAGAACATACAAAATGATTATTGTGAAATGATTATGGCAGAATGTAGAGATGTAATGGAAGAAGTTTGGGAATATGTTAAAAAAAATAAATATACAAAATGAATGTAATGAGAACAAAGAGAGCATTTAAGTAAATTGATTGCCAAATTGAGCACCCACAGATACTTGTCCATGTATTTCTTGGTAGGGTTTCTGTGGGACAAAGAGGGTTGTCCCCTTAAAGGGGCTGACCCCATTGTCCATAGGACCTAAATCAGGGAGTGTGGGTAGTCTGAGGCAAAGAAGGAAGGAAGAAGAGGGAGGGGGAAGGGGGAAGGGGAGGGGCGTAATGAGGTCACAAAAGGGAGGGACGATGACATCAGGGATGGAGTGAGGTGAGAAGCAGGGATTGGAGGGGAAGAAGGGAGGGATGGGTGCGCTACAGGGATATTTATTGGCCTGCACAGGCCCAAGGAGCTCACAATTTTGCTTCAAGAATATTTCCCACTCACCCACCCTAGAGTTATGGCATTAAGGGGGAGAAGGTTTTTTGGGTCACTGCGGCAGGTGGAACGCAAGTGAGTGGAGTTCGGACTGCTGAAGGTGAATGGCAGAAAAAGGCCAGGAGGCTAAGAAGACAAGGGGGGAGAAAAAATAGGGGAGGGGGGAAGGAGGAGAGGGGGATAAAATTGGGTGGGGGACAAAGAAATTTACAGGTAAAGAAAAAGAGGTGAAAGAAATTCAACAGAAAGTAGGGGGTCAGAGCATACGCTAATACACACCCTTGGAATGAAAGAGGATGAGAGAAGACAGCCCCCATGATATACATCTGGGGGGGGAGAAGAGGACAGAGAATAGAAGAAATTGATATGTCAATGGGCAACAGAACATACAAAATGATTATTGGAAAATGATTGTGGCAGAATGTAGAGATGTAATGGAAGAAGTTTGTTAATATGTTAAAGAAATATGCAAAATGAATGTAATGAGAGCAAAGAGAGCATTTAAGTAAATTGATTGCCAAATTGAGCACCCACACATACTTGTCTGAGTATTTCTTGATGGGGTTTCTGGGGAACAATATGAGGTTGATGCTTGAGCAACTGAGCATCCATTTCTTTTTTTATAGCTGACCGTTCAATGGCTTAGTGGCATCCTGGACTGAGGATGATCAGTGAGAAGCCGTGCTGTGTACTGTCATGTCATGGACTGTAAATGTTGTTGCTTGCAATGACGAATGAAATAGTAAGTTGTTTATCATTTATTTCTTGTTTTTGTGTGTTCCCCTCACTACCCCATCACCATCACTGTCTGGGTAGAACCTGGAAATAGGCATTCCTTGTCTAGCATGTTTACCTGGTAAACAAAAGTTAATAAATAAATACATCACTGAGGAGGAAGCTGCCTGATAGACTAGAGCTGAAAAAGAGCATTGTGCATGCTAGGCTGCTTGCTCCACCCCCCTTGACCTGGCTTTCAACCCAGCTCTAAACACTTTCCTCCTGGAGCTCCCCTGCTCTCACAAAGCCTAATTTAATTCTTGCCTACAAAGGTAGCACTTTGTCTTATGTTAAAGCTGAAAATGTGGGATGGGAGCACAGTTTTAGTGTGCTAGGTACGCTGTTCGAATCTCACTAACTACTTCAGATTCTGGGTTTCTGGTGGTGTGTGGAAAAGCACATTTTAATATAATTTATTTTAATAGTGATGGGGTAGTGAGGTGAATCTAGGTTTATGCAAGATGGTGACAGCTTGGTTTTGTGTTTCAGTACCTAATCTCAACTAGTTTTGTTAGTTAATAGATCTATGGTCACAGAATGCAGCAGCTGTTTAGAGTTTAAAGAAAGGTGTGAGTCAGGAGTCTTTGAGCTAATGGCAGTTATGAAGGAGCACAGCTCAAGCTGTAAAAAAAAGGAGATCCCGTTTTATGGTGGACCGTAATCTCTAAAGCTGTCTGCCAGATAAGGGAATACCTTAGACACTATCAAATACAAGAAAAACTACACAGGCAGGACCTTGCTGACATATTTATTACAACAAAATGACTTCAGCAAATACCATTTCCTATCTCAATTAACAGTCACTGTGTGTCTGCAAGGCTCATTGTGGAGGAACTATTTTATGTTAATTTGAGATGTTACTGTAAAAAAATAAACAAAAATCAAGCTTCAGTTCCTCAAGACCCAATTATAATAATAGCAATAAGGTACTCCCAGGGGTTATGTTAATGTTCAAGTGAATCACCCCCTGGGGGCAATACGGTACTCGACTGTGCCTCATGCCACATTATGCCCCAGGAGGTGATTAACTAGAACATTAACATAACTCCTGGTCATACCTTATTGCTTAATTATATTTTCTTGAGATGTGGAATCTTGAGTGCCATAGTACTGCAAAGAGTATCCCCAGATGGAGGCACCATGTCATTGATTTATACCCAGCTGAATACAGACAATCCAGGGCCATCCATCTGAAGGGTCCTTGGAAAAGTTTTGCTAGCCTAAAGAGCTACAGAAAAGTACCTAGCAGGTGGGGGTTACAATTTTGTTAATCTGGAAAGATGCTAGACTGAGCCAGGTAATTGGAAAAGCAACATAAGCACACCCCTGAGACATCATAAAGGCAGTATAGCTAAGTGGTTAGAGCACAGAGCTGTGAAACTGGAGGCATAGCAGATCTTGGTTTGAATCCCATAATCACCACTTGCATACTGTGTGACCATGAACAAGTGACTTAACCTCCCTGTGCTTACATAGATACATAGAATGTGATGGCAGATGGAGACCTCAAGTTCTATCTAGTCTGCCCATGGTTCATTGTATTCTACCCCTCCCCCTTGTTATCTGGTCTGGGCAATGATGCCCTTATATTTGTCCCATGCCTACTTGAAGCCACCCACAGTTTTAGCCTTGACCACCCCAGGAGGCAGGCCATTCCAAGCATCCACCACTCTCTCTGTAAATTAAAACTTCCTGATGTTTGGCTTTAACCTGCCTCCATGTAGTCTCTGGATGTGTTCTCACATTCAGCTGCCTTCCTTAAACTGAAAAAGTTCATTTGTCTCGGTCATGTTTATACCCTTGATGTATTTGAGTCTCTATCATGTCTCCCCCTCTCTCCTCTATTCCAGGGAGTACATGTTTAGCTCCCTCAGTCTCTCCTCGTAAGGCTTCTGGTGCAGTCCTTGAATCATCTTTGTTGCTTTCCTTTGCACTGTTTCCAACCTGTCTATATTCTTTCTTAGGTGAGGTCTCCAGAATTGTACCCTGTACTCTAGGTGGGGCCTGACCAGTGCCCTGTACAGTGGCAAGACCACCTCCCTTCTTCTACTAGTGATTCCTCTCCCAATGCAGCCTAGCATACCCCACTTTAAGTGATGCCTTTTCGCACTGTCTACCTGACTTTAGGTCATCAGTTACTATGATCCCCAGATCATGTTCTTCGCTTGATTTTGTTAATTTTTCACACCCCAGGTAATAGTCTGTTTTTGGATTGTTCCTTCCTAGGTGCATAACCTTGCATTTTTTTATATTGAATTTCTGTTGCCATGCTGTAGATCATTGTTCCCGTTTTTCCAGGTCTGATTTCATTCTCTCTACTCCTTTTGTTGAGTCTACTCTGTTACATATTTTGATGTTGTCTGCGAATAGACACACCTTTCCCTCAAGCTCCTCAGCAATGTTGGCTATGAATATGTTGAATAGTAGAGGCCCCAAGAAGGAGTCCTGGGATACCCTACTGGTAACCCCTCATTCTGAAGATAATGCCCGTTTACCTGCACCCTCTGTGTCCTATCTTGTAGCCAGTTTTGTACCCATCTCACCACTTTCTTACCTACCCCAATGCACTCTATTTTTTTAACAGTCTTCTGTGAGGTACAGAGTCAAATGTTTTGCTAAAATCAAGATAGACCACAATGAAGGCCCCTCCCTTGTCTACAGCTCTAGTAACCCAGTCAAAGAAATCAATTAGGTTTGTTTGGCAAGATCTACCTGGTGTGAACCTGTGCTGCCTATGGCCTTTTTGTCCACTGGACTCCATGAACGGAATCATCCTTTGTTTAAGTAATGATTCCACCACTTTTCCTACCACTGAAGTAAGACTCATTGGGTGGTAGTTGCCTGCTCTTTCCCGGCATCCAGCTTTGTGCAGTGGTACTACTATTGCCCTTCACAAGTCCTTGGATACTGTTCCCTTCTCTAGTGATTCAGTGAAGAGTTCTGCTAGAGGTATTGCCAGTTGGTGCCTCAGCTTCTTCAGGAGTCTTGGATGTATGTTGTCTGGCCCTATTGCCTTGACCTCTTTTATTTTGCTCAGTGCTTCTAGGACTTCATCCTTTGTGAAGGGGCTCGTATCAACTTCTGTACTAAGGGAGCTGTTGTGCTGTGTCTCTGGGCCATTTCCCTCTTTTTTTCTGTGTGAAAACTAAACATAAGTCCTTGTGTAGGACCTTTGTTTTTTCGTACTCCCCTTCTACTACAGCCCCTTCTTCTGTGGCTAGTCATACTGTTTCCCTTTGGTTTTCCTTCTTTCTTTTATATACCTAAAAAGGTCTAGTCACCTTTTTTTACTCCCTCTGCTATTCTCAGTTCTGTCTGAGCTTTGGTGCATCTTATCTTTTTTCCTGCTGCCTTCAATTTCAGTTGGTAATTTGTGATGTCCTCCTCCTTGCTCATTGCTCTGGACTTCTTATAGGCCACCCTTTTTTCCTTCACAGTGGTTGCCACCTCCCTGGAATACCATAATGGCTCCCTTTGTTTCTTTGCTTTGCTTATTTTTCTGGTGTATTTGTCCGTGACTGTGTTGATGGTTCCTTTGATGTAATTCCACATTTCTTCCACGTTCTGTCTTTTTCTTCCTTGTAGAATTTCTGCTATTTTGTTCCCCATTTGCTGGAAGTCTGCCTTCTTGAAATCTAGCACTTTAATATTGGAGTGAGAGGTTTCTTTCATTGTAATAACCTGGAAATTGATCATACAATGATTGCTGTTTCCCAGGTGGCTCCCCACCTTGACATTTTTGACCCGCTCACTATTTGTGAGGACCAAGTCGAGGACTGCTTCTCCCTTAGTTGGGAACTTTACAAGCTGCTGGAGGCTGCCCCCTGCAGGGCCAACAAGAAGTCCCTGCTTTTTGTAGTTGCCACAGACTTAGTTGCCCACTTGATATCTGGAAGGTTGAAATCTCCTACTATTATCATCTCATCCTTGTCAGCTAGCTTGTGGATTGCCTCAAGCAGTTCTTTGTCCTCTCTGTCGCCCTGTGTAGGGGATCTGTAGACCACTTCTAGATGCATGTACCATTACTGGTGTCCATTGACACCCATAGTGCCTCTATGGAACTTTCTGGTCCCTTGATTTTGGTGTTTTTTATTCCCTCCCTGACGTACATTGCTACCCCACCTTCCCATTTTCCCTTTTCTGTCCCTTCTGAAGAGACTGAAGCCTGGGATTGCTGTCTCCCAGCTGTGGTTCTCTGAGAATCAGGTTTCTGTAATTGCTACCCAGTCCAAACCTTCTGTCATGGTGGCCATGAGGTCTGGAAGTTTGTTGGCTAGGCTTCTTGCATTTACAACCATAGCCTTCCAAACTTGTTTTTTTTTTTCGTGAATGGTGTATTTGCATCTTTGGGGAGTTTTGTAGTTCCTTTGGTCCTGTGTGATGTTGGGGGAATGGGGAGTGTCAGCTTGTTAGCCATGGTGTGTGACATCCCCAACTCTGCAGGCTTTTGTTCACATGCTCTGGATTTCTAATTTGTTTTGGGGCTGTATGGGGGAGTGGTGGGTTGCACACTGTTTGCCCTTGTGAGTGCCACCCCCAACTCCCCTTCTTTCAGTTTAAACAGCCTCATAGATATTGAGTTTCTATCTAAGAGCTCTTACTCCCTCCTTTGTGAGGTGGAGTCTGTCGTATCTGAAAAAGGCCCTCTCCCAGAAGCTCTGCCGGTCCCCTATAAAGTGATAACCTTTCTCCTGGCACCATTCCTTTAGTCATGTATTTAGGTCCTTAATGTTATCCATTCTTATTTGAGCCATGCTTTTGCCCTTATTCCAGACTGGCAGAACTTCCGATAAGGCTAGTGAGGATGAAAGAGAGGTCAGTTTATGTGCTAGCAACTTGAAATGAGTTTTGGTCTCCTCCTTTGTTTGGTTAGCCAAGTCATTTGTCCCAAGGTGTATTATGACAAGTGGACTTTTGCCTTCCCTTTGGACGATGTTGGTTATTTGATTAGTGTCTCTTTTGGCAGAGGCACCTGAGAGGCACCTGACTACTATTTTGGTGTCATCCTTGGGTTCCAGGTGGGCTTCCACACTGCGGATTATGAAGTCCCCAACTATGACTAGTTTAGTTTTGTTTTTTCATTTGTTTTTTGCATTTTTGTCTGCAACGTCTAACACGGCGTGGTTTTGGTTTGTTCCCTTAACATTGTCAGGTCTCTGGTGTTCCTCCAAGACCTTGTATCTATTTTCCAATGGTATGCTGCCCATTGATTGGTGACTGGTTTATAATTTCCTGGTGATTTGCCTGGCGATTTGACATGTTTGCCCTTCTGACCACCTGCCATCCCCAGCTCATTTAGGTTTTTTTTTTGGCCTTGGTGGTGGGGGTGTATGATGCTGGAAAGTAAGGATGTAGTTGTTATTCTAAGTTCATTTATCTGTACCCTGGCTTCCTTAGCTGGGACCAGAGGTCGGTAGTTGTCAGGCAAGCAAGACAGAGGCCTAGGTGCAGGATGTATGCTCTGCAGAAGAGTGATCCACATTGTACACAATGCACAGTGTCCATCCTTCCCTTTTTAAAGAGTTTTTTTTTATTTTTGTTTGTTTTTTAATTTATTTAAGTTTAGTAGTATTTTATGTACCACTGACTCCTAAGTTGCTCATATGTGCTGATTGGTGGAGCCTAGTCTGTGGTACTGGGCAAGGCAGGCTTGCCTATAAAGGAAGACAAGCCCAGGGATGGGTGGGTTGAGGGGAGGGTGGATGGGTGGAGGAGTGGGTGGATGGGCCCTTCGCATTCCCCCACCAGAGGCAATCAGCCTGGTTCAGCACCCACTGAATTTTTTGCTGCCGGTGGAAAATTTAAGGAGATGCACCACGCTGCTGTTTCTCAGTGCTGGTGCACTGACAGTAGATCCAACCCAGTGCCTGAAATGTGGCATGGATGTGGTCTCAGTTGATACGCCACTCACTCCTGCTTAACATTGCTGCTGCCGATTGACTGCCAAGAGTGCAGTTCAGAGAGACTGCTTGCGGTTTGGCACACCTTCAACTGTCCTTTGTTCCTCCTGATTTTTCCTGACCTGCGGTGAGTGGAAAGAGTTTCTAAATCTCTTGGGTATATATAACCCTGTGTGCTTTTTGAAAAACAGTGCCCGTTTTCTCTTCGCTTCCCTATTCGTCTCCCAGAGGTGATGTCACAGCACACATACAGGAAGCAGTGAACCTCTGAACAATGACCCAATAAAGGAACAAAAATAAAAAAAAATGCACACTATGAGTAAGGTAACCTTTTACTGGTAAGCTGTACGACCAGCAAAGCGTAGGCTATAAGTGCCTAGTATCCCTTACTATCAGAAAACTACAGAGATACAGTATATACAGCAATTTAAGGTACAATAGTGAAAAAAAAAATCCTCTAGGGGCAAGGTACGTCTTACTACTATGCTGTACCACCAACAAAGCATAGGCAATAAATGAATACTGTAGTATCCCTTACTACCAGCAAACAGGCAGTGATATATACCATAAAATATAAGTAATACCTGTAGCAGTTGCCTATGTACTCTAAGTGCAGGGCTCCTTTTATGGTTTCAGATCCCAGCCAGAGGGTCCCGGTCTTGGTAGAACTGCTGACTGTGGTGGTAGGGAGGGCAATGTCTTTGCATTCGCCCACTCAGAGACAATCAGCCTGGTTCAGCACCCACTGAAATTTTAGCTGCCGGTGGAAAATCTAAGGAGATGCACTGCGCTGCTGTTTCTTGGTGCTGGTGCACTGATGGTAGATCCAACCCAGGGCCCAAAATGTGGCTCAGATGTGGTTTCAATTGATCCACCACTCACTCCTGCTGAAAATGCCCGCTGCTGGTCAGCTGCAGAGAGTACAGCACAGAGGGACTGCTTGTGGTTCGGCTCACCTTCAACCAGCCTTTGTTCCTCCTGATTTCTCCTGACCTGTGGCTGAGAAAGCAGCCACTGCCTGAGTCTGAGCAGAGTGATCGAGGACAGAAGTCACCTCAGTGGAGATAGGAGCCATGACTGTGCACTACAAGGGGGATTCAGTCAGGCAGAACTGCTGTCAAGGAATCCTTTCTTCTGCACCTGTCGGAGTCTGCCTTCCCTCCATGACTGGTCTCTTTCCCAGTTGATGAAGATCAGTGAAGCTCAGCAGACAGTAAGGTTGGGGACTGGACCGTACTTGGCGTATGCCTCCTAGGGTTGCCCTTGTGTTTGAGCTGTTCTTGAGCTCTCCTGGGTGACTCCTGGAAGCAAGCTTTGACTCAACATGGTCCTTTTCTGGCCACAAATTTGAAATAAAATTTAAAAAGGGAGGTGGATACACTTACAGCAGGTGTTGCATTTTCAGACTCCATCCTCAAACTCAAATGATGTTTAATGGGTGGGGTCTCTGACCGCAAAAATGTGTACCTATCTGTCCAAAGTCCTTGCATGCCAGCACCATCCACAACTGCAGCACATACCTTACTGAGACCCTGTCCCCCTTATTTGCTTCAACTCCAAGAAGGTGATGACATACATTAAAACTCTTGCATACATAGGAACATATGAATATACCAGCAGAAACAGGCCATTTTGGTTTAGCTAATCTGCTCGAGTGTTCAGCTCTCAGATGAATTTACTGGAGCTGCCCCCCCTCTCTTTTCCACATGGAATATTCCTCCCTCCCCCTCTCATCCCCCTGCCCATCTTCCAACATGTTATGACTCTCCCTTTCACTCTGTTCCAATCCCTTGTAAAGCTGTCCATTGTTTTCAATGATATCACCTTCTCTGGCAGTTCTTTCCACTTGGATGTCACTCTTTCAGTGAAAAAGTGCCTTCTCATTTCCCTTTTGAATCTTCCCCCCACTAATTTTAGGCTGTGTCCTCTAGTGGACCCATTCTCCTGAGATTGAAAATGCCATCCATTCTAACCATGTTTGTACTTTTAAGGTACTTGACCATTTTGATCATGTCCCCTCTCTCTCTTCTGTCCTCCAGGTAATACATATATGGAGCTCCTGCAGCCTCTCTGCATAGAGTCTGTCTTGCAGGCCCTGGATAACATTAGTTGCTCTGCACTGCACCCCCTTCAGTAATTTGATGTCCTTTTTCAGCTATGGGCACCAGAACTGCACAGAGTACTCCAAGTGCAGTCTCACCAAGGACCTGTACAATGGCAGAATGACTTCCCTTTTCTAGGAGGAGATTCCTCTGGCAATGCATCCCAGCATCCTGTTGGCTTTGGCTACTGCTTTATGACAATGTGCATAGTGCCTCAGATCCCTTGTGATGATTACTTCTAGGTTCTTTCCCTCCTCAGAAATGGACATCTCTACCCCTCCCAACCAATAACTGGCCCCTGGGTTCTTAGCTCCCAGGTGCATAACCTTGCACTTCCTGAAACTGAACTCCAGCTGCCAGATATGTGACCACTTCTCAAACCTAGCCATGTCCTCATTGAGCTCCTGTCTCCCCTTCTCTGTGTCCACTGTCCCATAGAGCTTAGTGTCATCTGCAAATAGGCAGATTTTACCTTTGATCCCATCCACTATGTCACCAATAAAGATATTAAACAACACTGGTCCAAGCACTGAGCCCTGTGAGACCTCACTGGTTACAAACATAGGCTTAGAGAATCCCCCACCACTAACACCCTTTGGCTTCTGTCTTGTAGCCAGCTCTTGACCCACTCCACCACCTTCTCCCCAACTTACCTACTTACCACCTGGCTGAATATGTTTTGTTTGGGTCTTACGTCTGCACAGTCATGTTTAGGCACTACTATTCACACCACCCCCTCCTACTCCTCACCCTTATTTACCAAATGTCTAGCAACCACTAGCTTTTTCCATAGTTGCAAAGGGCCTCCGACTGGCAGCAATAAGCCGGCAGGTTCCTCCTTCCAACTCAACATCTGGATGCTCATTGACATGACTTCCACAAATATCTCTCACCAGCCCAGCACAGTAACAATTTAATAACCCTTTTTATAAGGTGTGGGGCCCATACCTTGACTTCCCACTCTGTAGCCTCAACCCACAACCTAATTTGCCAGATTGGCAGCTTGAATTCCAGCTCCTGTGATTGCCTCGCCCCTTTTTTTTTTTCTTACCTATTTTGGCCAATAAATTTTGTGTCAGAACTTTTATGCTCTGTGTTTGCCCTTATGTTAGTTATTACCCTTCAATTTTCACTCTGACACAATACTTTTTCTGTTTATAACTAGCTGTATCATTTTCTGTCTATTGATCAGTTCGCTGATAGCAATGTATTGTTAGCAGCAATTAGTGGTCATTTGGTTCTATATTGTCTGTGCTGTTGGCGTAATCAGTTTAATAAAACTTCAGTGCCAGCCTGCCGGCACAGCGGTTGGATTTCTGCTTACTACGACAGCGACCCGGGTTTGGGAATGACCTCGGGTCGCTGGAGGGTCGTCCGGGGAGACAACTTGAGCATCCCATGACTGCTCATTGTATCCAGGGAGGGAGGGAGGGCTATGACCCAGTGTTGGGCGACCGCTGGTAGAGGCCAGGGGTAGGGCAACATGTCGGGGTCACTGCTGGGTGGTGTGTGGCAGACGTCAGCTCTTGCCTTGACGTCTGGATGTCACACACCTCAAGAAACCAGGGAAAATCACTCACTGGCTGCCGGATGACAGCTGTCTGTCTCCCAAGTGCCTCCAATGCCTTCTCGGAGCCTCTTTCTCCTCAGCAGCATCCCTGGGACCTAGATGTATGTGCTGGGGCCATCCCTTTCCCCAAAGTGCCCTTCCCCTCAGAAGAGGGGGACCCGTCCAGTGAAAGGATATGCTGGGATATCCCGGGGATTGGCTGCAAATAATAAAATTCCTTATGCATGCCTTGGAAGCTGGATGGCTAAGACCTCAGTAATGTGCTGGTACTGCATAGGACCACAGTAAAAGAAAGAACAAGGAAGAGTGATTTTTTTTTTATACACAGCACATAGCAACACAGTAATTTAGCATTGTGCTGGAGCACAGATGATCAAACTTCGGGGTTGAGCCAGGACTGAGCTGGTTTCTCCATTTAAACCTCACTCTTGCAAGTGGCATTTTTAGATAGAAGGGCTCATAGTAATATTTTGAGGTAATTTGACAAAGATGCACATTTAACATTTAATCAGGAGCATTCAGAGTGGGAATAACTCTGTAAATCCTATATAGTGTCTAAAAGCTTAATTGAACCAACCAGGAGAGCCTGCAGTTAAGAGGAATTGATACAGAGCTGTTTTGCCCTGAAGCTGGGAGAGGGTAGAGGAAAATTGTCTTCTACTGACCTCTGAGCAGTAATGTGCTGGAGCTGGCTCAAACTGGCTCAGTCAACCTGGTACTTACCACTACAAAGCTGTTTTACCAGCTCCTGTGAGCTGGTAGTTAGCTCAGCTCCTATAAAGCCTTCCTGTGACTTGACTTGATGCTGTGCTGTGAGGAGGGTGAGCTGTGGTCAAGAGAGGCACAAGCTTGTGCAGTTGCAATGTGTGTGCAGTTCACCACAACTGATCTATGTCACATCAAGTCAGCCAGACAAAGCACTACCTTTAATTTTTCCAGCAGAGTAGAGAAGCTTACAGCCCCCTTTTTCATGCCTCCCCCATTGCTGCTGATGGGATGCTGCCATTGGTGATGTATGATTCAGGTTGAGCCGTGAGTGCGGGTTCAGCACTGTACCAGCCTGGCACCTAAAACACCATTTTGTTGCTGCATGCTGTTGTTAGCACTTCTGGTGGATAACACTTCAGATTCTGAAAGAGGTTGATTCTGCTTGATGCATCACTATCAGTGTTCAGCTGTGTGTGGGTGGCTGGTGCTGATTGTGGTGTGGCTGCTTATGTACATCGTGCCTTTAGTTGACAATAATTGACAATATGGTGGGTGGATGGGTGTTGTGCCCTGCTGGACCCGCCATCTGCTGAACTTGTGGTCCCAGAAACATGGTGGGCAGCACTTCAGCACAGCGGGAGGTGTGTGTGGGAGGACTCAGTCATGTCATGTGTGTTCATGGTGGGATAAAATAAGTTGGTGATGGTCCAGTTAATGGTTTTCTTTCATGATCATTCAGTCCTTGTCATCACCATCATCAGTCCATGCTGTGAATGTCTGCCTGTTGAGGAGACAGAGAAGTCAGTACAGAACCAGCCAGACTGGTGCAGCTCGACTGAGAGAGGACTTCTGAATGACATGGTTGAGAGGTAGGACAGAGAGGATGGAGAGGAGCAGTGGTAGCAGTTTCAAAATCAAGTGAATCTGACAGGCCTGTCTTTTTTAAGGTGGAGTATGTTCTTCTTTGTCTTTTTCCTGTCTCTCCCACACATACACAGATACTTCTCAACATTTTATTACTGATAATGAGGGTCAGGCTGTTGGATGCTGGCCCTCAAACTGTGGAAACCATGCTTTTGTTTGCTCAATGTTTAATTTTGTTTCAGCATTATAGAATGTTATGAATTTCTACTTTAAAGTCTGAGTTTATACATAAGCATCTCTGTGTGGGCAGTACAGCTTCAGTGTGGGATGGATGTTGGTCAGAGCACTTCTGAGGGGTAAAATGACTGGCATCCCTTATAATGGCATCTGGCAGGCATCAGAGCAGATATGGGGATGGAAAAAAGGTGGTTCATCATTAAGGAAGGAATATTGGTTGCCACAGAGGAGTGTGTTTGGCTCAGGGAGAAGAACATAAGGGCCAAAGCACCCAGCTGGTTCAGTTCTGGGGTCACCCAGGCAGTAAGGGAAAAGAGGTTAGCCTATAGAAAATTCAGGAAGACTGAGAGAGAGGTGGATAGAGAAAATTATCTAACGTTGGCTAGTGAGGCAAGTAAGGAAGTCCGGAGAGCTAAGGCACAGAAGGAGCTGCAGATAGCTGAAGGAATTAAGAAGGGGGAGAAGGCCTTCATTCGCTACATAAAGTGAGAAAAGGGACAAGAAGAACAGGATTGTTAGGCTTAAGAAAGGGGAGGAGTGGGTGGAGGATAATGGGAGGAAAGCAGAGATACTAAATGAATTCTTCAGTTCCATCTTCACCAGGGAGAAGGACAAACCAGTGCCTTCAATAGGTAGAAGAGGAGCGGGAGAAGGGGAACACAGATGCAGTGATACAGGAGGATAGAGTGAGGGAGGGGCTGCTCTACGTATCGCCAGGCCTGGACAGAGTACATCCAAGGGTACTAAGGGAACTGTTTAAGGAGCTGACAGGGCCACTGGCAGGCCTATTTAATAGTTCACTGGAGTCAGGCATGGTACCACAGGACTGGAGAACAGCACATATAGTGCTCCTCCACAAAAGCGGCTCCAAGGATGACCTAGGGAATTACAGACCAGTCAGTCTAACCTCACTTGTATGCAAGCTCATGGAGATCACACTTAAGGAAAGGTTGGTAAAATACCTAGAGGAGCATGGTTTCCAGGATGCAAGGCAGCATGGGTTCATAAGGAGAGACTGTTTCAAACAAATCTGATTGACTTCTTTGACTGGGTCACTAAGACAGTAGACAGGGGCCAAGTGGTAGACATCCTCTATCCAGATTTCAGCAAGGCCTTTGACTCTGTGCCCCACAAAAGATTGATCATGAAGATGGTAGATCTCGGGATTGGGGATAAGTTGGCCAGATGGGTGGAAAACTGGCTAAGGGATAGAATCCAGAGGGTGGTAGTGGGTGGAGAGTTATTTAGCACCAGAGAGGTCTCCAGTGAGGTCCCACAGGCCTTGGTGCCCGGGCCAATGTTATTCAATGTCTTCATCAATGACATTGTGGATGACATTAAGGGTCAAATGTGCCTATTCATGGAAAAAGCCAAATTCTGTGGGAGAGTGGACATCACTGAAGGGATACAGGACCTATAGCATGATCTGGAAAAGTTGGGGAGGTGGTCCAGGATCTGGCAACTTGGCGTCAATGCCAAGAAATGCAAAGTTATGCACATTGGAGACAAGAATCCCAGGATGGACTACTACCTAAGTGCAGTCCAGGTATCTGCATCAGAGGAAGAGAAGGATCTGGGAGTGATAATCATGAGTGACCTGTAGCCCTCGATGCAGTGCAAGAAAGCAGCAGCAAGGGCAAACAAGATGCTGGGATGCATAGCTAGGGGGATCAGTAGTAGGAGAGAGGAGGTTACACCACCCTTGTACAGGTCACTGCTGAGGCCACAGCCAGAGTATGGAGTTCAGTACTGGTGCCCACACCTCAAAAAGGACATTAACCTGCTGGAGATGGTCCAGAGGAGGGCTACAAAGATGATAGTGGGTCAGCAGGGTAAAATATATGACAGGTTGAGGGCAGTGAACATGTACTCCCTGGAGGACAGAAGGGGGGGGCATGATTTGGACCTTCAAGTACTTGAAAGGGATAAATAAAGTTGGTTAAGGAGAGTCTCTTTAAGCTGAGTGGCAACCGTAACATGAGGGAGCACAGTCTCAAGCTGGAGGGGGTTAGGATGGAGGTCAGGAAACACTTCCTCACAGAGCAGGTGGTGGACAGTTGGGATGTACTGCCAGAAGAGGTGGTCTCATTGAAGACATTTGGCAGTTTCAAGAGAGATTGGGATAGGCATGAGGGAAGGTAAGGTCATGGGTAGGGAGGATGGGAAGAGTTGGGGGCAGGGATAGTAGCTCAAGGTGTGGACTCTGCAATACGAGGAGACTAGATAGATCAAATGGCCTTCTTCTGCTGGCTTCTTCATATATTCGTATGTTCGTATAATGAGGGACAGTTGAGAAGTATGCCAACACACAATTCAAGTTTATACTACTCCATTAACAAGTATTTGGTGACAATGAATTAGATTTGGGATCCAGTTGTGGCCAGTAGCCACTCAGGCTGCAAACTAACACACTTGTGGTGGTGGATGGGGGTTGTATGCAAATGTAAGACTAAGCAAACATGCTGCTACTTTCCTCACCCTAGTCACTACTACTAATGAATAAGGAAGGGTACGGTGGAGGAATGGTGGGAGTGATGCACTTGGGGGTGGGATAAGGCAGATAGAGTGTGTGTGTGGTCCAGGAAGGGGTTGACGCTGACAGGAGTGGGGAGGGGTAGTTGTTAAAATTTGGCCGCACAACACTGCCTCTGAGGCTAAGTAGTAACTTGGGGGGGAGTGATCCAGGACTCTGAGCTGATTTCTACATTTAAACTTCACTCATTACAGCAAGTTGCAGCTTGCAAGGGCAGCAGCTTGCATGTATGGGTGATTGGCCAGAGTAGCCAATTAGCCAAGTAAGCCAGTTAGTCAAGTGAGCCAGCCTAGACAAGAAGCCAAGTGAGGAGACCAAATCCATCAGGTGTACTGGTCAGGAGAACAGGGCAGCCTGGGAGGCCACCTTCAACACTACACAGGACCCCATGGCAGGTAAGGTAGATGGACTGAATTAGAGTAGGTTACTATGGAGGATGGAAGAACAGCTGGTAAGTGGGGCCTGCCAGCATGCAATGCATTGTCATGAATTCCTTCATGACACAAGGGATTAATTGCCATTGAAATTGCCTTGTTTCTTGCAATAACACTGCTGAAAAATTCTGCACAATTGCACTGCATCTTGTTGGGATCCACTATACACTGCCAGGGTGATAAACTGTATTCCAATCTGCCTGTGGAAGATGGTGGGGTTACATCAGTAGCTGCTGCAAGCTGGCTGGTCCTCTAGAGAGGCATGTTGCCAGTCTAAAATGGTAGAGGTTGTGTCATGGGGACATGGCAAGGTGGCCTGGCTGCAGGGGCAGACTCAGAGTAAGAGGTGGGCAAGGAGGCAGTGAACAGGTACTGCTGGAGGCTATCCAAGACAGCTATCTAGTGCAGTAGTCTACCAGGGAGGGGAACATACTGGACATTGTACTAACAAATGCTGACCAGGTCCAGGATGTGGTAGTGCAGGACCCTCTAGCAGGAAGTGACCACCACGCAGTGTGGTTCATCCTCAACACAGGAGAAAGTCGACTAAGACCAGGACAAGAATGTTCGACTTCAGGAAGGCAGATTTTGCCAGAATGGGCAGCATCCTAGAGGGGTATTTAGCTGGAATTCACCCAGGGATGGATGCTGATTAGAAGTGGACAATCATTAGGAAGGGATTGGATGAGGCTACAAATACAAGTGCCAAGTCTCAGAGTAAGCAGTCCAAGTTATAAAAACCTAGCTAGCTCAGTAAGGAAATGGAGGGGAAGGTGAGGGAAAAAAGATTGGTCTTCATTAAGTTCTAAACATCTGAGTGAGAGGAGAACAGGGATGTGCTCACAAACTCATCAAGGGAGGTGACCAGGGCAGTCAAGGCAGCCAAGGCAGCAAAGGAGCTGAAATTGGCTCAAGGGATCAGAGATGGGTAAAGGGGTTCTTTAAATACATAAGGGAAAAGTGGACTTGTAGGGATGAGATTGTTAGAATCAGAAGGGAAGGGGAATGGGCAGAAACGGGGGAAGACCAGGCAAAGGTACTTAACAAGTACTTCTGCTCAGTGTTCATGAAAGAAAGGGATGGCTCAATACCACAAGGGAAAGGGGGAAAGGGTGTGGGGCCAGAGATAATGGACAGGATCATCGAAGAGGATAGAGTTCTAAGGGATCCAAAACCCTTGTGGGTGGACAAGGCACCAGGACCTGACGGTGTACACCCTAGTGTGTACTTCATGCATTCTTGAAGCCCACAACCATTTTTGCCCTCACCACCTCCTCCGCTGGAAGACTGTAACAGGCCTCCACCACTCTTTCAGTGAAGAAATATTTCCTCACATCTCTCCTAAATGTCCTCCCTTCAGCCTTTATTGCATGTTCTTTGTTTTTGTGTATATTTTCCTCTGAAAAATACTCCCCTCCTGTACCTTATTTAACCACATAAGGTATTGCTACGTCTTTATCATGTGCCCCTCTCCCTTTTGTCTTCCATGATGCACATGTTTAGGTCTTTAATCTCTCCTCATAGGGCTTCTGATGCAGCTCTTACACCATTTTAGTTGCCCTCCTCTATGTTCTTCCTGAGATGTGGTATCCAGAACTGGATACAGTATTCCAAATAGGGTCTCACCAGTGATCTATACATTGGTAACACCACCTCCCTCTTTTTGATGGTGATACCCTGCCCTATGCACCCCAGCATCCCACTAGCCCTACCCACTTCCTACTCACCACCTTGAGATCACCAGATATGATTACCTCTAGGTCTCTTTCCTGTTTGATGACCATCAATACCTCTTCTCCCAATTTGCACTCTGCCTCTGGTTTTCTGTGCCCTACAGTAAGTGCATTATTTTGCATTTTTTCATATTAAAACCCAGCGGCCATGCATTTGACCACTCCTCAAGTTTTTTCAGGTCTCTCCACATTCTATTCCATCCCCTCTGGAGTGTCTTCACTTTTACCAATTTTAGTGTCATCTGTAAAGAGGTATACCTTCCCTTTTGGTTCATCTGCAATGTCACTTATAAAGACATTAAAGAGGACTGGTCCCAGTACTGAGACATAAGTCACCCCGTTGGTCACCCTCCCTTCCCCAGACTTAACTCATTTACTGCCACCCTCTGTTGCCTATCCATTAACCAATTTCTTACCCAGTTTACTACCTTAGGGCATACCCCTAAACTGTACAGTTTCATTATGAGTCTCCTATGTGGTACGGTGTTGAGTGCCTTGCTAAATTCTAAGTAGGTCAAGTCCATCTCCCTATGTATTTCACTCTCCACCCAATCAAAGAAATCTATCAGATTCATCTGACTTGACCTCACCCCCTCACCCCACATGAATTCATGCTGCATTGGGCCCTGTAACACACTAAATTCAAAATACTCCACAATCTGTTCCTTTAGCAGTGACTCCATTAACTTCCCAACCACTGATTTCAAACTGACCAGTCTATGGTTGCCAGACTTTTCCCTGCTACTGCTTCCATAAAGCAGGACTATATCTGCCCTCCTCCAGTTCTCTGGAACCACTCCTGTTGTGGAACAGGGCTGCAGAGGTGCAGCTAGTACCCATACGTCTTAACCACTATTAATTTTGCATAGCACTATGATTTTTGGGCTCCAATTTACCCTTGCTCCTCACTTTCTGATGTTCTTAATAATGTTAGAGCTATTTCTGGACACACAAACTATTAAATCATTGAAGTAACTTGACAGAAACATTCCTTAGCACTAAATGTATGGGTCCTACTATTTGCAGACATATTATTCTTTAAAATAAGAAAGTGCTACACATTCTGGTCATTGGCTCTGGATTTGAGGGCCAATGCTGTGAATTTTAATGCTGAGAGGTTGACAGGTATGCCAGTACCCCCCTCTGCACAGTCTCCCCTCCCCCGGGCCCTTCTTAACCTCTTTGTCCCTTCCCTCATCTTCCTCTTTTCACTTATTGTTATACCTATTAAAGGTGTTGTCCCGTTTAGTTATCCCTTGGGCTATTCTTTCCTCAGTTTCTGCCTTTGCACTCCTTGATACTTTCTCTGCTTCCCTCTGCTTCTCCTGATACACGTCCCTATCTTCTTCCCTTTTGCATCTCTTCATACTTCCTGGATGCTACCCTTTTAGCCTTTACCTTTTCATCTACTTCCTTTGAGAACCATTGCAGTCTCTTTTTTCTACTGCTTTTTCTTACTTCCTTTGCACAGAGGTTCGTTGTCTTCACTATGCCTTCTCTTAACTCAGTCCACTGTTCCTCCACACACCCATGTCATCCTTTACTGCAAGGTCATCTCCGAGGCATTCGCCCATTTTTTTTTTATCTGCCCTTCTGAAGTCAAAGACCTTTGTGCTTGTGTGGCTTGCTTCCACTGCCATCCTTATGTTGAACCACACTGTATGGTGATCGCTGGTCCCCAGGTGGCATCCCACATTGGCATCTGCAATACTGTCCCTGTTTGTGAGAACCAAGTCCAGTATTGCCCCCTTATGAGTGCATTCCATGACTAGCTGCCTGAAAAATGCACCCTGCAGGGAATCTAAGATGTCCCTGCTTCTAGCTGAAGCTGTGACTGGGAGGCTCTAATCTACAGTATATCTGACAGACTGAAGTCTCCCACCAGCACCAATCTTTTTTTGCCATCATTGCTAATGGTTTCCATCAGTGCCCTGTCTAGTTTCTTCTCCTATGCTGGAAGTCTGTAGATCATGCTAGTGTGAATATTGGCTTTGGTTCCTCTCTCCAGGGTGACCCACAGTACCTGTAACCCCTCCATTCCCACTTTATTTCCTGTGTCTCCATTGCCTTGATACCCTCCCCTACATACAGTGCCACCACCACCCCTTTTTTCCTGCCTCCTTCCCATCTTTTCTGAAATGAGTATAGCCTGGTATGGCCATTTCCCAGTCATGGTTTCCTGTGCATCACAACTTGATAATGGCCAGAATAACCAAGTGTGCTTCAGCCACAATGGCCTCTAGGTCCAGAATTTTGTTTCCTAGACTTCTTGTGTTTGCACACATGGCCTTTCACATTTTGTTCCCAATATGCTTGATACCCCTCTCTTTTCCCTTTTACCCTGCCTCCTTTTTCCCCTCTCTGTTTACAACTCTTGTTCCCATCCCCTTTGTTTTCTAACACACTGCTTTGCACCCTTGGGGATTTTCCTCCCCTCATGTCCTCCCTTCTCTCTCTGCTTCAGTCCATGTGGTGGAGCAGATTTTGCTTCCCAATTTTCTTCCACCAGCACCCTCAGCTAGTTTAAGTTTCATCAAAGTAATATTTAAAGTGTACCTTGTAATTTGTGGAAGGCTCACACCCCAGTGATGACTTTGGTTCCCCTCACAGATGGATGCAGGCCATCACCCCTGTATAGGCCCAGATCCCTCCAGATTGGTCCCAAGTCACAATTGTAGTCAAACCCCTCTTCTCTGCACCATTCCTTCAACCATGAGTTGAAGCTCTTGGTGTGGGTACCCCATCCTCTCCATGGTCATAGATATACAGCACCTCAGCAAATGGCACAGAGCATGCTATCTGCCTAAGACCCCTCCCTAGTTCTATAAAATCCCCCTGCACAATAAGCCCTGTCCCTAGCCAGGTCATTGATCCCCAGGTGGATAATGACATCCAGCTCCCCCTCCTGCCTCACTGCCCTAATGATCCTTAGGATCCATTTTTCATCTTTTCCTGCAGCAGAGCCAGGTAGGCACCTCGCCTCCTTATTTCTGTCCCTTCCCATTCCCAGATTTTCCCCAGTATTGATCAAGCCCCCCACCAGGTTTTTTTTTTTTTTTTTACAAAACTGGTTCCTCAAAATATGTACAAAGTGTAACTGTATTCCTAAAATCTATAGTTTGTCAATAGGCCATGTAGATTAATAACTTGCTTTGGTTTCATTTGGCTACTGTCCTTAGTTATAGTTGCTATAAAATTCTTCAAGCATGATGGCCTTTTCCCAATATGTTTTTAAAATGTTCTGGACACACCATAGTCCACCATGTCTGAAATAGTTCATCTATATTTGCCAATTGTTTGTTTAGTGTCATACGAGCAAGGGATAACAACCAGATTTGCATAATTTATTTGCACAACAGAATGCAAAATTTGACATTTCATCTAATATAAATTCACAGTTATAACAGTGTTTTCAGTTTAAAAAGGTAAAATATGGTTTACAGAAAGAAATTAATTCTTTGAGAACAAAAGAATTAGCAGGAAAACTCACCAGATTTTAATGGTTTCATTTTATGGTGGTAAAAACAGAAATTGGGCTATTCCATCACTTGAGAATGAAACATAGAAACATAGTCAATGATGGCAGAAAAAGACCAAATGTCACTGATGACCACGTTGAAGAGGACCGGATG
This sequence comes from Neoceratodus forsteri, assembly GCA_016271365.2. NCBI lineage: Eukaryota > Metazoa > Chordata > Ceratodontiformes > Ceratodontidae > Neoceratodus > Neoceratodus forsteri. The sequence continues at coordinate 338,805,411 of CM057454.1, read as the reverse complement.
CAGGACAGATCCCTGTGTAACCCTGCTCATGACCAGGGCCCCGAGTTTTCTGCAATTCCGCAGGTGCTGCAAACCGCGGAAATATCCGTGGAATTTGCCGTCACCCGCGGAATGCGCGGCCGGCTGTGGAACAAAGTGAGCTGTGCTTAGAAGTTGTTTCTTTTTCCTTCGGGCTCTTATAGACCAGGAACTGTGTTTATCCAAAACGTCTGTCTTAGCTGCTTACCAGGGTTCTACCCATTTTATAGGCCACTAAGATATTTTTTGGGGGTTGCTGCATGAAAAGGATGTGTTCTTGGCTGAAAAGCTGAGTGCTAAAACGTCAAGCCTTCGGCTGCAATGTTTAGCCAATGGCTGATACTTTCACTGTGGTTTCCCAGCAATGCATAGCAGTGTAGCTCTCTCTCTCTATTGGTGAGCATACTGCACTAGATCTGCAGCATTCATCTTAATCTTGGCGTTTCAGCCACAGGAGAAAGGTCAGAAACTGAGCGGCTGCTTGAACTGCAGTTCGGGGAAGCGCTAGCACTCCTCGAACATGCGCACATTCGACAGGGCTCCACTACTAATTCCACCTAAAGGACATATTTACTGGCAATGCGGTTTCTCATTCTTTTCTCTCGGGTGGCTGACCTATTCTCTGGAATCCTACCAGCTGCCCGCTCCACTCCAAATGCTGCAGCGGAACTGAGAGAAAGAGACAGAGGGCTAGTAGCAAGCTCGCTCCTATTTGAATACATTTACACTGTATCTCTCTTCTCTTACATAATTCAGTCCCTCCTTCTCCTGTAAATCCCATTGGGTCCTTTCTATTTTAGTGGGCACAAGGAGCATGCTTCTGCTCCGGAAGCAAACCAATCATTCCTGCTCCGAACAAGGAGTTTCTAATAAACCGCACCATGCAGTGTTATTGAAAACACAACGGAGCAACCTGCTGCAATGCAGAAAACATCCTGCATCGCACAAAGGGACTGGGACCAACTTTCACTTTTATCCTTCTCGGGAGGGCGGCTGAAATATATTAATGCCGCCTCACTCCGAAAACAGAAAAAACCTAAAAAGTTCTTATAGGAGGAAAAACACTCTAGGAGCAGTACTGCTGCAATTATTTTAATACTTCAAGGACTCCACTGTCCCTCATCCTACAAGCGCTTGCTCAGAGTATATAATTATTTAGTTTCCAAAGCAGGGCAGTTTCTAGACTTCTCACTTTCTCTATCTAGACCCTATCAGGGCATTTTCTCTCAATTGGGGCACCAGAGAAACCTTCGGGGAGCACAGAGCAGCAGAAATTAAATAAAAAGAAGTGACTGCTGCTTTGTGCGGGGATCCCACTTTGGATAATTATTTCTGCCCTGATTCTACAACAGCCCGAACATCTTGTCATTCCTTCAGCTTCTCCATGGCCACACAATGCCGCTTTGGTCTGGAATTTGAAAGAGAGTTCAGTGTCATCATGAAGGGGTTGCAGCTGAAATAGAGACACCACCATGATTCCTTTGCAACCCATACTGTAAAACAAAAGTCTTCACCCCACATTTGTACATAGAGAATATTAAATGGGAGTGGGGGACATACCTTTCAACTGGCACAAATTATGAGGTACATCACTCATTTTACCTCTTAGAAGCCTTGTGCCTCACATGGGAAGTACTTAAATTTTAAGTAAAGACTCCAGGGCTCCTGTCAGACTTCCCAATTTGTTCTGTTCCAGTTTTAGTTGTGTGCCAATTTGGGCATGTAAATTTAATTATTTAATAATAATCATTATTATTCTTTAATACTAATGCCCTCATGGGCTGAATTATTTTAAAAAATGACAATGCCCCACTGGGCAGAGACTTGCTACATGGGACAATTGTTAACTTTATGTAATCCCCTCCCTTGATCTCTGGGACTTGGTTACACTATTGGAGGTAACAAAAAGGATTTACATTTTGACAGAAGCCACAATAGCTCTAAGGTGCTTGAGCCTACTACAGGCAGAACATTATAAATAAACATTACCTCCTTGCTTGGCTTGACCCTCCACCCCAACAGGTGGAAAAAGTAAAAAAAAAAGAGAGAGAAAAAGAAAACGCATCCCATCTTTGCTGGCAAGCTCCCTGCTGTGTACATAGTGAATTTAATAATTTTTTTTTTTTCTATATATTTTTCTTGTTCCTCTGCGGCTGGGGAGGTGTTCCCTCTGGTTCCTCCCCAGTCCAGTCTGACCACATAGCCCCCGCTCTACTCAAATCCCCAAGCTCTTACCTCATCAGTTCCTGCACAACGATCTTTGCCACGGCGGGCACTTAGCCACCACCATAGGATCCGGAGGAGGTCCCGATCTGAAGGAGCATCCAGGGATAGAGCCGGGTGTGGTGCCACACAGCCAGCCATCATAGAGCACGCCGAGGTATTTCCCTTTTTCCGTTTGTGCCCCCTATGTGTGATCGTGCAATGACGCCAACACGGCAGACGTGGACGTCCATCGCGCGCATCCCCAAAGCACTCCCAGTGTCAGTAGTACCTCCGATCTCCTCCAGAGGTCACTACTGCACCAGGACATCCCCAGAACCCACCCCAGGGAGAGGAGAGCTGTCCTCCGGATGCTCAATCCTACTCCCTCCCTGCCGACCCCCAGCACCCGGGCTCTCTCCCGAACCCGGGTCACCGGTGTGACGTGAGGTGTGGCATCCAGCGCCTCAACCCTCAGTGCCACCGGGCCAGCGAATTTAATAATTCTAAAAATAATAATATTAAACTCCTGGGCTTGTGTCCAGTGGGCATGATTGCCTCCACCTAAGCCCCTGCAGGTCTCTCTGGGGCTGGGTCACTCAATTTGCAGCAAACAAAAAGATCAGGATCAAATCTGAAATATATTGCCATTTTAGTGCTTCACTAATACGGGTGCTCCTGGTTTACATGCTCACAACATCTAAAACTGGCAAGAATACAGATCACAAAAGGAGGACTCATATAAAAATCTGAACTGCAGTCAGCACACTAAAGTTTTGACCCATTACAGCAGTAAATTGCAAAGTGAAGATCATCAGTTTTTTTCATAATATTAAAGTATACATGATATTTGCTCTGCACTGAGATTTATTTTTTGTGATCTGGATAGGTTGTGAGCCTGTAAATCAGAAGCCACTTTACTGGTGAAGCAATAAAATGTCAATATATTCCTGATTCGATGATGTCGAATTACAGCAAAAGAAAACATTCCATGTTGTTGCTGTGAAAGGCTTATCTGGTGTTCAATGCATGAGTTGTCATGACTCAAAAAGATACGAGAAGGTGGTATGCAGTGAATCTGACATCTTTAATTTCACAATACAAATAAAACAAAGAAGACACATAGTTATGAAAAGGATTTATTAGCAGGTGAATACATTTCTTGTGTATGATCAAACTACAGGTACAGTTTCCCTCCTCTTATTCTATTCTCCATTTCTATATTAAAAGCGTATAGAAAGAAATTAGTCTGATTTAGCCATACTGCTTTCATCCCAAAGAAATCTATTGTATTCCTGAAATGTAGGATGTTAAATCATAAAGACTGTTTTAAGGAACGTGACATTACCTATGTATGTGTGTATATATATATATATATATATAAAATACACCACACATATGAATGTAAACATACACAAACATATCTGTCTGTCTGTCTATCTGTCTGTCTGTCTGTCTGTCTATCTATCTATCTATCTATCTATCTATCTATCTATCTATCTATCTATCTGTCTATCTCAAACATTTTACCTGGAATACCACAGATCCCCGGACACTGAAACCCCAAACCGCCACAACAGAAGTGAGCAGTTAAAACATAGTAAAACCCATTCAGTAAAACCCCCTGACTGTATTATAAAAAATTAAATATGGGCAACTGTAGCCAATTCAGCATATGTTTCCATCTTGCTTTTCATGAAGCATAAAATATGTTTTTTTTTCAATCCAATAAGAACACTCAATTCAAATAAAACTTGAAAAGGATGAATGTTAAGGGTAAATGTCACAATATAAACACTTGACTACTAAGAAACTGTCAAATATGAAGAAACAAACAAAAAAGTCTAAAAATAAGGGAAGTAGTGTGACAGTTTTCTGCCGCAGAATTGCCGCAGAAATAACCATCCACCGACGCAGAAGTTCTGCGGCAAATGAGAACCCTGCCACAGAACTTTGCTCTGAAGTGCCGAAGAAAAATTGGGGCTGTGCTCATGACTTCCCTCTTCTTGTTTAACTCCATTGACCACTACCCTCTGCTGTGTCCCCTGTAGCCAAGAGTGACTGCATTACAAAGAGAAACAACCACAACTATAAGTAAGTTAAAGACAGCTATTTCAAAAATATGGATGGTTAATATATACTGTATTCATTACAGAATGTTAAAGTTGTTGGAAAAATGTAATTATCTGAGCTGTGTAGAAATCTGGTTTGTAAAGCATGAAATTAACAACTATGGATAACCATGGATAAATATGGTAAGCTTGAGTAATTCTCAAACTAGACTGACCATGGTAATCCATAGTCTGTCCTTGGGCCATTTACCATCATTGGTTGTCAATAGATAGCCATAAATAAAATCATGGACAAACCATGCATGATCATGCTTAATATATTGTATCATCATGGTCTTACTATGTACAACCATAGTTCATCCATGATCATAAGAGAGGTGCATTGTCAGTGGACACAAGCAACAGGTACTATCCTCTGGCTGGCCAGGTTGATAGAGTCAGCAGGTAACTAGGACTGAAGATGGTGGTCCTATCACCAGCACACCCACTCTGCCAAGGTAAAGGAAGGAAACAGCCTGGGAAAAGACAGGAGGGCAGTAGTCATGGACAATACCAAAGTTGGGGCAGTTGATGAGGTGGAAGGGGCATTGCTGGACCAGGATAGTAGCTTGGTTGAGGTGGTTTTCCTGTCTGGAGTGCAGGCCAAATGAGGTCTCTCCAGGGCCAACCAATGCAGCTTGCAAATTAGCAGACTGTCACTATTCATGTTGGTACAGACAATATTGGGAGTACAAGTCCTGAGGACATGAGGATGTCTTTTCATGGAACTCAGCATGCTTTTGAAGGGAAAATTATTCAGAGGGATATTTTCTGAGATCCTCACAATCATCAGGGGTAGGGGGAACTTCCAAGAGAGCCAGGGGTGATGGTTGAGATGCAACCACTAGACATTGCACCTGCCTGGTAACAGACTACTGGGCAAAAATCAAGCAAGTAAGTCCCATGGGGCTTATGTGACACACCCCAGGATTATTTAGGAGATAAGAGCTACTTGCTGTTATCTTTTATGAAAGAAGTTTGTACAGATAGATGTGACACCAGAGGATTGGAAAGTGTTCAATATGATCCCATTTTCAAGATGGGGATAAAGTCAAACCATGTAACTACTGTGCAGGCCAGCCAGCCTAACATCAATGATAGGAAAGGTCCTCCAAGCCAAAATCAGGCATAGACTAATGGAGCACTGGGTTTGGGTCAAGGTTTTTGCCACCTCCCATAATGGCTTTATGAAGGGCAAATCATGCCAAACCAATGTGATCACCTTATTTCGAGGGGGTAGCAAAGGAGGTGGACAGGTAAAGGGCCATTGACTTCAGCAAGTCACTTCATATTGTGTCACATGAAAAACCATATCAGTATGGTAAACATACAGTACTCATGGTAGACTGCAAACTGGCTTGGGGACAGGAAGAAGAAGGTGGTTGTGGATGGGTATTACTCTGATTGGAGAGATATACTAACTGGCATCCCTCAGGCATCAGTGCTGGAGCCACTGCTGTCAAACAGCCTCATCTAATGATGTGTTCCCTATGCTACTTATCCTCCTCCTCCTCCTTCCTTTCCAGGTCTCTCTCTTCATCTGTACATTTACCCTTGCCTACTTTCCTTTCCCCTTACCCTTGTATGATATACCCTCCTATCCCTTCGTCCTTTGTTAATCTCCTCCCTTTTATCTCTTGTTCCATGATATACCTTGTCCTCACCTATATTGCTGCTAAAGCATCTAACTATAAGCAATCTGTCCTTTTCATTCTACTTAACACCTTCATCTTATTTGTTCCTTATTGCCACGTTATGCTATGATTGTACATGCCTGAATCCTACTATGCCATAATTGCATGTGCTATGCCATTCATCTGACTAGCTTCTTTGTTTATACATTCAATTATGTGAGTTTTCAGGCTACATCATTATGCTTTTGTTTAAATTTGCACATTTATGTATTGTACAAGTTAATTGTCCTCCAGGACCACTTTGTAAATGAGTTTTACTCAATGGTGTTATCCTGGTAAAATAAAATTGAATTGAACTGAATTGGAAACCGAGGTTTACAGCAAGCTGCTTAAGTTCACTGATTGCATTAAGATGGCCAAGGTGGTGAATGCCCCTGAGGATAGTAACATACTTTAGGAGGGCTCCTGAGGATGGTGACAAACTTTAGGAGGCTATGAACAATCTGAATGACTGGTTAAACTCCTGGAGCCTCTGGTTCAATGTAGCCAAGTGAAAGGTGCTACGCTTCAGGAGGAAACAGCAAAGATTAGAGCATCGCACTCTGTAAGTTTTCTCCTGTTGCAGTGAAGAAGAGAAATAACCCGGGTGTCATAACAGACAAGGGGCTGACGCATGAAAAGCAGTGTGCGGTAACTATTAAGAGGACCAAGAGAATGCTGGGGAGCATCAAAAGGGGGTGACCAACAGAAAAGGAGAAGTAATTCTGCCAGTTTACAGGGCCCTGGTGTAGGAGTGTGGGATAACAGATGGACCCAACTCAGTATATAGAGAATAACGTATGGGTCTGGGTGTGTAAATTTGAGTTTTCACACACCCAGACCCATATTTTAATTTATATAATTGTTGGGTTTCTCTTTTTCCCCTCAGCAATTATATAAAATAAAAAAGGCTGCTGTGCCACTGCAGTCCGATCATGTCATGGCACGCAGTCATCTTTCACTTTTTATTTTAACATGTGTCTGACTATTGTGAGGGAAGTTGAGCCAATAAAAATGAGGACCATCAAAGTTTAGTAGTGAAATTTTACTTACTGCCGAGTGTCCGTCGCAGTTTCTTTACATGTTGGGTCTGCGGTTGGGAAGCAGACGGCGATCGAGAATTGACTAGCGCGAGGAGGCGCATGCGCAGAGTGGGGGAAACTGTGCGTGTGTTTGCCGTTATAAGCGCTCCTTTATAATGGCAAATTATGCCATGGTTTCCGTATGGGAAAAAAGAGGAAGCCATTAATTATACATGGATAACACACTTTTGATCATGTGATGTTTATTACTTCGTAAACATATAAAATGCAAAGAAAATACTTCAAAAGAAAATCAAATCAGAAAACAAACTGTGGCAAACTATTTTCAGTTTCCACTGTTGTGCAGCAGCAGATTCATAGAAACAGAAACATAGAAGCTGACAGCAGATAAGGAAAGTTTTTCTACCTTATGAATGTGCCATAGGCCTTTTGCTCTGTCAATGGCCTATCTATTAATACTCATCTGTATTGCTTCCTTATGCCTACCCCATGCCTGTGTGAAGCCCTGCAATGTATTCATATCCACCACTTCCTGAGGTAGGCCGTTCCATGCATCCACCACCCTTTCTGTGAGAAAGAACTTCCTCACATTACCCCTTAATCAGCCTCCCTCTAATCTCATGCTATGTCCTCTTGTCCTGTTACTTTTCTTATATTGAAACATGTTTGACTCTTTCACCTTGTTAATGCCCTTAAGATGTTTGAATGTTTCGATCATATCACCTCTCTCCCTCCTTTTGCTCTAGGGTATACATATTGAGCTCCATTAATCTATCCTCATGTGTTTTCTGATGCAGTCCCTGCACCATTTTGGTTGCTGTTCTCTGGACTGCCTCCATTTTGTTAATGTCCTTGTGCAGGTGTGGCCTCCAGTACTGCACGCAGTACTCCAGATAGGGCTTAACCAGTGTCTTGTAAAGAGGGATTTTTACCTCCCTCTTACGACTTGTGATACCCCTACTAATACACCCCAACATCTCTCTAGCCTTACGTTTAGTGGTCTGCTTGGATGATTTCAGGTCATCTGTAATGATGATGCCCAAGTCTCTTTCTTCCCTTGTGATTGCCAGCAATTCCCCTCCAAACCTTTAGGTGGTTTCAGGGTTCCTCTTCCCTATGTGCATGATCTTGCACTCCTTTGCATTAAACCCCAGTTGCCACTCTTCTGATCATATTGCCACTTTATCCAGATCTCTTCTCATTCTGCTCACCCCAGCTGGATCATCTACTCTGTTGCAGATCTTGGTGTCATCCACAAACAGACAAACCTTACCCTCCAGTCCATTTGCAATGTCACTGATGAAGACATTGAAGAGGACTGGCTCCAGGACTGATCCCTGAGGTACCCCACTTGTGACTTACATCTCTTCTGACTGTATATCATTTATCACCACTCTCTGATTTCTGCCTGCCAACCAGTTTGCCACCCAGTTCACCAACTTTTGACCCACCCCGAGCCTAGCCTACCCAGCTTATTAATCAATCTTCTGTGTGGAACAATATCGAAAGTTTGCTGAAGTCAAGGTAGGCAACATCAACTGCACCCCCTTGGTCTACCACTCTGGTTACCCAGTCAAAGAAATAAATGAGATTAGTCTGATAGGACCTTCCTGTTGTAAACCCATGCTGTCTTGGATTGTGTGCTCCTATAGATTCTGGGTTTTGCACTATCCTTTCCTTAAGGAGTGCCTCCATAATCTTGCCCACTACTGAGGTAAGACTGACAAGTCTGTAGTTCCCTGCCTCCTCCCTGCTACCACGCTTGTGAAGCAGGATCACATGAGCCCTTCTCCAGTCTTCTGGGACCTTTCCTGTGCACAGAGACTCACTAAACAGTTCTGATAATGGCTCTGCTAGTTCCACCCTTAGCTCCTTTAGCACCCTGGGATGTATGCCATCAGGTCCCATTGCTTTGTCCACCCTGAGCTTAGCGAGCTCTTGAAGGACCTTTTCTTTTGTGAAGGGACTAGTGCACACCTTCCTCCCCCCTGTGTCCATGGTACTGAGCTGTGGGCCCTGCCCTACCTTCTCCTCAGTAAATACTGAGCAGAGGTATCTATTTAGGATAGATGCTTTTCCCTAGTCCTCCTCCACACACTCCCCTTATGCCCTTTGATCTTAGCAATACCCCCTCTGGACTTTCTCCTTTCATTAATGTATCTATAGGAAGCCTTGTCCCCTTCTTTTACTGTTCATGCTAGTGTTTCCTTGGTTTGGGCCGTTGCCTGCCTTACTGCCTTCCCTGCTTCCTTTAGGGAATTTTGGTATGCCTCTCTAGCTTCGTCCCAGTGCATTCCCTTATATTTCCTGAAGGCCAGCATTTTGGATCTGACCTTTTCTGCTACTCTTTTTGATAACCAAAGTGAGTTCCTTCTCCTTTTGCCCTTGCTTTTCTCTCTAACACAATGGGATGTTGCTTCAAGTATTGCATCCTTAATGCTTGCCTGTACCACCTCACCTGTATTTCTTCTTGCCAGTGCTAGCTTAACTCTGTTGGCCATCTTATAAAAGTCAGCTCCTCTGAAATTCCATATTTTTGCCTTGGAATGGGATGATTGAGTTCTAGTGGCCAAATTGAACCATACCATGTGACGGTCACTGGCCCCCAGGTTACCTTCTACCTGGAGATCTGTGATCATTTCCCCATTAGTCAGTACTAGAGCTAGGATATCCCTGTCTCTTGCGGGTTGTTGTATCAGTTGTTTGAGGCCCTCCCCCTTGCAGGGATTCTGGCAGATGTTCCTGCTGGTATTGACCAATCTGTATCTGGCATGTTGACATCTCCCATTATCAGACCCTCCCCTTAATTGTCATGTTTTGTATATCTTCTAACAGTAATGTGTCTATGTCCTCCCCCTGGTCTGGAGGTCTGTAGACAGCCCCAGTTTATACGGCTGTCCCATTTCCTGTTTCCAGGGTGACTCACATTTCTTCTGGCTCCTTATGGCTCCTTATGTGTTTTCTGAATTTCTGTAGTTTTGATATTTCATTGACATAAAGGGCCACTGTCTTTTCTGTCCTCTATCTGTCTTTACTGACGAAAGGTAGGTCTTTTACACCCACCCTAGGGAGGTCATGTGCTTCTGAGCTCATATATTTTTATAACATTTTAATTAGGTTCCCAATAAAGTTTTAATTACACTAGTTGCTGGCTACATTTTAATATAAATATTTTGTTAGAGCTGTTACCTTGAACACGAAGATTACTTTTTTATTATTTTCAACAGCTTAGCAGTTTTTATTATCAGAATTAAGAGGTTTTTAATTTATTTAAACTTGGAGAGGTTAAGCCATTTTTGTTTCATACATAATCAAGATTTAATTAGTATATAGACAGGTCTTGACGGCTGCAACTGCAAGCCATAGGCAAATTATTTCATTTCGGCCTATTCTTGTTTTATTTTTACTTGACTTCTTGTTACTTTGCTGGCCGAACATATACATTGTAATGATAACCCCCTTTGTTATTCAGGGGGGTAGGTAGATGGTCTTGCCATTGCCTGGAATAGCAGACTCATCTTTCCAAACAAGTGCCCGTGTAACCAATGAATGAGGGCATGTACATGGAGCATCTGCTCGGGCTGGAACAGCACCAGGGAACATAGATGAGAGAATAGAGTGTGCACACATAAAGAGGGATATACATGTACTCTCTGTCTCTCTTTTTCTGTCCTCGGCCATGCTGCTTCTGGTACAAGTGATGAGCTTCTACAATGGTAACAGATCCAGTTTACAGTTTCTTAGAGCTGTACCATGCCTGGCATCTAATGGGGCTATTGCTCAGTGATACTGAATTTACTTAATTATAGCCTCCGCCAAGTACATCAGTACTGCAAAACTAACCACACTAGCAAACAAAATTAAATTGGAACACTACAAAGGGTAAAAGACCCCTTATAGTCAACAAAATATTGTTCATTTTTTTATTTCTATTTAACTGGTGCAGCTGGTTTATTCGGGGAGTGGGAGTGGGACTTTCCCTTTTTTTCACTAGACTCCCCTCGAGCCATACCTGTTTTATCCAGCCATTCTCCATGTAGTCTACAGTAGAGATGCAGTGAATTTAAATTTCGCCAGCGAAGTGCCCCCAAAGTGGGCACTTTGCTTTGTCACTCTGCTATGTGGACTGGCTAATACGAAAGGCTCACATCATCTTGTAATTATTACTTCACATTGTCATTCTGCCTTAACGTGAAGTAAGGCGAAGTGACAACAATATTGGCAGCCCCCCACACACAGTCACCAGAATTAATGTGCACCCCCAAAATGCTACTGTCTTGTGTCCAGAAAACTCCCCAGTGCTGACGAAGTGAAATGAGAGCACAGCAAGAAATGCAAAGTCTCCCAGAATTAATGGCGTACTCAGTCATGCATGCAGTGATCACACACAGTCACCACAATTAATGTGCATCCCCAAACTGCCACTGTCTTGTGTCCAGAAAATTACCCAGTGCTGATGAAATGAAATGAGAGTGTAACAAGAAATGAAGTCTCCCAGAATTAATGGTGCACTCAGTCATGCGTGCAGTGGTCACACAAACAGTCACCAGAATTAATGTGCATCCCCAAAATGCTACTGTCTTGTGTCCAGAAAATTCCCCAGTGCTGATGAAGTGAAATGAGAGCGTAACAAGAAATGAAAGGTCTCCAAGAATTAATGGTGTACTGCAAACACAGACAGATTAAGATTGTGCTGTGCACTCAAGAGATGCAGACGTAAAGACACAATAACACCTAACCAGTGCTCACAAGTCACAAATCAAAATCTGGAAAAGAAAACCTTTTGCCAGTTGGGGGGATAGTGCATGGCAGTAACAGTCCAGTACCAGTAAAGATACTACAAAGCTGTACAAAAATTTCATGTAGGTGCAGTGGATAGCAGGTTCACACTGCTGCAATTACTCTGTGGCACAATGTCTGATTTAATGGCACACATCGCGCACACACACACACACTACAAGTAATGCGTAGCAAATTGAAAACCTTTAGTAATATAACCAAACGTTTTAAACAAATTGAAATTATAAACTGCTGCACCACAACAATCAGCAAAAAAATGCCAAGAATTACTGAAAATATTACTATGTGTACATTAACACAGTTATACAAGAAAGATATATCCAAAACAGAAAGACTGCTTTTTTTCTCCCAGTTAATCTACCTACACCACAGATATGCCCCTCCTCAAAGCACACTTCACAGTACACAGACTGACTGTTCTAAATTAACATTCAAAATCCACACACAAACAATGAACACTCGATGATATGAGCACAGAAGGGTTTCCTATACAATCAATGTACTAAATTTTGAGCAAACAAAATGACTCAAAAAGGCATTTTTAACAGCTTTAGAGGTTTTGAATTGCAGAGCTCTAACAGCAAATTGTCTCTAGCAACTACTACATACACATTACCCATGACTGAGGCTGTGCAGAACAATCTAGAGTCCATGTGACCTGCAATCCCATGAATCACTGCAGAATTCACCTTGGAGCTCAATTACAAGGTGAAGTCATGCCAAGTACATTGATTTCAATGTACTTCACCTTAAAATTGGTGAAGAAGTGGTTTGGGGAAGGCGGAATAACACAAAGTCATTGGTTTCAATGAACTTCACGTTCCTCACTGTGATACAAAGTACTCTGCTTCACGTCATGGATTACATTGTGGATTCTGTGTTACTCGGCGCATCACTTTGCAGAGAGAATTTTAGCCACTTCGCCCACCACTAGTCTACAGAAACATCACATACGGAGATGTATTACAGTTTATGGAGTGGCAAAAAGGGTAGGAGGTAACTGGGATACATAGAATAACAGGGGCTGCCACCCCATTTATTTATTACAGGTTGCTAGCATCAGCCATTATTTGGCATACTCTTTCTTCCACCTGGCTACCCAAACTGTACCCTTTTCTGTGGCTGTTCACATCTTAAATATCAATAGCCACCTTGTTAGTTTTATTGTAAGAGGTCACCATCATGAACTCCCATAGTGAGGACCTTAAGGGGAAAAAGAAACAAATAGCTGGGATGCAGATTAAAGGGGTGGGGGCACCCAAAAGGTGGCCAACCTTTTTGGACTTAGAAATAGGATAAGACAGCTTTAGAATAGAAGAAAAAACTGTTACAACAGCAGTATTAAAAGAGAAAAGAATGGTCCTTAACAGTGGCAGGGAGTTCACTGTCACACCTGGTTACGTCTAACCTGGTGTAGTGCATATAGTTCTGTGCTCAATACAAAATAAAGAATAATGTATAGGTGACCATACACAACAAGTCTGTGTTTCCATCGTGGGGTTGAGATAACAGCATATGGAACTCGAGACAGAAGCTCAAGAGGTCCATGCCCTTATCTCAGCCCCAAGATGGAAACACAAGGCGAGTTGTGTATAATCACCCATATTTTATTTTTTATAGTATATGGTTCCATAGCAGGAATTAGCGAGGGGCAAGACAGAGCGTAAGAGCCAAGGAACAGCTCTGCTGACTTAGCACTACTAGTATGAATTGTCATTTACTGCATATACTGTATCAAAAACAATCCAAGGATAATTTTTCCACTATCTTTATCAATGTCCAGCATGTATGAACCTGATGTAGCTGTCCAGCAGTGGCAGTTCTGCTGGTACAGAGAGAGAGAGAGAGAGAGAGAGAGTGTGAGCTGAGTAGCAGCTCAGTGTAGTGACACTATCCCACTCAGGGGAATCCCCTCAGACACACTGAGGGTGGGCATCACAAACTGTTAGGGTGATCATGAAAGCAGGTTGCAGCCTGCAGAAATCATTGTGAGTGAAAGAGAAAGCAGGTTCCAGGGAGAGTCAGTTCAAGCAGGGACACAGGTGCACTTGATGAAAGAACATGCACAACCACTTTTAGAATGTTCACAACAATGTTTAGAAGATGTACAACTTTTGAGAGCCACTGATTTCCATACACAATAAACCCTAACCATATACTATAAGAGCATTGGAACAGTCAACAGAGTGCAATGCAAGGCCACCAAAATTATTAATAGTATGGTGGACAAAAGCTATGAGGAGAGGCTAGAGTCCCTTAACATGTTCACCCAGGAGAAAAGGATATAGAGAGGGGACATTATCTCAGTCTTCTGCATTAGTGATGCTCAGATAGTACCCTGTGCAATCTGGATCCACCAAATACCTGCCATTTTGGCAGGATAGTGGATCCGTCAAATAGCAGCAGCTATACGACCATGGATCCGACCCCCCCCCGGATCCAGGTTGGATCCCGCATTATCTGACACTGTATCCAGGGATCTGGCACCAGATCTAGTGATCTGGCATTGGATAGCACAGGATCTGACCTGTGATCTGAACTACAAATTCAGCCAGATCTGGGGTCAGATCCTGCCTGGATAGTGCCGCCATCCGACAAAGCACAGTGGGATCTACAGTGGCATTATCTGAGCACCACTACTCTGCATACTAATGAGTACTGAGAAGATTGAACATACATACCCTGTTCACACTGAGCAAGGTTTGGTTGAAACTATTTAAAAATAATTTTAGTGTTTACCATATTATCCCATCCACACATGTCATGAATTAAAACAAACTGTGTTTTAACATGGTTGTACTGCATCCGCAGTACAGCTGGCGATCACAACTGAGTTAAGAAACGTGCTTCAGGAATCCAGCCTATATTCCTACAATGCACCTCAGGACATGCGGGCATCAGGTGCATGATCCCATGGTGCCTCTGAGCATTGCCATGTTCCGGTTTCTTAAACATGGCAGTGCCAATCACAAGTGTACTCCTGCTTCTTCTGACTGCATGCTATGTTACAAACATATAATTAGTATAGTAATTCTATAGTGGGAAACGAAAAGCAGTATGAAGTCGCCATTTCCTGATCTGATGCAATTTCCATGTAATGTGCATGCATGAACAGCAAGAATGCACAGTGAGATGGGGGAGTAATGCATTGCCGATCCTAGGAGGACAAACACTAGCAAACATGATTTGGAAGTGCTTCCACATGTCAAGTGAACCGTGTATAGGTGCAAACCATTTTCTTTTTTTTGTTAAATTCAAGTTTATTGGTTTTTCCAGTATTACAGAGCAAGAAGCATTATAGATATCAGGCAAACATTAAGAGGTATACACACTTGTACAAGAATATAACACTTCTTACTCCCCTTCCCACCCACCACCCTCTTTATTCCCTCCCCCCCCCCACAGGAAATGGATGGATAGGTACCTTGACAATATCTAAAGCAACATGGTCATAGGCGGATTCCAGTCTCAAACTTTACCACCATCTTAAACCAGTCTACTTGGATGACTGGATCCATGTGTGACAATAATGTAAGGTGTGTAGTTGTTCCCAAGTGGACACATACTAGGGGAGGCAATGCCTCCTACATGCTCCTATCTTTTCCATGTTCAAACTGATCAGCAATTCCTTCATCCATTCAGCATAGGTTATTAGGAGATCATCCATCCAGCGTTTTAATACTTCCTTTTTAAGGGAGGAAGATATTATTGCCATATAAAATCTCCTAGCCTTTACCTTAACATTAGAATAGTCTCCCAGTAAACACACCTCGGGAGTGAAGTGCCAGTCAATTACAAGCAAAGGATCTGCTTTTGATTTGATCTTTTCCCAGAATTCTTTTGTTGACGGACACTCCCAAAAGATATGATATAACGACCCTTCCTTTTGATGGCATCTGTTACATAGAGGGTCAGAAATATGACCAATTTTATATAGTTTGATTGGGGTCCGTAACAGAGTATTTAAAATTTGAAACTGCATTACCCTTAATCTATCCCAGGTTATATATCTATAAGTGTGTTGCCAGATGACCTCCCAATTTCTATCTTGATCCTTGAATTGAGCAGACCAGTAATGAGGCTTACAAGTAAGATCCGCATATGCTTGATTGAACAAGAGACTATATAGTTTGGACACTACGTGAGGTTCAAACACACCTTGCTAAATAGACTCAAAGAATGTGCCAGCAGCACTTTTACTTCTAAGTTTGTCCTGTAATTTTACCACCAAGTGTCTCAACTGGAGGATCTTGAATGTCTGATTAGGCCGGATTTGATATTTAGTAATAATAGCTGCAGTCGGAAGACATTTTCCATCCTGTAAAAGGTCGTTAACCTTAAGGCCCTGTAATTGAGGTATCCAATAGTTTAAAATCGTTTTCACACCAATTTTTAAATTAGGATTTTGACACAATGGTTGGTATCTGTCCTTACTAGGCAAGTGCCTTAATAAGGAGCATAATTGAGTATGAATTCTTAAGGAAACCTTTATTGGAGTAGACGCCAGTTTTGAGGGGAGAGCCTTCATTGTAGTATACAGATGGGAGATTGGATCAAGACCAGCTGCCCTAATCAGTTCAATTTCTAGTTTGACCCCGGATGGAACATAGAACAAAGTGCTTTCCATTGTGGGAGACATCATCCATTTAAGATACTTGCTGGCGCTACTTGCCCAGTAATATGACCTAGATGTGGCAACCTTAAGCCCGCTTTCTGTCTGGGAGCCACCCATTTGTGGTAAGCTCTATGGGGAGTTTTCCCTTGCCATTTAAAATCTGAGATTATGGAGTGTACCTTCTTGTACCATTTGACTGATAACCAGAGATTAAGCATATTAAGAGGGTAGACCATCCTTGGTAATACATTCACTTTAATTATGTTGATTCATCCCCAAAGAGATATTAGGAGCCTGCACCATCTTAATAAGTCCTGTTGGACTGTAGTACTAATTGAATCTAGGTTTAATTTCACCATTTTGGAGTCTTCTCCTTGCCCAAACAATTCCTATGTACTTAAGGGTATGAGGACTCCACTGCAATCCTAGTTCTGTCACTTAGGTCCTATATATTCTCGAGTTAAGCAGGAATACCAGGGTTTTCCCAACATTAATTTTGTAATTAGACATTTTATTATAGTTTCCTATAGGTTCGAGCACATTTGGTGTAGTTTGCCTAGGATGGGTCAAGTGCAGAAGAATATCGTCCACATAAGCAGATGCCTTAAATTCTTGTATGCCTATCACAATTCCTTGAACCTTCGGATCTTGTCTAATTTTGGCAAGGAGGGGCTCCAAATAAAGGTTGAAGAGAAGGGGAGACAGGGGGCACCCTTGTCTGGTCCCCGAGAATAGGGAAAATCCGGCAGATAAAACTCCATTACAGTATATTCTTGCACTCGGTTGATTGTATAGGGAGAACACACTATTAATGAAGGGAAGGGCCAATCTGAATTTCTCCATAGCCAATGATAGGAATTGCCAATCCACCCTATCAAACACCTTCTCCGCATCCAGCGACATCAATCCAAATGGAACATTGGAATCCCTGGAAGCCGAGAAATCATGACACAACTTGCACATATGGTCAGAGGCCATCCTACCAGTCATGAAGCTGACTTGATCATTATGTATTAATAAGGGCATAACCACTGCTAAATGAGCCACCAAAATTTTAGCCAAGATCTTGACATCATAATTCTTATCTGGGTCCTTCCCTTCTTTGGGAATAACCACAATAAGAGCTTCAAAAATATGTTTATCTACCCTTTCCAAGTTAAGTATACTGAAAAACAATATGCTTAATCCTGGGACAAGTTGCTCAGCGAAACATTTATAAAAATTTGAGGTAAACCCTTCCGGGCCTTGAGCCTTATCCGGGGGAAAGGACTGAATTGCTTTTAGTATTTCTAATTCCGAGATGGGGAGGAGAGTCCATCCCTCAATTCCATTGGAACCGATGGTAATTGGTGGAGGACAAATATTTCACCACCTCCTCCTTTTCTGGATGAGAATTCATAAGACTATACAAATCCCTATAAAAGTGTTTGAATTCAAGAACTATCTCTTGGGGAAGAACCTTAGTTGTTCCATCCTGCTGGGATGTAATGCTTTAAATAATTTTAGAAGATTCCACTGCACTTAGTTGCATGGTCAATAAATGACCAGATCTTTCCCCTTGATTTAAATACAAATCCTTTGTTTTGATGATAGCATATTCTGCTTTCTCTCATAGACTTTCCGCATATTGATTCCATAATCCTATCAACCTTTTCCTAATTTTAGCTGGGGTATTCATCGAGAGAGTACATTCTATTTCCCCAATTTGAGTTAACAATTGTCTGGCTCTGCTGTCCCTGTGTGTTTTTCTCTCCACTGCAAGTTTAATTAATTCTCCTCTTAGGACGCATTTCAAGGCTCCCCATTCAACATCCCCTTTACCTGTAGAATTAAAACGTTATTTTTCATATTGTATGATTCTCTGAATAATGCTAGTTTTAATTTGCTTTGAGTGCAATAATTGGTTATTGAGTTTCCAGATAGTTTGCCTAGGGAGATTAGGAGAGAGATCTAACAAACATCTAACCATGGAATGATCTGAAATAACTCCAGGGATTATTGTACAATCCAATACTCCTGGGAACATTGTCTGGCTAAACAGAAAATAATCTATCCTAGATCTAGATTTATGCACTTCAGATGTAAATGTAAACTCCCTAAGTACCGGATGGAACACCCTCCAGGGATCACATAGACCAGCATTATCGGACAGTTCTCTTATGGCTGTTTGAGTTGGGGATAACCCTGCTCTTTTTTTCCCATCCTTGTCCAGCTCTGGGGTAAAAGGTAAATTCCAATCTCCTCCCAAAATTATCAGGAGATGGGCAAAAGGGGACAGGATCTTGAATAGTTCTACAAAAAAGCTTGGTGTATCTACATTAGGGCTGTATACATTCCCAATTACCACCCTCGTCCTAAACAAAAGACTTTGAATAAGAAGATAACAGCAACTGGGGCCCTTAATAGTCTGTTCACAGACAAAAGGAATAGCTCTTGCTATTAAAATAACAACTCCTCTACTAGTCGTGGTATCTCCAGCCATGTAAACTTGTCCCACAAATTGGCATCTAAAAAGCTGAGTCTCTAATTCCAGCATATGCGTTTCCTGTAAACAAATAATCCATCCCTTTTGTGTTTGCAAATGTTTAAGGACTTTATATCTTTTTGTCTCATGCCTAGCCCTTTAATATTCCACATAATAAACTCATAAGGACTACCCATTATACCTGTAAAAAGTGTACAAAAGTGATGTGATGACCCTCAAATAACTACACACTACACCCCAATAAAAGAGATCCACCAGTGATAACAGGTTGCAACTTCCATTACCCTGCATTGGTTGCTTTTCTCACCCCCTTCCATATCTCCCATCCTTTCCTATTTTCCCTCTCAACTAACTTCCCAAATCCCCAAACACTAACAGAACGGTTACCCCAAAATCTAGTCCAAAAATCCTTAGCCCCCCTCCCCCCAACAAAAACACTTTTTGGTCCATGACCTCTAAGTTCCAACTTTCCAGACCTCACTCCATGCCCTCCCGCCTCATAAAAACAGACAATAATAGAATCAAATTCCCCATAAACTAACATATATAAGATCCAGGCTATTAACTGCTCTATTAGCTATCCCCATTTCTGAAATTTGGTCTTTCCCCTGGGGAAGCCCAAACGTAAAGAAAATAAATTTCTCTAGATTCCCCTAACAAAGGGGGTTCCCCATTTGATAAGGGTATAAAAATGAGAATGAACCAAATTGGAGTCTGTGTCGGAGATCTAAAGTAACAGTTCAGTGGTATGCAATTGTAGCGGGCAGTTATAGTCACTGTGGACCGCACTCAAACTCATAATTGGAACCGGAGGTCCCTTTTCAAGTAACCTTACCAAATCTCTATGAACATTATGATCCCTTCTAAATGAAATTGCCCATACAAAAAGCCTGCCACGTAAACTATTAATTAAACATGTAACTTATTATGCCCAAAAAATGGGTCATGTCTTGAGACACTAAACAACCTCCACTAGAATGTATTAAATTGACAGTAAGTCTCTTATATACTACAATTACATAGAGTGTACCCAAGTAGCAGTGTCAAATCATGGAGAAAACCAACACATGTACAAATGAAAAGGAAAGGGAGGATGATGATCGATTCTTGAAATCTTGAAGCTCCAGCTGAAGATCGAACTGTACTCAGTTTCAATAACCAAAGGGAACAGGATCCCTCTAGCAGCAGCACATAGTCTGTAGTAAAATATAACAGTAATGTATACTTCCACAGAGCCAGTCCTTCTGCCAAATGAGACCATGTCCTGATTCAGTTTACCATTAGATCTCCCCATTCTGTCTCCAGAATTGAACAAGAAAAGAGCAAAGAGAAGGAGAATAATATATGAGATGCTCCTATAGTTCCAGAGCTCTACTAAACTAGATACCAGTTCAGACTCTCACGTATATTATAGGGTACACAGTACTTTAAACTGAAGCACAAGGGTGAAACAACGTCATCCACCTTGGAGTAGACAAAAACTGATTTTCCATGAATAATTTGGGGCACAACAGCAAGTTAGTTCTTTTCAGCCCTGTTTAAACAAATCGGGCAGTGCTGTTTTCAGACCAGCTGTAGCCGCTTGCGCATCTTCAGACATAACCCAGCCACCAGGCAACAACACTTGTAATTTCGCTGGATAGTCCATGTGAAATCAGGTACTGAAGGCAATCAGTTTAACCACTATAGGGTGGAATTCTGCTAGCTTTTGCTGAATGGAGAGTGGAAGGTCTTGAGTTATTCTCAATGTGGCTCCTTCCCAATTAATTTCTTTTAGCTCTTTAATCTTCAGGAGTGCATGTTGCCTTTTTTGATAATTTAAGAAATGGGAAATAAAAGTGCGAGGTGGTGCGTTTGGAGGTGGCATCGTTCTCAGAGCCCTATGAACCCTCTCGATCGTATAATTAGCTCTGAATGGAGTTGGGCCTGCTATTTTAGGCAAAAACTTCTGAATAAATAAAATTGAGTTAGTACCCTCATCCTTTTCTGGTAGGCCAATGATGATAACATTATTGCACCTGCTTCTACACTCCAAATCTTCTATTTTGGTTTTCATTCTGTTGATCTTTTGCCTTAGTGCCACAGTCTCCAACTGTTGTGCAGTAAGATGATTTTCAACTGAGGTAATTCTGGCCTCGCAGTCTCCAGTTCTTCTGGACAGGTCCGCTAAAGCTTGAGTGACTAATTTTAACTCTTCTGTAGCTGAAAAGAGTTCTGCATGAAATGGTTTAAATTCAGCAAGAAATTGTGCTAATGTTAGAGGTTCGTTTGCATTGGTAGCAGTCTCAGTTTCGGAGTCTCCGGTGATTAGCGAGGCCCTGACTTTTTTCGGGGCCTTCACAGGGGTGGCTGGCAGGGTATGTCTAGGCTGCATTTTACACATGTCCACATCCATTTACTGCTGAAATTATGGAGAGATGTTCCAGGTATCTTCAGACAAGATATAGGAGTGAAGATCGTGAAATCTTGGTCGTCTAAAACTCTAAAATGTTCCAAAATTGGGGCTGGTGGCTGGAGCTACCAGGTCGGGCTGCTATTCAGGAACTTGCATCATGTGACCCCCCCAGGTGCAAACCATTTTCAAAACCATGGTAATATCCCCATATTTACAAGGTTTATGCACAGTTTTCAAACACGGTTTGAAAATGTTACAAGGGTGGACGCAACCCATGTTAAGCAACTCTTAACATTTTTTAAGTGCTTTAAATATTTTAAGGGCACCAGTGTAGATAGGGCCACAGAGATGTTTGATCTGGCATCATCCAGCAGGGAATGGAGACACAGGCCTCTTGACAAAATGGGTATCATACCCCTAAGCGCTGAGGCTGATTTCTGTATATGGGAGCCTCTGGGTGAAAATGTTCTCTATGTGCACATGCCATAACGATTTTTGTAAGTATTAATTATACATAGTACAAAGACTTCATTTTCCACATAAGCCTGGAGAGCTGGTTGTTCTTACATACTTTATTATTCATTTTCCAGCACCCAGTTTTGCCGATAGCACTGCCTTTTGGGGAATGGAGAAACGCACTATAGCTCAGAGGTGATAAATTCAGGAGTAATATTTCAAGGCACATTTTCTCCTAGGGGCAGTGAACCTGTGAAATAGCCAAGCAGTAAAGACTGTTTATCAGTAGACAGTGCAAGCCTTCAAGGTAAGCCTGGGTAAATTTCTGTTTCCTTGAAGAATTAATGGGTATCCAGCATTGTAGAGTGAGTAGGGGATCCCACTGAATTAATACATGTTTGCATGTAATTTTTTCCTTTTTCATGCTTGCTTATGAAAAAGGTGGGGGATATGATGGACCTAGAGTCCTTTCCAATCTTAAATTACTA
This sequence comes from Neoceratodus forsteri, assembly GCA_016271365.2. Taxonomy (NCBI): domain Eukaryota; kingdom Metazoa; phylum Chordata; order Ceratodontiformes; family Ceratodontidae; genus Neoceratodus; species Neoceratodus forsteri. The sequence continues at coordinate 338,783,125 of CM057454.1, read as the reverse complement.
AGTGATGATGTAAACATACCCATCTGCTGAATGTTATCAATACCCTTGAAGATGTGGAAGACTGTCATGTCCCCCACAGCCTTCTTTTCACCAGGGTGAACATGTTAAGGACCACTCTCCTCATTGCATTTGTTTTTCACACACTAATCATTTAGGTGGTCCACAACACAATTCTATACACGGTATCCTAGAGTACTTTACACTCCATGAACAGCTCCAAAAAGAAGTGAGGAGGAAGTGAGACCGGGGAATGGTAAGAAGATCGCAGAGAGGCTAAGCACAGAGGAAGAAAGAGGTGGTTAAGCACAGTTAGGATATGGTATGTGATGTGCTGAAGGTCACACAATGAGTAACAGGTGCTGGGACTCAAACCTGGGTTTCCAGGTTCACAGGTCTGTGCTCTAACCACAAGGCTAGAATGCCTCTCAACAGGAATACATTGCCTCACAGGTCAGTCCTTTTGCATGATGTATATAATGGATTCTTCACTGCAACTATGACAATAAAGGTAGTTATTACAGTGTATACAATGTGCATATCATAAGCATTTTTAAAATTAAACACGTATAAATTATAAAGGTATAAAATGCTTTTAAAACATCCAACCTGTCCAAGTACGAAATCTTGTTTTGATTTGACGATGACGTCAGAAAAAATCTAGTCAGGTCAGAGTGATGAAGTTGTGATTTGTGTTATAAAGTTAAGGAGCCTCAATATCATGATGTGACTAGTAGAGATGCTTGGATAGCTCAATATCTGACCTGTACAGAATCTGAAAGCTTGTCAGACAATTCAGTTAACTCCAGCTCCAATCCGATTGTGAATCAGATTATTGTATCAGATCCAAAGTCCATATCCAATGAAATTATTTTCCCAATATAACCTGTACGTGTACAGGAAAAATGCAAAGTTAATTCTTAAAATACTATATGCAGTCGTACCTTTGCAATCTGCACACTGTAATAAGCACTTTATAATGGTTGAATATGGCTGCTGTCTTTGAATACATTATTTTCACCTAACTGAATATCACCACAGTGCTGCATGCTGCTGCTTGGATATGGCTAGACAGTTCTTGTGCATTCATATAGTGCTTGTGAGGTTAAATCAGTATTAGGGCAGGCCAGCCTACTGTAACATGCACTGGATCTATTGCAGGATGCATGGAGCTACTGTTGTTGTGAGCTCAAGCTCCTTGTCACCTGATGACTCTTTCCTGGGCCCTATGTGCCCCATATCCTGGCCTTGCCATCCTTGGGCTGGGGCACGCTACATGGCTGTATTCCACTCTTTCACTTGACTTTCCTATCCCTGTACCAGTCATGCTGCAGGGCCATGCACCACACCTAGTTTATTTGGACCTTCTGCCTGGTTTGGGTCCTCAGCCTGCTGCTTCACCCTTTCTTTTTCATCTACCAGCCTACCAAAGTGGTCATCATGGCCCTCTGCTCAGGGCTCAAAACTGTATTATGTAATTCATACCGGACTATGCCCTCCTTATTGTGTTACCTACCCCAGCATTTGCTTTCCTTGTCAAGCTCTTCATACTTTCTACCCAGATGACTGCCCTCCTCCTCATTCTACCTATCTCCTTCCCTAGCTACCCATGATTCACCTTCCTCATTATACCATCAACTCCTGGAAAAATGACCTTCTGATTCAGTTCCCATCTTCTACACATCTGCTCCTGCCCTTCAAGGGCATTCTCACTTGTCCCTAAAGGGTGCATCTAGTCAGGCCTTTTTCTCATGGATTCTGTTCTAATGATGTCCCAGTGTGCCTTGCCACTGAAGGGTTTCACTCCAACCTTACTGTGAGCCTTGTTCTGAAGGGAGAGCATTTTATCTTCCTTCTTCTCAGGGTTCCTTCTGTAATTACATAATTCCTTTGGCATTGGCTTTGGCTTCATAGCACATTTCCAGGTACAGGGTCCTTCCACATTGGGTTCCTTTAGTTAAATGGCCAGCTATGCAACAACGTCAATAAGATGGGAGTCTTTTGACAGAAGGTGAGACACTCCAGACAAAATTTTCAAAGAGCAAGTGTAATAATTCAGACACAGCCCCATACTCCGCATTTGAAAGTTAGACCACCCAAGAGATGGTCTAATTTTGGGGTGCATTTTCTGCAACTTGCATCACAGAAACTGATGCATGTATTAATACATGATGCATGCATCAGTTTTGTACCACAAAGCAGGCAAAATTTTGCAAATTTCTCCAAACCTTGGAAAGTAGCATTTAAAGGTTTTATACACATTCGGCATAATGCAGGTAGTCTCCGAAATATGGCCATGCACCTGCACCAAGCCCTTTGAAAGTCCTTCTCCATCCTTTATTTGAAGCACCGTGTCTAATATCTTCTTCATAAATAATTAGCAATCTTCCACCTAGAGGGATGGTTACAGCCCCCCCCCCCTTGGAGTCTCAAAGTGCTGGGGTTTGTTTTGTTAGCTCCATTTTCACTATCACATGTTCATTTGGGTATATCCCTATCTTTTGAGCTGGGACAATAAATTGATTTGTCTCTGCCTGTGAAGTGTGCAACTTTTTTGGTTTTAGAAATGTCGACCAAAGTATTATACTTGATACTTATACCTGGTACTAAAACAGAAGGCTAACTACCCATCGTGTCTGTTTCCTGCATCAACAGGACCACTTTTCCTTTTGGTTCGGTAGTAGATATGTTATCTAGTTCATCCTTGAATATGGCTGTTTTTTATTCTACTATTCCTTTTGGGAGCACATTCCATAATCTCCAGCTCTCTGGGTAAAAAACCCTCTTGTACCATTCTTTACTGAATTACAGGTATCTAGTTGTATTTGCTTATTGTGACTTCTCAAATGAATGTCCTTTTTCTGTGTTTGTATACCCATATTCTCCATTAGTTCTTGATCATTGATTATTTTAAGCATCTGTAGAATGTGCCCTCTTGTTCTTCATTTTTCTAGGCTATATATTCCTAGCCTATTCAGCATTCATCATATGGTAGATTTATCAGCCTTGGTATGATCTTTGTTACCCTATGCTGCATTCTTTCAGTGTTGTTTATATCTCTTCTAAGATATGTATTCCATAGTTGTGACCCATAATCTAGGTAATGACTTATATAGGTCCATAAACTGGCATTATACATTGTTCTTTTCTATTCACAAATGTCCTCTTAATGCATCCTAATAGTCTATTGCAGGTATGTATGACATTGTTACAGTGCTTACTGAATTTGAGATCTTTACTGATCAGCATACCCAAGTCTTTTTTACTTTCAGCTACCTTTAAAGCATTATTGTTTAGTGTATATGTGTGATTTTTGTTTACTGATCTTTTTGTTTACTGATCCTGTGTGCATTACTACACATTTATCTCTACTGAATGACATACCATTTTTGATTTGCCATTGCTTAATTTTTGCTGATCTTCTCATCTGTATCTACCAGTACTCACAGTCTGGTATCATTAGCATACATGACTACCCAGCTGTCTACTCCTTCACTGAGGTCATTAATAAATATTAAAAACCGAGCTGGGTCCAACACTGACCCCTGCTGCACCCCACTAGTCACCTCAGCCAGCTGTGAAAGTGTTCCCTTAATTTTTATTCTCTGTGTTCTGTTATGTAGCCAGTTTACTATCCATTTAACTATTTTGATGTATATATCCATATTTATGAGTTTTTGACAAGTATACTGTGTGGAACTTTATTGAATACCTTTTGAAAGTCCATATATATTACATCTAATGGGATGCTATTATTAATATTCTGATTTACCTTTTCGTAAACACCAGTGTACATGATCCATTTTTTTAATCCATGCTGTGTTATGTCTAATGCATTTTTGGTCTTGATTTTTCTGAAGTTTCCTCCACAGAAAGGATGAGAAAAGTCAGCCATTAGAAAACGTGGTTCTGCTATGAGTCAGGCCCCTGTTTCCAGTTCAGTTTCAATGATTCAACTGAGGTCACTTCAGTACCATGGTATGGAGGTCTAGCAGGCTCACACAGGAGTGTGTAGTATCCTTAATACCTCCTCTCTACACCCTAGTCACCCCCCTCCCCAGTTCCCCCAGACACTTTTATAAAAATGTTGACTCTTGGCACTGTGCCAGTAGCAGACAACATCATTTTAGAGAACCCCCTCCCTAACCTAATTCCTCTAGTCCCCAACCCTTTATGTTTTGGTTGCTGCTTCCCCTCCTGACTCCCATCCTTGATTTTGAGGGGAGTAGAAGAATATTCTGTTTAGCTCAAGTCACTGCCTCCCACACCCCACCTGCTCCATTTCCTCTCAGTTTGTCGATGGAGTGAGCAGTCATGCAATTGGTAGGAGGGGGGTAGAGCAGTAACTCTATTAGTGATACTTATCAGACTTATTAGACTGACCCAGACCCTCCTATTTGAATATCTACCCACTCCATTGAGCAACTATGTGGAAACAGAGCTGTAGTGCTGTGGGAGGGAGTGACTAAGCTAGCCATAATTTTCTACTACTGTCCCCTGGAAAGCAAAGGTCTGGAGGGTCACTTAGTAAACACAAAGGTTCAGGGGCTGGATTGGGGTGGGTAGATAGTCTAAAATGATGCTGTCAGCTATTTGGACTGTGCCTGTAGCCAACATTTGGCTGCAAGATATAAAAGCGTCTGGGGGAAGGGAGAAGGGTGGGAAGTGTCAGGGGTTGAGAAGGGTTGACCATGGGACTAGTCCAGGCCACCTTGGTAGAAATAGTTGCTTTTTGCTAACACAGTAATTGTTATTTGAAGTGCTGAACTGCAGAGGCAGAGGTGGGACACTTCGCACTTGTTTTGATGATGTCAAAAGTGTCCATTTTTAGTCGGTATATGAAGGCCCCCTTGGCATCAGCTCATCCTTATTACTCAAGGGGTTTTTCCTTTCCTGGACCAAAATGGCTGCAGCTCCAAGTAACAGCTGAGTCACCGACAAACAACATCTCACAAAACATTTCTCTGCTCAACTGCCTCCAGTTGTCAAGGAGAAACACAAAATTAAGTGTCAAAATGATTTAATTAACTTAATTCAATAACTATTTGTGGTTGAACCCCATAAACGTTTCACACCAAATGCACTTTATTAAGGGGTAACATGCTCCCTAATGGTGATAATTTTATAGTACAGAGTTTAAAGTAACAGGATGTCAAAAATAAAATGCACTTATGCAAATGCTAATCCTAACATAATGATGAGTGCTCACCAAAAAAGTGACACGTATGGCATTAAAACCTTGCACTATTAAAAACACAGAAATTCATATATTAAATTGCATAAACATCACAGGCATAAATGAAACATTATTTATACATGTAGACACCAATTAGTTTAAAATGAAAAAAAGCCTGTATAATATACTATTTGCAATGTAGAATCTAGGATGCATATCAAAAACAGACTATCAATATTTTTTTTTTTTTATTTTAGTCTTCAGTAACTGGGCAAGGCCCACTAGGCACAAGTACCTGTTTTCAGAGGTGACCTGGGAGCACTGGGTGGTTAAGTTACTTGTTCAGAGTCACACAGTATGTAAGTGGAGGTTGTGAGAATCAAACCAAGGTCTGGTCTTCTGGATGTACCAAGCTCATTCACAGCTCACTACTCTAACCTCTAAGCTATACTGCCAGTCCAATTCAGAAGGTATTATGAATTAAAGGTAAGCCCTTAAATCAATCTTTTAATCCTGTTACAGTCCTTTCCGATTTCTTCTAGTGGCTTCTGATCTTTAGCCTTGTACATCACAGGGCAATGCTACAACCAAATAAGAGGCTGCTCAGGAGACCTTTTGCTAGTGCATAACCACAAAGGCCAAGGTGCATACAAAAAAAGGCACTGTGCTCACCACTCAAAAGAAAAAATGTCCAAACTTGCTGTTAAAGTTGCAATGCAAACAGGCAGTGTATTACAGAAACACACTTAGATGTGAAATACCAGGACCAGTGTGGAAAATGCCCTCAACATTTCACTCCATGAACGTTTTCAAGGGTAGACAGTGTCACAATCCCACTCAGAAGGTCAGGCCTCGACTCTCAAAGTGCCAACCTCTGAGCATAGAATTGTGAACAGTTAACAGAATGAGGTAACCCTCTTGTCTGTTTTGTGGGTTTGAGTCACCTTTGTCTCAAGTTCTGGAGGGATTCAAACTGATGACCTCTTGTTACCATACCCAGTTGTCAGGCTCAGATAATTCTGTCTTCAGGGGACCAGATATCTTTGTCTATGGGCACCTAACCAGGTATTACAAGATGAACCCTTAGAACTCTATGCAAGACCTAGAGAACTCTTATCTGTTTCCCAGTTTGGTACCATAATAAGCTCATGCACAGTGTCAACTGTAACCATCACTTATAAAATTAACTCTTCACTTATAAAAAAAAGAAGTTTCAAGGCACGCCAGGCAGTTTCTGGTTTTAAAATATATGTCTTTACTTTAAAATAGATAAAAATAGGAAAACAGTAGATACAGAACAAGATATCCCAACACATACAGTCTTAAAAACAAAACATGTTTAAAAGTGCAAATTCCTACAACCCATACACTCAGACTGGTCTAATCTAATGTATCCTTACTTTCTTAATCTTTCAGTGCTTTGATGTTCCTCTTTCTCAGTCAGAAAATGAATGTCTCAGTGAAAGGTCTGCTCACTATACTTATAAGCAGTCTTGAGCCAGCCTTCTCTCTGAGGTCATCTAACTCCACCTTGGTGTATTAAAATTTATATTTTATAACACAGGATGTCCTAATAAGATTTTTTACAAAAATAGGTGACATCAGTGAATCTCCTCTCTTCATGTGACTTCACCCAAACCAGTCTGTGATCTGTTTCACACAGACATCAAAGTCTCTTTGATGTAATTCACTGGATACCCCAAGCAAATGCATATTGGACTTCCCAATTTAGTCTGGGACCTGCTTCACACAGACATCAAAGTCTCTTTGATGTAATTCACTGGATACCCCAAGCAGATGCATATTGGACTTCCCAATTTAGTATGGGACCTGCATCACACAGACATCAAAGTCTCTTTGATGTAATTAGCTAGCTTCTTTGGAAGACACCCCAACACATGCATATGGCCCTTTCCTCATGACACCTAGTGCAAATCAAATGATTTCCCTGAAGGCATTATAAAATGGATATATTGGTTCCTGGCTTCAAAGCAAATTGACAAGGTAATTGCATCTCAGATACCTGTAGTTTTAACCTATGTCCTGTCCTTTGAACTTATACCTGGGGGACTGTGATGTGTCAGTTTCAGCAAGACAGTAGTTTCTCCTGACAGACACTCCCCTACATATTTTATATTGCAGAAAAAATATCATATAGTAATCAGAACTAGCTGTCCACATGCCACAGACAGCCCCTACTGTTTATCTGTATGTATACATTCTCTATGATCAGATTATGTAACAAATTTAAAGTGACAGTGCAAACAATAATACAATAGAAAAGATCTGACCATTGCTGGACATACAGATATCATGGAGGGGATTTTAAAATAATCCCTACACAAGAAGTAGAGGCACTCCATCAGTCAGATTGAAATGATGAAGGGACTGACTGTGTGGATATTGAATCCATCACTAAGCAGCAGGATGCAGTGCAGAGAAAGAAACCATCTACCTTCATGCCACCTACATGCAGAGCAGTGAATGTATTTCAAATGCTGTGTGAGTAGGATCTTAAAGAACCAGCCATTCAAGAATTTCACCCCAAGTATGTAAATGTGTCTGCAGAAAAATGCAAGTCCTTTGATAATTTGAAAAAGAGCTTGGATATTACTATTAAGCTGGCAGATAAAGGGGGAAGGGCGGGGTCACTGACACCCAGAACTATACTGCAGAAGTTAAAATGCAACTGGCAAGCATTGCTTTTTATAGACCTGTGGGACATGAACCCACACTCCCCCTAAGAAGAAAGCAAATAAATTTCTGGAGTGGGCATACAGCACAGATCTCATTAACAAAGAGGAAATAATATTTTTGACTACAGAATACCCTTTGAGACCTCAGATGTTTATATTGCCCAAGTTGCACAAAACCTTAATAGATGGTGGAGAGCTGTTATTGTGTGCAAGACAAACCTGAGCCATTAGATACACCAAATGAAGTGCTGTGCTTTTGTAATGTTGTGATTTTAAACTGTTTACTGTAAATACCTATTGAGCCCTGTTCCCTATCCAGGAAACAGGAAGAGGGGTGTAAACTGTAGTTCATCAACTACCCCTGGCGAACTACATGCCCAAACAGGAGCTTTTGTTTTTTACATTCCAGCATTTGGGTTTATCATTAGTGCTCAGTGTAGCACTGTACAGCTGGTTTTGGGGAAAAATCATAGTGAAAACCTAAAAACTGTACAGCTAGGAAGCTGTGACCTTTGCACTACTTCCAGGTCATCCACACACATTTAAGCTGCCCTGCTGTCAGTGGGTGAGCGTGGAGAGCTGTTATTGTGTGCAAGATAAACCTGGGCCATTAGATACACCAAATGAAGTGCTTTGCTATTGTATTTTTGTGATTTTAAACTGTTTACTGTAAATACCTATTGAGCCCTGTTCTTTATCCAGGAAACAGGAAGAGGGATGTAAACTGTAGTCCATCAACTACCCCTGGAGAACTACATGTCTAAACAGGAGCTTTTTGTTTTTCACATTCCAGCATTTGGGTATATCAGTAGTGCTCAGTGTAGGGCTGTACAGCTGGATTGGAAGAAAAATCATAGTGAAAACCTAAAAGCTGTACAGCTAGGAAGCTGTGACCTTTGCACTACTTCTGGGTCATCCATGCACATTTAAACTGCCCTGCTATGAGCAGGGTGAGCGCGGGCAGGGTGTGTGTCTTCACGCACACGGAGATGCACACAGAGACATGCGTGTCTGCGCGTGTTATGCATGTTGAGTGGGTTAAGAGGGGATAATACCTATTTACAACATGTGAAACTCATTTTTAGCAGATATTAGTAAGTACTTATTGTACTATTTAACTTATATTGTGATATGGATTTGACTCAGTTACTAAAAGACAAAATGGGGACACAGTATGTTGAATGTGACATGTTCTTGTTTTCTGAGGTACCTGTGTTAGAGAGTTCTTTTGTGTGTTTAAAATGCAAGCAAAGTAAAAAGATGAAAGCAGAGTTATGTCTGTTTAATACAAGATTAAAAGCTTTAGAAATAAGTAAGGACAAGGTTTAATTCAGAGAATACATAGTGGAGAGTTAGCCATGGACCATATTGAGATTCCTGGGGACAAAACACAGGGGGAGCAAATTCCATTTTCAGGTTCCATACATAACCCATTATACCACAAAATGATTAGTCATGAAGTGGAACCAAATCCCAGTGAACCGCCTAACATCTTAGCTGGTAGAAAAAGAATTTGGGAAATAAAACTCAGGAGCAATCTGATGTAGATTGGTATGAAGTACAGTATAGACGACCAGCCAAAAAAAAAAAGAAGTAGAAAGGCAGAAGCTTTAACTTACTACTGTACAACACTTTCAACCCAATAACAGTGGAAACAGAAGAAGAGACTACCTTTTCAACACGTCTAGTATCACAAATAAGCAAGCACATTGAAATAGAAAACAATGTAGAAAGTACACTGGGTCAAAATTAATTAGATACCCCTACATTGCACACTCAAATGACTAAACAAAACTTAAGAACCCAAGAACAAGAAATGGAACATAACTGCCCAGCCATTAACAATAATGAACAGGAGGAGCATTTGATCATTACTGCCATTCCTAAACCAAAACAAATTTTCATACTTGGGGACTCCATCACCAAATTCACTGATAAACACACCACAAGGGATAATAAAGGGAATGTGACAACATGTAGCTACAGTGGAGCAACTATAGAAGACATTACTAAATTACTCCCAGGAATATTAAAAAATTGTACCGAACCAAAAACAGTGATGTTGCACATAAGAACAAACAACTTCAGTAAACAAGAGGTGGGAGAAGTCATAGGAAATACAGAAAAAGCAATTAAAATAATACAGGACTTAAATGCTACACAAATAATATCTGAGGTGCTCCCAGTGCCTAAGGCAACCTACAAAAGAACAAAAAACATTAAAGTGTTTAACAATTGGTTACACAGATGGAATTACAAAAACAATATATACTGCAAAAAAAACATGGGAAAGATTTGAAGGTGACCGCTCGCTGTTTGGGTATGATGGATTGCACTTAAGTAGGAAAGGACCAAGGGTACTAGGCTGTATCATTCATACAAACAATAAGACATGACGAGATATGGGTTATCTCCTGATACGAGCATGCCCAGGTGCGTTGTTAGGCACGAGGCGCTTGCACCGAGTGCCTTATGCACCTGGGAGTGCTCTTATCAGGAGATAACCCACACCTCGGAGTGTCTTATTGCACTTTTAAAATGGGTCCACCTGTAAAAAGGTTAATAAAAAAATGCACACAGTATACATAAAAACAGTAAAAAGAAAGGTCATATTTGTGGAAAAACACACAAAGTAATCCTTGTCATTGGCCTGGAATGTAGGTGTTTAGGGGTTGATGTATGTCTGTCTCTCCACCCCCCCCACCCAGCTACACACATTAACACACAAAATGTTATAGAATATGCTAATTTTTTTTTTACATTTCTTACTTCATGTCTCTGATTCTGCTCACTCAGCCTCAGAGAGGGAGCAGGACAGAGCATTTCCAACATCGGATGCTATATGATGTTTCAAGTCAATGGAACCGAGCGTTTCCAACACTGGATGCTGTGTGATATTTCTACCCCCTCCCCCCCAAGATTCACTAATCTTTTTTTGTTGGTGGTTTTTTGCCATCTTTTACTAGTACCGTTTTATTTACTTTCAGAATCCCGCTTGACTCTGAGTGAACGTGTCCATTTGCGGCTGCCATACAGTGCCACTTTGTTTTTTGCGGTGCGGTTTTTAAAAGGTAAATAATGGCAAAATTGGTGAAAGGTAAAACAATTTATTTAGGGCATTTTGGTCAGTTTGTTTACACATGCTATGAAAGACCTCGTGGAGGTGCGACTCTTGGCTTTAATTTGAAAGCCGTTTCTCATCACCATGACAATGACGCTCGGTGGATCGAAGGTGGCTTTTTTTAATTTCCTCTGCGGGTTCTCCTAACTTGCATGATAACAGATGTTAGAAATTTTCTTATACAGTGCTTTACTGTACTTGACTAGGTAGGGTTATGCAGGGCACTGGGTTGTGTTTACAGCATGGGGAGGTGGGGGGGTGACTGTTACTCAGCTCGGTTAGGCTCAGGCAGGTCCAGGTACTTTTGAAATGCAGACGTTCATAGTGTGAGGAACAGTGATTTACACTGTGAAGCATCATGACTGGCTGAAGAGGTGCCGGTCAGCACAATAAGACCTGATAAGGACATGGCCAGAGGCACCTCTCAGCCAATCAGAATGCAGAATTCTCCAGACCCATATGATAAAGTGCATTAAACCAATCAAAAAACTAAGAAATATGGGGCAAGGGGGAAGCAACAATAACAATAAAAACATCAATAACAGAACAAAAAACATACAGAAACAGTTGTCAAACATAACACTACAAAATAGGACAGGTTTTCACAATTCTAGTTCAGGTCTGTCTATTATACTAACTAATGCCAGAAGTTTGCACGGTACTAAATTGGAGGAACTTCAATTAATATTAAATAGAGATAAAATAGACATTGCTGCTGTTACTGAAACCTGGTGGAATGACAAATCTGAATGGATTATAAATATACCTGGTTATACCACTTTTTACAAAAATAGAAAAGATAAAATAAGGGGAGGTGTAGCATTATTTATAAAAAATAATATTAAAGCAAAATATACCACAGACCAACAAGAAGAAAAAATTACTCACCTTAGTAATGTTGTTTCTTCTAATGGAGTCTTGCTATATTATGACAATTGCAGTATTACTGCAGGTTAGAACTGCTCCGGAGGTGAAATAGTTAACTTTCCATGCAGGCATGGAACTTAGAGCGTGAGCTCGGTTGAAAACTCTGTCTGTTGTGCTTCAAACGCAAACTGTCAGATCTTTACGAGCTAAAACTCACTAAGGTTCTGTGTGGAAGCTGTAAACCTACACTAGCCAACTGGCTACTAACATAAACACTCATTTTGGCCTAAAACAAAGACTCAATTCAGGAGACCCAAAATGCAAAAACACAACACCAATTCACCCAAAAGGTAGGTGAAAAACAACAAGGTGGGCATCAAAAAGTGTCCAACCCTGTTACTGCCCACCCACATCCCCAAAACAGAGGTTCTGAGAGGGGCAGGCAGGAAGGAGGTCATAATATAGCAAGACTCCATTAGAAGAAACAACATTACTAAGGTGAGTAATTTTTTCTTCAAGCAACATGAAGTCTTGCTATATTATGACAATTACAGAACTACACAGCAGTACCCCCATGGAGAGGGACAGAACCTACCTAGGAAATAGGTCTGATGCGGCTAAAGCCAAACCAAGCATCACTCCTAGCCTGGATGTCCAGGGAGTAATGCTTGGTAAAAGTGTGAACTGTTTTCCAAGTAGCTGCTTGACATATTTCTAGAATAGGAATGTCTCTGGCAGCAGCCAGAGAAGCAGCTGTACCTCTGGTACAGTGAGCCCTCAGGCCTGAGGGGGGAACTTTACCCAACTTCTCATAGCAGAATTGGATACAAGAGACAATCCACCTGACAATGGATCTTTTAGTGGCTGGCTTCCCTTTATCAACTTCGCCATAGGTGAGGAACAGTTGAAGGGAGTCAAACCTATGACCCTTGGTACACTCTATGTAGTAACTAAGGGCTCTCTTCACACTCTAGGCTGTGCAACATCCTCTCCCCAGAGGAGGAGTGGTCAGTGAAGTACACTGGAAGTGAAATAGATTGATTAAGGTGGAAATCTGAAACCACCTTAGGCAGGAACTTTCTGTTAGTCTGAAGGACCACCTTATCTCTGTGAAAAGAGATAAACTCCTGCTCCACTGACAATGCTTGTAATTCACTTATGCGTCTGGCAGAGGTGATTGCTACCAAAAACACAGTTTTCCAAGTCAAGTACTTAAGCTCAGCTGAAGACAAAGGGCTCAAGGGGTTGCATAAGCTGAGCAATGCAAACATTAGATCCCAGGCAGGGGCAGGATCCCTGAATGGAGGTTGGTGTGAAACAACCCATTAAAAACTTGGAAAATACAGGATGAGCTGAAAGGAAGAGGATTTACCTGCTGAAATAAAAGCAGACACAGCTGCCAAGTGCACCTTCAGGGTAGCTGGTCTCAGCCCCAAAGAATTCAGGTGGACCGTATAATTCAGGACTGTGGGTAGATCAGCAGAGACTGGGGAAATATGCTTTTCTGAGCACCATATGGAAAACCTTTTCCATTTGGAATTGTAAGTAGCCCTGGTGGAAGGCTTCCTTGCAGCCTTCAATATATCCATTACACCTTAGGAAAGGTGTAAATCAGCAAACTCTAACTCTTCAAGAACCAAGCCTTAAGATTGAGAGATTTGAGATTCGGGTACCAGACCCTTCCCTAGGCACAGGTTAACAGATTGTGATTCCTGGGAAGGACAGGGAGGATGGACTGCTAAGGACAGCAGGAGTGGATACCAGGGCTGTCTGGCCCAATCCGAGCTATCAGAATGACTTTGCATGATTGGGATCTGATTTTGACTAGCACTTTGAACAGGAGAGGAAAGGGAGGGAAGGCATAAAAAACTTCCCTCCCAACTGAGGGCTAAGGCATCCAGTGGGAGTGAGCCCAACACTGGGGCCTGCAGCAAAAAGAGGAAGTTGGTGATTGTCTGGGGCTGCAAAAGATCTATCTGTGGTGCCCATCTGGCAAATACTACTCCCAAGACCAGGGATCCAGTGACCATTCGTGGTGGCCCTGGAAATCCTGCTGAGAGCATCTGCCAGGACATTGTCCTTGCCTGGGAGGTGAACTGCCATAAGGGAGGTGTTCAGGGAGTAAGCCAGAGACCACAACTTCATCGCTTCAGTGCACAAGGCCATAGACCGAGTGCCCCCTTGCTTGTTGATGTACCACATTGTAGTGGTGTTGTCTGTTCTGACCTGAATGCTCTTGTTCTGAACAGATTTGGAAAAAGCTTGAAGTGCTAGAAAAACTGCTCTGAGCTCCAACAGGTTGATGTGGAGCAGAGATTCCTGGGGAGATCACAGACCCTGGGTGGTGAGGTCGCCCATGTGAGCTCCCCAGCCCAAGAGGGATGCATCTACAGTAAGGATTAGAGAAAGAGACTGAGTGACAAAAGGAACCCCTTGTCTCAGGTTGCTCTGATCCTGCCACCACTGTAGGGCTTGGATCAGGGTTCGAGTTACTGGGATCAGCTTGGTAAGAGGATCCTTTCTTTGAGACCAAAAAGCTCTCAAATGGAACTGGATGTCCCTCATCTGAAATCTTGCTCCTTGCACAACTGCTGTGGAGGCAGCCATGTGTCCTTGGAGCTGCAGAAAATGCCTTGCTGGCTGGGAGACCTGCAGGGTAAATGAGGAGGCCAGGGAGACTAGGGTCTTTGCCCTGTCCAGGGGGAGGAAGGCCCTGGCTTCCTGTGTGTTCAGTTCTGTGCCTATGAAGGTAAGAAGCTGGACCAGCTCTAGAACTGACTTTGAGAGATTCAGAAGGAAACCTAGAGAGGTAAGCAGTTGCTGCGTTATCTGAAGGTGTAAATTGACCTGGTCTGGGGATTGGCCTACTAAGAGCCAATCGTCCAGGTAAGGAAAGATGGCAATCTTTTGCCTTCTTATGTAGGCAACTGCTACAGCCAGGCATTTGGTGAATACCCTTGGGGCAGAAGTGAGGCCGAAGGGCATTGCTCTGAACTGGTAGTGGCCTGAGGGTAGCTCGAACCTGAGGTACTTTCGATGGGAGCTTCTGATGGGAATATGGAAGTAGGCATCCTTGAGGTCCAGGGAAGCTAGCCAGTCCCCTGGCCTTAGAGAGGGTAGGATAATTCCCAGAGTCACCATTTTGAACTTTGGCTTTAAAAGGTGCTTGTTTAAATATTTGAGATCCAGGATGGGCCACCATTCTCCTGTCTTTTTTGGGGTAAGGAAGTACCTGGAGTACAAACCTTTGCCCTGGTGTAGGGGAGGAACCCTTTCCACAACTCTGAGAGCCAGGAGGGTAGAGACCTCTGCCTCTAGGGTGAGTGCCTCTGATGGAGTTGCAGGTGGAAAAGATCTGGTTCTCAGCTTTGGAAATTTTTTGAAGCTGAGAACCAGTCCCTGGCTTACTACTTCCAGGACCCACTTGTCTGATGTTAAAGACTTCCAGTCCTGGACAAAGTAAGCCAGCCTGCCCCCTACAGGTAGAGGAGAATCAGCCCTGGCAATCCCATTAGGGTGCCTGCTTGGCAGGGGCTTTGGGCTGAGGGGTGGAAGCAGACCTGCTTGTACCCCATCTGCCTCTCCCTCTAAAGAACCCCCTCTGAGCATAGGCGGAGGAGAAAGCTTGGGCTTGGTAAAAAGGCTTATGAAAAGGCCTGCCCCTGCCTCTAAGAAGCTGCTTTTGAGGAGTGGCCTGCCTTTCCTTGGCCTGTGCACTCCTATAGGTGGTCCTATATGCATCCATTTTCTTCATGTAATTCTCTGTTTACTCCCCAAATAGAGAATTTCCCACAACAGAAAAATCCATGGCCTTAGACTGGGTATCCTGAGACAGGGTAGTACATCTGAGCCAAGCCATCCTGCGAAGTGCCACAGATGTAGCCATGACTCTTGATGAAACATCATTAGAGTCCACTGCAGCATGAAATTGCACCTTGGATGCCTCAATACCATCCATAGCCACCTGTTCCAGCTCTCTGGAAAGCTGGTCAAGGACTTGTTTCGCTAGGGCCAGCACAGTATCCCATCTGGATTTATGGTACCTAGCAGCATAAGCCATATAACTTGCTTGTCTGAGTCCCAAAGATGCTGCCATGTACTGTTTCTTTGCCATAGCATCAATCTTCCTGGAGTCCTTCTCAGGGGGGTGTGAAGCTAGGGGAATATTAGCCTTGTCACAGGCTGCAGCCTTCACTACCCCCACATGGCTGCATTGTTGAGTGAGGAAATCAGTGTCGGAGCCTGATAAGGTATACCTCTTGTCCATCCTTTTATCCACAGGAGGTATAGTGTGAGGAGTTTTTAAAACTTTTACTGTCTGTTTCCGAAAAGATTTATGCAAAGGAATAGACAGTCTCCTAGACTCAGAAAGTCTTGGAGGAGGAACCCCTAGGGGTCTATCTGGAGAGATGTCCAGATCAATTGGCACATTCAGATCTTCAAAACCATATTCACTCTCCTCATATTCCTCCCCCCCCGGCCCGGTTCATAAAAATCCTCAAAATCATAATCTTGAACCGGTGGAACCGGCCGAACCGAATGCTTACCTGAAGGTGTCGGTTCGGTCGGAACCGGAGAGAGAGACTGGACAATTTGAATTGCTTTAGCTATTTCCTCAGCAGTTGGGGAGAGAACTTTTGGCACTACATTAGCTGACTTTCTAGTCCTTTTTGCTGGAACTGGCTCCTCAGAACCGGCTCTTTGTTTGCCCGAGGAAGTATCGCCCTGGTCAGAGGGCACTCCCTCCAGTTCAGTTGGCACTGAACCGGGCTGGCCATCTGGGTCAGCGGACTTTTTGGCCTCCCTTTCCCTGAGCCTACCAACTCTCTTATCTATGGTGGCAGCAGGGAAATTGTGACACATCTGGCAGTCTGAATTGAGGTGGTCAAACCCCAGACAATAGAGACATGTGATGTGTGGGTCAGCCTTAGCAAAAGCTTCCCCACAAACACTACAGTGTTGAAACCCAGTGGGTCCAGTTTTTCTTTTGGGTTTCTCAGACATAACCAACTTGCCTGTTTATGGCAATCCACCAAGCAAGACACCCTTATCGGTTCCCAACCGTGTCACGGGTTGTGGAAAAAACCGTAATGAAATCCCTGTTTTTTAGAACCGATAAGAACCGGGAACCGCACTCTCAAAAAGGACTAATAGATTTTAAATACAACCTGATCGGTTCAAACCAAACCGATAAAGAATTACAAGTTCCACACAGAAAAAATAAATGTAAAACCTATCTATTACTTACATTACCACAGACAGAGCTTGAACCGACCGTTGCGGGTTTAATTCGCTAAAACCTAAAATAATACTTTAAACCGACAAAATGAACCAAGCAGAAGGAGAAATCTCCGGAGCGACTGTTCAGTGAGGCGGAGTAAAGAATCTGACAGTTTGCGTTTGAAGCACAACAGACAGAGTTTTCAACCAAGCTCGAGCTCTAAGTTCCATGCCTGCATGGAAAGTTAACTATTTCACCTCCGGAGCAGTTCTAACCTGCGGTCATACTGCAATTGTCATAATATAGCAAGACTTCACGTTGTTTGAAGAAGCATCATGTGAAATAATATGGGTGGAGATATTGGGTGAAAAACAACCCAAACTATTAATAGGACTATGTCATAAACCTCCAAATGCTAGTTTAGCACTTACTCAGGAAATGTACAACAGTATTAGTAATAAATCTGATCATAAAGACACCATATTACTGGGTGATTTCAACTTCCCAGGCATAAACTGGGAAGACAATAAGGGTAGCAATGGCCATGAAAATTCTTTCTTAAATATATGCTCCACAAATGGTTTAAATCAGTTAATTACAAAACCTACCAGGAAAAATAGCATTATCAATTTAGTCTTAACAGACATTCAGGATAAAATAAGTAACATTCAGATAAAGGCGCCCATTGCAAACAGTGACCATATGACTATAACATTTGACATAAATATAAAAGTAATATCTGTAACAGGGAAAACTGTCTTTAAAAATTATAACAAAGCCAACTCTGACCTGATAAAACAGGATTCGTTAAATTGGAATTGGGAAGATGGAACACTGCCCTGAAATGAGTTTTGGAACAGAGTCAAACACAAACTACTAGAGACAGAAGCTAAATTTGTGCCGAATAAGAAAATTTATAATAAAAGGGGAAGGATCCCCCCTTGGATAACCCCTGCATTATTCAAACTAATGAGGCAAAAAAGGAGGACATATAGAAGTATGAAAAGAGATGGAAATGACTTCAATAAATGGAGGTATAAGATGCTATTAAAAAAATGTAAAACCAAAATAAAAGAAGAGAAAAAGAGGTTTGAATATAGACTGCCATATATTAAGGGTGGGGGTAAAAGGTTTTTCTCCTACATTAACAATAAAAAGCAAACACCAAGGAATGTAGGACCATTAACAATAAATACAAAAGTTGTGACAGCCCCTCAGGACATTGCTGAAGAATTCAATTAATATTTTTGCTCTGTTTATAATAATAAAGGAAATAATAAACAGATAAATATGATCCCCTCTTATAATTCAACATATGATGGGTGGGAATTTACTAGAGATGAGATCATGATGGAGTTAAATAAAATTAACATAAACAAATCTCCTGGGCCAGACAAACTCCACCCAAGATTACTAAAAGAGGTTAAAGCCTGGTTAGTGGAACCCCTCTGTATACTTTTTAATTTGCCTCTACCATCTTGTAAAATACCAAATGACTGGAAAAAGGCAATTATTACACCTATCTACAAAAAGGGAAACCTCGCAGAAATATCTAATTATCGACCAATCACTTTAACCAGCATTTTAGGAAACATTTTTGAGTCCTTGCTTAAAATAAGATTGGAGGATGATTTAACCACCAAAGGATTGATTGATCATACACAGCATGGTTTCAGAAAAAATAGATCCTGCATGACCAGAAATGTGGTATTTTATGAAAATATTAGTAGCTCTCTAGAAGACAATATACCTATGGATGTGTTTTAGCTTGATTTTAGTAAAGGTTTTGACAAGGTACCACATGTATAGTTAATTAATAAAATGAGACTTCTGGGGATAAATAATGTCATTACTAGTTGGGTGGAGGAATGGTTAAATGACCGCACACAACAGGTCTATATAAGAGGACATAGTTCAAAATCACGACCAGTAAACAGTGGAGTCCTACAAGGATCCATCTTGGGCCCAATACTTTTTAATATATTCATATCAGATCTAGCTAAAAATGTTGACAGTTTTGTGGTAAAGTTTGCTGATGACACTAAAATGATGTCCCCAGTAAAAACACAAGATGACTTCTGTAAAGTCATTAAGGATCTGGAAAGTCATGAGAAATGGGCAGTAGAAAACCAGATGGTCTTCATTGTAGGAAAATATGTGGTTATGCACATGGGAGTTACTAATCCACGGAATCAATATAAAATCAATGGACAGGCACTAACACAAACAGTGAAGTATAACGACTTAGGTACTTTAATCAATGCCAACTTAACATCTCAGTGTCATTGTAACCATGTCATTAGTAAAGCTAATAGATTAATTGGATGCATTAAGAGGGGTTTTACCACAAGAGGCAGGGGATGTATAATGCCACTTTACAGATCATATGTGAGACCGCATTTAGACTATTGTTCACCCTTGTGGAGTCCCTACCTTAGGAGGGGTGTTAATAGGTTGGAAGGGGTCCAGCAGAGAGCAACAAAACTTGACACAAACATGCGGGACAAGAATTATGAGACAAGAGAAGAAAGAGAGGGGATCTGTTACTAATGTATAAAATCTACACTGATAAGGATTTATTAACACAGTTGGGGATGAATTATAGTCATAGAAATCATATTCTTAGAAGTCATGACTATCAATTGACACTGATATTCCCCATAACCATTAAAAAGGGGATCCTTTTTCACACAAAGAATCATTCCATTCTGGAATGCACTTCCCAGACACATGCTGGAAAATACAAATAATTTAAATCTCAAACAGAATCTTGACCAATACCTTTACAGTACGGAACGATGAACCAGCTATGCTGGAGGCATACTAAAATGGGCTATGGTCCTCTGTATGCCTATCATCTCTTAGCATGACTCCTTTTTTTTTTTTTTGAAATTCTCTTTTTTATTTAATTTCAAAAAACAATAACAATAGCATCAGACTAGTAGATACAGGAATGATACAAAACTGTGACAATTTCCAGGAACAGAACATGACATGATAAACATGGGATAAACTAGACCCCCTCCCCTCCTCCCCCTCCCCAAGAAGGTGTCACCACTGAGAAGGACAAGGAAGCCTAGAAGATGTATAGGTGAGGGAAAGGGAGGTATTCGAGTCTGGGAAGAAAGATTAGGTAACAGTCTGACCTTCAAACCCAGAGAAAAAAGCAGCACCATTTACAATTGGGTCATGAATAGATAAAGGGTGCATCAGGGGGATCATAGAGGAAGAGCCATCAGGGATCAAATAACTCAAAGTAACCCTGACTCTATCAATCAGTGTAAATATAGGGCATAAAGTTTACCCCACTTTTTCTGGAAGGCTGAGGGAGAAAGTCTGGAGCTAGCGATCAACTTCTCAACTTTAAAACACAAAGGCATTTCTTCTAGCCAGTCCGTGTATGAGAGTTCTAGGTTATCTAACCAGTGGTGAAGCACTAATCTCTTAACCGCCATTGAGATGAGAGCCATATGATATCTTCTCTCTCTGACGGAAATGCCTGAATAGATGCCCAGAATACAGATCTCTAATGTAAATAAATCTTGCAGGCCTAGAATGGGGTCTAAGTTATCCCGAATAGCCTTCCAAAGTGGGCTACCTTGGAACAATACCAGAAAATATGAGGGTACTTCGGGTCCTCACGCATCTGAGACAGTTAGGGGCTGGAATGATCAAATTTCGATTTTTAACAGGCGTAATATACATATTATTGACAATAAAATATTGAATAAGCCTATTCTTATCCAGAGTATTATATGTGCAAATCCTCCAAACCTGGTTCCATATAAAAGAAGGGCCTAAGGGAGTGGAGTCCAAGATTTGAGCCAGCTAAGGGTCGAGTAAGTTGACCTTCATAAGATGTAGATATAATTTAGATACACCATGAGGCCTGGCCGAATAATCTTTAACCACCCTGAGAAGGGGCTTGACAATCGACACAGGCACAGTGTTGCCAAATTCCTTGTTGACAAGGTGTTTCAACTGGTATACCTTGAAAATCATTCGGGGAGGAATACTTAAGACTAGTAGAAGGTCATCTATTAACCCAGGGCCCCCTTGCACATATACATCTTCCACAAAGTCCCTGAATTTGGAGCAGCCACTTGAGATAACAATTTAGTCCCATTTTAATATTAGGATTGAGAGCAGCGGTTGCCCAGGGTCCTTCGTGTCGGTTTTGGCGGTAGCATAAAATTGATTCAGCACCCTCACGAGCGCCCTGCGAATCCTGAAGACAGTGGGCAAAGTTGAAAATGGCAGTAAAACAGGCTAGAGGATCTATGTTGCATTGCTTGATAAGGTCTAAATCAAAACTTAACCATAAAGGTGAGGATGTTGCATCCCACCCCCAGCCACTTACCGGCTTTAACTAGGTGGCTAGCCCAATAGTAATATTGAAATTAGGGAGGCGGAGGCCCCCATATCTTTGGGTAAACAAAGTTTATGAAAGGCTCGTCTGGGAGATTTGTGATTCCAGACAAAAACAAGTCAGAAGTGAATGAACTCTCTCAGAAGAAAGTTTTGGTAGCCAAATGTCCAAAAGACTCAGGGGTAAAACAGTCGAGGCAGGATATTCATTTTGATTATACTGATTCGGCCCTTACTGATAGTGGAGCTTGTCCCATCTTTGCAAGTCGGAATGAATTTTGTCCACTAGATCATCCAGGTTTAATTTCCTAATCAGATTTGGATCACGGCCAAATAAATACCGAGATATTTGAGATGAGATGATGCCCATTTCATACCAAAGTGAGACATACTAGATTGAGAAGTGTGCATATTGAGGGGGAAAATTTCTGACTTGGCCAGATTAAGTTTGTAGTTGGATACAGCGCTAAATTGCTCTATTATATTTAGGGCTACTCGTAGGGAGTTTGGCGGGTAAGTCAACTGTAATAGAATATCATCTGCAAAGACGGATATTGTGGAAGTTTGTTGAGAGATTATGCAGCCTTGGACCCCAGGAGCTGCCTTAAGATTGAGCAACAGGGCTTTAAGTAAAGGTTGAAAAGTATGGCGAGAGGGGCAGCCCTGACGTGGTGCCAGAAAAAAGTGGATGCGGATGAGAAAACTCCATTACAGTAAATTTTTAGTCGAGGATCTCTATATAAAACCTTTATCCACTGGATGAATTTCTCAGGAACCCAAACCTAGCCAAAACACTCCATAAGAAATCCCAACTGACACGGTCAAATGCCTTCTCGGCATCCAGCCACCAGTGCCATGGAACCTGAGAGGCCTGGGCTGCTTGGAAGACACATAAGAAAGAACTCCATGTGGTCCGCAGCTGACTTACCTCGCACAAAGCTTACCTCCCTTGCTCAAAGTGATTGCCAAACCTGCTTGATACATGAGGCCAGAATTTTAGACAGGATTTGATATCACAATTGAGCAGCGAGATGGGTCTGTAGTTAGTCGGATCCAGAGAGGTTTCTCTGTTTGGGAATCAGAATTATGATGGCTTCTAATAAGGTTGGGTCCAATGGGCCCGAGGAGAGAAGATAGTTATAAAATTCCAGAAGTGTAGAGCCAATTCCTTGCAAAGGCCTTGTAAGTTGGAGGTAAAGCCATCTGGGCCGGGGCTTTGTCTGATGGAAGATTATGAATGGCATCCTCAATCTCTTTTAGGGATAGAGGAGCAGAAAGGAAAGATGCTTGGTCTTGGAGAGGCAGGGTGGGAAATTGGCTTGAAGAAGGTCTCAATGCCAGGCAGGGAAGGAGGGACTGAAATAGCACCGTAAGATTTTGGTGAAATGGTCTGAAAACCTCGACAATATCTCTGGGCCCCTATCCTGATGGAGCCATCCTGTGCCTCTAAAGCTGGGACCAGGCTTGAGTTTTCTACTTCCTTGAGTTTTAAGGCCAGCCTATTTGGCTTCTCCCTTGATCTAAGTATTTGGCTTAGATCTCAATAATGCAAATTCAGTTTTTTCCTGACCAGCCCTCATACTCATTTTAGTTTATGTAGCTGCTCCAAACTCTTTAGGGACTTAGAGGAAGCAAGGGAGTCCTCTGCCACCTTAATCTGACCAGCTAAGAGAAGAATTTTTGAGTCCTGAGTTTCTTCCTCCTAGCGGAGATTTTAATGAGCTCCCTCAAAAGCATTTTAAAGAGCACCATAGGATGTCAAACCTGGCCACTGATCCCTGGTTAATGTCCAGATATTCTTTGATTAGGGACTTAATCTGAGCGTGGGAGTGCTCATCCTTTAAAACCTAGTATTGAGCTTCCATATTGGTCCGCTGTACCAAAGAGGAGGGGTTGAATCGAAACCATACTAAAGCATGGTCAGAAATTACAATAGGCTCAATGCCTACTAGGGTAATATTTGCCATAAGGGAGGTGCTCACTAAAAAATAATCCAACCTGGACCAGGAGTTATGAAGCGGAGAAAAAAAGGTATAACTCTTATTAAAAGGATGCAGAGTCCTCCAAGGATCCACCAATCCTAGCATTCTACCTAAGTCTCGCAACACTAGTTGCGCTGAGGATGGGGGCTTCAAAGGCCTGTAGGTTTTATCTAGTTCTTGTGACGGGGCAATATTCCAATCCCCTCCCAAAATAAGGGGTGTTGGCAAATACACACTTAGTTTATCTATTAAATGCATTAAAAACTGGCATCTCCCCAACGGGCCATAGAGAGCCAAGAATTATAGCGAGTTATAAAGGAACCCTGCACAAAATATATATCTGCCTCGGATCTTGGATAACTTTCTCCGAATAAAAGGTATGCTTTTCTAATCATGTTACTACACCCTTCCAGCTCGAGGACACACCAGCAACAAAAACTTGAGAGAATCCTTTAACCTTTAACATTTTAATATCCGCCACTGTTATATGTGTCTCCTGTAGAAGCAAAATATCGACCCCCAACAGGAACAGTTAAACAGTATCGGGATCTTTTCTTAGTCGCCCTGATGCCCCTTACATTCCAACTGGCTAATTTAACATGATCCGAAGCCATCCTCGAGGGACAGTAATATAGTTGAGATGAGCTGCATAGAAATCCCCAACTTGAGCTAATCAGTGGTGACACCTTCTCATACTCCCCACCACCCCAACCCAGCCGCCACTGTAACAAAAACCAAAGACAGCTTTCCGCAGAAAAATAGAGAAATGCCACTTCATTATAAACTGGATTGAAGCGGGTATAAAACCCCACAACTTCAGAGGAAGACAACCACTGGCAGCTACCCCCTCCCATAACAATACCCTTCCACAACCCCCCAAAAACAACAAATGCTTACAACAGTTAAAGTTGACCCCCTTATTAACAAACCCATTTCCAGAAAGCCAGACTAGCAAAAGAAATAGGATTAACAGATCCTCCTCCCCCACCCCATGGGTACCGTATAAAAGACCCCCGAGCATCGAAAATGACCATAATACATATCACCCACCAATCCAAAACGTGAAGCAAGCGTGCTCTGGAGTGAGAGAAAAACCCAATTAAATGAACCCCTACAGGTACCCACCAAATCCCATTCAGGTCGCAAGGCAGGGCTCTGAGGCAACTAATCCGCTCGAGCCCGCCCCCTTCGGCGAGTGAGAAAAGTAGCCATTGCAGTACCTGGAAGCCATGTGCCCGGTTTTAGAAGGGAAGAAAGAAGGTCCCTGGGAGAAACCCCATCAAGGATAAGGTCCACATCCCATCACCGAGGCTGCTCAGGGCCCACCCGGAAATGCAAGAGGAAGGAAACATAGGGGTAGTTCCGCTGACGGACCAAATGGTCCGACCGCGAAAAACGTCCCCCGGAAACAAATCCCCTGCTCAGCAGTACCCAATGTGCAGTTAAGAGACCAGGCACGTCGACGGTCGAGAGCAGGACAAACAGGCCTAATGGTCTACTACCCCCCGAGGCCTATTCCAGCACGGATCCCCTCCACTGAAGACCTCTCTACAGTGAAAAAAACAGGTACCCTACTTGACTTAGATTGTGCGAGGCAGGTACACTAGCAGGGACCAGTTAAGGGAAAAAGAAAATTAAACGGGCTAACTAGATTTAGGTAAATGTTAAACTTTGACATAGGGCCTACTGAGAGAAAGGCCCGGCTACACAGTGCAAGGAGAGTCACTTAAATAAGTCCGGTAGCAGTTTCTTAAGGTCAGCTAGCGCCTCCTCCGGCTTCTCATAAGCGCGCCAAGTGCCTTCCACTTGAACAAGCAATTTAGCCGGGTATATCATCCTGAAGGCTCTCCCGGCCACTATGAGTTTTTTAACAACTTGATGGAAGGCAGCTCTTCTCTGTCGGACCTCGTAGGGAAGATCCTGGGTGATTCTGAGTTTGCTGTTACCCAGAGAATAGAGTCCAGTTGCTTAACTTTCTCTCGAAGATATGCTGGAGCTCCAGGTAGCTTAAGAGTCTCACAATTATGGGCCTGGGAGGGGCACCCGGAGGTGGCTTGGGTTTAAGAGATCTGTGGGCCCTCTCTATGTGATACTTTTGGTGAATAGGTGAAGGGCCCACGATTTTGTTGAAGAATTGCTGGATAAAGTGTAGGGTGTCACCTCCCTCCTCTGACTCCGGGAGGCCTAGGATTAGCACATTATTCTGCTGGCTCCTCCCCTCCAGGTCTTCTGTTTTTGCCTGGAGTTTCAGGATCTGTTGTCTCAATTTGACAACCTCAGGGTCAATTCTGTGCTCCCACTGCTCGATTGAAGTGAGCCTGGCCTCTGAGTCACTGACTCTCCTCGAGAGATCAGCAAAGTCCATCCTTAATGACCTAATCTCTTTTGAGATTTCCTGGAGGGTTTCTCTGAAAGGAGACAGCTCTTCTAAGAGAAGCGCTCTTCTGTTAATGCAGTGCCCTGTGTAGAGGTTGCTGCCCCACTGGAATGCTGTTTGGATGTGGAAGTGGTGCTAGCATTTGTATTCCTTGCCTTTTTGGAGGCCTTCTCTGGCGAGGTTGGGGGAGTGTGTTTGACTCCCGCGGCCTTCATTTCTGAATCAGCCATCGCGATTATTAATTGGAGGCAGTCGGTTCGGCGATCGCGATCCTCAAGGGGTCCTGCAGTGGTAGGAAACCCTCTCAGCTCACCTCAAGGACGATAGCGTGGATTTAGAAATGAAAGAAAGCTGTTTTAGGAGGAGAGGAGTGGGAGCTCCACAGTAAGATGCTGTTCAGCACCACTGCATCACGTGACACCATCTCTTAGCATGACTCCTAGTATCCCCCAGGAAAATCCGTCCTTTCAGGAGTAGGATCAGTTATGGAGGCCTTATCATGCTTTACTGATGATGCCATCAAGGAACTAGTTCCCAAGTTACCCTCACATATAGTGGATATAGGTGACATGTTACAGGTCCATTAGGGGCTCCAGATCAAGAAAGATTACATTTTGGTCACCATTGATATAGAGCCATTATATATTAATATCCCACAAGATGGGGGTTTCAGGGGCTTTGAGATATTACTTGATGCAGAGGGGGGGAAGGGGCCAGGCCAGACACTGATGTCCTAGTGGAGATAGTACAGCTCATCCTAGAGAGTAACATCTCTGCTTTCATGAGGGTTTTTTTCTGCAACTGAAGGGAACGGCAAAGGGTACTTGTTTTGCTCCAAATTATGCCAAATTACATTTGGAGCATTGGGAGGAGGAGGAGGAGGAGGAGACAAAATGGGAAGCATTTCGTAACTCCTTTGCAGACTGAGTCATTCTGTGGTGTTGTTATAGCGACATGTGTTTATTATGTGGCGGTGAGATGAGGAACAATGTATGCAGTTGGTAGAATTCCTGCACAGTACTGACAACCACTTACTACACGTTACAGTGCACAGCAGTACAAATAAAACACGGTTCTTGGATTTGATGATCTGTAAGAATGAAGAAGGGAATGTGGTAACTAAAATATACTGCAAACCCACTGACAGAAACCTTGTGCCTTGGCTAGCACATGTCACCACCACCACAGCATTAACAGTATATCCCAAACCCTCTTTTGCTGTGCAAACCAAAACTGTAGCACACCAGAGGAATTTGCACTTGAATCTAAGTGTTTGGAGAAAATATTTGACAGTAGGGGATACTCAAAAAATGTTATATCAAATGCCAGGGAGAATTATGCTACAGCCAGTAGAAAAGACCTTTTGAGCCCCAAAAATGCACAGATAGGACAAAATGAAAACCTTAATTTCATCATCACTAATTCTACCACAGCCAATAAGGTGACCCGTAAGTCTTATATTTTAATGTCTTTTTTGTATGTTTTGTATCAACTGTTTGTCTATTTATTTACTTGTCACTTGTGAAAATGGGCAGTTTGCTCATCTAGCTAACAAGCATAAAAAATAACAAGCATTTGTCAATGCTGAATGTTGCTTGCTTCTATGTGCTGTTTAGGTATTTGGAAGTCATTGGAGTGCAAATATTGAAAATTCGCGAACTTATGAGCATGCGTAGGAACTGCGCAACGCACGCTCGTAAAACAGTCATTTTTAGGAATTTTTTCACAAAATTTTCAACACAGCCATTTTAAGACCTCTGCTCATGAACAGTGTCACTGTGATTTTCTTAATGTGTCCCATACATTGAGTTCGCACACCGACTGCACCATTGTGCGCTACATGGGCGGAAACACATTTTGGGCAGGATGTGAAAAATGACAGCTATACTGCTCATAAGGAGGTGTGGTAAAATGGCAATGTTGAAAATCTGGAGTGAAAATATTGAAAATTCGCAAACTTACGAGCGTGCATAGTAACTACGCAATGCAAGCTCGTAAAACAGTCATTTTTAAGAATTGTTTCACCAAACTTTCAATATAGCCATTTTAAGACCTCTGCTCATGAACAGTGTCGCTGTGATTTTCTTAATGTGTCCCATACAGTGATTTCACACACCGACTGCGCCATTGCATGCTACATGGAAACACATTTTGGGCAAGATATGAAAATGACAGCTGTACTGCTCATAAGGAGGTGGGGTAAAATGGCAATGTTGAAAATCTGGAGTGAAAATATTGAAAATTCACAAACTTACGAGCATGTGTGAACTGTGCAACACACAGCTCATAAACAATCATTTTAGGAATTTTTCACCAAATTTTCAACATAGGCTTTTTGAGAGCCCACCTTATGAACACTGGCAGTGTCATTTCATTAATCAGTGTGGAAAGGTGATTTCACACAGTGACTGCGAAATCACCCTTCGCGCCGAAGTAACGCCATGACAGTGCAAGAATTCATGAGGAGGGGTCCCAAAAAACACATGTTGAAAATTTGGGGCCAAAATTCCCAAAAATGCCTGAGATATGCAACAAAGTTGAAAAAACCCTATCTATCCCATTATACAGCTTACCGGCATTTCCTCAGTTCACGGTCGGCTTTGAAGAGTGCAGACGTGTTCCTGGTCCACCGATGATCGTCGCGCCGAGCTCCGGAGGTAAGTATAGGGTGGGGTGGGGAGGCAGGGTGCACAGTGGGTGGGTGCAGGTTGTGGAGGGGGGCAGGGAGACTACGAGGGACCATTTTTTATTCACAGGTTGTTTTTTTTTAAGAAGATGACGTGGGACGTTTGCCACGCTGGGGTGGGCTCCCAGCATGGCAGCAGGAAAAGCTGTTTGGGGGGACATGGAGCCGATAGAGTTGGGCACCTCCGTCGCCAAACAAGATTTGCCATGCTGGGAGCCCGGAAAGCTTTTGGGGCATGCAGGCTTGGAGCCGGCGGGATTGGGCACCCCAGCTATAACAGTTGTTGGCATGCTGGGGTGGGCTCTAGCATGGCACCTGGACAGCTGTTGGGGGGCGTGGAGCCGGCGGGGATTGGGCACCCGTTGGCCATACAGTGTGTCGTGGGGGAGCACATCAACGCAATATGCCTTTAGCGTGTGTGTGTGCGTGCGGGGAGAGCTCTGCTCACTGAAGCAGAGCTCTCCCTTTCAACTGTATGCCACTGCATTTTGGAGCTGTCATAGACAGCTGCAGCACTCATTGGGGAACTGGGGCCACGCCTGCAAACACACTGACTGCATTGGAAGAGGGGCTGACACACCTCCAAAAACTCGGATGATGGCACTATGTTTCTTGCACATGCGTGCTAGCAACATAAAAATGAATTGAAATGAAATTAAATCATTCAGAGGCACTGGGAGTCCTGGAGTTTGACCTTAGGCTAAGGGAAATATCAAAGACACAACTCAAAATGGCGTATAAAAGGATTAGCAGCTTTAGAGATAAACTTTAGCATTCAGCATAACAAATCCAGAAACCAAATACATGTTGGTCCCCCAGCCTATGGGGTGCAAACTATGTAAGAGATTTAAGTATTGCAGAGAAGTGAATCAAAGTGCAAGTTTCCTTACCCCCATGGAAAATAGGGTAGTGGAAATCAAGTATTTTGTGACATGTGATACCAATTACTGTAGAACAAGCTCATTCAGCATACTGTAACTTAATTTTTGTGGTCAGCTGATATCAGGCAGCTTCATGTTATTCAACGTTCACACCCTGCCACTGATCAGCTGGTACCTGTTATTGGGGATTTAAACTCTGTGCTTAATGCAGTTATGCTTTGCAATTGGTATCAGTATTACCTGTCAACATGTCTCTGATTATGTAGCTGAGCTCTCCTCATCTCAAAGCTAATAAAAGGGACTTACCATGCATGGATACAAGTTGTATCGATCCAGAAGCACTTGTGGAGGCTTCTGGTGTTTCTGATACTGTGGCCCAGTCTTTTGTCAGAGAACTTTCTGTAGTTACACCTCCTGCCCAAAAAGATGTGGCCAGTATACCAGCTATGCCACTGATGTTTGTTTTGTTACCGGGCAGCATACAAGCATACATGGGGTAATGAATTTAGTGCACTTACATGAGTCCCAGTACAAAGGGTGCATAAATAAGTGCACCATGAAATTAATTCAAGAAGGACTGCCTTTTAAACCTCTAGGAAAATTCTGACACAAATCAACTGCACCATGAGCTCCCACAAAAACCTTGTGGTCAGCTTCCTTTGTTGGTGGAAGAGGTCAAAAATTAACTCAAATGCATAATGAAGTCACGTCATTCTGAGGGGGCAATAGTAAATGGCAGAGTTGTCATAACCAAGTGTCACTGGTGTTCAAAGGGCTACAAACCTACAGACACTAGCTGATAAAAGTGGCACAATACACTTTTAGATGCACTGGACTTGGTTATTCCTCAACAGGATGAGCTTCGTTAAACATAAGGGGACCAAAGCCTCCCAGAAAACCCTGGAAGATTTTCCTGAGCTGAGAGACCAATTTCTAAACAGAATTAGCGATGCCACAAAATGGGAGCTCATCCCTCCTGAACTGATATTGAATTTGGACAAGACAGGTGTAAGTTTAATGCCTTCTGCTGGTTGGACAATGGATCCAGTGGGGGCATGGCAAGTGGAGGGAAGGGGTCTTGGGGACAAGAGGCAGGTGTCAGTAGTTCTATGCTGCACACTGTCAGGTCATTTCTTACTGCTCCAGGTGATCTACAAGGGGTGAATTGATCACTGCCATGCAGTCTTTCAATTTCCACTTAACTGGCAGATCACAAATTCTGACAACCACTGGGACAATTCAGTAATGACAGAGTTGTACATTGAAGGTGTGATTGTGCCATACAATAGGTCAGTGATTCAAAAGCAAAGTCTACCTGAAGAGTAACATGCGATTCTAATCCTCAACCTCTTTTGTGGCTACATTATTGAGAGTGTCATAAAATCTAGATCTACCTGAAGAGCAGAATGCAGGTCTAATCCTCCACCTGTTTTGTGGCCACACTACTGAGGGTGTGATAAAACTAATGGAGTGAAATCACTTAATCCTCATATTTGTACCACCATCCTGTACTGATCTCCTACAGCCTTTGGATATTTCTGTGGACAAGCTATTTAAAGACAAGCTAACACAACAATTCACTGAGTGGTATGCAGAGCAAGTCTGACATCAAATTGTAACCTGTAGTGTAGAAAAAATAAACTTTAATTTCTGAATGTCCACACTAAAATAAAACAGACATGCCCAGTGGTTACAGAGCAGCTTCCAACATCTGAGTATAAGGAAAGAGGCCTGTCAGTATAACATAGGCACATGCCGAATGCCTTAATGAGGTACATTGCTAAAACTATTTTTGAGTATAATCACATTATAATCATAACCTAGAAATCAACACTAAAAGCTTTCCTGTTTTCTTTTCAGTGAACCCCCTTCCCAAGACAGCCAAACTGAATGACAATCTGAAATGAGCTTGGGATTGCATCTTAGAGACAGCAACAATCAGACCTTCTCTGCTGTTCTTGATTTCCTTAATTTAGTTTGCTTTTTTTAACCCTTTGTTGTTTTTGATTTGATTTTGTTTGGTATCCATGTGTGTTTATAAACTAAAATGAATGCCATCCAAACACTATGCAAGAACACCAAATGGACTGCTTGGCATGTTGCCTAGCAACCGTATTTTCCCAGTTAATGTATTTTCATGGAATGAAACTGACCAATTAAAAGAATGAAAATATTTTAACAGGGAAAATAACACACTCTACGGTACATAGTATATCTAACATATTGCAGTGCGGAGTGTTTCACGTGGGCAGGACAAAAAGAAAGTTCAAAGAATGAGTGGGGGACCACATGAGTGAGGTAGCCAAGAATAATAGGGACTACGCTCTGGATGTCCATGCAAATTTCTCCAACAATCTGATAGAGAATGTTATTAAGTTTACTGGCACAGAAAATGTTAAAATGGGACCGAGGGGTAGTAATTGAGACTTACCAGACATGAACAGTTCTGGATATTCAAGTTGGGAGTGGTTAGTTGGCGTGGACTGAATGAGCATATTGAAATAGTCCCCTTCTTAGCAGATTGTTAAATGGATCATGTATCAGTTGGTATGAGTTTGGGAAAGGGAGGATAATGCTGCATGAATAATGTTGTTCTGTGCTTAAATTAAGTTACATCTGTCACAATGTATATGTTTCCTGGTTCTGTTTTCTTTTCTTGCAGGTGTATTAATTTACACATTGGGTGCTATGCATGAATGCTGCGCATTGCCCAGAAGAGCATGCACCATGGAATACGATAGCATGGAGCGCATGCATATGCAGTGCAGTATGCACAATGGGCATGCTGAGGGCAACTGTGCAGCCTATCATGAGGCACACACACAGCAGAACTTGGGTGCACACAGTGGACCTGTGCGCATGCACAAAAATCAGTATGACACGCATGCGTGCAGGACCAAGGGTGTAGAACTGCACCAGGGTAGGGGCTACTGTAAAGATGTATTGCCAGCAGGGCATGAATCTGAATGGACACAGAACATCTGCCAGTAGTGTAGTGCTCACCCTGTACCACCAGCCTGCCACCCAATGTGGACGCAGCAGACACCATGAATGTGCACGGGCAGGGATGGTGGTTGTGCCAATGTGAGAGGCACCATGCAGACAGCCACAACTACTGTCCCATGCATGCAGAAGGCAGTGCAGCATAGCCCCCTTCCTGCATGCAACACTGCAGCCCTGGGCAAGCAGCGGTGCAGGGTGGATACCTCAACCTCGCCGTACGGCATACAACAGAGGTATGGCATGGCACCATGATGTGCCAGCCTGACTGGCCACTGGGAATGCCATACAGTATGTCCCCATACAGCATGGCAGTCACATGGTGCCTGGGGAAGCCATACAATATGTCTCCATACAGCATGGTGGCCACATGGTGCTTGGGAAAGCCGTACGGCATGTCCCCATACAGCTTGGTTGCTACATGGTGCCTAGGGAAGCCATACGGCATGTCCCTGTACAGCATGGTGGCCACATGGTGCCTGGGGAAGCCATATAGCATGTCCCCATACAGCATGGTGACCACATGGTGCCTGGGGAAGCCATCCAGCATGTGCCCATATAGCATGGCACCTGGGGAATCTGTATAGCAGTCACCCTGGCTGCCAGGACTGCCAAATGGATGTGGCCAATCCACACAATGGATGTGTGGCATGCCCCCCTGTGTGAATGCTGTGTTGCAGCATGCAGCCATGGTCACATGCACTGCAGGACACAGACCATGGTGCACATGGCGTCATACAGAAGGGCCACAACCACCAGACACACCGAGCAGGCATGACACATGTGGATGCTGAACTGCACTGCCATGTACCAGCCATGCACATGCCCACCCCCACCCCTGATGCACCAGCTGTGAATGTCACATGGCACCACCATGCTGATGGTACCCATGCCCACCCCACCATAGTCAAGAACCACACACTTGAATGGTTATAACAATTGTCACAGGCATTGGAACTGCGGGCCCAGCCAACCCCGCCTCAGCACAACAGACACCTGCCTGCAGAGGGAAAATGCACACCCCACCACACAGCATGTCCAAATGAGTCCAGATGGTCATAACACAGGTCTGCCCCTACTGGGCACACAGTCACCTTGTCCAGTACACAAATCAGTCATGGGTGGTCACTGCTGCTGCTGCCATTGTCTGCCTCATTGTCTGGGGGTGGCTGACCCAGATTGTGTAGTATAATGTGCCATACTGGACCCCTGTAACTCTGTACAGAAAGGGCACAGATCATTGGTAGACCATAAGAACCCACACCCAGCCTGCTGGCCCAGCAGGAACATGCCTGCCAGTCCATGACAGCCGTACTTACCAGGGATGGGACGTACACCTCCCAGCACAAGTATTGCCTGTCCTCATAGTACATCATGTGCCCATCACTCATAAGCATGATATAGTCTGGGAACACTAACCGGTACCTCTGCCACTGCTGGCCCAGTGCTCAGATGAAACAGAGGGCATCATCAGGCTGCTCCAGCAGCTGCAGCTCCAGTCATCCCTTCATGCCGCCCCTGGCCTGTGTAGACAACAAAATGAGAGACAGTCAGTCACATGGTCTGCACAGGGCCGTGCCACTGGGCAACACAGGTGATGGTCGCTGAACCTACCTGTCCATAGCTGTAGGCCTACCATAGGGCTCCAGTGCCCCAATTGTTGGTAAAATTGTCCTCCGACACACAGAAGAAGTGCCAGAGGAAGAGAGCCATCTGATCTGGGACCACATATGCCATCTCTGCACCACCTTGCATACACTGTGCAGGCCTGTCAGTGTGTCTGGGCACGTGGCACGTGGATCGCCCTGTGAACAGGCCATACCGAGAGCATGCCAAGCCATGGCCCCTTAAAGGGCAACCGTCACATGTTGGGATGCATAAAGGGGAACGGAATCAATGCTGCACAGTGGACGGGGAAGTCGACCCAGCAGTACAGGATGTGTCCAAGCGTGTCCATGCTTGTCCATCTACTGGAGGTGATAGCCTACAGGCAGAGGGACAGGCTACTGCATACAAGAGTGTTTTGGGACAGGGTTGATGCTACAGGATGGTAGGACACACACTGCCTTGAATGCTTCAATTTCCCATGGCCGATTGTTGCATGGTTGTGTGACATGGTCTATGCTGACATGGCACCATGTACCCAGCGCTCGAAGGCAATGATGGTGGATACAAAGGTCATGTGTGCCCTCCTCTATTATGCCAGCAGCTCATTCCATCATGTGACTTGTGACACCATGGGCATCTTCCAGTCCTCAGTGTCATGTGCTGTGGCCCAGGTAACTGATGCATTCCTGGCACATCTTGGGGACCATATATACATGCCCAGATCAAAGCAGGAGATGCACGTCATGAAGCAGGCATTCTATGGCATGCACAGCATGCCCAGTGTTGTCAGGATGATTGATGGCATGCACGTCGCCATCCTGTCACTCTCAGAAAATGAGGAGGTGCACTGGACAGAAAAGGCTTTTACAGTATCAATTGTCAGGTCATCTACAATGCCAATGGTGTCTTCATGAACATATGTGCAAGATTCCCCAGTTCAACCCATGACTCATTCATATTAGATGCCTCGGGGCTCAGGGCAGTGTTCCGTGATGGGCCCATTGAGGGGTGGCTACTGGGTGAGTATGAGGTCAGCCCGTTACACAGCTACATTGTTGCTGCATAGTGGCATGCCATTCACACTGTTGTCTATTTCCCTGCAGGTGACAGGGGATACCCAATCAGGATATACCTTATGACACCTACACTATCTCCAGCATCGCAGGCAGAGGAGGTGTACAATACGGCAGACAGGAGGACCAAGGGCATTGTCAAAAGGACAATCAGGCAGCTCAAGATGTGATTCCAGTGCCTGGATCACTCAGGGGTCACCGTCATGCTGTAACCCGCCAAAGCATGCAGGGTATTCATGGTATGCTGCATGTTGCACAACAGAGCCAAGCATGCCAACATGCCACTGCCAATGGTGCCATCACTTGACTCACAGAATGATGACTGTGGTGATGTCGTATCCCCCAGGGAGCAAGGGACGGAGAGTGGACAAGTTGCATGGTGTGCACTTGTGGCAGGTACCTTTGCATGGTGACAGGCCCACGGGTCATGCTGTGTGCCATGTCCTAGGAGGCTACATCATCAGGGACACCATAACCACTACAATGCCATGTTGTGTGCTGCCTGGACTGACCAGTAGTACTGGAGTGGTGGGCCTCGATGATAATGCCCTATGCTGAGTGGCCTTGAGTGTGGGGGGTTGGGACATGTGTGTTGGGACTGTGCATGAGACCATGTATGTGGTGTGGGTGCCCTCACTGCCTAGTGCCATCAGGTTGTGACTGCAGCAGTGAAGAGGCAAGTGTGCCCAGCTGACTGGGTGCCACACATGCATGTGCCACACTGCAGCCCCTGCGACCCTCACGGCCCTATGTGTTGTCCATGCATGGCGGGGTGCCAGATGCTGTGCTGTTAGGCTGGTGGTGATGACTGTGTCCCCTGTCATGCCCCACAATGTGGCACCATCTGGGCATGGTGGTGTACCTCCATGTGCATCTCTGCAGGTGTCAGGCTCTGTCCCCTCGGTCGCATGCACAGCCTGCTTAGGGCCATGATCTGTGCCTGTGGACTGTTTACCCATGGTGCTGGTACATGGGCACTGCTCTGGGTGGACCGAGCAGGGTATGTGGCAGGCGTGTTATGGAGGTGTTGCAGGATCTGCTCCTGCACTATGGTGCCCCATATTATGCAGGTGCTGATGTCCTTTGCCACAGCAGTGAGTGCCGCTATTGCTGCATTCGTGTTCCGCTGCTCAGCAAGCCTGTCCCTCTTCAGCATCTGCAGCACACAGAACTGCTCCATGATGTATAGATTGTGCCATGGTGCCCGTCCATATCTGTCAGGTCCCATGGAGGGGCCCTCATCGCCGCTGTCATCAGAGGCTATGGGTTGGTTGGTACTTGGTGGTGCTGTTTGTTGCGATGTGACCAGTGTGGTACCAGTGCCTCAGCCTAGCTGGGTGGTCACAGGACCATGGGCCTGTTGCCGTCTGGTCACTAGGTCATTCATTGACTCTTCATCCAGTGGTCCATCACTCCCGGTGTTGCTGTCCACATCCTCCGTCAGGGTGGCTGTGTGCTCCCACTCACTCTCATTGTCCTGCTGGGTCTCCCTGTCCATCTCCATCCCTGTTGAGACAGAGGCCACAGCCATCAGTATACCACTCTTACACACCTGTCACATTTCCCACTGTTGGGTGGTGCCCCCCCCATACTTACCAGATGGGTCCTCCAGCTGTACAGCATAGCTCCTGACTGGGCATGCCATGGCAGATTTCATGGTCTGTGTCCTGCGTGCTGCTGCATTCCGTGGCATTGGGACAATGCCTGCAGGAAGGGAATGATAGTGTTGTGCCAGCAGTTCGTTGCCCATCATACCACCTCACATGTCCACAACGCATGACCGTGTCTACCTGCCTGACTGTCCACCCCTCTGTCATCACAGTGGACAGCCACCTTGGAGAGGGTCACCGCCACCATGTGCTCTATGGGCATCAGTTGGGTGTTGTGGGACGGTGACTCTCTGCTCGTTCTGTGCTGCTTCTGTCCACTGGTTGCCAGCTTCTTCTTCATGGCTGCTTGGAGGTTTGCACCACTTATGTTTTATGACCATGAGTGTTCTTGCCTCGGACACAGCAGCACTGATGTTGGCCTGTATGTCCAGCCATATACTAGACTTCACCTCCAAAGCCATGGTCAGTGCCAGGGCCCCATGGAGTGTGGTGTATTTCTGGCAGATGTCAATTACCATCGCCACCACCTACCCGCTGCTGAAGTTGGAGGACTGGGAATGTGTGCCACCTCTAGCATGGCTGCCTCTCATGCCCCTGCCTCTGTGTTCCCCATCTCCATTTGCCGCCGCCGGTCTCTCCATGGCAGCTTGCCATTCTGCCATGTTGCTTCTCGCTGTGCAGTTCACGGGATTCATGTCTGTGTTACTGCATAGTGTAGCACACAGTACCATATATGATGGGCTCAGGGGCGGTGCCATATATATCCTGGCCACACCCCCTTGCACTCCACATCTCGCTCTGCATGTCCCTCTCTCCCACCCCCTCTGTGTGTGTGCCACATGCCCATGGTTGTGCATGCCATGTCTCTGTTGTGCCGTGCACGACGTGTAATGGTGCGCAGTGTGTACTACTGCTCAGCACATTTCTCGGTGCACTTCATGCATAGCACCCATTGTTAGAATAGCACCACTAATGGACCTTATTGTCAAACTAATTGTCCTGAAAGAGGTGCTGTTACACATTGGTCTTGTTTTAACCTTGTGGTACACAGTATAGGGCCAGTATGCTTCAAAAGGAGACAGACAAGTATAGTATACACTAATCAGGATAGAATTTCACATTAAATGGGTGGAACAGAAATTTTATTAGGCTAGTCTTAAATGTATTTAAAAAGCTTTAGGTTTGTATCCCTAAACAGTTGTAATTATTGTGCAATAACATGGGTAGCTACTACAGTTAGGAATTTAAACCATTTGATTTTAATTAAAAAAAAAATATTTTGTCATTTGAATGGATTTCAGATCATTGCATGTGTTTGTCTTTTGCACTGTCACTTTCAATTTGTTAAGTAATCTGAGCACAGAGGGTGTGTAGATATGGATGAAAAGCAGGGGTTGCCCACCCTTGAAAAACCTCATAGCATGAAATGTTGGGGGCATGTTCCACTGCTGCTGCTGTTGTTGTTTCACACCTAAGTGTGGTTCTGCAATAAATTGCCTGTATTGCACTGCAGCCTTAACAACAAATTTGGACATTTCCCTTTCTGAGTGGTGAGTGCAGTGCATTTGTGTACGTGCATCATTGGGCCATGTCAGAAAACTTTTGTGCAT
Source organism: Neoceratodus forsteri (assembly GCA_016271365.2). NCBI lineage: Eukaryota > Metazoa > Chordata > Ceratodontiformes > Ceratodontidae > Neoceratodus > Neoceratodus forsteri. Next base: position 338,744,852 of record CM057454.1, on the reverse strand, counting down.
CTAAATCCTTTGAAGCAGTTTACAGTTTTTTCTCTTCTCCATTCTGAAGGTCATAAAAATTGTAATATTATTTAAATCATAACTACAGTATTACTTAATTATTCTGCCGTGTGCTGGAGCTGGATGGTGGTCCTCATTCCTTAACAATGGTATCTCCGGACATGTGATAGCTGCCTGACTGCCAGTCACAACTTCTCCTCGCTCCCCACTAAACCCACAATCTTGCCCTTTTCTGTAAGTTTCAACTTACAATTTCAACCAATTTCAGTCTGGGAAGTTCTCTGGAGATGACCACAGGAGGATAGAAATGGAAGTAGATATGCAGAAAGCTCTGCCATGACATACACCATCTCATTCACCCGAGAAAGTCAAGGCAGCAAAATGGCCCAAAGTGCAGATGAATACAGCTCCTCAGCCTGCCGTGACTGCCACAGCCTTGTCGGAGGAAAACTTTATGGAGATTATGCAGCCTCTCCAGGATTCTATTGCCGCAATTTCTAGTGATGTGCAGCGAATCTGGGTCAATCTTGATTCACTCACCTCCCGAGTGGGAGACATAGATGCATGAGTGATTTCAGTAGAGAAATGGAGGGAGAAGGTGGATCTGGACTCCTCCACATTAAGACAGAGGATCCGAAGAATGGAGGACAAATTGGAGGACCTAGAGAGGCACAGCTGGCACAACAACCTCATTATTTTTGGCCTGCCCGAGAAAGAAGAAGGAGCTAATCTGATTTTATTTGTGCAAAAACTCTGTGAGAGAATAGCAGGGCCTTTACCTAATAACACCTTCTATGTAGTCGAAAGAGCAAATCGTTCTTTGCGTCCCCCACAACCAGGAGCACCTCCTAGGCCCTTAGTGTTCAAATTACTTAACTTTCTGGACAAGTAGCACATTTTGGACAAAGTTAAAGAAGTGCAAGAGATTCAGTGGGAAGGGACTAAGTTCAGGGTATCTCAGGACTTACCTTATTCAGTATGACTCAAGCGACAAGAATTTCACCCCTTGGTATCCCACCTGATAGCTACAGGGAAACCCATTCGGATGAAGTACCCTGCAATTTTACAAATTAAGCATAATGATAAGTGGATCACTCTGGAGTCACCCAAGCAGGCCACGGAGGAACTCCATAATTTATTCCCAGATCTTTTCAAGTGAAAAGGGCCTCTCTGATTAGGCAATACAAGCTGACTAATAGTGACTGATGTTTTGGATTGTTTAGACTATGGCTTTCTGGGTGTTCTGCCAATCATCATGGCGTGGCATGGGATCCTAAAACCTTTTCTTTGCTGTTTAAAAGCTAGAGACTCCAAGTTGTCCACGAGGAAGCGGTGTTTGGAATCCACAGTGGACTGGGCTTAGTGGAATGGACACTCGACTATCTTTTTCTAATTTCCATGCTGTTGGCCGTGCAACTCACTGGTAATGGATAACCACACTGGATTGTGTTCTGTGTAACAAACATTCAATCTCCTTTTTCTTTTCCCTAAATTGATGACTGCGGAGTTCATATTCAGCTTCACTGCTGTAACAATGGAAGGTCCTTTCTTGACAAATGAGACTCTCCATACACGATTCAGTTGTCCACATGATCAATTTAAGGATCATGGACTATGAAGTTCTGTTTATTAAGGACATCATTCTGAGTAAATTAGGGAATAACATTGAAACTCCAGGTTTGACTTTCTTTTTCTTTCTTTTTGGGGCCTTGCTACAGTATTAATAAGTAGAGCAGCGTAATCAAAGAGCAGACTAAAAGCTGTGGTACAGACTTCTATTGTTTTTTGAGCTGCCCTGCCTAACATTTTGTTACCCCTTATCTAATAAAGGGTAGAACTCTCTAACTGTTCTTTGGAAAGCGTCATCATGAAACTTTTGATTGCATCTGAGAAACTTTTCTTTTTCCTTTAGCCAGCTGTATATTCTTAGTGGGTTTGGGAGGGGGGCTGGGAGGGGACTTAACTTGGTTCAGGTGGTGAATAATCTTAATCACGTGCCGTCTTGTATAATTGGAGTTCGGTTTTTTGAACCTGGGTGGTTTAATATATTGTATTTTTGTGTGGGAGGGTGGAGGGAGGTTTTTTCTTCCTTTATTCTCAGTGGGCAAGGGTGTCCCTTTTATTTCCATTTAATAATAGTTGTAATCCTCAACTGGGGGGGATGGGGCAGATTTGCACACACAGGTTTCATGGGGCTTCAACCACAGTAAGACAATTGAATTTAGAGGGTTATTAACCTATCCACTAATTGTTTGCTGTTAAGGGGGGGGGGATCTACACATTTGTGAGCTGGAATATAAGAGGAGCCAAATGTAAACAAAAGAGATGCATGATTATTAAACATCTTGCTCATCTAGGGGCAGAGATTGCCTGTTTACAGGAGACCCATTTACCCAAGGATGATATCTTACTCTTCAAAACGGGGATGGATGGGACAAGTCTTTGGTTCCGGCAACTCCACTAAGCGAGCAGACACCATTATCCTGATAGCTAAAAATATATAGTTCATTAAATTGCAGGAATGGTGTGGCCCAGAAGGCCATTATAGTATTATACGGGGTACCTTGGCATCCACCCTGAATCTGATAGGCTTTATGTATGGCCCAAATGTAGACTCACCCTTTTTTTTCACACAGCTGTTAACAAGGGTAGTGTCAAGCCCACCTATCTTAACTTTCTTGGGCCGGGATTGGAACCTTGTCCCAAAGGCAGATCTAGATCACTCAGATAGCAAAATGCTTGGGCTCTCACCAGCACAGTGTGCCTTTAGAGACCTCCTCTCTGATGCGGGTGTAGTGGATGTCTGGTGGACTCTAAACCCAAAGGAAAAGCAATTCACCTACTATTCCCCCCACATGCCCCTTTTTCCAGAATAGACTATTGGTTAGTTAGCTCTTTTTGTCTCCCTGGTATCCTCAACGCCCCCATCTACCCCAGAGTATTCTTGGACCATTCCCCAGTTGGCATATCCTTTACTCTAGGGCCAGAGATCCAGAGAAATTCTCTTTGGCAACTTAATACACAATTACTAAAGCACCCAGAGACCCTAACCTCCACACAAGAATTTATAGAAGGCTTCCTAGACTCCAATCTGGGCTCAGTGGAGAGGATTGACATAGGTTGGGCTGCTCATAATTGTGCCATAAGGTGCAATTTTATATGTATTGCCACTACCCGAACCCAGAAAAATAAATTAGTGCTTGACTCTTTATTAGATGAAATACAGAAATTAGACCATATAATACATAAGACATCACCACAAGAGGATTGGGCCAGACTACACCATCTCCAAGCATTCTATTATGATATAATGGCACAGAAAGCAGAGTTAGCCATCCATCACACTAAATTGAAATACCTGGAATCTGGTGAGAGGGCAGGGAAACTTTTCACCCTTAGATTAAGGCAAGTTGAGATGTCTAAATTTATTCCAGGGCTGAGATCCTCCCTAGATGGTCACATTATTTCCCATCCCCAAGATATTGTAACAACCTTTGGTGACTTTTATAAGGGTCTTTACTCCTCTGATTTCACAAATGTAACCGATCTAGATATCACCGATTATCTTTGTTCGGCTAACCTTTCCACTCTAATTCCACATGTGGCAGAACAGCTTGGTACCTCAATCACTTTAATTGAAGTGGAGAAGGTTATTGCACAACTACCTCAGGATAAAACTCCTGGCCCGGATGGCTTACCCAATAATTTATATAAGGCCTGTCTTCCACAACTTTCCACCTTGCTGATGAATGTGTTCAACTTGTGGTTTCATCAGGGGATAAAAGACTCTAGTTTTCTAGAGGCAATTATCACCCTTATCTTCAAGCCAGATAAGGATCCATTATGCCCTGGAAACTATCGTCCAATTTCTTTATTAAATTCGGATGTTAAAATTTTAGCAAATATTTTAGCCAATCGCTTAGCCCCAATTCTAGGAGAGATTATTGGCAATGATAAAGTGGGATTCATGGATGGATGACTTTCTGGAGACCACATGAGAAAACTTATGCATTTGATCATGGCATTGAGGGAGTCCGGGGTCCCTTCAGTCCTTGTCTCTCACGATGCTGAGAAAGCTTTTAATCGAGTCTCTTGGTGCTTCTTGTTTGCTACTGTCAAGCAGCTTGGCATGCCTAATACTTTCCTTACATGGGTCAAAATCCTATGCACTACCCCCACTGCTCAGGTTTGGTGCAATGGGCACCTATCCCAACCATTTCTCCTCAAAAGAGGTACTCGTCAAGGATGCCCCTTATCTCCTCTTCTTTTTAAGTGCTACCTTAAACCACTAATCCGTACACTCATCTCCTCCCCCTCATTGAGGGGTATACAACTGTATGGCAAGTGTTATGTTCTATCAGCCTATGTGGATGATCTACTGCTACACCTTGGTCTCCTTACTGGCCCTGTTAGGGGAAATCAATAAATTTTCCAAAACATATAAGCTCAACCTTTCCAAAACCAAGGTGTTTCCTTTGAATCACTGGGCTAACAGAACCAGCTTCAATGCCTTGGGTCTATCCTGGGAATATTGAACTCTCCATGTTCAAAAATAACTTAGCCACCCTAATACAAATTTTGCAAGCAGAACTGAATAGATGGAGTGCCTTGCCAATGTCATTACGGGGCATATCAATATTCTGAAAATGAATGTCCTGCCAAGGCTTTTATATCCACTTGGTATGCTGGGCCTTGATATTCCCAAAGTGTGGTTTGTGAAATTGTAGAGAATGTTTAACAACTTTCTCTGGAAAAATAAACCAGCTAGAAGGGCGTACCTTAAGTTAACAGCCCCTAAATTACAGGGAAGGCTTGCCCTCCTTTCCCTTTTTACTTATTATGGGGCCCAACACCTTAGTAGGATAGCCCTTTGGTACAAAGCGGACTCTTTGACAAGGGGTGGTACATATATCCCTGCATGGTTAAATATTGAAAGTAAAGCAGCGCACAGTGTTAATAGTTCTTTGGTTGCCTTGGTGTATACAAAACCTTCTAAACTTTCTCAGTCACTTAGATCTACCCCAATGGCATGGTCACTTAAAGCTCTGCAACAAATTCTTCAGTACCTCTCGGTGAGTTGGCACATATCATCTGCCCAACCCCTCTTTCGTAATCCACATATTGAAATTGATCATCATCCCATCCCATCCTCATTCCTTCTACAACTTAAGCACTGTACATTAGCTGACCTACTGCAAGATAATGTAGTGGCTCCTTTTCAGACCTTACAGACCCATTTTCAGCTTAGCCCCAAAGACATATTTAAGTATTTGCAAATCAGAATGCGATAGTAGCTTTTAATGACAAGGAGGGCTGGTTTGGTCAGTCTTCTCATGGGCTCCAACAAATTTTCCAAAGCACAGATACTACTCATGTAGTCTCGAGGATATATAAGCAAATTCAGGGCTTAGATCATAGTCTTCCAACCGGAATCTGTTATTACTGGGTGCAGAAGCTCTCTCTACCAGCTGAAATGGAATTCTGGACTAAAGTCTGGAGTACGAATTACAAATACATTAAGCAAGACAGATTACCTCTTGCCCAATTTCAAATTATGTACAATATGTACTATACCCCACTAAAATTACACAAGGCTGGACTTGTAACCTCTCCAGACTGTTTCCAATGTAAACAGGTCCCAGGCTCTCTCTACCACATGCAGTGAGAGTGTTCATGCACATAGAACTTATGGAAAACAATTCAACAAGTGTTGGACCCCATTCTGGGCCTAGACTCCTTATTTACCCCCGAATCTTGTTTACTGGCTGTATACCCTCAGGGAACGCCATTAGAACGTCAGGTCCATCTAACCTTAATTGCCTCTATTGCAAAACTGATCATGCTTCGACATTGGAAGGAAGACTCACTTCCCATTATACTAGAATGGTACCATGAAATCCTCCTTGCTATCCAGTTGGAAAAGCATATCGCAACCTTAAAGCATAGACCCCAATATTATCAGACCACTTGGAAGCCCCTTATGACTCTGCTCTCCCTATGGAAACCATAATGACTCCTCAGTCTCCCCATTTTAACCCTATAGTATTTTTTGTGTTAAGTTACATTGTCTTTCTCCCCGTATTAATTTTCCCCTCTGGTTTCTCTTTTTCTTTTCTCTTTCTCTTTATTTTTCTCATCAATGTGCAGACCTGGGTCAAGGGGTTTGAGGGGGGATTATGGGGAAATAGAGTGGAGGAATTTCTTGTATGTAATGCCTTATTTTTGGTTATCTGATTTTGTCTGCCTCTGTTTTTTGTAATTCTTTTTTCTTTTATATTGTTCATTTGTTCCTGTTTGTGTTACATTGTTGAAAAAACAATAAAGTATATTGAATTTAAAAAAGAAAACAATGGTATCTCCTTCTTCAATACCATCATCTTTTTCCCCAGGCTTTGTCTCCTCTGCCTGCAGGAAAGAGGTGTTGTACCCATAATTTGTGTAAGGTACCTTGTCCCTGTAGCACCTCTAAGGGTGGGACCTTCCTCAAGAGGATTCCTATGCCTTCATGGCACTCTAAAATGGTGGTAGTCCCTATAGTATGGATAAAGAATGAGCATATGCCAAAGTTACATCTACATTGCAAAAGCATCTGGGTATTAATTGCTTTCCAGGCAACCTCAATACTCACCTTTCCCTTACTGATCATATGCTTCCCAATATCATTCCAATCTTACAAACTCTTACCAATCATTCCCCATGTTGCCTAAGCAAATTTCATGAGGAACCCTATGGTCCATTGAACTCCTGGTAGCAGTAGTGTCTGAGGTCAGGCTCCCTTGTGTCAATGAGGTATCTTGAGTGAAGAAGAGTCGATAATAGTCAAGGCCACTACTTTGCACTTGCTTGTCTTCTTGAAATTTTCCAGCTGACTACTAGATCCCGCAGGTTACAGGACTTGTGGAGGCACACAAATACATATCACAGTTTCTGTATATTGCCACAGTCTGACTCTACAACAACTCTGCAGATTGCAGTGCATATTTTTAGCATTTAAAAACAATGACACCAAGTGGTGCCTAGCATTGCAATTAGTTGAGCCTGAGGACATCGTGACAGCACCATCTGAATATTTTTAGTCACAATGGAACCTGATGCTTGGTACCAGTGTAGATCAATATCAGGAGCTGCCCTGGTATGTATAGACCATGTTCTATCTTGCTGGAGTGATTTTCAAAAGTTGAGTATATTTGCAGCATTCATCCTGATATATAGTATTTCATACAGTTTTGGATGTGAATTGCTAATCATTGATGTTAATTTTGGACCTGGTTAAACTTGGTTTGACAACTGTGCCAAGAAGCAACTATATCGGAAGTTTGAAAATGGGACATAATTAAGTCAGAATTTAGAAACCTGAACTTAGCTATGTCCTGGCTTTGAAGATTGGACATATTTGCAATGTGCTCTAATTTTGAAGCCTTTACACAATAGAAAATTGGATCCAGATATAGGCTTTGACTCCCCCCCCCCCCCCCATGTTTTTCAAAATATTCCCCTAAGGAATCAACAGCTCTTTAACACAGAACCATTGTAGGTTTAGGATAGGTTACAGTACTACAACTGTCTTAGTTGAGTTTACTAGTGAGATGACTGACTCATTTAATCAAAGTCTCCTCATTGGAACTACATTTATAGATTTTGACAAAGGCTGTTATCTAGTGGCCTGTTCAGTTTTACTAACAAAACAAAATAGGAGTGACAGAATATAGGTTTAATTGCTTTAACAATTAACTTACATCTTAGCAGCAACAAGTTAAAATGTGGAATACAGTGGTAAATACTTAGATCACCTGAGTGGGTGTACCTTAGGGAAGAATACTGGTGCCATTGCTATTCTCTGTAGTCATAACTAAAATAACAGATAAATGTCAAACTTTAAATATATGAATGCTGGTAACATGGTCATCTTTCACTTGGAAGCAACCTTGAAGTGGGTCAAAAATAATTTGCAGCATATGTACCTGCAGCTTTAAACCTGTTCCTGGTACACAGTTTGATTGTAAATGAGTCAAAAAATGAAAGTTGTGCTGTTCAGAACAGCTCAGGGGTTGGCCTGACTAAAGGGTGACCTGTACATCAACAGGGATAATGGTACAGTTTAGAACATTTCCAGACATTTCTATATGTGGGAATAAACCTGGATCAAAATATATTTCTCGATTCCCATACAGACAGTATATCAAGGAGAATAAATCAAAAATGGTGCTTTCAATATAAAAACAAAGGCTCTTTAACAGAGGAAGCATACATCACCATTAGAAAGGTTGCAAAGTTTAAATGTGCCTGTAAAGTTAAGGCAGACTGCCTAAATTCGCCTTCATGGATAAATGCACCAATTATTACCCCAAGGACAAAATTTGCTTCTGCAACTTTGCATTGTGACTTCACATTAAACTTCACATTTGGGCGATGCCAATGGCTAACTCTGGTGACAATGAGACTTCTGGTAAGCAACTTGGAAGAGCTTCTGCAGGTTACATGGTGCTTCTCTACAGAATAACTGCCTTACTTTCAGTTTTGTATTGCTAGTCAGACAGAGAGAGGAGGAGAAGGAGACTGCCTTCTAGAGCTGCTTACAGAAAGATACTTTCCTGCAATTTCTTGACTGTTTTTCTCTCTTGTTTTATTACTTTAGTTACAGGGAACACTATTTTTATAGTTAATATTTATTTTAAATATTTTTTATCTTATTTGATAGTTTTATTTTCCCCTTTTTCTGGGTTATTTTCTTTCTTTATTTCGTCCTCTTTTTTTTTTTTTGTGATGGAGAATCTATGATAGGCTCACACCTATGGGGGTTCCATATGCTGCATCAGCCAGGCATTTTCTGAAATCCAGCTGCTCATAATGCTTCAGAGTTCTCTCCATGTAGATGTAGTCTCAACCCAAAAGCAGCAGTTCCGCAGTCCTCAAATAGGGCAGTGTCCACATGAGGAAAGTGAAACCATGTAGCAGGCCCCAGACCAAAAACAGCAGGAACTAGCAGAGAATGCAGAGTGCCAACACCCCCCAGTTACCTCCAAGTTTGGCAGCAAGAATCCCCTGTACCCCCCATCATGGTAAAACCACTAGCACCAACTCTGCCTCAGCAAAGAAGCCCTACCTGTCATCCTAGGCCTCCTCTGTTCCGCTACTACCACCGGCTCATCAGTGCCACCAGTACCACGGTTCTTCCCTGGTGTGGGAATTTTTCCAAGTTGACCCTAGTGATGACAGCATCATCACTTGCAAACATCTGTAAGGCCAGGGTCAGCCAGGGCAAGAAAGACACCTACTTGAGTAGTGGTGGGCATTGAACCCACATGAAAATATGGTACCAGAATCAGTGGGAGTCATGAAGAGGGAAGTGGCAGGTGGTGGTGGTGGAAGTGGTAGTTCCTCCTCTATGCTAGCAAAAGTGCCACACACTGTACATTGCCAACATTCACAGCATGTGGTGGGGTGGCAGGCAAATCCTATTGAAGTGTCTGCATATTTTGGTTCCAGCTGCAGAATCAGCAGCACCTGCACTGCTGCCAGCCATAAGAATAGCAGAGGAGCTTGCTGACCTAAGGGAGGAAACTGGGGACCTCTGGTGTAGGGTCACCTTTATGGAGGAGGTGATGCAATGAATCCTTGGAAATCATCAAAGGTTGCTGGAAGGCATTTCTAAACTTCCCCATGGTGGTGTGGGTGCTGGTAGCAGTGGTGCTCAGTGAGTGCCAAAAATACACCATCATATGTTTGTTATATAACTTTAACTCTTTCCTGTCCTATTTCCAGTCTTTCCTTCAAACTTTCTTACTCATTTCTTTAAAAAAAAATGATATAAAATGGATTAAAATACAAAATTTTTATCTGTATTTACTGTTTCACTCCATTATTTCTCATCTGTATTTCTGTACTCTTTTGTTACTATCTTAAAACAAATGTATTTCCTATCTGTATTTTCTTTAATGATACTCGTATGTCATGGCTTTCATTTCTTTCTATTTCTGTCTCTTTCCTGAATTTTTCTCAGTTACAAGAATAAATATGTCATGCTGCTAGAGGTCACTAGTAGCACCACATGATATTGCATTATGTGTCACTATCCCCAACACTGTTCTTGCAACACACTTTGTGTTAATTGTTTGTTAATCACACTTAAGATTAATTCTGTTCTTCCAAAATTTTTCTCAACTACTCACATAAATTTAACAGGGTGCTACATGCTGCCACATGGGGCAAACAGCGACCACTCAAAAAAAACAAATATCTTTGTTTCCTGTGGGGGAGACTCCACCCTGCACATCCATTATGGGGGCTGTGCCCCTGAACCCCCCCTACTAAAATAACTTCCTCCAGAGGTGGGCCAACTCAGGGAGAGGGTGAAACTCGGGTGGGGGGGCACCACAAGACAAAAGAAGTTAACTTTTTTACCTGCTCTGGGACCAGAAATAGAACCCCAGTCCATAGCTGCTCCATTGCCATCCAGCACTGATGACTCTACTCCCTGAGCCATGGCAGCTGTTTGGCAGATCCCCTTCCAGCAGACCTCTTACCTGGAAACAGTTACAGAGTCACACACTATGTCTGTTGTGTGGCATTGTGTACCCTGTAGCTGTTTTGACTCACCCTGTTCCTGTTACATGGTTTTTGCCCTACGACATTCTCCTTGTGAAAATATCACAAGGTAGGGCCACATGGTACTGCACTGTGTGTTACAGCCCCCAACACTTTTCTTGTAATGCACCATATGTTCATTGATCATTAATCATAATTACCCTGAATTCCACTACAGCAAGGCAGGGGTGGTGGTAACAGCTGAAGGCATGTGCAACCCCTAGCATCTCAGTATTCTCCACTGATTCCTTATCCTGACAGTTGTATAGCTGGAGAGCAAGAAGGCATTGGTAACTACAGTGGAGATGTTTTGGAGGCAGTATAGCATAGTGGTTAAGGGCATTATGCTGCAAACCTGGAGACCTGGGTTTGAATCCCAGCAGCCCCCACTTGCATACAGTGTGACCCAAAGCAAGTCATTTAACTTCCTTGTGTTCCCAGATCAAACCTGGAAACAAGCCCTGGCTTAATGTGCCATTCCTGGTTAAACAATTTCCCCTTTCCCCTTCCTGTTAAAAGCATAGCTGCATACAAATAATGAACAGAGATGCTATGGCCTGTTTCTAAATGTTGGCAATTTTCACTGGTGTGATGGTGCTGAACAGGCAGCAGTGACAGTAAATGGATGTATGAATGTAAATGCTCATGTAAATGCCAACAAGCAACATGGTGTTTTCTCCAGCCCAGTGGGTACAGCACTCCACCCAACTACTTGAACAACCAAGACCATAAAATAAACCTGCTCTCTATTCTGTGTGGTTGTTTACCAGACTGTGTATAAAACCAGAGAGGTATAGAACAACACAAATGGGTAATTTGACTCTGTACAGACAGCTGTAATACTTCAAAGCAATATTAGTTGCTTCTGTTGCTTTTGTTCATTCAGATGGATTAAAAATTCACCAGAGCTATATGTTAAAGCAATGAGGTGCCAAGCAACACACACTTGCAATTTGATTCTGTACAGATAGCTGTAAAACTTTAAAGTGGCATAAGTTGCTTTTGTTGCTGTTGTTTTCTGAAATGGAATAAAACGGATTTCAGGAAAAGTATATTTTAGTCTATGTTAAAGGCTCTCTGCTGCATATTCAATATCTACTCTTCTATTTTGGTGAAGATCCAGCCATAATAAAATACAGAACTAACAGAACTTATAGAGTTATTCTTTTTGGAAAGCTGAAACATACAGCATTAGTTGCCTCTGTTTGCTTATGTTTATTGAAACAGATTGAAACCTTTGCCAGAGCCGTCTATTAAAACAGAAAGGTGCAGAGCGATAAAAACAGGCAATTTGATTCTGTACAGACAGCTGCAAAGCTTTAAATGGCATTAGTCACTTTTGTTGCTTTTGTTTATTGAAATTGATTGAAACCTTTTCCAGAGCTGCATGTTAAAACAAAGAGGTACAGCACAACACAAACAGGCAATTTGATTCTGAACAGACAACTGTAAAGCTTTAAAAGTAGCATAAGTTGCTTTCATTGCTTTTGTCTTTTGAAATGGATTGAAATGGAATTCAGCCAAAGTATATTCTATTTTAAGTTAAAGGCTGTCTGCTTCATATTTAATGTCCACTCTTTTATTATGGTAAAGATATAGCCATACTAAAAATACTGAACTAACAGAACTTACAGAACTGTGTGCTTTGGAAAACTGAATGTAAAACATTAAAAGACTAGTATTTAAATCCTACATTTAGAACACTATTAAAACTAGTAGCGGACAATTATAAGATATCACCTCAATTGTCTCAGACATTCTGAATTTATATAATCACCTGCAGTAAAATATTTTGAGTCTGGAGGACACTTACGGAGAACTATTATTTACGAGGCAACAATTTTTTTTTTAGTAAGTGATAACAGAAGCTTTATTTTCAGTATCTATATAAAAGCTTCAAAGAGTTGCTCTAGTGACTCTACTGCACATTTTAAGATTTGCATGGCTCAGGCGAAGATCTGAAAACATGCTGTGATCTATAATTGTTTAAAGAGGACATGAAATCATTTCTAATTGGCTGCTGTTTATGAAATACTTATTCTCAAAAATGATGTGCATTCACCTGAAGTATCCATATTTAATTGTACCTGAATAAAAAGTGATAAGAAAAACAGTATTTTGCATAGTTTTGTTTTTATGGGCAGCATTCTGTTACAGTTCTCTTCATAGAACCAATAATCTGGAGCTATAAATATGTCACTGTTTGTGCATAAACCCTAAACACAATTCTGATAGGACAACAGCTTATAATTACCATTCTGTATATAAATCATGACATAGTAAAACTCCAAATTATTGATTCTATTAACAGAACTGCAGCAGAATGCTGTCCATAAAAACAAAACAATGCAAACTAAAGTTTTACCATATCGCTTTTTATTCGGGTACAGTTAAATATGGATACTTTAGAAGAATGCATATCATTTCTAAGAATAAGAACATTACAAGCAGTTGCCAATTAGCACAAATTTCCTGTCCCCTTTAATAGCAACAGGTGAAACTTTTGAGATTTAAAAAGACAGATGCTAAATCTATTGTATTTTATCAAATGACAAATGTCACATTAGCAAACTACTGGCAAATTACAGAATATGCAGAAGAGTATGGTCTTGAACTTTGTTCATTGTTTCTGAGTTGTTATACTGGTACATGTGTAAGCTCCCCCCCTCCCTTTGGGGTAGGCTTATTTCTCACCCTTAGGGGCCCCTCCTGGTGCTGAGGGAGTTTGCACAGTGTGGGAGTGTTTTTTTTTCTGTTGCCGCTACAGAGAGATCAGTGGGTGTTGCTGCAGGGCAGTTCAGAGGCCCCCCCCCCCCCGGCAGGTTGGCAGTTTAGCAGTGCTGCACCAGGTCCTGGGTTTTGGGGTTTCTGAGGGAGGCAAAGCAGACAGGCAGCTGAGGTCATTTGAGCTCAGGGTTCCCTTGGGACAGGTGGTGAGATCATCCATGGGAGTAGAGGAGTTTGGAGGACAGGCAGTACAGAACCCTGTGGCATTGGGCCCAGTCTTTGAAACTGGTGTTTTTGTGTCACCGGGGGCTGTTGAGGTGGTGGAAGAGCCTGTACATGGGATTGAAGAATGGTGGTAACTCCTCCTGATCCCATTTCCCTGTGTGGCATGTCAGGCCAGGAGGTTGGAAGGTGGGAGTGGATGGAAGCCTGGACTCGATGAGCCATACCATGCCCATGTCTGGGACAGGCCCTGGGGCCTACATTTGGGTAGGCCTTTAGGCCAATATAGGCTGTGGTTCAACTCAGGCAACAGGTATTTATTTGGAAGGCGGGAGCCACTGTAACAGTTTGGAAGGTCTCGACTCTATGGAAGAGCTGTGAGGACAATTGTGAGGGAGAAAGCACCAGGGACCAGGCTGGTCCAGGACTAAAGGTAGGAACGGAGCAGCCAAGGAGGGTTACAGGCTGCTAAATGTACACCTGAGTATGAATTTACTCAGCGGCAGGAGAGGAGTACATCACTCCCCTGATGAGGAGGCAAATTATGGGAAGAAGCTCAGTTTAAAGGAAGCAGTAACAGAGTAAGGCTCTTGCCAGTGCCAGTGGGTTCAGGAGCTTCACATTCCAGGGAATTTTCAGTAGCATATCTCTGATCCTGGAGTTAAGTTTTCCTGCTCTTTTTGTTGTATGGAAAATCCATGCCTAAAATGATCAGTCTATGTAAAAAAGTTAACCCCATGGAACTGTATGATTGCAAGGCTTTAAGTAATTGGGACCCTGGTAATCAATTAAGACCACAGCTTCCTTGAATTAAGGAGGCTGTTTTCTAGACTACACTAAACTGAATTATTACTTTTTGGACCTGCGTAAGTAACTAGTATTGATTCTGTTTTTGGGGTGGACTTTTCTTAGTTTTAACTTTAATTTGCCAGAGAGGAACTGTAGCTGGGAGATATCTGCAGTCAGTTGTGACTAGACCTGTTACTGAGCCTTTGTGAAATACGTGTCTGAAAGGAAGGAAGGCACTCCCCGGGGTGGAGGGTAAGAGTAGTAGGTGATTGTTTCTGGACGGCACAGGTTTACTCCCACCCAACCTTCCCCTCACTCCACCCACCCAAAGCACATAACTTCCTTTATAGCAGGGGATCTGACATCACTTTCCCAAAACTGCTAACAACATACACCTGTTCATATCCTTAAAGGCACAGCACACTAAATAGGGGGTAGAGACACTCACAAGCTTGCAGACACTAAAATAAGAACAAAAAACAAAAAAGCAACTGTAACTGGAAGGGACACAGACATGTGGGCAGTGGTGCAATGCACTGGCTGTGGAGCAGCAGTCTTCTGGGAGACATTCTGGAGATTGTGTTGCTGCCCTATTTGCAGGCACCTCTCTGTTCTGAGGGAGGATGTTGTTTGTCTCCATGCTGACCTGGCAAGGATTTGGGAAACCTGCTCCCCCACCCAGGGACCACCCAGACCACCGCCACTACCTCATAGGTTACCAAGAAAGAGGAGTGGTTGGACCATGGAGGGCTCAGGGAGGGTAAGAGTGGTGGAACAGAGGCGCATCCCTCCAGTTGTGCCTGTCCACAATTCATTCACCACTCTGGTGAAGCATGGTTCCTCTATGGAGGCACCTGCAGTGGAGACCAAGGAGGATGCTGGGAACCTCCACAGTGGAGACCCACAAGAGGGTGGTCCAGGACCCTACAGGGGAAGGAAACAACTCCTGGTGGGGGACTCAATTGTTAGGGGGGTAGAACTGGGGGAAGGAGGGAAAAGGGAGGTAAGGTGCCTTCCCAGCACCAAGGCTTAGAGGGACAGGAAATGAATCCTCAGGATCGTGGGAGCAGCAGCAAGGGGGAGGGAGCTAGATGTCATTATCCACCTAGGGATGAATGACCTGGCTGAGAATGGGATCAGAGCAGTGCAACAGGAGTTTGTGGAGTTTGGGAGGGGCCTTAGACAAGTAGCACACATGGTAACTTTCTCAGAAGTGCTACCTGTCTATGGCATGGATGAGGCTAGGGCAATCCGCACCATGGGATTCAATGACTGGTTGAAAAGCTGCTGCAGAGCTCAGGGATTTGGCTTCATTGGGGACAGGGGCTCCACCTGGAGGGATGCAGGCCAAATACAGGCATGATGGTCTGCATCTATCCTGGAGGGGAACCAGGATCCAATCTACAGGAGGGAGAGGGAGGGAAGAAGAGGAGGAGGAGTAGCTCTCTATGTAAGGGAAGGGATCAAAGCAACAGAACTAAAGGGTAAACAGGGAGGGGAGGAGAGGAGACACTGTGGGTCACCCTAGAGACTGGAAATGGCTCCACAATCTGCACAGGGGTTGTATACAGATCCCTGTCTCAGGGAAGGAAGTGGACAAGGAAATGATAGAAGGCATCCTTGGGATGGCAGAGAAAGGGGATATATTGCTGATGGGGGACCTGAATATGCCAGATGTTGACTGGAGCACCTTGGCTGCAGCCACATCCAAGAGCAGGGCCATTCTCAATGCCCTACAGGGGGCTTGCCTCAGACAGCTAGTTTTGGAACCTACTCGGGAGAGAACAATCTTAGACCTGGTAGTCTCAAATGGGGACAGAGAGAGGATCCCCTTTGCAGATTGAGGATCTCTGATCTTGAAGTGGGTAGCCATCTGGGAACAAGCGACCACCAAACAGCGTGGTTCATGATAAACTTAGCTGTAGAGTTAAGCCACATAAAAGTGAAGGTATTGGACTTCAGGAGGGCTGATTTTGTCAAAATGGGAGAGTGCCTCAGAAAAGCACTAGCAAACAGGCAAGAAGGTGGGGTGGAGCAACAATGGGGAAACATCAAAACCACCATCACAGAGACAACAAGCCTTTGTGTGAAGCAAATGAACAAATCAAAACATAAGAAAAAAACACTGTGGTTCTCAAAAGAAGTGGTGGAGAAGATAAAGAAGAAAAAGATAGCATTCAGGAAGTATAAGGAAACACAGAAGGAGCAGGACAGAGAACTGTACCAGTTAAAGCAGAAGGAAGTGGGCAAGGCAGTCAGAATAGCAAAGGCCCAAACTGAGGAAAAGAGAGCCAACTCGGTTAAGAAGGGGGATAAAACCTTTTATAGGTACATTAGGGAGCAAAGAAAGACTAAGGCAGGGATACCGAGGCTGAACAAAGAGGAAGGTGGTTGGACAGACAGCGACAGTGAAAAAGCAGGGATACTGAGCAGATACTTCTGCTCAGTATTCACAATGGAAAAGCGGAAATACCTAATCAGGTCAATAAAAGCACTCTGGATAGGGGGGCTGATATTAGTCCTTTCACAGAAGAAAGGGTTCTGAAAGAACTCTTAAAACTGAAGGTGGATAAAGCAATGGGACCTGATGGGATTCACCCCAGAATTCTAAAAGAACTAAGGGAAGAACTAGTAACACCACTGACTACTCTTTTTAATAAATCATGGGAGGATGGTGTGGTACCTGAGGACTGGAGGAGGGTGGATGTGATTCTCCTTCACAAAAGTGGGACCAAGACAGAGGCAGAAAACCACAGACCTGCCAGTTTGACCTCAGTGGTAAGGAAAATGATGGAATCACTTCTGAAGGAAAGAATTGTTGAATACCTAGAGGCCAGTGGGGCACAGGATGCAAGGCAGCATGGATTCACAGTGGGAAGGTCACGTCAGACAAATCTAATAGATTTCTTTGACTGGGTGACCAAAGCAATAGACCAGGGAGGGGCTGTGGACATGGCCTACCTAGACTTTAGCAAGGCATTTGACACAGTCCCGCACAAAAAGATCAATAAACAAATTAGCCGGCCTGGGAGTGGGTCACAGGGTGGTAGCCTGGGTAAAACACTGGTTAGACAACAGGGCACAGTGGGTAATAGTAAATGGAGTTCACAGTGAAGAAAGGAGGGTTACTAGTCGGGTACTGCAGGGTTCAGTACTGGGGCCGGTCCTTTTTAATGTCTTTATAAGTGACATTGCAAAGGGACTGGAAGAGAAAGTATGTCAATTTGCAGATGACACAAAGATCTGCAACAGGGTTGATACACAAGGTGGGGTGGAAAGGATGAAAAGGGACTTGGCAAGGTTGGATGAATGGTCAAAGGTATGGCAGCTTAGATTCAATGCAAAGAAGTGCAAAGTAATGCACCTGGGAAATAAAAACCCAGGGGAAGAGTACACAATGGGGGGGTGAGATACTGACAACAACAAAAATGGACCTGGGGGTAGTCATATCAGACAACCTAAAGGTGGGCCAGCAATGTGAGAAGGCAGTAAGGAGGGCTGGGGGGATACTGGGATGCATAGGGAGAGGCATCACCAGTAGAAAACAGGAAGTTGTCGGCCCTCTGTACAGACAGTTGGTAATACCACATCTGGAGTACTGTGTACAGTTCCGGAGACCCCATCTCTGCAAGGACATAGACAGGGTGGAGGCTGACCAGAGGAGGGCAACCAAAATGATGCAGGGTCAGCATCAGAAGACATATGAAGAAAGACTAAAGGAACTAAAGATGTATAGCTTCGAGGAAAGGGGGGGGCATGATACAAACTTTCAAATACCTCAAGGGAATCAACAAAGTCCAAGAGAGTAGCATCTTTCAGAAAAAGAGATGAGCAAAAACAAGGGGACACAATTTGAAGATGGAGGGGTGGCTCAGAGGTAATGTGAGGATGTATTTCTTCACAGACAGGGTTGTGGATTCATGGAACAGCCTTCCTGAGGAGGTTGTAGTGTCAAAAGCAGTGGGGGAATTCAAGAATGCATGGGACAGACATAAGGCAATTCTAGTGGGGGTAGGAGGAAGTAGGCTGTTGGTTAACTAGGATCTGCAGCTTGTCCATTAGGTAGGGAAATGGGCAGACTAGGTGGGCCAAGCGGTCCTTATCTGCCGTCAAATTCTATGTTTCAGGAGAATAAAATTGATTTGTATGGAGAAATTAGAGTCCAGTTTTGATTATTTCCTTGGAAGGATTTTGAGGAATTATAAGTTCTTTAGTTTTTAGGGGTTTTCATGGTTATCCTGGGGTTTGAAGTAACCAAATTCATATGCACTCCTGCTCCGGGTCTGGTGGGTTGGAGTAGTTTTGAAGATAAACCAACCAGTCTGCCTGCTGGATTCCCTGCCGGGTAAGAAGTGAACACCTTTGGGGCTCAGTGTCATTTGGTTTTAAAATATTTTAAGGTAAAACACACATGTATTATGCTGATTTTTTAACCATAGAAGAACTTGGCAGGGTTCTGATTCTGGGACCCCTTCCCTCCATAACACCTGGCACCTAGACAGCTATAGATTGTGGGGACTCATTCAGGATTCCTTTCTCGGCTTTGGCAGGTATTTGCATCCCATTTTTGGAGCCTAGAGGAGCTGTGGAACTTGCTACCTTGGGCTAGACCTTGTGATGCAGTTTCAGTGGGGTGATGCAGTGTAGGCCTATTTGGGATGGCTAGGCCTCAATCCTACTTCCGGTCTTCAGTGCCCACGTGCATGACTAGGAGGTCACTCCCAGTCCCTCTGATTGGCTGATGGTAAGGTGAGAGGAGAGAAGGACTGTGAGCTGGGTGCCATTTTGTAGATTAGACTAGAGAGAGTAGCAGCTTGTTTTGAGAACTCCTGATTGGACTTGCAGAGGAAGGAAGGCCTGCATTAAATCAATTTGTGTTCTCCCCCTTCATCAGAGTAAGAAAAGAGAAAGAGAAAGAGCAAGTGTTGGAAGGCAATTGCTACAAAGGACAAAAAGATGACTGGCAGAGGATAAAAGGTTACTGAAGAATTTGCTCCCCCCAGAGGAACCACAGGCTATAGTTCCTACCTCCTTTTTAACATGCTTATGGAATTCGATATGGAGGGGTCAGGTGGATGAAAGGTGTATCAGGTGTGGATTTCGGGGAGAAGGAATAGTCAAACTGCCAGTGTGTGCCATCTGCCCCAGAGGTTTTTTTGACTGTGCTCACCCTATTTTTCATTGGGAATACCCTTCCGGTGTTTTATTGGGAATGCTATCCATATGGTTACAGGGGAGTGTGGAGGCCAGGGCTTTTGAGATGCTCACACTCCAGGACAAAGGAGACATGGGGGAAAAGCCAAGAGAATGGTCCCCAGATGTTGTTGTGGAATCAGTGGAGGAAGAGGTGAAAGAGGGTGGTGGTGGAGAGCACAGATGTTTGCCCAGCTCCCCATCACTGGCTGACCACTATTCTCATGGAGTAGGGAGGGGCAAGAGCCTGCATGGGCCATCAGGTGACCCCCCAGGCCAAGGGGATCCCCAGAAGTGTCCCTGTCCAGCGACAGCCCATTGGCACCTCTGGCCAAGTCAGAGACATCTCCTGCAATGAGAATCTATCCTGTTATTAAGTTGACAGCTTCTGGATTGTCCATTGAGCAAAAGGAGATCCCAGAGGAGTCTGAATTTGATGAGGAAAAATTGCTCTTCAAGCATTTCCAGTTTGCTGATTAAGAAGTTCAGCAGACTATTCCCTGGCCCTTCCACCACCCTGTTATCACCATGGCAGATAAAACCCGGCACCTGCTAGTACATTCTAAAGCTCTGAGGGTCCACACGGATGGACTTATAAGAAGTGACGTTCCCAGTGTGACATATCGTAATGAAATATGGCTGGAACCAGGACTGGCCAGGAGGACCAGTGTAAGGGACCTATCTGAATGGTCCCAGGCAGAAAGGTGGATAAGAAGAAGGATCCACATAGAGTACTCTTCTGCAGATTATCTGTATTTATCCAAAAGGATGTGGGACATCATTGAAGAAATGCATGAGGAATGGGTGTATAAAGAGCAGCTCCAAAAGCTGCAACCCAAGCCTGGAAGTTCTGGATAACTATCCCAGCAACTTTTCCAGAAAGCTTGTGCCATGTGTTTCACTGTGCCTTGGTCTGGCCTGACTTTGTTCAAGCATTTTGGCTTAGTTCAGGACTTGGCAGGCTGCACAATGAAGTATTATATCATTGCCAAGGACTCTTTTGGGGACCTCACTACAAAGCCAGATCCTGACTTTTATTTCCCACAAGGTGGAGGTCCTGCCATTTAAGCCCCAGCAAACTGTGAACTGTGCCAGGAAGATTGTTCACTGGAGCAGGAGTCTGTTTCAGAACTGTTTGTGTTCCATTTAAATTCCTAACCTAATGACTCTAGAGATCTGAGTCAGTGAGACTCTAAATGTTTCCAAATAAAGAACAAAATGATCACACTAATTTTATAAATTAGTTTTTATTCAGTTTTATTTTAAGTTAAGGCTGAGTGTTAAAGCTCTGCCTAGTGTGAGTGTGAATATGGGTGAACATTGAGATTATTATTATTAAAGTTGTTTGGGGTGTTTTGCTCTGATATGGTGGGTGGTATAGGAAGGGGATCCTAAAAGTATATATATACTTATATTTTCAATAATTAAAATGCTCCATAATTGGAATGTTCTTGTTGTTGCTTAAATGTAGTTTAAAAGAAATAAGGCCTCCTGGCACAGGTAAGTTAGGATCTTTTCTTGGGTTCCCTGGTGGGATTTAGTGGTAGCTGGGGAGGGTTTCCCCCATTTGGGTCAAATTCTGTGGGTGTCCCTCCAACATTCTGGGTAGTGTACATTACATGGTTTGTTTGGATGGGGAGCCTGCTTGGTCCTTTGCCCCATTTCCAGAAGGAAATTTTTTTTAGGTGGGGGGAGTGTGCAAGCACCCTCTTTGGGGAGGGCTTATTTCTCACCCTTATGGACCTCGGCCCAGTGCTTAGGAGTCCTGCGCACTGTGGGGATGTTTTCTGTTGCTGCCACCTGGGGCATGAAGTGGGTCTATATATATATATATATATATATATATATAGAGAGAGAGAGAGAGAGAGAGAGAGAGAGAGAGGGGGGTTGGAGAGAGAAGGGAGAGAGAGAGTTGGGTGGGTGTGCTGCAGGCAGTTTGGAGGGGGGGTCCCCTCCCCCTTAGGCAGGTCAGCAGTTTTGTCAGCAATGCACTGGGTTCTGGGTTTTGGGATTTCCAAGGGAGGTGAAGCAGACAGGTAGTTGCAGTCATTTGGGCCCAGAGTTCTCTTGGAATGGGTGGTGAGAGCATCCATGGGAGTAGAGGAGTTTGTTGGGCAGGTAGTACAGGACCCGGGGTGTTGGGCCCAGTCTTTGGAATTGGTGTTTTTGGACTGTCAGTGGCTGTTGAGATGGTGGCAGAGCCTGTACAGGGGATTGAAGGATTGAAGAGTAAACAGGGAGGAGAGGAGGCACTGTGGGTCACCTTGGAGACTGGAAAGGGCACCACAATCCGCACAGGGGTTGTGTACAGACCCCCATGTCAGGGGGAAGAAATGGACAAGGATATGATGGAAGGCATTCTTAGAATGGCAGAGAAAGGGGAAATACTGTTGATGGGAGACCTGAATATGCCAGATGTTAACTGGAGCACATTTGCTGCAGCCACATCCAAGAGCAGGGCCATTCTTGATGCCCTACAGGTGGCAGGCATTAGACAGCTAGTTTCAGAACCCACTGTGAGGGAGCAATCTTAGACTCGTACTCTCAAGCGGGGCAGTGAGAGGATCTCAGATCTAGAAGTAGGTTGCCATCTGGGAACAAGTGACCATCAAACAGTGTGGTTCACATTAAACTCAGCTACAGAGTCAAGCCATACAAAGTGAGGTACTGGACTTTAGGAGGGCTGACTTTGGCAGATAGGAGAGTGCCTCAGAAAAGCACTAGCAAACAGGCTAGAAGGAGTGTGGAGCAACAATGGGGAATTATCAAAACTGCCATCACAGAGGCAACAAGCCTTTGTGAAGCAAATAAACAAATCAAAACGAAAGAAAAAGCCACTATGGTTCTCAAGAGAGGTGGCTGTGAAAGTCAGGAAGAAAAAGATAGCATTCCGGAAGTATAAGGAAACACAGAAGGAGCAGGACAGAGAGCAGTACCTGTTAAGGCAGAAAGAAGCAGGGAGGGAAGTCAGAATAGCAAAGGCCCAAACTAAGGAAAAGATAGCCAACTCAGTTAAGAAGGGGGATAAAACCTTTTATAGGTACATCAGCGAGCGTGAAAGACAAAGGGAGGATAGTGAGGCTGAATAGAATGAGCGGTGGGTGGGCAGAGGGACAGTGAAAAAGCAGGAATACTGAACGAATATTTCTGCTCAGTATTCACAAAGGAGGGAAGTGCCTAATCCAATTAACAGAAGCACTTTGTAGAGGTCGATCCAGTCCTTTCACAGAAGAAAGGGTTCTGCAAGAACTCCTAAAACTGAAGGTGGACAAAGCAATGGGTCCTGATGGAATTCACCCAGAATTCTAAAAGAATTAAGGAAGGAACTAGTGAAACCACTGGCTACTCTATTTAATAAATCATGGGAGGATGATGTGGTACCGAGGACTGGAGGAAGGCAGATGTGATTCCCTTCACAAAAGTGGGACCAAGACAGAGGCAGGAAATTACAGACCTGTCAGTCTGACCTCTGTGGTAGGGAAAGTGATGGAGTCACTTCTGAAGGAAAGAATAGTTGAGTACCTAGAGGTCAGTGGAGCACAGGATCCAAGGCAGCATGGGTTCTGGCCCGGAAGGTCATGCCAGGCAGAATCTAATAGATTTCTTTGACTGGGTGACCAAAGTAGTAGACCAGGGAGGGGCTGTGGACATGGCCTACCTAGACTTTAGCAAGGCATTTGATACAGTCTCACACAAAAGATTGATAGTCAAATTAACCAGCCTGGGAGGGGTCCCAGGGTGGTAGCCTGGGTAAAACATTGGCTGGACAACAGGACACAGAAGGTAGTGTAAATGAAGTCCACTGAAGAGAAAGAGCGTTACTAATTGGGGTACCTTGGGGGTTCAGTATTGGGTCCAGTCCTTTTAATGTCTTCATCAGTGACATTGCAGAGAGACTGGAAGGAAAGTATGCCTTTTGCAGATGACACAAAGATCTGCAACAGGGTTGATACACAAGGAGGCGTGGAAAGGATGAAAAGGGACTTGGCAAGGTTGGAGGAATGGTCAGACGTGCAGCTAGGATTCAATGCAAAAGTGCAAAATAATGCACCTGGGAAACAAGAACCAGGGAAGAATACACAGTGGGTGGGGAGGTAGTAATAACAACAAAACAAGAAAAGGACCTGGGGGTAATCATATCAGATGACCTTAAGGTTAGCAAGCAATGTGAGAAGGCAGTAGGGAGGGCCAGGGTATACTGGGATGTATAGGAGAGGCATCAGCAGCAGAAAACAGGAAGTTGTTATCCCTCTGTACAGACAGTTGGTGAGACCCCATCTGGAATACTGTGTCCAGTTCTGGAGACCCCATCTCCACAAGGACATAGACAGGATAGAGGCAGTCCAGAGGAGGGCAACTAAAATGGTGCAGGGTCTTCAAGAGAAGCCGTATGAGGAGAGACTAAAGGAGCTTAATATGTATACCCTTGAGGAAAGAAGGAGAGGGACATGGATAGAAACTTCAAGTACCTCAAGGAATCAACAAAATCCAAGAGGGTAGCATCTTTCAGAAAAAGAGACTTGCAAGAACAAGAGGACACAATTTAAAAATAGAAGGAAGGCGGTTCCAGGGGCAATGTGAGGAAGTATTATTTCACAGAGAGGTAGTGGATGCATGGACAACCTTCCTGAGGAAGATTAATGAGGGTCTAAAACTGTGGGAGAATTCAAGAATGCATGGGACAGACATAAGGCAATTCTTGTGGGGGGCAGGAAGATATAGGTTGTTGGTTAACTAGGATCTGCGGCCTATCCTGTAGGTAGGGAAATGGGCAGACTAGATGGGCCTAGCAGTCCTTATCTGCCGTCAAAGTCTATGTTTCTATGTTTCTATGGTGGCAGCTTCTCCTGATCCCATTTCCCTGAACGGCATGTCAGATAAAGAGATTGGAAGGTGGGAGTGGGTGTTGGCCAGGTCTCAATGGGGCCTGCCATGCCCATGTCTGGAGCAGGCCCTGGGGCCTATATTTGGGTAGGCCTTTAGGTTAATATAGGCCATGGCTCAACTCAGGCAACAGGTATTTAATTGGAAAGAGGGAGCCACTGTAACTGTTTGGAAGGTCACAGCTCCATGGAAAAGCTGCAGAGATAATTGTGAAGGAGAAAGCACCAGGGACCAGGCCGGTCCAATACTAAAGGGCAGAACTGTGATGGAAGCAGTTATGGAGGGTTACAGGCTGCTAAATGTAGGCCCCAAGTATGAATTAACTCGGCAGCAGCAGAGGAGTACATTACTCCCCTGATGAGGAGGCAAATTATAGGTAGAAGCTCAGTTTAAAGGAGGCGGTAACAGAGTAAGGCTCTTACCACTGCCAGTGGCTTCAGGAGCTTCACATTCCAGGGAATTTTCAGTAGCAAATCTCTGATCCTGGAGTTAAGTTTCCCTGCTGTTTCTGTTGTATGGATAATCCATGCCTAAGAATGCCAGTAGTTCTGTCTCTCAATGATCAGTCTGTGTAAAAAAGTTAGCCTGATGGAGCTGTTTGAGTTCAAGGCTTTAAGTGACTAGGACCCTGAGCTCAGGTAATCATTTAGGAGTTCAGGAGAATAAAATTGATTTGTTTGGAGAAATTAGAGTCAAGTTTTGATTATTCCCTTAGAAGGATTTTTATGAATTATAAGTCCTTTAG
The DNA here is from genome assembly GCA_016271365.2 of Neoceratodus forsteri. Taxonomy (NCBI): domain Eukaryota; kingdom Metazoa; phylum Chordata; order Ceratodontiformes; family Ceratodontidae; genus Neoceratodus; species Neoceratodus forsteri. The sequence continues at coordinate 338,719,708 of CM057454.1, read as the reverse complement.
TTTTTAAGGGTTTCCATGGTTATCCTGGGGTTTGAAGTATCTGAATTCATATGCCCGCCTGCTCCAGGTCCAGTGAGTTGGAGAAGTTTTGAAGATAAACCAACCAGTCTGCCTGCTGCACTCCCTGCTGGATAAAAGGTGAACACCTTTGGGACTTGACGTCGTTGGGTTTGAAGACATCTTAAGGTAAGACACCCATGTGTTATGATGATTTTTTTAATCGTAGAAGAACTTGGTGAGGTTCTGAGTCTGGGTCCCCCCTCCTTCCTTAACACCTGGACCCTACACATTGTGAAGGGGGGACTATACATGATCACATGTTTTGACTTTATCTTTCCTTATATGAACTTGTTGAGGTCGCATAACATTTTTCAAGTAATAATATAACTGCATGTTAAGCAGATATGGCAGAACCTACATCCCAGCACAGTTACTAAAAAGACCTTGTTGGAAATAACAATTCTATTGTACAAGCAGAGAAAGTTTCAATAGACTCATTAAGTGGCAAAATAAAAGATCACTAATACAGAAGGATAACAAAGATCAGCACAAAGTTTAAGGGAAAAAGCATTTCAAAAAGGAAGTTCAAAAAATATGAAAAAGATAAAGCATTGAAAGCAAGAAACAGAAACTGACTCAGTAGGCTCAGAAAAAAATAAAATATTCTGGAAAAATCTGAAGATACTGAAAAAGTAGAAAAATCATTTCATGTGGGCACAGGAATGTGCCTCTTTGTCAGAAAATACAGGGCAATTAAAAAAAGAGCTAATTAGGTGGCCTACAGTATCACACACATTTAAAACAACAGCTAGTGAAATGCCTCCCAGACAAATCAAGCCAAAACAGGCAGCTATTCCATCTGTCTCAACAAATGATAGCTCAGAAGATCATGTCCAACAGGCTCATTCTCAGAAAAAAATGAAGTGGAAAGCATGAACAAGGGGGAAAACCATTTCCCAATAAATATTTCAGAAGAAGAAACAGTGGCATAAAGGAAAAAGAAAACTCAACACAAATCAAGAGAGAAATATCTATGGAACCTCCCCCTTGGGCAAGAACACTTATAGAAAACGCAAACAAAATTCAAGAAGGAAAGTCACATTACCTCCCAGCTCCCAGGGACACATACACTTGTGCACATCTGTTCTGAATGGATTCAATTCAAAGCAAACAGGTATTACCACCCTCCTAAACCTGTAGTTTAGTACCAGCACCAAGTCTCATTAATGAGATGGCAAAATAGTAGTATAGTTTTCAAATACTTTCCAAGCAAATCACACCTCCAATTTGAAAGAAAAAAATCCTAATTTTATTTAAATATTATATAAAGTAAAAACAGGGTATTGCACACGTATTGATATCCACATGGACTGCATATTTATCATACCACTTTAAGTCAGAAAAATGAATTAGAAAGTCACCAGTCACAGTATTACTCCTTTGATGATCTTTCTCTATAAACTTTGATCAGAAAGGGTTCCTTTAAACATACAGGGCCCAATTTTAGAAGCAGGACGCAGGGCTTGTGGCCATGTCCTGCATCCCCGCAATCATTGGCAAATCTGTGTCCATGGATTCACCACAATTTGCTCCCGATTTTCAAAGCGGAATGTAAATTGTGACACATCCTTCATTTTACAGTAGTTTGCACTCGAAGTTGTGGCACAAGCTCTGTAACCCAGCCACAAAGTTATGCCATGGGGGACCTGGCATAATGGGACACCACTCCTGTTCCCATGGCACCCAGGGGGAACATGCACATGGTGAACATCTGCCCGGCACACCTTAGCAGTCTGTAGGTGTGCTGGGGTACAACTCTGTGGGAACATGGCTGGCAGCCAAAGGTGTGCAGTTGGGGATGCAAGCATGCTGAGAGGTCACAGGCAACTTGTGTCCAGCGGGTTTGTGGCACAGCAGTTGTAAAATTGCACCAAACCCATTTCTGGATGCAAGTCGCAACTTGTGCCTGATCCCAGATGCAAGTCCCCTGTGTTCCTCTAAACCCCTTTGAAAATTGGGCCCACAGTCACAATACATTCCTGAATAATTTTTTTTTATATATTTCAATCAGAAGAGTTCCTTTATAGAAGAACATTTTCAATTTGTGCATGTATATACAAAGATATCATTAACTTCTTACGCAGTTTGTGTAAGGTAAACATTTATCAATGGTGTTCTACAGTTAAAAAAAAACATCTCACATGAAAGACTCCAATACATAGAAAGTACCGCTGATGAAAAGTGCTCCATGCAGAGAAGAAAATATTTTTTGCCAAAACGTGTGCAGATGAAACCGGTGGGGGGACTGCAACATGTAGCCTTTTAAATCTCCAGCTCAGAGTGGTCAGAAGACCTCTCATTCCAATTTGACCAATGGGAGAGATATAACCCGTTAATGTGCCAACTGATAATTGCCTCTGTGAGGTTGCCGAGGGAATGATGTTATATGCTTCTTCTGCGACTTGGATTTTTGCCATCCTGCAATGTTGCTATTCTGCTGTTCCACCTAGTTTCCACTGGGGTGCAACCTGGAGTTTGTTATATAAATAACTAGCAGGTGCAGGGGGCATAGCCCTCCCTCGATGGTGTTTGCTCCTACTGCCGGATGACAAATTGCAGGAGAGCGGTGGCTGGTGTCTGCAGATTGCTTGCGCTGTAGTTTACACCACCAACTTCATTGTCACTGTGGCACGGGTGAACCTGGGAGAGAGAGGGAAAATTACAGCGCAGTCACACTGCCCATGTAGAGATAAAAATCTCAGGTAGTTCCTTGGCTTAGGACACTACCATCTCTGTTCCACTTCACCCGATTCCCTGTGGGGGTCCTGCTCCTGGCTAGCCCCACTCTCCAGGCAAATATAGACCGGCAGGTACTTCACCTTTACTTGCCACAAAATACGTCAAACTCACAATCTCCCAATGAGGCCAATTGTAAAATCAAACTCTATCATTATAAATCCAATCTGTCAAGCCAAAACGGTCTCTTAACACACTAAAGTGTTTTGAAAGCAGTTTCATTCGGTATCAATACATTTATCTTGATAGATGCTCCATAAACAACAATGCTCAGTAGCAACTGACCATATAAAATCATTGGTAACTGACCACATAAAATCACTTACTTATCTATTAGCTGGTGATAATCTCCTCAGGATTTCAGTTTACAGGTGCCATACCAAATGTCATTGCAGGTGCCACAAAACTGTAGTGAATACCTTGTGCAAGTACCCAGAAAACAATCCATAAAGGAACAGTGCAAGCTGCAACAGCGTTCAGCTGCAAACAAAGCAGCCTTGTAAAGAGAGGACAAATGAATATTGGTGTTGTTTCGGGCAGACCCATTCCTCGAACCCAAGAAGCCCTTAAACAGCTAACACAACTTCCCAAAACAATGTCAGATCTACAGGAAAAGATATAAGAAGATTTAAAAAGGCTAAATAAATTGTAAAGGAGGTAATCTACACTGAAAGATAGCATAAACCCTGATTACATCATAATTATACAATGGCAAGGATAAATCTAGTGATGTGATTTGTCAGACTGCCCTAGAGACAGTGATGTTATCTGACAGCAACATCACTGTATCTAGAGCAGGCACAGAGATGACCACATCAGGAATCACTCCCTACCTAATCATCACACAGAAGCCAGACATTACGAGAGTAAGCCAAACATTACCAGGTAGTTGAGCCATCACAGCTGCCCCCCCCACACATACACCAGTTCTGTCCCTTGCTGAGCCAGTCACACCAAGTACCGTAGTTCAACATAGAAAATCATTTTATTTTCATGCCAGCCTTATTTCCTCAAACCAAGCGGCTTCAGTGAACTAAGCAGACCATAACTGCCGGTCGCATGGTTCGGTGAAGCAGCTCGCTTCAAAGCTGGCATGATAATTACATTTTTTTGAAATCTGAAATGATCCACTGCCACAAATCCTCCATCCCATCCTGTTCCTCCTTTACTCATAAAGGAAACTGCAATTAAAAAAGAAATTGAAGCCGTGACACCAAATGGCTTTCTCATCTCCTCCTCGTCTCTGAAATAATTCACCACATGTACACTTTTGTATCCAGCTGTACAGTCACTAAGTGGCTCGGTGACCACAGAAAAAACACTGTTAATTTACCCCCCCCCAAAAAAAAAAGAAAGACACTTCAAATACAGACCATTGTAAATGGGCTGGCAAAAGACTGTGGGTGGTGGGGGGTTACTGTCAAAGATTACAGCACACAATAGTGAAACAATGAAAAATGTTGGAGGCCTGGGCAGACAGCATCATTCAGATAGCAGCTCCACCCAGTGGTGGTAAAAATGTTGCTTTTTTTTAAAACATATACTGCCACATACAAAAATCAAATAAAAAAATGCAATTTGTTTTCCTCTTTTTCTTTTTTTATAACAAAGGAGCCATTTTATAATAGCAATAATTCACTCCAAGATGTGTGTTACTATGTATTAATGTCACTTATCGGGTGTTGAACACACTCAGCCTGCAGCCTTGTGCTTCAGCCACCCGAGGCATGACATTATTAGATAATAACACACTTCCTGTCATGCCTTATTTAAGCAATAATTCACAACAGGGTGTGATATATCATGGGATATCATCATGCCTTGTGTGGCGGGGCATGAGGCCACAGACAGAGTGCATCCAACAGCCAAGAAGTGAGAATATCCCATGATATACCACACCCTGGTGTGCATTATTGCTATTATGAACTGTCCTAAAAGTGTCATCAGTAAAAAAACTAAACAAAAAAAACCTTTAAAACCTTTAAAATTGAGTTTTTTGTGTATTGGAAGAATACCTTATAAGAAAATAGTTCTTCAATCATTGTGGGCAGCAGGTGGCAGTGTTGTAATTGGAGTGCATAGCAATGTGGAACTCTTGTCACTGTGTGAACTTTGCCACCACCACCACCACCACTACTGCATGTGAGCTGTGAGCTCCGTGGCTGTCTTCATAGTTGTAGTAAGTTGTAGATTTTTTTTTTAATGCCACTGCAGTTCTTGTTTGGTACTGTTCCTCTTCAGGCATTTATGTGCCCTGTTAAATGATTATGAGTACTGTTACAGGATGTGATGTGTGACTGTGAGTGGCCGTTGTGTTTGTCTAATAGGGGGGAGTCTAAAAAGAATACGTTCACCATTTGTTTTTTCTGGTACTTGGTTTTGTAACACACCGTGTGGCAGGTCTGCATGGGTATTTTTATTTACTTATGTTTTTGTTTTTTTTACAGTCGCTGGAACTGCAACTGAGGCCATCCCACATGATAGACTAATACTGCTGGGCTCCTGGTACTCTCTGCTGCTGTGTAACGTTTGTGTGGGGAATCAGATGACAGGCAAGCATGTGAATGCCGAAGCAAAATTTTCTGGGTCGAGATGCTACATTACTGGAAACAGACAGAGCACACCCAATAGGGACAAGGAACTCTTCTAATCTCAATATCACAAGAGCAACAATTATAAACAGTAGCAGTTGCATTTGTGCATGTCAGTTGTTGTTTTTTTTTGTTTGTTTTTTTAACAGACACTCATGTTGAGGAGCTTGTTACTTCCATCCAGTGGCCATGAGCAGAATTGTATGAGGGAAAGCATTGTCAGGGACGAGGAGAAATGCCGCTATGGAAGAATTTCTGGTGTGAGGAGAGGCTGGTGGCTGGATGCTTTTTGAAGCCGTGAGGATGTAGTCTGCTATCATCATGGCTTCAAAGAGCTCTCAGCCAATCAGCTTCCTACATTTTTGGCAACCAATTCATAATCTTAATTCTGTACTGGCTGCCAAAAAGCGAGGAAGATGTTTGGTCGAGAGGTCTTTGAAGCCATGATTATATCCGACTACATGCTCCCAGCTTCAAAAAACATCCGGCCACCAGCCTCCTAACCATCAACAAATTCCTCTGAGTGAAATACTGCCCATGTCCTACAGTCCAGAGTGAGTCAGACACACAGTCTGGAGTGAGTCAGAATGCAGAAGGCCACTGTTACAAAAAAAAAACAAACCAACAACACAGCAAATCACATAAAATCCTCAGAACTATGATCAATTAAATAAATGAAACTGCCGCCAACCAATCATATACAAAAGCACCCACCCACACAACAGTGACACAACATTGCCACACCAATCAAAAGCCAACAATGGCTGCGCACCATATTGGGGAGAATGGCGCAAGTCATGGCTTGAGCAATTCTTCAAAACAAATAAACATAATGAAAGTACTCTAAAACCAACTATTACTGTTTTATAGTACATGGTTAAGGCTTATTATTATCAAAATCAGTGGCTGCTCAAATGTTGTTGTGCACATTCTACAAGTTGTTGTGCACATTCTAAATCTTATTTTGCACATTCCATAATGAATATTCATGAAGCACTCCACTATATGCCACTTGACTGGACAAAGCAGAGCTCTTCACAGAAAAAGTGGAACAAACATGGCAGCACTGCTTACCGAGTGGCTCAGCAGCACAGTTTGGAAACAGACTGCCATATTAGGCTACATATTTCCAATCATACCAAATTTAACATTTCTCTCCTTCTTTTAATGGAGTGTGGCTACGAATCTTTGGAGGCTCACACTCAAATGGGATTGCACCTTCTGATACCATGGCAGAGGGAGCTGCCAACTGCAACTGTGAGAGGAAACACAAGGTTTGAAACCTTGTAAAACATACACATTCATAAATTTTGCTTTTGTTTTGCATCCTGAGGGACCATATACTATAACAAATAAAGTATGAGTGCCCATACTCAATTCACCATGTGTTTCCACCTCGGGGTTGAGATACCAGCATGGACCTCCCGAGCTTCTCTTTTGAGGTCCATACACTGGTATCTCAACCAGTCTATGCAAACACAGACTCATTGTGTATGGGTGTCCATACTTTATTCCATGTATAATTCAAAAGATGAGGCCAATCAAAATCTGAAAATAAAATTGCCATGAATATGTCAGAATGGTTGATTACAATATGTGGGGCTTGAAACTTGAAACGTAGTATAAAGTGACAATGTTTGCTGATCACCTCATATATGTATCTATCACGAGGATGAGGGGAAGGGGGGTTGCTCCTTACTATCTCTAGTCCAAAGTGATGGAAAGTAGATGACAGACATAGGTCATGGGCATCAAGGTGGGGGGGAGACAAATAAAAAGTTTTGTCAATGAAAGTACAAGCATTATTGCAAGGTATCAAACAATAAATATATATATTACAGAAATGGACCATGGGAGAAATAAATCTAAAAAAAAGGTCAAATAACCCAAGAATGGATATTATAAAAGAAAAAAACAAAAAAACATTAAAAAAGGCATGTATTATAAAAACTATTACTAGGAATGTTAATGGTGTAAATTCTCCTGTAAAAATGTATAAGATGTTATATAAAAATTGGGTTGGCTCAGTATATTTTTCAGAGGGCAATAACAATAACAGAGGAGTGGCAATTTTAATTAATAAAAACTGTCTATACCAGGTGCTAGACATTTAAATGATAATGATGGCCACATAATAGTACTGATTTTTTTTGCCTAGAAAGAATATCATTATTGGTGCTTTCTTGCAGAAATATCGGGAACATTAAGTGAATGGGACACAGAGGAGCTTTTACTAGGGTGCCATCTAAATAGCTTACTTAACCCTGATTTTGATAAATCTAAAACACCATCTGGAAGGGACAAATATAGATCTAGGATTGTTAATTAATTTTTAGAGAGCAACGCTTTTGTGGTTACTTGGACAGAAATCAATCCTTTTAACAAAGACTATAATATGTTTTAATCAGGGTTACACAAAATATCCTCAAGAATGGATTATCTTTTAATGTCTAGAAATCTGATAAGTGCTACAGATTTATTTAAAACAAGTATTGGGTCTACCTACCATTTTGGATCACAAACCAATTCTACTGGCATTTCAATTGGATTCAAATAAGCAGTCTGACTCATTATGGAAAATGAATGATACTTTACTACAAGATTAAAAGTCTGTTCAGAAGTGGCTAAAGCAATACAAAGGTATTTGCAGGGCACTCCAGATGAGACATCTATAGTGTTCAACAGTACCCAGATTTCAAAATATATGTTTATCAAAGTTTGTGGATGATATCAAGCTAGGAGCAGTAGTCGGAACTCAAGAAAAGACTGCCAATTTTCAGGCCACATTATCACAAATCCTGTAGAACATTGGGCATGAAGAAGTAAGTTAGATCATAACCTTGAGAAATGTGCAGTGATGCACTTAGGCAGGAATAGTGCAATAAGTAAGTATACATTGAACAGAAAAACTCCAAGAGTAACTGAGGAGAAAAGGGATCTGGGGATTTTAATATTCAACAATCTGGAATTCAAAACATATGGTCATATGGTGGCAAAAAGGGCAAATATGATATTAGCAAATATCATGAGAAATATCCAGAGTAGGGATAGAGAGGTTATCCTGCCCCTGTATACATCATTGGTCAGACCTCATCTCAAGACCATTGTCCTGGTTCTGGACTTCAAGCAGTAAGATGGAAATCAGAGCCTTGGAGAAAATCCAACACAGAGCCACTAGGATGATAACGGCCCTAGATCACCTAGATTATAATGAGAGACTAAAAGCTTTAGAGCTATGCCAGCCCACTGACACAGCTGCAAGGCATCTGTCTGTGGGCGCCGACATCACAGGTTTGGGGATGGACTCAGGAGTCAGAGGGCAGGCCAGGGGAGAAGGACTGAGCATCCCATTGACTGCTGTCCTTCTCTGGGGGGAGGGGGAAAGAGTGTCTGGCACAATGCAGACCTCTGGTGGAGGCTGGGGGTACCGCTGTGGCTGGCACCACACATAAGGGGGTGGGGTGGATGCTGGCATCATTGCACACCCCCCCCAGGGAAGGAATTGCAAAAAAAAAAACATCACCGGATGCTAATGATGGCCCCTGTCTCTGCCACCACTCCCTGCTGCAGACCAAAAGTCCACTGGGAGGGTCTGGCTCCTGTGACCCTGCCCTAGGGAGCAAGCCAGGATCTTGTGACTGTGTTTACCAGGGAGGGGGTGCCTGCCCAGTGGCTCTGCCCAGGAGAGATAAACCTGGTGATGGGGGAGTGGTGAGCGGAAGCGGGGGGCCAGAGCTTCCCGAGCTAGTGAGAAAAAAAACAAATCTTTAGAGCTACACTCTTTGGAGTATTGATGACTCCAGGGCAATCTCTGCCTGGTATATAATGCATTTCTGAATCATGATTTATGAGACTGGCAAAGGCAAGGCAAGACAAGGCAAGGGCAAGACAAATTTATTTATAAAGACGCCCAATCCCAGAGGCTCTGGGTGCCATACAAATAAATAGACAGATATTCAAAAACAAAATCAATAGAGAACAGAAGAGAAAAATATGAACATATAGGTAATTAACCCCACATAAAAAATATTTCCTATAAATAATAAACTAAACATCAAATTACCAATAGCTGTGGTCTGATCTGTAGATGAACAGCTTAATCCAGAAAGGCATGGGTGAATTGGAGGGCCTTAAGGCAAGCCTTAAATACTTCCAAAGTAGGGCCCCCTTAACCCAGAGGGGCAGCAAATTCCACAGGATGGGGGCAACGACACTAAATGCCCTGTCACCAGCTGATTTCAACCTCATCCTGGGAATCACCAGAGGGCCCCCACAGGAGGAATGGAGAGGGGTGAACCAAGACAGCAGGTACAAGAAGGTCTAACAGATAACCAGGGCCCTGACCATGTAGGGCCTTATAGGTGAGAAGACCCACCTTAAAAAGAATCCTCCACCTGACTGGCAGCCAGTGCAGCTCACGCAACACCGGTGTAATATGGTAAAATTTTGGCTGCCCAGTAAGTAACAGGGCAGCTGTGTTCTGCACTGGCTGCAGTCTGCAGAGAGATCTTCCCATGACCCTGAGGTAGAGCACATTATAGTAGTCAAGCATTGATTTAAGTAAGGCATGTATCAAAGTGGGGAGATCCAGAGGTGGAATAAGGGGCTTTATCCTGGCAACATTTCTGAGATGGAAAAAGCAGGAGCAGGCAGTGGAAGATATCTGTGCCTCCTTTGTCAAACTCCTGTCCAGAATGACACCAAGACTTTGCACCCTAGAGGAGGCCTTCAATGGAACATATCACAGAAGAATTCCAGTCTCTGATCCAGAGGCCATCCTGTCATGCACTCTGTTCGACTTCACCACCAATACCCTGCCTTATTGGGGTTCAGTCGCAACCAGCTAGAGGCCATCCAATCATTGATCTCAGCAAGGCAGCTGTTTAGCACATAAACTGTGTTGGATGTTCCTGGGGCAAAGGATAAGTATAGCTGGGTATCATCAGCATAGCAATGAAAACCCAAGCCATACTTCCCAATGATCCCTCCCAGAGGTAGCATATACACTGCTAACAATATTGGGGCTAACACTGACCCCTGAGGTGCTCCTCAAGATAGTGGGCTAGGGGTGGAGGAGAAATTCTCCATCATAACCCGTTGCCTCCTGTTGATTGAAAAGGACTCAAACCAGCAGATGACAGTGTTGGTGAGTCTGCAGAGTTCCCTGAGGTGGTCAAGCAACACACAATGGCCAACAGTGCCATATGCTGAAGAGAGATCAAGAAGAACAAGAATTGTCTTTTCTCCTCAATCTCCAGCCCTGAGGACATCATTCTGCACCCAAACAAGCGTGGTTACTGTGCTATGCCTCACCTGAAATTCTGACTGGAAGTGTTCGTGTAACTCTTGGGTCACAAGGTGCTCCTCCAACTGAAGCACTACTACCTTCTCCACAATCTTTGCCAAAAAGGGAAGGTTGGAGATAGGTTGGTAATTTGCCCTAACCTCCAGGTCCAAAGATGGATTCTTTAAGAGTGGTCTTACCAATGCCTCCTTAAAGGCATCAGGAAAGATCACCTCAGACAAGGAACACTGGACAATTATCTGAGACTTATGACAAGGAACTCATACAATTATACTTGGTTGCATAACTTGCAGCTAAAGGGGATTTGTGTTGTACCAAGAAAAGGGCATGCTAATTCAATCAGAGGGAGGTCAGCTTGTGGAACTCTTAATCAGTAGAGATATTAGGTAGTGGCAGTTTGGATGTTTTTAAAAAGAAGTTTGATGAGTAGTGTTTTAAGAATAATATCATGGGGTATTTATTCTGATTTTGGCGAGCCATCATGGGTCCAGCCCACTTGGCTTGTATTTACCTATGATATCTATTCAACAATTGGGAGGCTTTTAAGACCACAGTAAGAGGTAAAATAATAGCAGAGGCTGGTTGAAAAAAGAAAGAACAAATGCAAAGCCAGACAATTAGAAAGACAACTAAAGGCATTAGAAATCAAAATAAGGGAAGGCCACGAATGCTTTAGAGAAGGGTATGAAAACATCAAACATAATCTCCAAAAAGTGATGACTATAAAAGCTGAAGCCTAGTGGTTTAAAATAGAAAAAAAAATGGCATTTACACAGTGAAGCCGCAGGAAAATACCTAGCCAAAAGTTTAAAACTGGACCAACAGATGGTACAAATAATGGCTATGCATGACAATCAGGGTGTTTTGAAAACAAAACAAAGAAGGAATGGAAAAGGTTTTTCTTGATTTTTACAGTGATATGCACAAAACTGAATCTATTATCTCTATAAAAGAGGTGCTAGAATACTATGATATCTCTTTATCGAAGGAAGTTATGGAAGATTACTATGACTAACTGGATGAAGCAATCAGTACTGAGAGGATAGAGGATGCTGTGACATCCACATCAAGAGAGAAGGCACCACGTCCAGACCAATTTCCTGTTAAGTTCCTGGGGGTGGTGGTGGATGTCAAGATGAACAACTCTGAGACTTGTAGGAGGGCAGCAGCCAAGGCCAACAGGATGCTGGGATGCATCGCTAGGGGGATCACCTCCAGAAGGAGGGAAGTGATACTCCCTCTGTATAACTGCTTGGTGAGGCCTCACCTTGAGTACTGCTTACAGTTTTGGAGGCCACACTTAAAGAGGGACATTAAACTCCTGGAGAGGGTCCAGAGGAGGGCAACCAAAATGATTTGGGGCTTGGGGGACAGGACCTATGAGGAGAGGCTCGAAGAGCTAAATATGTACACATTGGAAGAGAGAAGGGACCGGGGGGACATGATAGAGGTCTTCAGGTACATGAAGAGGGTAAATAGGGGAGGAACAGTCAGGGTGCTTCGAAGGAAGGAGGAAGGGGCCACTAGAGGGCATGGGTGGAAGCTGGAGGGGGGAAGATTCAGGGGAGAAAGGAGGAGGTGCTACTTCACTGAGAGGTGGTGGAGCCATGGAATGCACTGCCTAGGGGGCTGGTGGAGGCAGAGACAGTGGAGGGGTTCAAGAGTGGGTGGGACAGGTATAGGGGAAGGGTTCTGGAAGCAAAATCCAATGCAACAAAAATATCCGGAACTGGGAAGGGAGAAGCCAGAGAAGGCGAGGGGGACAGCAAGGTCAGCACCCAGGGTGGGGGCTGACCAAACGAGCAGACACGAAAGACCGTTAGGCCTATTCTGCTGGCATTTTAGTATGTTAGTATGTTAATTTTTTCTTAAAGTTAAAAAAAAATTGAGGCCTTACTTACATGAAGTCTTTCTGAAAATGCAACAGACAGGACAAATCACTAGTTCATTTCAAGACAATATATTACACTATTATTAAAACCAAACAAAGATGACAGGAAAACTGAAAATTATAGGCCAGTTCTCATACTGACTTCAGATTATAAAATATTTACAAAGACATTAAACAATAAAGTAATACAGCATACTGAAAAAAATAATACACTTGAATGAGAATGTTTTCTTACCAGGTAGAACAATACATGAAGGGATGAACTCAGTGGCATCTTCAGAATGGCCATTCCATACTCAGACTATATTGTCTATAAAGAGTGGGAAATAGGAACCTATCATCCAGGTCAGGCTCAGCACCACCACCACCAGCAGTCATTGAGATAACAGCAACAACCTCCCTGTCCACTGTTCCAGAGCCAGACATTTTTCTACCTCTTGCACTGATCCTCTTGTTGCTGCCTCCCCCTTCCCCACCAATACCAGCATGGATGCCACAGATGTGTCAGAGAAAGATTTGACCACACTAATACCACCCCCTGTTCCAACAACTACTCATTTCCTACTAGTTCTACTGGCCCCAGATGAAGCTGCTGCAGAGGTAGGTTTCTTAGGTGCACGCCTCCGTTACCTTCCTCCTTGACTACTGCAATGCAATACCCTTTACCTAGGGCTACTGGGGTTTGAAATCCGCCATCTGCAGCTAGTGTAGAACATGGCAGCCAGGCTAATGACTAGTATCTCTAGGTCCAGTCATGTAACGCCTGTGCTCTGTGGACTGCACTTCCTGCCTGTACAGTGGTGGATCACCTTCAAGGTCAGTTTGCTGACCTATAAGGCCCTACACAATCAGGGACCTGGTTACCTGCAAGATCTCCTCCACCCCTATTGTCCCTCCTGCTCTCTCCAATCCACTGATGAGGGATTGTTAGAGATTCCCAGGGTCCATTTTAAGACATTTGGGGCCAAGTCATTTAGTTTTATGGCCCTGACCCTGTGAAATTCTCTACCTCGTCAGGTACGAGATTGCCTGACTGTCCAAAGTTTTAAAGCTGCTCTTAAAATCTATTTATTTAGTCTAGCTTACTCTGATTATTAAGTCGCTCAGCTATTTACTGAATTTTAAACTGATATATTTATTGATTATTGATATGTTTTATTTATCATATTGCACAAGCGCCTTGATTGTTAGAAAGGTGCTTTTTACAAATAAAGTTTGCTTTGCTTTGCTTTGACCCACAGAACATATGCTTTTCTTGGCCACATTGCCAGCAACTCTCACTTTACAAGTTGAGCTTCTCTTTTTGGTCATTTTAATATTTATATTTTTTATACACTGCAGTAAAACTAAATACTAGCACCAGAGACAACACCACACCACACCACACCATATCAGCTTGATCTTAATTACAACTGAACAGTTTACTGAGCTAACCGTAGCTAAAGTAAAAACAGCAAAAATATTTTTTTTTTTAATTTTTTAACACAGCAGGGCTTAACAAGACACACACCAAGACACGGGTAAGGCTAAACAAGTTACTGTAAGTTTTAAAGTAGCACAGTCTCTTCAATATCTAAACAAAATAACTAAAATCATAGTAACAGACTGACAGTTCACACAAAACTGTACTACAGAAATAAAATAACAAATCACAGACAAAAATAAAGAAGAAAGGCTGATTAAAACACTAGCGCTCAGCTCACATGGCTGTCTTTCTTGCTAGCTAAATCAGTCCCTATATCCCCCACATAGCACTGCTTCAATAAAGAAAGCAAAACTACTGCTTTAAACTAATTAAATCTGCGAAACTACATACAAACAATGGAAATTTAGCTTCACAAAGCACTGCAGATATTTTTCTGACCAATTTTGTTCTAAATACTCTGCAATAGAAGCACTTTTAAAGGTCTTTTGGTGATCAGACAATCAGGGACACACTCTTCTCCAACTCTCTCTTCATAAGACTGCACTGAACACAGAGTCTGCATGTCATACAACTTATTTCAGTACCAGGTGACCACCAATCCCACAGTACATTGCACACTTCACTAATGAGTGCCTCTTTACTGGCAATGTTGCCAAATCTGCCATTCACAATGTTCTCCATGTTCTGTGAATTGGGAATTTGCTGGGTGGATTAAATTTGTGAATTTGGGTGAATTCATGAATTTATCCGTGAAGTGAAGTTGGTCAACTTTGCACATCACTAATCACATTTGCCAAGAAAAACTTATTCTCAACTTTGGACCATGGAAACAAATTAATGTACAGAACAAAACTCCTGAAATCACTGTCAAAACTTACAGGAAAATAACTAATAACATTTACCATTTTGCTTTATTCACTCCATTAGAATCCATCATTTTAAGCTACGTGGTGTATGGATTGAATCTTCTTCCCCTGAATAGAGAATTCCTGCTTAATATCTAGATATATAGGATACATAAAGGCTAGACTTAGAATATGCCATTTATCATCATGAGTGAGGGGGGGCAGGACCATACCTCATGAGTGGCAGAGCCACAAGTGAGTTATGAAAGTCCTGCCCCCACATAGGTGGTGAAAAATGCCCTATTCTGAATAGAGATGTGGCAAATTTACATTTTGTGGTTGAAATTCCCAAGAAATTAGCAATTTCACCACACTAAACATTCCACAGAATTTGGTCATTCTGTGAAATATTTTGTGAGTGCTACAGTAAATTGCAACATTCCATCTGCAAAATGCAAAATTTTGCTTGAAAAATGGTGGAATTTCATCCACAAATGGTGAAATGTTGCCATTTCATGGATGAAATTGTGTGCTCCCTGGGGTGAAATATCACACTACAAGGGTGAAATTATGCATTTCGCAACCACAAAAACTTTCACGAATGCGTGAATATTGCGAATTGTTTTCACGGAATGAAATTTGTCAGTTTTGCCCAATTCTGAATGAGGTCATTGTGTGCCCAATTTATATAATACATTTTACATTGCAAAGCTTTCAAATTAACTGTTTTAATGAAGAGTAAACTGTTTCTGTTTGATTTCACTGCACTGTTTTGAGTGCAGCAGAGGTCATTGTTATGTCTTAGAATATGGGCTAAATAAAATGAGCACTCCCATTGGCTGAAACAGTACACAAGTGGGCCATTATTTCTCAACAACACCCACTCCAAAACAAATTTTGCCTAGTAACATAACCACCCACCTGTTGCCACTATGCCCACCTTATCCCCACGTTCACTCCAGCATGCATATTCACACTGTTGCTCCAACAAACGCCATACCATGCCACGTAAATGACAACAGTTAATTTTAATTCACTAAGTAAGCATGGTCAGAGCTGCAGTAATCGGAGGAAAAGTGGTCACGTTGTTGTGGTTTCAAAGCTATGAAACTGAAATCATTCAGTTTCCTAAAACACACTGTCTGGAGGTACTGAATCCGGCTAATGAGCTCTGCAGCAAAAAAACAAGCTACTTACTTTTTCACAATATTAACATTGCCGTTCTGGCACCGATTTCTCTCTATCTCAATCATCAGTCTTCTCTCACAACCATAACCACACATCCCAAAACATAGCAAACAATGCCTAAAAGGTAAAATGAACACTTCACTGCCTAACACTACTGAAAACTCACACACCAAGCTAATCAAAAAAAGCGATATCACAAACAGCAGCACCCTCTAGTGGCACCAATGTCACTATTTTCCAGAACCAACATATCTGTCTATTTTTTTGCAATATTTTAAGCTTTTTCTATAAAATTATTATTAAAAAAAATAATTATATAAACTCATATTCTAAGAGTAATAATACCCTCCAGGGAGGGCATTATGGGATATAACGGACCTTCCAGGGGCTATAGGGCCCTCTGCCTGTGGCGTTTGGCCTCATTACACCCCTGGGCGGTCCGTTATATCCCAATAACTCCCTCCCTGTTGGGTATTATTGCTTACATCAGGCATTGTTCAAGCTGCTCTCCCATTGGTTAAGAGTCCCTTTGTGATCAACTTCAAGTGATGGTAAATGGAGATGACTCACCGCTAGTGATAATAAATGATTTATCATTGCTCAAGGTCCTACTGCTGTGTAATTATTTCATTTATCTGTAGATTTTTGTCTCACCACTGTTGTATAAATTGTTATATAACATTTTCAATGTCAAGTTGCTACCAGCATTAGGAGGAAAAGTACAGAAGGACAATAAACAACATGAGACTAGGCTGTTCACTTAAAAGCAATTTGGAGAAATATCATGGAAAACCAAAATGTGTAAAAGGTCGTTCACTTTCTATGCCATCAGAATTTTAAATAAAATCAGCACTTTATATAAATATAGTACTGTACTCCTGAAAGGAATAAGTGAGGAAATTACAGCACCCCTAAGCAATATTTTTAATAAGTCACTTTGCACAGTTGTGGTTTCAAAAGCTTAGAGATCTGCATCTATGGTTCCTATACACAACAAGCATTTGTCAATGCCGAGCGTTCGCTTGCAGGTATTTGCAGTGGTGTTTGGCATGTATGGTGCTTTACCCTAATGCCCTGTGCGATTGCTGGTATTTGCACAATAAATTGTCAGCATGACCTGTTTGTTACCCCCATTGTGTGCTACATAGGCGGAAACACGTTTTGGGCAGGATGTGAAAAATGACAGCTGTAGTGCTCATAAGGAAGTGTGGTAAAATGCCAATGTTGAAAATCTGGAGTGGAAATATTGAAATTGGCAAACCCTCTGGCGTGCGTGGGAACGCGCCATCATAAAACAGTAATTTTAGAATTGTTTCACCAAATTTTCAACATTGCCATTTTAAAACCTGTGCTAACGAACAGGTCACTGTGATTTTCTTACTGTGTCCCATACATTGATTTTCACCGGACTGCGCCATTGTGCACTACATGGGGAAAGAGCGTTTTGGGCAGGATGTGAAAAATGACAGCTGTACTGCTCATAAGGAGGTGTGGTAAAATGGCAATGTTGAAAATCTGGAGTGAAAATATTGAAATCGCAAACTTACGAGCATGCGTAGGAACTGCACAACGCACGCTCGTAAAATAGTTATTTGTAGGACTTTTTTCGGCAAATTTTCAACATAGCCATTTTAAGACCTCTGCCGATGAACAGTGACACCGTGATTTTCTTAATGTGTCCCATACACTGAGTTCGCACACCGACTGTGCCATTGTGCGCTACATGGGCGGAAACAAGTTTTGGGCAAGATGTGAAAAATGACAGCTAGCGGTGCTCATAAGGAGGTGTGGTAAAATGGCAATGTTGAAAATCTGGAGTGAAAATATTGAAAATTCAAGAAACTTACGAGCGTATGAGAACTGTGCAACGCAAACTCATAAAACAGTCATTTTTAGGAATTTTTTCACCAAATTTTCAGCACAGCCATTTTAAGACCTCTGCTCATGATCAGTGTCACTGTGATTTTCTTAATGTGTTCCATACATTGAGTTCACACACCGACTGCGCCATTGCACGCTACATGGACAGAAACACATTTCGGTCAGGATGTGAAAAATGACTGCTACACTGCTCATGAGGAGGTGTGATAAAATGGCAATGTTGAAAATCTGGAGTGGAAATATTGAAAATTGGCAAACCTACGAGCGTGCATGGGAACTGTGCAACGCACGCTCGTAAAACAGTAATTTTTAAGAATTGTTTCACCAAATTTTCAACATAGCCATTTTAAGACCTGTGCTCATGAACAGTATCACTGTGATTTTCTTCATGTGTTTCATACATTGATTTCGCATACCGACTGCGCCATTGTGCGCTACATGGGCGGAAACACGTTTTGGGTGAGATGTGAAAAATGACAGCTGTACAACTCATAAGAAGGTGTGATAAAATGGCAATGTTGAAAATCTGGAGTGAAAATATTGAAAATTCATGAACTTACCAGCCTGCGTAGGAACTGCGCAACGCACGCTCGTAAAAGAGTCATTTTTTTGAATTTTATCACCAAATTCTCAACATGGGGTTTTTGGGACCCCTTTTCATGAATGATGTCACTGTCATGGCGTTATCCAAGGCTGAAGGGTGATTTCATGCAGTGAGTGCGCAGTGCCTGCGAAATCACCCTTGGGCCTGAATAGCATGACAGGACATCATTCATGAGAAGGGGTCCCAAAACCCCATATTGAAAATTTGGTGCAAAAATCCAAAATGACTGAGATATCAATAAGTTGAACCCCATCTAGCCCATTATACAGCTTACCGGCATTTCTTCAGTTCGCGGTCGGCTTTGAAGAGTGCAGACGTGTTCCCGGTCCACAGAAGATCATCAGCCAGAGTCCACAGGTAAGTATGGGGTGGGGGTGTGGGGAGGCTGGGTGCCAGTGGGTGGGTGCGGGGTTGTGGGAGGGCTGGGAGGCGCAGCGGGACGTTTTGTTTTCTAGGTTAAAAAACAAAGCGGCATGGGACCTTTGCCACACTGGGGTGGGCTCCCAGCATGGCAGAAGATGGCTGGGGGCAAGGAGCCGACGGGGGATTGGGCACCCCCATCGGCAAACTACGCTGGGGGAGGGGCGAGGAGCTGACGGGGGATTGGGCACCCCCGTCGGCAAAGGAAATGACGGTTTGCCACGCTGGGGTGGGCTCCCAGCATGGCAGTGGTATAGCTTTGGGGGGATTCATGGAGCTGACTGGGGATTGGGCACCCCCGTCGGCAAACAATGTTTGCCACCTGAGGGTGGGCTCCCAGTGTCACGCAAGCTTTGGAGGCGGCATGGCGGACATGCATGGAAGGAGGTGGCGCGCGTGATGCGACGCAAGGCGGCTCAGTATGGCAGCAGTGTTTTCTTTGGGCGAAGACCACAGCTGTCATACTGAGCTGCTGCACCCATTGGTGCAGGACCACCATGCCTGCTCAACTGAGCAGTGCATTGGGTGGGAGAGGCACACCTCCAAGTGTGCTACTCTCCCAATACGTTCCTTGCGCATGTGCGCAAGCGAATGTAAAAATGGATGTAAGTCTATCACAGTATAGACCAACAAGTCTGTAACCTGTACTATAAGTCAAATCCTAGAGTCAATGTTAAGAACAGGCAACACAACAAACAGTATATATATTAAATGGCATGGTTTCAGAATGACTAGATCTTGCATTCTCAGATTTTATGAATCCATGAGCAGGGAATGAGATATATGGTAGGGAACCATGTTGATGTCATCTTATTGGGTTTTAACAAGGCATTCAACCTAGTCTCAAATAAATTGACTATCAGAAAATAAAACTAATACATATACAGGTTGTACACTGTATCAAGGCATGGTTATGTGACAGTGTACAATGAGACCAAATTAATGATGTTAAAAACTCTGAAGGTCATTTGATGAGTGGCATGCCACAGGGCTCTGTTTTGGCAGTAACATGGTTCCAGATTAATATATTATGACCTCAGTAACACTTCTCGGTAACAGTACTACAAACTGGGTGGAAAAATATGCAGATGATACCAAACTTGGAAGCCCATTCCCGTCACATGAAAGGATTAGGTGAAAGATCTTGCTACCGTAAACAAATGGGCAACAAGAAGGGGAGTGAAGTTTAATGTGAAGAAGTGCATTTTTTACACTTTGGCACAAAAAATGTTATTGCCAATTATCTGAATTGTAAATGGCTTAAATGTTAGGATGAGGAATGCAATTGGGGCGTGGGGTTAACAATATCAAGTGACATTACACAGTTGAAACAATGTAATATGGTAATAAAAAAAAAATAATCAGGATCCTCTATAACATTCATAGATACTTCAGAAGTTGAAATCAGAAAGTAATGGAGGCATTGTATAAGGCACACTGTATGTGAGGCCACAGCTAGACTTCAAGTCGCAGTTCTGGGCACCACATCAGAAAAATCAACATTAATTAAATGGAAACAATAAAGAGGAAAGCAAACAAGCTTATTAGGGGTCTTGAAAATATGCTATACCCAGAAGGATTGAATCAAATGGGTATGTTTAGTCTGGAGAGAAGCATTACGGAAGACCTCTGATTCCTTTATGATATTTTTGGAGAAAGTTCCTCAATGCCCCAACTGTAACTAGAGTATAAATTAAATGAAATAATCATGAGCGGGCATTATAGGTAACTCAAAATACTATCATTTCAAACTACAAACAGGAAGTTTTTCTACACTCAGAGGATTGCTGGTACTGTATAAAGAATGATCTTCCCATAGACACACTCTAGTAAATGGAATTACTGAGCTGATTTTAAATCTGGGCTGGACCATTATATGCAGGGGTAACACTGCTAGGAGCTACCACTGAGATGTGGGAGGGTAGTCCAGATTGGTACACTGGCCTTCATCTGCCCTCAAGACCTTACTATAACCCTTATTATACCCAGGTGAGTCATAGGCCTGTTTTAGACACAAACTGGCAACCTGAGTATTTAAATAATTGAAGTGTACATAGATGGCTACTTGAAATGTTAAAAATATTAGATATTTTACATTGATACCTGTTTATTTCATTATCTAGCTTTTTAAATTGACACCTGTTTATTTTATTATCTGTCTTTTTGCTATGTATGTTACTGTAGAATGATGTTTTGATATTTTTGTTAGACGTGGCTGAAAAACAGCTTTGTTGACCAAGTCAACTACTTAGTTAAATGGCAATAAAAAATCATTTTGAATGATTGACAGAAATTAAAATATATTTTGTCAACTGCATTTCCCCTGTCTAGTGTCTTTCTTACTACCCCAAAAAAGACCAACAATCAAAGCTGGCAAATCTCTTCTTAGTGAAAAATCATGGTAGTAAGTGCGGCAAACACCAACATAGAGGTGTCGATAGGGAGAAGGGCAGGAGTAAATGGAGAAAGTGACAAAGGCAAGAAGGACAGGGATGAGGCAAAAAGGAGTAAGGCCATCAAGAAATGGAGGGTAATGAGTACCAATGCCCATAGTCTGGGCAACAAGCTCCCTGAGCTGGTGGCCTTGATGGAAGAGGGATGCCTGGATATCGTAGCAGTCACAGAAACATGGTACACAGAAAACCATGACTGGGATGTTAACATACCAGGGTACATAACCTACAGGAGAGACAGGCAGGGGAGAAGAGGGGGAGGAGTAGCTTTCTATGTAAAGGAAGAGATAAAAACAACTGAACAAAAGAGTAAACAGGGAGGATAGGAGGCACTGTGGGTCACCTTGGAGACTGGAAAGGGCACCACAATCCGCACAGGGGTTGTGTACAGACCCCCATGTCAGGGGAGGAATGGGCAAGGATATGATAGAAGGCATTCTTAGAATGGCAGAGAAAGGAGATACTGTTGATGGGAGACCTGAATATGCCAGATGTTAACTGGAGCACATTTGCTGCGGCCACATCCAAGAGCAGGACCATTCTTGATGCCCTACAGATGGCAGGCCTCAGACAGCTAGTTTTGGAACCCACTCATGAGGGAGCAATCTTAGACCTTGTACTCTCAAATGGGGGCAGTGAGAGGATCTCAGATCTAGAAGTGGGTTGCCATCTGGGAACAAGTGACCATCAAACAGTGTGGTTCACGTTAAACTCAGCTACAGAGTCAAGCCATACAAAAGCGAAGGTACTGGACTTTAGGAGGGCAGACTTTGGCAAGATGGGAGAATGCCTCAGAAAAGCACTAGCAAACAGGCTAGAAGGAGGTGCTGAGCAACAATGGGGAATCCTCAAAACTGCCATCACAGAGGCAACAAGCCTTTGTGTGAAGCAAATAAACAAATCAAAATGAAAGAAAAAGCCACTATGGTTCTCAAAAGAGGTGGCTGTGAAAGTCAGGAAGAAAAATATAGCATTCCGGAAGTATAAGGAAACACAGAAGGAGCAGGACAGAGAACTGTACCAGTTAAGGCAGAAGGAAGCACGGAGGGAAGTCAGAATAGCAAAGGCACAAACTGAGGAAAGATAGCCAACTCAGTTAAGAAGGGGATAAAACCTTTTATAGGTACATCAGCGGCGTAGAAAAACAAGGGAGGGATAGTGAGGCTGAATAGAATGAGCGGTGGGTGGGCAGAGGGGACAGTGAAAAAGCAGGGATACTGAAAGAATATTTCTGCTCAGTATTCACAAAAGAGGAGGGGAAGTGCCTAATCCAATTAACAGAAGCACTTTGATAGGGGGTCGATCCCAGTCCTTTCACAGAAGAAAAGGTTCTGCAAGAACTCCTAAAACTGAAGGTGGACAAAGCAATGGGTCTGATGGAATTCACCCAAATTCTAAAAATTAAGGAGGAACTAGTGAAACCACTGGCTACTCTTTTTAATAAATCATGGGAGGATGGTGTGGTACCCAAGGACTGGAGGAAGGCGGATGTGATTCCCCTTCACAAAAGTGGGACCAAGACAGAGGCAGGAAACTACAGACGTGTCAGTCTGACCTCTGTGGTAGGGAAAGTGATGGAGTCACTTCTGAAGGAAAGAATAGTTGAGTACCTAGAGGCCAGTGGGGCACAGGACCCAAGGCAGCATGGGTTCACAGTGGGAAGGTCATGTCAGGCAGATCTAATAGATTTCTTTGACTGGGTGACCAAGTAGTAGACCAGGGAGGGCTGCGGACATGGCCTACCTGAACTTAGTAAGGCATTTGACACAGTCCACACAAAGATTAATAGTCAAATTAACCAGCCTGGGAGTGGGTCCCAGGGTGGTAGACTGGGTAAAACATTGGCTGCACAACAGGACACAGAAGGTAATTGTAAATGGAGTCCACTCTGAAGAAAGAGGGGTTACTAGTGGGGTACCGCAGGGTTCAGTATTGGGTCCAGTCCTTTTTAATGTCTTCATCAGTGACATTGCAGAATGACTGGAAGGAAAAGTATGCCTTTTTGCAGATGACACAATGGTCTGCAACAGGGTTGATACACAAGGAGGCGTGGAAAGGATGAGAAGGGACTTGGCAAGGTTGGAGGAATGGTCAGAAGTATGGCAGCTAGGATTCAATGCAAAGAAGTGCAAAATAATGCACTTGGGTAACAAGAACCCAGGGGAAGAATACACAATTGGGGGGTTGTAGTAACAACAACAAAAAGGGAAGGGACCTGGGGGTAATCATATCAGATGACCTTAAGGTTAGCAAGCAATGTGAGAAGGCAGTAGGGAGGGCTGGGGGTATACTGGGATGCATAGGGTTGAGGCATCAGCAGCAGAAAACAGGAGTTGTTATCCCTCTGTACAGACAGTTGGTGAGACCCCATCTGGACTACTGCGTCCAGTTCTGGAGACCCCATCTCCGCAAGGACATAGACAGGATAGAGGCAGTCCAGAGGAGGGCAACTAAAATGGTGCAGGGTCTGCAAGAGAAGCCGTATGAGGAGAGACTAAAGGGGCTTAATATGTATACTCTTGAGGAAAGTAGGGAGAGGGGGGACATGATAGAAACTTTTAAGTACCTCAGTGGAATCAACAAAGTCCAAGAGGGTAGCATCTTTCAGAAAAAGAGACGTGCAAGAACAAGGGGACACAATTTAAAGATAGAAGGGGGGCGGTTCATGGGCAATGTGAGGAAGTATTATTTCACAGAGAGGGTAGCGGATGCATTGAACAGCCTTCCTGTGGAGGTTGTGGGGTCTAAAACTGTGGGAGAATTCAAGAATGCATGGGACAGACATAAGGCAATTCTTGTGGGGGGTAGGAAGAAATAGGCTGTTGGTTAACTAGGATCTGCGGCCTATTCTGTAGGTAGGGAAATGGGCAGACTAGATGGGCCAAGCGGTCCTTATCTGCCGTCAAAGTCTATGTTTCTATGTTTCTTCAAACTCTTTCTATTTCAATGTTTCACAAATTGCCTCCAAGAACTTCAACTGTCATTTCAATGGAACCAGATAAGTAGAATGTAAAGAAATTTGGTCCCATATAAGATGCTAAAATAGCTTTTTATTCCCCCAGCATTTGATGATGTATGTATATTGAGCTCTTTGGTTCTTTAAAATGGGCTAACATGTATATCAGTTATCTTTCATCAGTCATGAACAAGGAATGCTTCTAAGTAGGATTACTCTTAATAATGATAATACCATACTTTAAGGAAATGCAAGTTTAAGCCTAATATTTTTCTTTTCATGTGTGGGAATCAAAGATTGCACTATGTGACTTAAATACTTAGTGACATGAATTATGGAATGTGAACCACTTCAAATAGAAAACATTTTTCTTAGTTAGTGGGCCTACTGTCTCTGTCCAGTATAAGCATTATTAATGGGTAGTTCAGAATTCATGCCTTCATTCCTTAGACTCTCAAGTGTAACTGCCAGCAGGGTGGCAATTAGTGCCATCTGTGCTGATGGTTTATATGATGTGGACACCAGTATACTAGGAACTTATTTGAAAGCCGATCACAGTTCATTCCACACAGACCACCAAATACCACCTGATGATTATGGCTTTTAACTGCTACCACTTTTGAAACAGAGGGTGAAAGACTTAGCAACCCTCAATGATCTCCTCAAGGCATGTGTATCTGCATAAATTCAAATATAGGTGGATGACACAGTGCTTTTCCTCAGTGGTCCCTTGTACACTGTGCTAAAACCAGAGCTTCAGCTGGACTTTGATAATTTCTGACACTAGTTCAGCGCTAGCAGACTCTCTCTAAATGCTAAATAAACAGTCTCTCTAACCTTTGACTGCAGACAGAGGTTAGCCTGACTCCACTCTACCCCAGCATGCAAGACTCAGGATGGCTCTCAACTGGATGAAGGTCCCTCCTTTAAACACTGTATTATGGTTTCTTGCTTGAGTGACACCTCACATTATCCACCCATATTAATGTCATTCATAAGTAACTCCTCCTCAAGCATGGCACACTAAGGGCTGGATATTCAAATTGCGCCATTCTGTGGCGCAAGCCCTTGCGCTGCGCAAAATAGTTGCCCAGGGGTGTGGCTGGGGCGATATTCAAAGGGTTACGCTATTGAGCAACTCCTTTGAATATCACACCCCAGCCACAGCCACTGTGCATGGCGCAGTGGAACTTGCGCCACCGCAAGTTGTCAGAGTGGAGCATTCAACTTGCGGTGGCCAAGTACCATTGCGCCATGCGCAAAATCACAATATTCAAAAGGTGACATGCAAATGGGGCCATAATTCATGCAAAGAGGCGGGGGCCATTTGCATCTGATTATAGCCCCATTTACCTCTCGCTCTTTCTGATAGGTGAGCCGATCCCGAGGACTGCGTCTGGCGCCCTTCCAGGCAGCAGCCGTCCGGGGACCGCGCACCCTGCAGCGATCGCGGGCAGCAATGTAGCTCCCCACCTCCTCCCGTACATCTCCCTGGTGGTCCAGTGGACCCGAAATGCCTGATGCGGGCGGTATGTTTAAAACTCCCCTCCGTTCACATCCCTGGTGGTCCAGTGGACCGAAATGCCCGATCACGGGCAGAAAGTAAAGTGACCCCCAGCCCGAACATCTCCCTGGTGGTCCAGTGGACCAAAATGCCCGATCGCGGGCAGAATGTAAATTGAACCCCCAAACATCTCCCTGGTGGCTAGTGTCCCCCACCCCACTCACCAGAAAGCCCCACCACCCGCTCCCCGGCGGTGGCGGCAGCATCCACCGCCTGCCACCCGCGCCCACCGACTGACTGCCCGGTGAGGCCTGCACCCAGTGGTGCAGAGCAAGAGCCAATGGGCGTACAGCCATACCGTGCTGACGGTCAGATTTGTGAATGGATGTTCACCGTCTGGACTGTCATATGCCGATATGAACTACGCCATTGGCTCTTGCTACCAATAATGCAACTACCGAGCAGCGGCTGAGAGTATTTGAGCGGGTGAACTCTTACTCACTCCCAACTCGGGGGCGTGGCGGGCAAGCAGTGGGTGAGCTGGAGGACATTGTGAAAGAATGTTGGTCGAACCCATTCTGCCCGCGATCGCCAGTCCCTGGACCTGAAAATAGAGTTGGAGCTCACACATACTGCCCGTGATGGGCTAAAGAAGGCTATGTTCGAGGGTTCATTTACCCACTGCCAGCGATGGGCACAAGGGACATGTTCGGGGGTTTCCTTTACTTTCTGCCAGCGATGCGGGCTGGGGAGGGTTTCACTTTACTTTCTGCCCGCGATCGGGCATTTGGATCCACTGGACCACCAGGGATGTGAATGGGAGGGGAGCACATTGATGCCCGCAATCGGGCTGGTGGAGGTACACTATGCCCGCGATCGGTCTGGGGGCACAGGGACTGAGTTGAGGCCAGCCACAGGTGGCAGCTGCTGTGTTGTGCCCTGCAATACAGCAGCTCACCTGTGGGTGGCCCTCGACTTAAGCCTTTTTTGGCTCAAGGTCCTGCAGGCTCAGGTTGGGGGTTGCGCCTGCACAACTCTGCACAGCCCGGCTGAATATCGGGCTGTGCAGTTTATGCATGGTTCCTCCCCCTCCTGTTGAGCATGCATTCATTTGCATTGCGCTGTTGCTCAGCCTGTTTTCAGTGGCGCACTGCCTCCTGCTGAATATCGCAGAATGGTGCAATTTAGGACTTGAGCATGTGCAACCCTGTTGCGCATGGCGCAACCCTTTTGAATATCTGGCCCTAACTATATTGTAACAAATTCAGCATCCCAGTCCATATGCAATGTGAGATGGTTCTCAAAATGATTATACTGGTATTCCACTGTGAGGATATAGCAGTACTGCTCTAACTCCACCCTTTGCCAGTACAGATCCCCTCTTTTACTTAATTTTGCCACTTTATCTTAGACTATCTTGTACATACCCACCACTGCTCCTTATACAATAACCTCAAATTATTCCAAACACACAGTGGGACCTTGCATTGATGTATCCCCTGGTTTAACATAACTTTGGCAGCTGAAGACCTAGAGTTGCATTTTAGAGCATAGGTGGAAGAAATCATGGGTAGATATCAATGGATTTGACCTGGTTGCACATTCCCCTTGCTACCAGGAGGCTAACAGGTTGGCTAGAATGAATTTATATTTTGACATGGTAGCAGATGAAACTTATGGCCCTGTTGCACTTTTCCATTCTGTGTACAGAGTCTATACTGGCATGATGGTCTGCATCTATCCACGAAGGGAACCAAGATCCTAAGTGACAGGTTTAAATGCTTCCTTGGCAAGCTTGAGGGGAGGTGCTAATAAGAGGCAGGAAATTTCAAGCCTCCCCACACAAAACAAGACAGGTAGTAAGGTAAACACTGAGGTACAGTGCTCAACAGAGGACAGGACAGGGGTAAATGGAAAAATAGACAAGGGCAAAAAGAGCAGGCATGGGAGAAAAAAGGATAAAGCCAACATTAAATGGAGGGCAATGAATACCAATGCCCATAGTCTGGGAAACAAGCTTCCTGAGCTAGTAGCCTTGAAGGAAGATGAACAATTGGATGTTGTGGCAGTCATAGAAACATGGTACACAGAGAACCATGACTAGGATGTCAACATACCGGGGTACACAGTCTACAGAAGGGACAGGGAGTGGAAAAGAGGAGGTGGAGTAGCTCTATACATAAGAGAAGGGATCAAAGCTACAGAACTAAAAAGTAAAGGGGGAGGACAAGAGGCAATCTGGGTCACCATGGAGACAGGGAATGGCATTACAATCCGCACATGGGTTGTATACAGACCCTCATCTCAAGGGGAGGAGATGGACAAGAAAATGATAGAGGACATTCTCAAAATTGCTGAAAAGGGGGAGATACTGTTGATGGGGGACCTGAAAATGCCAGATGTTAACTGGATGACATGTACTGCAGCCGCATCAAAGAGCAGGGTCATTCTCGATGCCCTGCAGGGGGCAGACCTTAGACAGCTAGTGTTGGAACCCACTCAGGAGGGAGCAATACGAGACCTGGTAGTCTCAAATGGAGAGAGGATCACAAATTTAGAAGTCAGTAGACATCTGGGAACAAGCGACCACTGCACAGTGTGCTTCACAATAAACACAACCATGGAGACAAGCCATACAAAAACAAGCATACTGGACTTTAGAAGGGCTGACTTTGGCAAAATGGGTGAATACCTGAGGAATACACTAGCAAATGGCCAAAAGGAGGGTGGAAGAACAATAGAGAAAATCAAAACTGCCATCATACAGGCAACAAGCCTTTGTGTGAAAAAGATAAAGAAAACAAAGCAGAGTAAAAAACCACTATGATTCTCAAAGAGGTGGCAGGGAAGGTTAATGAGAAAAAGGCTGCATTCAAAAAGTATAAGGCATCACAGAAGGAGCACGACAGGGAACTGTATCAATTAAAGCAGAAAGAAGTGGGGAAGGCAGTCAGAATAGCAAAAGCCCAAACTGAGGAAAAAATAGCCAATTCAGTTAAGAAGGGGGATAAAACCTTTAATAGGTACATTAGGGAACATAGAAAGGTTAAGGGAGAAATAGTGAAGATTAATAAGGGAGAGGGGAGGTGGGCAGAGGGAGACAGTGAAAAGGCAGAGCTACTGAATGAATACTTTTGCTCAGTATTCACAAAAGAAGATGAGGAGGAGTTACCTAAACCAGACAATAGAAGCACTTTGGGTAGGGGAGTTGACACCAGTCCATTTACAGAAGAAAGAGCCCAGAAAGAACTCCTAAAACTCAAGGTGGACAAAGCAATGGGGCCCGATGGGATTCACCTCAGAATCCTAAAAGAACTAAGGGAGGAGGACCTAGTGACACCACTGACCACACTTTTTAACAAATCATGGCAGGATGGGGTGGTACCTGAGGACTGGAGGAAGGTAGATGTGATTCCCCCTTCACAAAAGTGGGAGCAAGGCAGAAGCAGAAAACTACAGACCTGTAAGTTTGACCTCAGTGGTAGGGAAAATGATGGAATCACTTCTGAAAGAAAGAATTGTTGAGTACCTAGAGGCCAGCTGGGCACAGGACCCAAAGCAGCATGGAGTTACAGCAGGAAGGTCATGTCAGACAAATCTAATAGATTTCTTTGACTGGGTGACCAAAGTAATAGACCAGGGAGGGGCTGTGGATATGGCCTACCTAGACTTTAGCAAGGCATTTGACACAGTCCCGCACAAAAGATTAATAATCAAGTTAGCCAGCCTGGGAGTGGGTCCCACGGTGGTAGCCTGGGTAGCAAACTGGCTGCACAACAGGACACAGAAGGTAATAGTGAGTGGAACACATTCTGAAGAAAGGGGGGTCACTAGTGGAGTACCTCAGGGCTCAGTACTGGGTCCAGTCCTCTTTAACATCTTTATAGGTGACATTGTAGAGGGTCTGGAGGGAAAGGTATGCCTCTTTGCAGATGACACAAAGATCTGTAACAGAGTTGATACACAAGGGGGTAGAAAGGATGAGAAGGGACTTGGCAAGGTTGGAGGAATGGTCAGACATATGGCAACTTAGATTCAATGCAAAGAAGTGCAAAGTAATGCACCTGGGAAACAAAAACCCAGGAGAAGAGTACACAATAGCAGGGGAGGTACTAACAACAACAAAAATGGAGCAGGACTTGGGGGCAGTCATATTAGATGATCTAAAGGTTGGTAAGCAATGTGAGAAGTCAGTAAGGAGAGCCAGGGGGATACTGGGATGCATAGGAAGGGGCATCACAAGTAGAAAAAGGGAAGTGGTTATCCCTCTGTACAGACAGTTGGTGAGACCCCATCTGGAGTTACTATGTGCAGTTTTGGAGACCTCATCTACGAAGGACATAGACAGGATGGAAGCAGTCCAGAGGAGGGCAACTAAATGGTGCAGGGTCTGCATCAGAAATCATATGAAGAGAGACTGAGACAGCTTAATATGTATACCCTTGATGAAAGGAGGACGGGGGACATGATAGAAACATTCAAGTACCTCAAGGGATCAACAAAGTCCAGGAGGGTAGCATCTTTCAGAAAAGAGATGTGTAAGAACAAGGGAGCACAATTTAAAGATAGAGGGGGGACGGCTCAGGGGTAATGTGAGGAAATTTTTTTTTTCACCGAGAGAGTGGTGGATGCATGGAACCGCCTTCCTGGGGAGGTTGTTGGGTCTAAAACAGTGAGGGAATTCAAACATGCATGGGACAGACATAAGGCATTTGTAGTGGGGGGTAGCAGGAAGTAGGCTGTTGGTTAACTAGAATCTGCAGCTTATCCAGTAGGTAGGCAAATGGGCAGACTGGGTGGGCCTAGTGGGCCTTATCTGCCGTCAAAGTCTATGTTTCTATGTTGGACAGGCTTTATTTATTTATTTATTTATTTTTGAAAGTCAGATTTACAACCTTTGAGTCAGAGACTCATTTACACCTCATCACAGGGAGGGTGGACATGGTTACAGTGTGAGATACAACAGTGGTAACATATAGGTGCAATACAGATAACAAAAGAACACAATATAACAGTGGTTTATGGAATAAACTTACATGCAGTAAATAGCAATCGTATAAAGTATAACAATAGTAGAAGTCACAACCCTGGTCGTACTGGGGAAATACCTATGTGTTAGTGTGGGGGGGACAGGGGTGAGGAAAAGAAAAAAAATCCTGCCTTCATACAGAAGATGGTATGACGTCTCATGAGAGGTGCAACCAGTTACATTGCTGCTTCCAAGACAATTTTGTCAATGTCCAGGACCATTTTTCCTCTACCCTACAAAACATAGGCTGCAGGGGGACAGAAGTAAGGAAATTAACACTTTGGTACTATTTGTTGGGTACACAGTGTAGATGCCCATGATGATTCTAGATAAATGGCAGAGTTACAATGTACCATCTCAAAACTGGAGCCAGCCCTTATCCAGCATGTTAAGGCTGGGGTGGTGGTTTGGGCTGCTGCTGTGACAGTTATCATATTTATTTATTTTATTTATTGAATTGTTTTGGCCGGGAAGGCCCACTTGGCCTAGAAGTCCCTTTTTTCAGGGGTGACCGGGGGGGAGGGGGGATACAGATGGTAACCAACTGAAATTGAACCAGATTAATCTGTTGGTGGTATATTTTTAGTGAATGGGGGAAACTTGGCCAGGACACCGGGGAAATTCCCCTACTCTGTGTGGGGGCACTGTTGGACCATGGATTCATTCATGGGACCCAGTCATTCTGCTGGTGTACCTGCAGGAGCGCAGAGCTCCGCTCCTGCAGGTCCAGCCTTGGAGCCTGAAGTACTGAGGACATCTGACCATTTTGTTGATATGTTTGTGGATCTTGCTGTACCAGATGAATCTTTACCTGCTCAGTCTGCCTCTGCATCGTCAGATTTTTTGGCTGCGGATGAAGTTTGGTTGAAGTCCCTCCTTGCTGCACATCGGGACCAGGTGCTCGCTGTTGTTGATGCCGTTAGCCCTCTTGAGTCAGCCTCTCCTGGGACACGGACTCTGGCGCCAGAACTTGGGGAAGTGGAGGCTCTTCCTGCTTTCATTATGGATGCGGTACCTTCGGGCTCCTTGGAGGTTGCACCGGTCCTACCAGTGTTGCATCATGCTCAGTTGGAGTTTTCGGTTCCTGCAAATCGAGCAATGTCTTCTCTGCCTTTGAACTTGGCGGTGACTTTGCCTGGTGAACTTGTGAGTACTATGCATCCTAGACCGGGTGTTTCACCTAATGTGCAGGCTGTCTTGCCTGTTTTGCCTCCTCCCACTCTGTTGCCTTGCTCTAGCCCACTACCTCTTTGGATGCCTCCTTGTGAAGTGCGAGTTGGAAACCAGGCATTTCAGGGCATTGGATACCTGACCCTGCCCATAGCTCGATACCTGGTTGTGGAGGGCAACAGTCCCCCTTGATAGATATGCCTCCACCTTTGCCTGGAAGCCCGGATTTGGATTTGCATGCTGAGGATGTTCAGCATCCTGCATTGGATACTACTCTGCTGGCTAAAGTTCCTTCTTTACCTCCCTCTTCTTTGGGTGATGAAGGCCCTAGCTCTAGGGGACCAGCGTGGAGTGATAGAATGGACATGGATGTCCCGCTCCCTGACCCTCCTCCAGGCCCTTCTCCTGACCCTGGGGACAAAGCTAAATCTACTTGGGAAAAATTTTGTAGAAGGGATACATTTAGGAAATCCCCCCCTCTTCTTCAACGACAGAATGCGGTCCGCCTTCAGTATATTGGGGGTCTTGATGTAGCTCCAGACAGTCTCTGTGTGGGACAGTCGCTTTTGAAATGATCTTTGTTTTTTTTACAAACGAAATATTTGCATTGATTCATGTATCAGGTTCTTCCTTATAAGACATTAGTTTTCAAAGCCCTAGGGGATTAGATTGATTCTGGGCAAAGTATGATACTCTTAAATACACTGAATTGTGGCTACCATTTCAGGCTATCCCGCTTACTAGACCTTCTATTAAAAATGTCACCATTTTGTTTAGAAATGAGAATGTAGCAGCTAGTGATATTATGCATTGGTTCGCTAAACGCTGTGATGTCTTGGGGTTGCCACAGCCTATATTTGACTCTGAACACTTGTGGACTGGTGGTTGGCGTTATAGGGTGAAACTTAGAAATACCAATGTGGGTCCCATACACTTGCCTAATAGTTTGTTTTTAGGTAGGGGACGGGGGCATTGCTTCTATGTGGGGCAGACTCGTACCTGTTTTAAATGTGGCTCCCCTTCCCATCTCCGTGCTGCCCGTGATAGACTACAATGTTCCCTTTGTTTATCTTTTGGCCATGCTAGTGCAGATTGTACTTCTGAACTAAAGTGTAACCTGTGTGAAGACCTAGGTCATGGTTTTAGATCCTGTCCTTGGGCTTTCCATGACAGGGAAGATAGCCCGGATCAGGATGTGATCCTTCTTAATGCCCAGAAAAAGGATATTGCTATGGCGCAATCCCTTTCTTTGCATGTTACGGTAGTCACTGGTCCTCCTTTATGCCCTGATATTGTGGTGCCTGCTCCCCAGTCAGTGGTTTCAATATCTGAACCTTCCTCTGAGCCTCCTTTACAGGAATTTCCTTGACCGGTTGTACAGGACCCTTCCTCTATGCCCTCTCCCCCTCCCCCTCTTTCTATTGTTTCTCCAGTTCCTGCTGAACCTGTGCCTGTCTCTGACAATCCACTGGATAATATTATTATGCCCCTACCTGAGCCTAGTGTTCAGACAAAGAAACGGGCCCAAAAACAGACTACAGGTAGGGCCAAATTGGCTAAAGCATCTTCTCCTGGTGGCTCTGTTCCCTTAAATAATAAATTTGAGGTCCTGTCCCATCACACTCAGTCTTCCAATATGGAAGCTGATTCTGACACCGCCTCGCTACCTATGGTGTCCTCTGATTCTGAGAATGATAAATCAAAGGAGTTGCCTATGGATACTTGACCCTCGCAGTCAAGGGTGAGACCCCGGAGAAGTACTAGTAAGGGAAGGGTTACTTGATGTTGACTTATTTTTATTTCAACCCTTTATTTGATTCTCTTTCATGGCCATGGCATTTCATCTCACTGTAGCCACCCTCAATATAAACAGTGTGAAAAATGCTCGTAGGCGCCTGATTACTTTTCAACTTTTGAGTGATTTGGCATGTGATATTTGCCTTATTCAGTATACCCATCTCAATACCCTTTCTTTGGTTAATATGGCCAAATGGCTCTGGCGATGGGGGTCCTTCTTTTTTTTCTTTGGGATTAGACACATGTAGTAGTGTTGGGGTGTTGTTTAGGGGTGATGGATTTCATGTTACCAAGTTGGTTGAACTGCTTATGGAACGGGCCTTAATATTGGATTTTACTTATTTATATTACACTTGGAGATTGATTGTGATTTATGCACCAGTTACGAAGAAAGGTCGCGTGGATCTCTTTTGTGAGGTGCAGCCTTTTTTGTTCACGTCACGCTTTCTCATATGGGGTGGTGACTTTATTTGTGTAGTGCATAAATCAGATCGGGGGGCTCGGACTGATAAGGATTTCTGTGATACACATTTTCTCAATCACATTATTGACCAGGGTCATTTACAGGATGTTTATAGGGTTTGTCATCCTACTGGTGGAAGTACTTTTTTAAGGGCTCCTTGTCCACTAGGATTGATTTTCTTTTTGTCTCTGCAGCTTTAAGGGTGACTAAGACTCAAACCATCCCAGTGGAGATTTCAGACCATAATGTGGTAACTGCCATGTTAGGGGTAGGCCCTCATGCTAAACTGGGGCAGGGATATCAGAAACTGAATTCTTTACTGCTACTTGATGACAGGTTTTTGGCCAAAGTTCATGATTTGTTAAAAGCTCATATGTCACTATCTGGACTTTCCAAAGATTTGTTAGATTGGTGGCTACTCACTAAATCTGAAATCTCTACTTTGGCTAGGAGGACATCTAAATATGCTGCAGTGACTAAACAAAAGAGATATTTGTCTTTATGTATGCAGTTGGAAACTTTGTATTCAGCTATACACTCACAAGGCTTCTCTTTGACTGCACAGGTACAGAATGTAAAAAAAAAGAAATGGCTGCACTACAGTATACTAGAGCTACTTCCTTGTTACATGAACATAGGGTTTGTTATGCTAATAAATCTGCTTTGGGGGATGTTTTGGATTGTAGTCATAGGCGTTCTGCGGATCGCCTTCTGACTGAAGTTGTGGATACTTCTGGTAATAGTTACACTGCATTTCAGGATATCTTGCGAGCAGTCTCCTTCAATTTTTCAGACTTATATGCTGCATCTCCAGTGGATAGCGCTGGTGTAGAACAATTCCTTTCCTCTCTCCATATTGCCCCTTATTCTGATATACTATTACAGGCTTTAGTTGCTCCGATTAGTGTTGATGAGGTTAAAAGGGAAATTTCCCATTTAAAGAATAACACAGCACCTGGTATTGATGGCTTGCCTGCAGAATTTTATAAAACCTGTAGTCCTTTGGTTTGTGATGTGCTCACAGTAGTGTTTAATTGGGTTTTGCAACATCACACTCTCGATTTCCATTTTTGTGCTTCAATTCAGATTTTTTTATATAAGAAAGGTGATAGAACTTTACTTTCCAATTGGAGGCCTTTAAGTCTCCTTAATACAGATTTTAAAATTGTAATGAAAATATTGTATACCAGATTGTTGTCCATAGCTCCACACTTGATTTCCCTACACCAATCCTGTTCAGTACCAGGCAGATCTATCTATAATAATCTCCTTTTGCTTTGGGAACTAATAGAGCTTGGTAAAGTTGATGTTATAAAGGGTTTTCTTCTGTCCATGGATCAACAAAGGCCCTTTGATCAGGTCCCGCATAGTTATTTGTTTCAGGTTTTACGAATCTATGGAGTTCCTGACCACTTTATAACCTGGATTGCTTTGCTTTATAGTCATGCTTATGCTATGCCCTTGGTAAATGGTTATTTGGGTTCCTATATTCCTGTTCATCGGGGGTGAGACAAGGCTGCCTCTTGAGTCCATTGCTTTATGTTTTTAGTCTGGATCCACTTTCACGTACAATTGCCCAAGATGTGCAGATTCATGGTATTGCTTCCCCTCATAGTACCCTAGAGGCCAAAATTACAGCTTATGCTGATGATGTCTGTGTCTTTGTTACTGATTTAACCTCTGGAGATAAGGTTTTGCATCATTTTTCTAATTTTTCGGATGTTGCAAGTTCTTCCCTTAATAAATCTAAGAGTTTTTTTTATCCTATACATACTGCCATTCCTGAGGTTACAGAGTTGCAACGCATTCCTGTTATACTGGGCCCGGTCCAAATTTTAGGAATTGACTTTGGTAAAGGTGATAATGCGTTACTTAATTGGTCATTTAAAATTGAGGCAGTTCAATCCAGAATCAGATTATGGAAGTCATGGCAAAAAACTAAACAGGAAAAGGTTATCATTACTAAATCTTTACTTCTCCCTCAATTTTTATACCTTAGTGTGGTATACCCCATTCCTTCTGTTTGGAAGCCACTTTATTGGGTCTTTTTTTCAAATTATTTGGGGGAGTCACCTAAATCCCATTAAAAGATATGTGTTATATCTTCCTATTGCACAGGGTGGTTTGAATTGTGTGAATCCGATTACTTTTTACTATAATATTTTTTTTAATTGGAATTTACTAGACCTTAGTAGTTCACACTCTGTGTTATGGGTGATTTATGCATATGGTTGGTTACCTAGATTGTCCTCAGAGTGGCAAGGTTTGAGCCAGAAAAATTTACACACTTCTAGTTATCCGATTTATGTCAGACCTGTGATATCAAAACTTAATAGATGGAAGTTACTTCCGGCCCATGTGTATTGCAAATCGCGTAAATATATTTATGATGTCCTACAATCTGAAGCACATTCCATAGTACCCATTTTTAAGGATGTACCGGATGGTCATGTTGATAACCTCCTTAAAAGTTCAGTAGATAAATGGATTCCACCTAGATTATGGGATGTTTTATGGCTTAGTTGTCATGGGCGACTCGGTGTTAGGGAGACTTTAAAGCATAAAATGTTTATTGAATGTACTTGTCCGAGGGATACTTGCATTAATCAGGAGGAAACAATGTCCCATTTTTTTGTTTCCTGACCCTTTGTGCAAGACCTCTGGATGATCCTTTCTGCCCGTTGGAACCAGCCTTTCTGGCGTGCTGTTACATATCTGGAAGTTGTGGGAGTTTTTTTGCTACATTCTACTTTGTTGGATGCAGGTGTGGTACGACTGCTGTTCGCTATGTTCAAGTTTCATTTATGGCAAGTCAGATGTCACCTTACTCTACAACAGTTATACCACTCAGCACTTGAAGTTCTTCAACATATTGAACATGATTTGTTGTTGCAATGTGATTCTGAATGCAAATGTTTGTCCAAAACTGTCTGGCTTATGAGGTGGAAAGAGGTTCCTTTTTTGAAAGACAAAATAGGTTGAATCATTCTGCTGTAAGAGAATTGAGTCTTGCTGATATTCTCTTTGTTATGTTTTTTTTCTTATTTTCCATGAATTGTATTACTGTTTTTCTGATTTATTGTTCTGTTTATTAATAAAAACCTTCCCCTAGTCTTTTTGGTAAGTGTCATGGGATCTTTAACATCCACCTGAACTACCACCATTCCAGGCAGATGGGACCTCAGTTTAACATCTCATCCGAAAGACGGATGCATCCTTGGTTGAGCAGTATCTCCCTATTGTGCTGAATAAGGTGGTGGGGATGCCCATACTTAGGAAGCATTCATTAGATCCTGATAGTCTGTCCCACTCTCATACCAGTAGTAACTTGCACCTGCAGTATTTCCAAGTCAGTACCCAACACCGCAGTCACACTCGTAACTCAATGCAACCATTCTGGCTGGTCTCACTGCCTCTCAGGGATGGTGCACCAGTGAAAAGTGTGGGCATAACCAGAGAATGAATCAGGACAGTGTACCACACACTGGGAGCCAGAATGGTTTACAATAGTTGTGAGTGTAAACAAGCCTTTATGTTGTGCCTTAATGCTACTGATGCCCAAGTTAAAACCAGACTGACATTTTACTTTTTGTCAGACTTAAATACAACCCACTTTGCATGTTACTGTTCTTCAGTTCAGAGAAACTATAGGGATATCACTTCTCCACCCCCCCCCCATGTAATTGCTAAACATTACAGAGGCCTTTGCAGTATTTAGCTGTATGATCATTGTATCCTGGCATCCCCTGTTTAAGTGTTGCTACTGAGACTTCCATGAGATTTAAGGAGTTTTATAAAGTAACAAAAATTATCAGTAGTCTAGCGGCAGCTATAAATATTTTTAAATGTCTCCCAGTGTTTTGCCTAAGTAATTTTAAAGAAAACACATATCCCATAATCATTAATAATGTTACAAAATCCCTTGTGCCCATGACTGAAAGATGAATATGATCTGCACAATCTGATCTCTGTTTCATCTGCATTAAATGAGAATAGCAACAAGCAATTAATACTGCTCTGAAGCAAGATGCAAAATATGCCAGGTCAATAATGATTGATCTGTTTGCAGAAGTGCAGTAAGTCTTCCTCCAGTTTATGGCTTGCAGCTTGGGAACTTTTTCCAACTGCATTGTGACTTTAGAAAAGACTTTCTGCAAATACAGTCATAGAATACAGAAACAGAACCTTGCAAAGCTAGACTCTCCTTGATGTACCATGAGAAAGTATTAGGACTTCAGGGCTGTTACTGGTAGAAACTCTGGGGCCTGTACTTTGAGTCATTTAGAAACAGACTTTGGTTACTACTCATGTAAACTTTAAACATCAGTTGGGCAGAAAACAGTCTGCCTAAAATTTTTCATGCCATGACCATAATTTATAATAGTGCTAAACTTCGGTGATACTCCTAATTGAAGGAAAAATGTTTATACATTGGATCCCACTTACTGTATAGTCACATCAGGTAAAGAAACATCCTTGATATAAGAACATTGTACCTATGTGTCAATTTTTCCCCATTCATTTTTAGGTAAGTGCAGTCCATTTATAGTCACGATCAGCCCAGTTAGAATTACATATTGTTGGCTATTCTACAATGTTTTGAATGACAATCTAGCAGACAGCTCCTGACACTTAAGCTGACTCACTTCTCACCTCATCTCACCTCATACATCTTCAGTCCCCAGACTCATTAGCATGCTAAGGCAGTGTTAATACTGATGATTAGTTGCCATTCCTCTTCATTGAAAAGCAAAAAAATTGCTTTCTTCTTACCTTGAATAATCCTCTTTTCTGCCCCTGTCATTTTCACAAAACTAAATGTTGCTTTTCATTGCTGCTGTAATTCCTCCCTCTCTTATTGCTACCTACATTCTTAACGTTTGGTGCTGCCTTTTTCCTCTGACAGATATTTTACCTTCAAACCATAGTAATGGCAGTCTGTATATACAGTAACCATAGTAATGCTCCTACTGGCTCCTGTCTCATAGAGGTCTGGATCGAGAAATGCAAAAAGTGAGCTCAGGCTGCGTGGTTGTGGACCAAGAAACTCATTCTCCCCAGGCACTGTCCTCGCTGTTGATTGTGAAATGGTAACACTCTCTCCACAGGATTGGAAAATGCTGCTGCTTGTAAGTGACATAAAAGTCACATAAAAAAGGCAACCATAAAACTAGGAATGAGCTGGGAAAGTTGGGCAAGGGATGCTCAGATTGCAACCTGAGACTGCAAGAAAACAACAGTCATGAAACGCTGCGTGATCATGGACTCAGTAAGTGGCTCAATAATGTAATGCCTTCCTCCTTTTGTGGCAGTATTCACTAGGAATGTAAAAGAACAGAAACATATACATGATGGCAGAAAAGACCATTAGTCTATCTAGTCTGCCCATACAGTAAACCCTAACAAACCCAAGATCTATTGTCTGAGGGGAGTTTGGATAAGGAAGCAAGTTTGTCTCTGACAGCTTATTTATCTCTGAGATATTTTGTAAGTTTTGATGGTGTTTTTGAATTTGCAGCTTAAATCTATAGTTAACAGTTTCTGGCTGAACACTGTGGCTGGTTTGGAAAAAATCCACCCCTTCCACCAGCCTTTCTTAAATATTGAAAAGCCACTGGGGGTTGGACTTGAAGGCTGTGAGGGAGGAGCTTGCGGAGCTGCGAAATAGTGCTGCCAACAGACAGGGTTAAGATAGAAAGAAGAGGAACCATGAGAGGGAGGATGGAGCAGAGGGAACAAAGAAGAGGAAAGGGTAATGAGGCCATAGCGATGGCTTGGGGCAGTCTGAGAAGGCGACAAGGTAGTGGGGCAGGCAGGAATGAGGGGTGCAAACTGGAGGCCAGGGACAAAGGAATCAGGGCAGGGGAACAGAGGTCATAAGGAGGAAGGCTCATGGGGTGTAATAACTGTGGAGGGGCAGTATTCATGGACACCCTGTGGAGGATGCAGGGGTGCCCAGTCTGTATAAGGCTGGTGAGGCTAAGAAGGAAGTATTACGGCTAATAGGGAAAGTGTCAAAGATGATGAAGGGGCATATTAGGTCAGGTGGAAAAGGGAATGTGGATAGCACAAAAGACATCCAGGGAAAAAAAAAGATGGGTGGGACAAGAGGGAAGGTGGGTGGTCAGGACAAGGGGGCAGTGGGGGTGACACAATGACAGGAGACAAATGCATAAGGAGAATAGAAGAAGGAGTACAGGGACTTGGTAAAGCAGTAAGCTCAGATGAGTCAAAGGAGGGGAAGGAGGAAGGGGAAGTACAGTCCATGGGTACAAAGAACAAAACGGCTGGGGAGGGTGATGGAGAAATAGGTGAATTGAGGCAAGAAGGGTCGAGTACAGCAGAGAACATGGGGGGAGAAACAGCGACAATAGGAGGATGAAGGAGAGGAGAAGCGGGAAGATGGAGAGGGGAAGGAGGGAGATGTCTTGGTGTTGGGGGACTCGATACTGAGAGGGGTCAGGTAGGGCAGCAAAGGGGAGAGGCACAGTAGAATTTGGGGGGAAGCCATGCCAGGAATGAAGGTAGAAAGGGTGGAGAAATCCATGCTAAGGTATGCAAGCAGGGGAAAAGAAAGGTCTCAACTAATAATACACCTGGGGATAAATGACCTGGCTGATCAGACAGTAGGGAGGTTAAGAGGAGGTTTGAGGAACTAGGACCTCTGTATGAAGGAGCGGGCAGATCTGTCACCTTCTCAGAGGTACTTCCCATTCTCAAAGCAAGTATGTCAAGAAAAGGGAGAATTCAAGAGTTTAACAAATAGCTGGAGGCCTGGTGTCAGGAAAAGGA
Organism: Neoceratodus forsteri; assembly: GCA_016271365.2. Lineage (NCBI taxonomy): Eukaryota > Metazoa > Chordata > Ceratodontiformes > Ceratodontidae > Neoceratodus > Neoceratodus forsteri. The sequence goes on along the minus strand of CM057454.1, from coordinate 338,678,597 downwards.
GAACAGCAGTCAGTACGCAAAAAATAGACTGCACCTAATGGGGAAGGAAAAATGTACTGAAGGCAAGGATAGAGAAGCACATTAAGGAGCATTTAAACTAGAAGATGGGGATAGCAGGATGGATAGAGGTGTTAAGAGGCCTAGTGATGGGAAACCAAATGGGCTTACCCCCTGTGAAAGCAAGGTAAGGAGGAAGGCAACTGCTAAGGGAGCAGACATAAAGGGAGAGAGGAGAGGGAGGGTACAGGCAAGGGTTGGAGGGTGGTAACACTAAATACTAGGAGTCTGGGGAATAAGGGTGTGGAACTGCAGGCTGTCCTGGAGGAGGGAGCATGGACTTGGTGGCTATAACCTTGACATGGGCCAGCCAAATCCATGAGTGGGACATGATGGTTCCGGGGCACAGATTATACCAGAAGGATAGGGAAAAGAGGAAGGGGGAGGGGGGCGGCACTGTACATAAAGGAGGGATTAAAATGTGTAAGGGAGGATGGAGATGAGAGAGATAGAGAAGCACTGTGGGTGCAACTACAGGATCCCAAAAATAGATCACTATGACTGGGGTTGGTGTACAGGCCACCCTCTCAATCTGAAGAGATGGATAGTGTACTGGCAGATCAGATCAGGAAGAACTGCAGGAAAGGGGGGTGGTGATAGTAGAGGACTTCAACCGGCCAGGGGTGGAGTGGGACACACCTACCACAAAGAACAGAAGGGAGCAAGTAATGCTGGAAGCCTTCCAGAAAAGCTTTCTAGTACAGTTGGTCAAGGAACCAACTAGGGAAAGGAAAATCCTTGACCTCATATGATGAACGGGGAGTGGGTGAGGGATGTGAGGGTGGAGGAATCACTGAGGGGAGTGACCACCAGACAGTATGGTTCCAGTTGCAGATGGCTAAAGAGAGGGGGCATCTGACACAAGGGAGCTGGATTTCAGGAATGCCAACTTTAAGATTATGAGGGAAGTGGTACAGGGGCTCCTGTGCAAAATTCAACCAGGTATGGACACACAATAAAGGTGGGAACTGATAAGACAGGGGATAGTGGAGGCAACAGAAACTTGCTGTAGGGTCCAGACTAAGAAGGCTAGGGGAAAGAAACCCAGCTGGATAAGTAAAGGGGTGCTAGACAGGGTGAGGAAGAAAAGGGCAACTTACAGGAGATACAGAAAATCGGGGAGGGGGGAGGAGAAGGATAGGGAGGAATATCTGAAAGAAGCAAAGGAAGTGACCGGAGGTAAAGGCAAAGGGAACTCAGGCTGGTGCAGGGCAAAAAAAGGGAAGAAAGACTTCTTTAGGTACATCAGGAAGAAAAGAAGCTGTAAGGACCAAATTGTAAGAATTAAGAAGGAGGGGGGATGGGTGGAAGGGGGGGTGAAAACGGAGAAGTGCTCAATGGCTACTTCTGTTCAGTCTTTATGAAAGAAAAGGAGGGGGCGCTACCCATAGTAGGATGGAGGATAGGAACAGATGGGAGAGAGGTGATGGATAGAGAAATCACAGTGGGGAGGATGCTGGAGGGGTTAAGGGCATTGAGGGTAGACAAGGCACTGGGACCGGATGGAGTACATCCGAGAGTGCTGAAGGAGCTGGCAGAGGTCCTGGAAGGACCCATGGCTAACTTATTTAATTCATCTCTAGACACAGGATGAATACCGAAGGACTGGAAACTGGCTCATGTGGTTCCTCACCACAAGAGTGAACCCAAGGATGAACCAGGGAACTATAGACCAGAAAGTCTAATGTCCATAGTGGGGAAGCAAATGGAGACAATCCTAAAGAAGAGGCTAGTGGCACTACTGGAGTTGAAAGGGGTGCAGTACGGGAAGTAGCATGGCTTCGTCAAGGGCAGGACATGCCAGATCAACCTGGTGGAATACTATGACTGGGTGACTAGGTAAATTGACTGGGGCCATGTGGTGAATGTCCTGTACCTAGACTTCAATAAGGTCTTCGATTCAGTACAGCATGGGAGACTTGGAAGCAAGCTACAGGATACAGAGGTGGGAGCAAAACTGGTGGGGTGTGTGGAGAACTGGCTAAATGATAGGCAGCAGAGGACAGTGATAGGTGGGGAATACTCAGCCCCTAAGCCTGTGGTAAGTGATGTTCCACAGGGTTCAGTGTTGGGCCCAGTGCTGTTTGGTATATTTATTGCAGACATCTCAGATGACATCAGCAGCAAAATCAGCCTATTTGCGGGTGACACCCAGATGAGAACGGTGGTGGATGACCAGGGGGAGTGGCAGGGGCTACCGGAGGATCTGGCAAGGCTGGAGGCATGGTCTGACAGATGGCAGCTGGGTTCAACACAAACAAAATGCAAGGTGCTGCACTTTGGAACAAAAAATTCGAGGAGAAACTACCATCGGGGTGGTGGGGTGCAGCTGGAGGGGACAGAAGAGGAGAAGGATCTGAGGGTTCTCATCACGGGAACAATGAACAGTTCTGCAAAATGCAGAAAGCCAGCAGCAATGGCTAACAAAATGCTGGAGTGCATTACAAGGGGCATTACTTCAAGAAGGGAGGTTATTCTACCATTATACAGATCGTTGGTTAGATCCCACCTAGAATACAGCATGCAATACTGGCGTCTGTGCCTACAAAAGGACATTAGGCTGCTGGAGGGGGTGCAGCATAGGGCAACGAAGATGATTCAGGTCCTGGGGAGAATTGCCATATGAGGTCAGACTAAGAGAGTTAAACATGTACACACTGCAGGAGATGAGGGATGGGGACATGATTGAGACCTTCAAATACATGAAAGGTATAATCATAATCAAAACAGACACAGGAGGTCTATTCAGGAGGAGGGTGGAGAGAGACGCTAGGGGCCATGACATTAGATTGGAGGGGGTAGAGGTGAGGAGGCATTTCTTTATGGAGAGGGTGGTGGCAAAGTGGAATGCACTACCAGCTGAGGTGGTAGCATGTAACACAGTGGAATGCTTCAAGAAGGGGTGGGACAGGGCAAAGGGGAGGGTAAAGGAAGGGAAGGGGAGGGGAGTGGGGTAGCTGCTCAATAGGGAACTAGCTGCAGTCTCGAGCAGCCTAGACAGACCATGATGGCCTTTTGCTGCAGGCAGTTTTCATATGTTCATACATACAGGGTTCTAACACACACCATCCACCCCCATGCTCCCCGCCCTACTGCTACCACTCAGTGTAACCTCTAAGCCCTTCACTCTGTCCCAGCCATGTTTGAAGCCATTCATTGTTTTGGTGCTCACCACAACAGTTGGCAGATTGTTCCAAGGCTTCTTGTTCCAAGACTTTATCATCCTTTCTATAAAATAAAACTTTCTCATGTCCCTCTTGAACCTTCCCCATCAGTTTCCACTCATGCCCATGTATTCTTGATCCGCTACTCATGCTAAATAGTTCCTCACAGTAAACCTTGCTCATTTCTTTCAGGAAATGTAGAAACATAGACTATGATGGCAGATACGAGCCACTGGCCCCACGCAGTTTGTTAATTTTTTAACCTCATTTTTTGCTGCAGACCCTGCTTGATCTATGGCACAGTCTCTGCCCCCAACCCCTTTCTTTCCCCTATGATTCCATTGTCCCTGTCACAGACGTTTTTGAACCCCACCACTGTTTCACTTTCACTATCTCCACTGTAATGCAGTTTCAGGTATTCACCACCCTTTCTGTGAAGGAGTACTTCCTTACATCCCTCCTGAATGTACCCCTTTTCAGCTTCACAGCATTCTCCTTTGTTCTAGAGCACCTTTTTCTCTGAAACAATACATCCACCTGTACCTTATCAATTCACGTGAGGTATTTTGAGGTCTCTGTCATATCCCAATTCACCATCCTCTCCTCCAGAGTGTGCATATTTAGCTCCTTTAGCCTCTCCTCATAGGGATTTTGATGCAGACCCTGCACCATTTTGGTAGCCCTCCTCTGGACCACCTCTACTCTGTCTATGTCCTTCCTGAGATGTGATCTTCAGAATGGGACACAGTACTCAAAGTGGTGTCTTACCAGTGATCTACATAGGGGCAGCAGCACCATCTCCCTCTTCCTGCTGCTGATACCCCTTCCTATGCATGCCCGCATCCCACAAGCCCTTTCAACTGCCTTGTCACATTGCCTGGCCACCTTTTGGTCATCCAATATGATTATCCCAGGTCTCTTTCCTGCTTAGTTATGACAGTATCATTCTGCCCATTTGGTACTCCACTCCTGGGTTTCTATGGCCCAAGTGCATTATTTTGCACTTTTTTTGCATTAAAATCCAGCTGCCATTACCTTGATCACTCTTTCAGTCTTTTCAGATACCAGCCATTCTTTTCCACCACCCCCACACCACAGAGTGTCCAGTCTGTTGCAAATCTTGGTGTCATCTGTAAAGAGGCAGACCTTCCCTTCTAATTCCACTACTATGTCACTTTTAAAGACATTAAAGAGGAGTAGTCCCACCACTGACCCCTGAGGTACCCTGCTGGTCACCCTCCCTTCCTTTTAGCGAACTACATTTACCACTACCCTCTGTGTCCCATCCTCTAACCTGTTTCATACTCAGGTTACCACCTTATTAACCATCCCCAAGTTACCCAACTTGCTTATCAGTCTCCCATGTAGAACAGTGTTGAAAGCTGTGCTGAAATCCAGGAAGGCCATGTCTACCTCTCCTCTTTGATCCAACTCCTTGGTCACCCAGTCAAAGAAATCTATTAGATGTGTTTGGCATGACTTTCCCTCCACGAAACCATGTTGCTTGGATCCTGTAATCCACTGGATACAAGCTATTCCACCATCCTTACCTTTAGTAGTGTTTCCACTAACTTATCCACCACCAATGTCAGACTGACAGGCTTATAACTGCCAGCCTCTTATTTTGTTACCACATTAGTGAAGTGAGACTTCATCTGCCCTTCTCCAGTCCTCTGGGACCATGCTGTCCTCCAGTGATCTGTGAAACAGGTCTATCAGAGGTGCAGCTAGTTTCTCCCCAAGCTTCCTCGGCACCCTTGGATGTACCCCATCTGGCCCCAAAGCTTTGTCCACCTTCAAATTATCGAATGCTTTCTGGACTCTCTCCTCAGAAAATGGGCTAGTGTTCACATCCTTCCCATCAAAGCTTCTGGCACTTTTTCATGGTCCCTTCCCTTCCCTTTCTACTGTGAACACTGAGCAGAAGTATTTGTTCAAGACATTTTATTTTTCTTGATCCCTCTCTGTACAGTCACCCCCTCTCTCTTTAATCGTACAACCCCACCCTTTGTCTTCCTTTTTTCACTAACATATCTAAAAAAAACTCTTGTCCACTGTTAATATTCCCTGACCAAGGGTTTCCTCAGTTTGTGCCTTTACACTTCTTACTGCTTTGCCTGCCTTGCTCTGTTTTCCCTGATAGACATCCCTGCTGTCCTTCTTACTCTGAGACTTCTTACACCTTCTGAATGCTACTCTTTTAGCCTTCCCCTTTTCTGCTACCTCCTCTGAGAACCATAGTGGTCTCTGCTTTTTTTTACTTTTGCTTACCTGCTTGACATAGAGACTTGTTGCTTCATTATGCTCTCTTTTAGTTTGGCTCACTTTACATCCATCACCACAGGTCACTCACTCCCCCCTGCCAGGTAATTCTTGAGGCATTCAACTATCTTTCTAAAATCAGCACTTCTGAAGTCCAGGATTCTCGCCACTGTGTGGTTGGATTCCATAACTGTTCTTATGTTGAATCATACTGTACAATGATAACTGGTCCCCAGGTGGCTTCCCACCCTGATGTCTGCAACATTGTTTCTGTTATTTAGCACCTGGTCCAGTATTGCCCCATCCTGAGTGGGTTCACTCACTAGTTGCCTGAGGAACATCCCCTGCAGGGAGTCCAGGATGTCTCTGCTTCTAGCTGAAGCTGCAGCAGGAAGGCTCCAATCTACATCTGGAAGACTGAAGTCCCCCACCAGCAACATCTCTCCCTTTTCAACAATTTGGTCAATTGCTTCTAACATTTCCTTATCTCATAAGTCCTCCCCCTATGCTGGAGGCCTGTAGATCACACCTGTCTGTATAGTGGTTCTGTTTCCCAACTTGAGGGAAACCCACAGCACCTCTGCCTTCTCCCAGGTTCCCCATATTTCTGTTGCATTTATGCTTTCCTTCACATAAAGCATCACTCTTCTGCCTTTCTTTTCTACCCTGTCCCTTTTGAACATTGTGTGGCCTGGTATGACCATATCCCAGTCATGGTTGTCAGTACACCATGACTCGACAATGGCCACAGTATTTGGGTCAGCCTCTGCCATGATGGCCTCTGGGTCCGGGATCTTGATTCCCAGACTTTTAGCAATAGCACAGATGGCATTCCAGATTTTGTTAGCTTTATGCCTGTGGTTTTTCCCTTTTGTTCCCTCTTTCTCTCTCTTTTTCTCTGACTGCTTCTTTTCCCCCTTCCTCCTTTGCTAACCCCCTATTTTACTGTGACAAGGTACCTTTGTAAATGAGCCTATGGCTCAAAGGTTTTCCAAACTGCTGTTTAAATAAATAAAATAAATAAATATTTCCTAGATTAACTTGCACTGTGATGGGACTCCCTCTCCTCAGCATCCCCCAAAACTCTTTCCCAGCCTGTGAGGGGGCAGTTTCTGCCTCTTCTTCTTCTTCTTCCACCAGTCTCCTCAGCTAGTTTAAACATTTATTGAAGTAACATTTAAACCATCCACTGAGATCTGTGGTACCCCTCTCAGATGGATGCAGGCCATCACCATGATATAGGCTCTTATCCTCCCAAGTGGGCCACCAGTCCCCAATGTAGCCATACCACTCCTCTCTGCTCTTCACAAGTCCTTCTACCATGAGTGGAAGGCCTTTGTGCAGAGCTTCCTCTCCTTCCCCCTACCATAGACAGGCATCACTTCCACAAAATCTACAGTGTGTTACCTGTCTAAGACTTCTTCTGTGCTCCTTAAACTCCTTTTGCACTGTTTCTACCCCAACCCTAGCCAGGTCATTTGTCCCCAGGTGGACAATGACATTCAGCTCCCCCATCCTTCCTACTGTCCTAGCAATTTGTAAGATACACTTTCAATCCCTACATGCCATGGCAGCAGCTGAAGTAACCTCCTCTCACCCCTTTCTATTCCCATCTCTATCCCCTGACAATTGGGTCCCCACCAGAAACTGCTTCTTCTTTCTCTGGCATCCTCTATCACCCTCCTTGGGGCTTCCACTCCAGAGGGCCCCCACATTCCCCAAGGAATTACCATGGGTGCCTCCTCCTGGCAGTCCTGCTTTGCCATAGTGGTGTAGGAATTTTGTAGTGGTACCAGCTGCAGTTGAGGAATGTGCCTGCAACCCTCCCAGTCTTCTGGTTCCCATCACCCCCTCCATCCTCGAGCCCAGCATAGTCCAGCCACTCCTCCTATCTGGCATCCTATAAGGTAATGTTATCAGACTTGGTGTGCCCTCGGTGGAAGAAAAGATCACCCGACTCCTAGTCAATGCAACTCCAAGTCCAGTGACCTCCCCCTCACTCATAACTAATGCAGCCTTAAGTCTAGAGACCTTCTCTACCAACCCAGGGAGCGGCATGCAGATGGGCAGTACCACAGTCCCCAGAACATCTCCATGAAGACTGGCACCCCACAACCACTGCCCTACACCACTCCCAACATTCCCTACGTCTTCTTTCCCTGCACCTCCTGTCTTCCTTTCCCAGAGCCCAGTAAGGCTAAGATGTACGCAGTACAAGTCATTAATGTTCAGTACACAACCTTGTAATTACACAAACCTAGGAATGTCACAGATACAGGTATTATATAACACAGATGTACAATCCCTACACAGATACAGGTATGCTATAACAACAATCACTACACAGAAAAAGGTATGCAATAATTAGCAATCACTATACTTAATCTTTTTTCTTTTTATTTTTTGTGTGTATATAGACAAGGCAGTGCCTCCTACCTAGATATTAGTCTAGCAACTAGTTCTCCAAACCTTGAAATGTACAGTTCAGCTATACACAATCCCTCAACCACACTCCTACTGATGAAACCGACAATACAGGTGTTCCTGGGTTCCAATGGGAAAGGTTCCTGGCTGCTGCCTGACTTCTCAGCTGACTCCTGGCAGACTCCTGATGTCTTTTGTGCTATGATTCTTTGTGCGGGGGGGGGGGCACAACATTTATTTATTTGGTTTTTGTTGACCAGGTAAGTGCACTAGACAAATCCTGCCTATTTTCAGGCACAACCCTGGGAAGGGGGATACAGATGAATGCCAACAGACCTTGAACCAGATTAAGCTGTTGGTGGTATTTTTAGTGAATGAGGGAAATTTGGCCAGGACACCAGGCAAATTCCCCTACTCTTTTCAATAAGTGCCATGGGATCTTTAACATCCACCTGAACTACTACCATTTCAGGCAGATGGGACCTCAGTTTAACGTCTCATCCGGAAGACGGCACCTCAGAAGTGCAGCACCCCTCTCATGCTGCACTACAGTGTCAGTACTGGGATATTAACCCAAGTGCCAGATGTGGGAACTGAACCCACAGCCCTCTGCATGGAGGTCTGTTCCTTTAGAAGCAGCAAGAAGCAGACTGACTAGCAGGTAGAGCCTGGGATTGGTTCACCAGGGGCTGGGAGGTGCAGTCTCATTCTCGATTGACTCTCAGTAAGAGCCTTCTCTGTCCCTAAACTTTGATGTTTTTTTAGGATTTGATGCTGAGGGAAGGTTTCCTTGCTCAAATAGGGAACCCTCCGTCTCTGTAGCTGCAGTTTTGAGTAACAATCAGTGCAGGGAGCTGAGGGCTATGGTGGAGTTTTTAAAGCCCTTGTTGTTCAATGGGCAGAGCCTTGGATTGATCCACAGGGGCAAGGAGGCACGGTCTTGTTCTCAGTTGGCTCCCAGTAGGAGCCTTCTCTCTCCCTAACTTTGGTTTCTTTTTCACATTTGATACAGGGAACTCTCCAACCTGGTAGCTGTGACAAGGAACTTGAAACTCTATCATATCTCCCTTGTCTTGTCTGACCTCCAGCGAGTATATGTTCAGTGCCTTTATCCAATCTTCGTAAGAGCTGCTCTCCTAGCCCTTTATCATTTTGGTCACCCTGCTTTGCACTTTCACCTCATCAATCACAGTAGCCATAAAGAAGAATGGCACAGTGACATGTATTGACTACTGGACCCTCAAACACAGTGCCTGATCAGTATGCTAATCCTGGAGTGGAGGTGGCAATGGATCTCCTCACTGAAGCAATTAGTTATTCATGTTGAATTTGAGGATGGACTGCTATCAAATCCCAATGACTGAGGACGATAAGGAAAAGCCAGCATTTATCTGTCTTCTGGAATTCTTTTAGTTTGAGTGAAGGTTGCAAGGGATCTCTGGCACCTCTGCTACCTTTCAGTGAGATATGGTGACATGAATCTTTGGAAGTGTTAGCATACTTGGACAGCTTCATCATGTTTGGTTGGACCCTTCAGAAGCACAAAGTGAAATTTATAAAAGTCATTCTCTGGCCGGAAGAATACGGAGTTCAGCTACCCCTGGACACATACTAGATCTGCCAGACAGACATCAAATATGTGGGGTACACTCTATCTGACAATAGAGTGAGTACCAATCCTGCCAGTGTTGAATGCATTGCTATTTGGCTCAAACCTCATGATAAAAAACCCACAGTAATTTCTTGCTTCTGCAGGGAAATTTCCCAGGTTTGTGAAGGGCTTCACCTCTGTCATGCAGCCTTTGCACAACTTTATACAAGGATACCCACCAGCTCAGAAGAAAGGTAACAGCACACAGAAAGGGGGAGGTAGGGTATTAGGCAGACTAGATGGGCCGTAGGGCCTTTCTCTGCCATCACATTTCTGTGTATTTGTATAGCACTAAGAATTACAGACCTCCCATGAAATATCATAAGCTCTCTAAACCTCTTGCTGACAAGTGGATGGATCAGTGTGAGTATGCTTTTTGTGAGATCATTCAGTGCTGACCAGAACATCTATCTATGCAGACCCAACCAAGCTGTATACCCCATACATTGATGTCAGCCTGGAAACTTTGGGGGCTGGGTTGTACCAGGAACGTGAGACTGGGATGTGACCTGATGCTTTAGACAGCCAGCCATACCTTGAACAGCTCAGAAAGATACTATCTTATGCATCTGGCCTTATGTGTCACAAAACCCCTAAAGTGTGCATATATCAGAGCACAACCACACTCCCTGTATTGGATTATCTGTTGCATATGTGTGTATCTCTCTCCCTTGCACTCTCTCTCTCTCCATATATATATATATATATAGCAAAAAACTGTGTTAATGCATCAGTTAGAGTTAAAGTGACAAAAGTAGGGAAACATGGTGTTAGGGTTTCTAACCCTAACACCCCACAGCCCACCCTGCACAGACCAAGAGGCACTGGGGTTGTCAGCCCTAACATTCATCCCATTCTCCTATGCTGTACCCACCAAGCTTAGTTGCTAAAGGAATGGGGTGAGCGTTAGGACTAACATCCCCAATGCCGCCTCTGATGCCTCTTGGTCTGTGCAGGGTTGGGGTGGGGTGTTAGGACTGGAAACCCTAACACCATATTTCCCTACTTTTATTGTTTTAACCCTAACTGATGCATTAACGATGTTTTTTTGCCATTCATTTCCTTATTTTTTGAGATAGAATAATAGTATCCTTATTTTATTGTTGAAACTCCATAGGGGATTATATATGTATACATATGTATACATGTATACATATACATATACGTATGCATATACATATACATATACATATACATATATGCATAGCCCTCCAGGCTCTGTGCTTCCATTTATAGGACAACAGTGACCAAATTGTCAGCTTAGCCTTCTTATTACCCCACCTCATGTACCCATCACAGAAAATTTTCCAGTTCCTACCAAAACATAATTCTGCACAACTGCAATGCCATTCCACTCCACAGGTGCAAAAGCACATTCTGGGCAGGATTTGAAAAATGACAGCTATGACATACATGAGGTGCGGTAATAAGAAGGCTATGTTAAAAATATGGGATCAAAATATTATAAATTTCAAAAATTATAAGTGGGCATAGTGAAATTGCAACGAATGGTGATAACTTTGGCATCTTTTGATATTTTGACCCCAAATTTTCAACATAGTCTTCTTATAACCCTACTTCATAACCCCCATAGGTGAAATATTTCAAATCCATGCCAAAATGCCATTACATGCCACAGGTGCAAAACCATGTTTCAGACAGGATGTGAAAAATGTCAGGTCAGAATGAGGGAGGGAGATGGCAGGGAAAACGAGGGGCCATTTTCTGTTTTTCAGGTCTAAAAAAATAAAAAGATGTTGAGGGACTGTTTTCTTTTCACAGGATTAAATAAAGACATATTTCGGGACATTGGGGGTGGACTCCCCAGTGTCTGACACTGCTGGGGGGGAGGGAATCTACATGCCGACACAGGGTTTGGGCCCCCTGATGTCAGCTAATAAACAAAACAAGAGGCATGGAGTGAGAGCATCCAACACTGGGGGTGGACAATTGGGCATCCAGGTGTTGGATAATAAAAAATAAACAAGGGAGTAGAGGACAGTGATCAGAGGGTAGGGGTGCCACTAGACACCAGGGAATATATGGGGAGGTGACAGTGATCAGGGAGTGAGGGGAGCCACTAGACATCAGGGAAAATATATTAAATAATGGTGATGGGGATCAGAGGGTTGGGGTGCCACTAGACACCAGGAAAAATATATTGAAAAACAGGCATGGGGATCGGAGGGTGTGGGGTGCAGTAGACACCAGGGAAATGAACAGGCAGGGATATTGGAGGGTGGGGGCCACTAGACACCAAGAAAAAAGATGAGAATACTGGGGAGGGGACTGGAAGGGAGAAGCAAGGATTCTCAAGTGATAAAGAAGGATCCTTTTGTGACATGTGATATGAAAAAGAATTCTTGTTTTTTATCATGCAGTCATGAAAAAGATTCATTATATTATAAAAAAAATTTCAGGGGTATATTTTTAACTTTGAAGTGCAGATTGCACCTAATGGGGTCCCTATGAGCCAGCTATGTGTGTTGGTCTCTCTCCAGAATGTAATTTTTGTGGGTTTTGAAAAATAAATAAAAATTGAGAAGAAACTGAAACAAGATGGCAGCTCGCAAAAAAGGATTTTTTTCTCAAGAAAAAGGATTTAGTTCTCATGAAAAGGGAACAGGTATCGCGAGAGTGAATCCTTTTTTGCAAGAACAAATTCTTCGGCAACTTTCTCCCTCTATCCCGAAAAGTGATCTTCTCGTTGAAAACAATGGGAAATGAAAAACATAATAACTTTGCAAGAGATTAATATTTTTACACAAAATTAAGCATGCCTGTTTTGTTACCAAAGCTGGTTCTACCGTAAAAAAAATCACATCAAAATTCCACACCATCTGGACACAGGGAGATGAGAAAAAAATTGCAAAAAGTGGTGACTTTGTGACTTTTTGCACTGTCCAGATCTCAGAATCCATAATCTAACCACAACAAAACTTGCTACAGCAAGAGGTCTACACCACAGGCCAACACACACCAAATTTTGAACAAATCCATTAATCGGTTGCAAAGTAATTAAAGTGCAAAATTTGAGGTTTAACATTAAACATCCAACTCAACCCTAATTATGGGGTGCTACTGCTCCCCTATTACACACATATAAACTGTATATATATACACATATATACAGTACATATATACATATATACATATATATACATATATATATACTGTATATATATACATATACATACATACATACATATACATACATATCTTATAGGGGTGCAGTCGAAACCCTATAGTTAGGCTTGTGTAGGCACTTCTATGTTAAACCTCAACTTTTGCTCATTAATAACTTTGCAACCATTCAACAGATTTGCACAGAATTTGGAATGCATGATTTGGTATGGTATATCCCTTGATTACCAAGTTGTGTTTCAGTCAGACTTAGGGTGTCTGCGTAGCAAAATGCGAAAAAGCACTTTTTTTGGCACTTTGACATGTTTTTTGCCTATGGCGCTGCTACCACACCATGTGGTCTTTTGGTCTGAAATTTGGAACATAGAAAGAGGTTGGGTCGTCAAGGAACAATCCAGCATTGGTTTGGTAAAAACATTTTAATCTGTTCAAAAGTTATTTAATTTTTAATTTTTGAGTTCTGAGCATGCTCAGTTCACTCCAAAATTTATAGTATTTTTGATGAACTAGGATTGGTCTCACAGTCAAGGATTTTATCAGCTCACAGACTAGGATTTAAAAAAAAATCCTAGTCCATCAGAAAAAGTCCTTCTCTGCGAGCCGCCATCTTGTTTTCAGTTTTTCCCCCAAACAAAATGTCGTAGCTTTCTCCACAAGTGACTTTTAGGCCAAGTGAGGCATGGGTTTTATTCAGGGTGACATCCTCTACAAAGCCATGTCTTTGGTTTGGCTCATTTTGGTCAAAAAATAGCTTTTTAAACTGCAAAAATTCTTTGACCATGACTTGCTAATGATCCTAGTCCGTGAGCTGTCAAAATCCTAGTCTGCGAAACAATCCTCATTTGCGAGCCTACAAAATCCTTGTCCATCAGTTCATGACCAGATGGCCCTTCTCAAGGACCAGGATCAAGCTGACCATCAAGGATTTTGCAGCCTCACGAAAGAGGATCGGCTGGCAGACTAGGATTTTGGCAGCTAGCGGACCTGGATTGTTTTTGTCAATTATCTTTTGTGAGGTGACAAAAATTGCAGTCCGCGAGCCATCAAAATCCTAGTCCATGAGATGATCCTAGTTTGCGAGTCTACAAAATCCTTGTCCATCATTTTGTGACTAGATGGCTGTTCTCACTGACCAGGACTAAGCTGATGGACTAGGATTTTGCTACTTCACAAAAGAGGATCAACTGGCGGACTAGGATTTTGTCAGTTCGCAGACCAAGATTGTTTTTTTTTTAATCCTCTTTCGCGAGTTGACAAATTCGCAGTCCGCGAGCTGTCAAAATCCTAGTCCGCCAGCCAGTCCTCTTTTGTGAGGCTACAAAATCCGTGTCCATCACTTCATGACCAGATGGTCATTCTCACAGACCAGAATCAAGATGATGGACTAGGATTTTGCTACCTCACAGACGGGGATTGATCTGATGGCCCAGGATTTTGCTACCTCATGGACTAGGTAATTTTAAAGGTACCAAAACTTTACCATTGCATATCTCATGAATGGTTTGGTCTTTTTACTTGCAATTTACAGGGTATTGAGGGGATGCCCTACTGATGTGAACTATGCTGTTTAGGTTTTGGATACTTAAGGGGCTCTATGAATATCCTGTCATGAAGTTAAGATTTTCTCCATAGGATAACATATTTGGCACCCATTGTGCTTTTCGGTGCCCATATCTCAAAAACGGCGTGAGATACAGACTTTTTGCTACTGATCTGAGCTGTAGGAACAAGACTGTAGACCGTAGACTTCACATGCAGTGGAACTTTTCTTGTAGGTTTCACGGTTAATGAGATATTGTCAAATTAATGTCAGAAGGGTTCCAAGTGTGCCTTTTCAGTGTTTTTTGGTGGCTGTATCTCGCAAATGATGTGAGATAAGGATTCGGTCAATTTATGTTATCTGGGAGTCTTGCTGTCATGATTACAACGACACTTGAATTTTTTTTCTAGCTGCTACGTTTCCCCAAATATCGGCAAATTAGTTCTACAAAGGTTCCTTGCCATATAGGGCTGCTGTATGGCTCAGTAACTATTTGTAAGTGGGAGCACAGGGCCCAGTGGGCCCGCACTCCCACACATGCATATTGTTATGCACAAATGGGCAGCTTGGGGGTGCTCCAACCAATACATGTTATTTAGTAGTTATATTACACTTTCCCAAAAAGCAAGGAAATTCATGAGAAAAAACTATGTTTAATGCATCAGTTAGGGTTAAACCAACAAAAGTGAGGAAATGAGACATTTGGGTTGAGCCCCTAACCCCCCAATGCCCCCCTCCACAGACTGACAGTCACCAGGGTGTTCCATGGGGTTGTGAGGCCTAACTCTCTCCCCCATTCTCCTTTACTGTAGCATATCAACCTGTTTACACATGGAATGGGGTGAGAGTTGGGCCACATGACCCCATGGCACACCTTGGTGCCTGTCATTCTGTGGAGAGGAAGTGCTGGGGGGGTTAGGGGCTCAATCCTAACATCTCATTTCTTCACTTTTGTTGGTTTTACCCTAACTGATGCATTAAATGTAGTTTTTTTGCCATGATATATATTATACTGGCACAGTTGCACCAGTATAGTTAAGGTGAAAGTGCAAAGCTAGGTTAATGTTCAAACTTTGAACGTTAATACCTTTGAAGCCATTTAATGGATTTGCATACAATGTGGCATGCATAATCTCTAGGCATAGGTCTCTTGACCTGCCAAATTTGGTGAGAACATGTTGAGTGGGTTCTGAAATATAAAGTGTTGAAAAAAAACAGAAAAACTGTGATTTTTTGTAACATTTTTTTGTCATCCTGGATCTCAGAAATGGCTTTATGTTGTGGTCTGAAATTTTCAGGGTAGAAAGCCTTTGGGTCACAGCTGTGCCTTTTGAGGGACTGGTGAAAAAATAATAATCCATTCAAAAGTTATTACACTTTTAATTTCCCATTATTTCCTATGGGAAAAGTTGTGTTCAGCAAGAAACTGGAATTTTTCAGAATTTTTTTTTTTTTTGAAAATTGGGCATTTTTGTTCAACAGTTAGTCATTTTTGTTCAAAAACTAGCATTTTTTATGAAAATGGGGAATTTTGTGTTCGAAAATATGGATTTTTTTGCAAAAATTGGCATTTTTGTTCAAACATTGGGCATTTTTGTTCGAAATAGTGCAT
Organism: Neoceratodus forsteri; assembly: GCA_016271365.2. Lineage (NCBI taxonomy): Eukaryota > Metazoa > Chordata > Ceratodontiformes > Ceratodontidae > Neoceratodus > Neoceratodus forsteri. The sequence continues at coordinate 338,662,743 of CM057454.1, read as the reverse complement.
TTTTCTATAAATTGGCATTTTTGTTCAAAAATGGGACATTTTTGTGAAAATGGGACATGTTTGTTCAAAAATTGGGAATTTATTTTGAAAATGGGGCATTTTTTTGAAAATGGGGCATTCTTTTCTGAAAATGAAGTACTGTTTGCGGAAATGCAAGCATCCCATTTTCAGGAGCGAGGGAGCATTTTTGAACATTTTCATGCTGTTTTTGGAAAAAAGGTGCTTTTTCAACCATTTTCTCAATTTTCACATCATGTTATGAAGTACTGTTGTGGAAATGAAAGCATCCAATTTTTGTAAGCGAGGGAGCATTTTTGAACATTTTCGTACTGTTTTTGCAAAAAAAGGTGCTTTTTTGACCACTTTCTCCAGTTTTTGCATGTTATCAAGTACTGCTTACAGAAATCTAAGTGTTCCATTTTCATAAGCGAAGAAGCATTTTTTAAACATTTTTGTGTTGTTTTTGCAAAAAAAAAATAAAGGTGCTTTCTTGACCATTTTCTTCAATTTTCACATGTTTTCCAAAGATGTGGTGTTGCTTACAAAAATTGTCCGGCCTCCTTTCAAAACCATTCTGTTTATTTTGAACATTTCTCTGCTTCCACACCATGACAGATAAAATCAACAACAGTGCTATAGTGGTGTGGTGGATAGCACAGAGATCTGCAGTTTGAAACATCCTGGGTTCGAATCTAATGAGTTGCATTTTTTTTCCTATTTTAAACACCGGCAAAATTCCTATTTTTAGCTCATTTCCTCCAATTTTATTTTTTTATTGATGTGGCTGTTACTGATATTTCTTAATAACAAATCATGTTTATATAACAGAAAGAAGGTATAAAATTGTACTATCTTGATAGGCAGTTGGGAGTGCATGACATGTGGATACTGATCTACTATCTGGATGTATGGATGGGAGCACAGTGTCCTGTTGTACTATCTGGATGGAGGGATGGGAGCACAAGGTCCAAAAGACCCAGCGCTTCTACAGCAAAATGAAGATACAGTTATATTGTCTGAAAAAGAAGGGAAATTCTTTGCAAAAAAACTTTGTTAATGCATTAGTTAGGGTGAATATCACATTGTACTATCTTGATTGAGAGATGGAAGTGCAGGGTCCAAAGGGCCCTGTTCTCCCATCATGACATCTGAACAGTGTTGTACTATCTTGATGGAGGGTTCGGACCCTGCGCTCTCACCATGATATATGGATACTGCTGTATTATCTCAATGGAGGGGTGGGCTGCCACCATAACATATGGACACTGTTGTACTATGTTGTACTATCTGGATGAAGGGATGTAAGTGCAGGGTCTGAAGGACCCTGCACTCCCACAGTAAAATTAGTCTGCAATTATATTATCTGAAAAAGAAGGGAAATTCTTTCCAAAAATCTTTGTTAACGCATCAGTTAGGATGAATACCACAGAAACAAAAGCAGGGAAAAGAGGAATTAGGGTTTACAACCCTAATGTCCCACCTCCAGGGTTCCCACCCCAACCACCCCACCCCCATCCTCTCACCCTCCAAACACCAACAGGCATTGGGGTGTGCCATTAGGTCATCAGGCCTAACTCTCACCCCATTGCCTATATCATAGTGTATCAGCTTGTCTACATTTGGAATGGGGTGAGAGTTGGACCTGACAACCCAATGGCATACCCCAATGCCTGTTGGTGTGTGGAGGGTGAGGGGATGGGGGTTGGTTGGGGTAGGAACTCTGGGGTTGGGGTGTTAGGGTTTCCAACTCTAACACCTAATTTCCCTGTTTTTGTTGCCATGGTAATCACCCTAAATGATGGATTAACAAAGTTTTTACAAACAATATACACATATATATATATATATATATATATATATATATATATATATATATATATTCATTGCAAAAAACCCAGTTATGGTTAAAACAACAAAGTAGGAAATGAGGCATTAGGGTTTCAATCCTAACACCCCAGCCCCACACCCCCACCACACCCCCACACTCCACACACCAACAGGTGTCAGGGTGTACCTTGGGGTCATCGGCCCTAGCTCTCACTCCATTCCATGTGTAAGGAAATATAGAACACAGAAACATAGAAACTGTCTGCAGATAAGGACCACCTGGCCCATCTAGACTGCCCAGAAGCCCTTGTACTGGATTACAGCTTCCAACCCACCCACTGCTATGCCTCTATGGTTCCCCCATGCCTGTCCCAAGCATGCTTGAATCCATCCACTGTGCTAGCTCCCATCACCTCCTGAGGCAGACCATTCCATGCTTTCACCACCCTCTCAGTCAAGAACTTCCTCACATTCCCTCTTAACCTCCCACCTTCCAGTTTCATGTCATGCCTCCTCGTTCTTGTGCTCCTCCTGTACTGGAAAATGTTTCTCCCCTGCACCTTGTTGATACCCTTGAGGTGCTTAAATGTTTCTATCGTGTCCCCTCTTTCCTGCCTCTCTTCCAGTGAGTACATATTGAGGTCCCTGAATCTCTCCTCATAAACCTTGTATTGCAAGCCCTTTACCATCTTAGTCACCCTTCTCTGGTGATCCTTACAAAGGTGTGGCCTCCAGAACTTCACACAGTACTCCTTGTGAGGGCTGACCATGGTTTTATATAATGGCATCACTACCTCCCTGCTTCTGCTGGTGATACCCCTGCCTATGCACACCAGAATGCCACTGGCCCTCCCAGCTGCCTTAGCACTCTGCTTTGACATTTTCAGGTCATCTGAAATAATAACCCCCAGGTCCCTTTCCTCCTTTGTGACTGTCAACAACTCCCCCCATCCTGTAGCTTTCCCCAGGGTTTCTATGTCACAGGTGCATAATTTTGCACTTTTTTGAATTAAACTTCAGTTGCTAGCCCTCAGACCATTTTTTAAGCTTCCTCAGGTTCCTCCTCATTTTCTCCACCCCCTCTGGGGTTTCCACTCTGTCACAAATCTTGGTGTCATCTGCAAACATTCAGCCCTTTCCCTCTAGCCCTTCTGCAGTGTCACTAATGAAGACATTGAACAGGGCTGGCCCCAGAACCAATCCCTGAGGCACCCCACTGTTCACCCCCCTCTCCCCAGACTGCACCCCATTTACTACAACCCTCTGCTTCCTGTCTGTTAGCCAGTTTCTAACTCAGTTTACCACCTTGTCCTCCATGCACAGCCTACTCAGCTTGTTTATCAGCCTCCTACGTGGGACAGTGTCAAAGGCTTTGCTGAAATCAAGGTAAGCGGCATCCACTGCCCCACCCTGATTTACTCCCTTTGTCACCCAGTCAAAAAAAAATCAGATTTGTCAGCTATGACCTCCCTACTGTGAATCCACATTGCCTATGGTCCTGGGATCCAATTGCTTCTAGATGCCCCACTATCCTTTCTTTAAGCAATGTCTCCATGATGTCCCCCATTACTGAGGTGAAGTTGACCAGCCTATAGTTCCCTGCCTCCTCCCTGCTTCCAGATTTATGTAGAGGGACCACATGTGCCCTCCTCCAATCCTCTGGTACCACCCATGTGTTGAATGACTCAGTGTATAAGGCTGCCTGAGGTTCTGCTATCTCCCTTCACAGTTCTTTTAATATCCTTGGGTGTATGCCATCTGGTCCCATTGATTTGATCACCTTCAATTTAGTGAGCTCCTGCAGGACTCTTTCCCCTGTGAATGAACGGTTCAGTTCAGTTTTATTTGACAGGAAAGACTCCATTGAACAGGATCATTTAAAAGGAGGTCCTGATACACTCAAGTCATGTTACAATGTGATCACACAGAGACAACAACATTTGCAAAATATGTACAGATATTTACAGGATATACAGCATTCATAGAATCAAAAGGTACAATGTACATACAGGTAGATACATATACAGCATTCATAGAATCAAAAGGTACAATATGTATACAGTTAGAAACATAAGCCAAGTATTTTTTGGCAGCAATGGGCAATGATTAAGTGATTTGTAGATTGGGAGAGCCGTACTGGGGTAGTTGTAAACTGAAGGATTGGAGGGTGGGCAGGGGGTAGAGTTCCCAGGGGTGAAATGGATGGCTGAATGAGGGAAGTGGTGAGAGAATGGTGGAAGAGGATGATAATGAAGACAGGCAGGATAGCGAACAGGCAGGTTTGGAGATAAATAGTATGTGGCGGAGGATGGAAGGATGGTAGAGGCAGAAGATTGCTGGAGGTGGGGAGCTATTGTAAATGGAAGGGAATGGTGAAAATGGAAATGGATACAGTAGGTGAGGGCAAAAGGGAGTAGGCAGGTTGGGGATAAGGGAGGGGTATAAGAAAATGGTAGCTGGGAATAGCAGGTGGCAGCTGGGTGTAGGAGTAGGAGGTGAGACAATGGAAGATCAGTGTAGTTGTTAGGGTGGAGGTGAGATGAGGTGTAGGTTGGTGGAGGGGCGGGGGTGGGAATAAAATGGACAACCTAGCAGGAGTCATGGGTAACATGTGATAGGCAAGGGAGAGGATGTAGTTTGGGTGGGAGGAGTAGATGGGAGTAAAATGGGAAGCCTGTGAGGGCAGTTAGTGGCCTGGGATACTCAAGGTGCATGGGAATGATTCTTAATGGCAGGTGCAGATTTTGTTGAATTTGCAGGTGATGAACATTTTGAAGTTGCTTAGTGGGGTTAGATTTTGTAATTTAAGGCTGGATTGGACTTTGTTCCAAACAGTTGGGAGAGCACAGCTTATGGCCATATCACTGACATGGGATCAGACACTTAGAACATCCAACATAATGTACGAGTTCCTATGCAAAGGGTATTTGATGACCAATTGCAGAAAGAGATTTGATATGTAAGGGGGCAGCTCTGACAGGAGATCTTTGTAGAGCCATGTAAGGGAGTGGGTGAGACGTCTAGAGTGCAAGGCAGTCCATCTGATGGAGATATAAAGATCACAGTGGTGGGTCCAATGGTGAGTATTAGAAATGAATCATAGTGCCCTATTATAGAGTGTATCAAGTTATTTTAGCAAGGCTTATGAGCAGTGGCTATATAAAATGACCTCATAGTCGAGGAGTGGGATTAAAGTTGTCTGAATTAGGCAGAGTCTGGTATCAGTGGTAAACAAAGATTTGTTTTTGTAGATGAAGCCAGTTCTTTGTCTTGGCTTCATTGTTAGCACTGAGATATGGGCAGAGAAATTTAAGTGATAGTCCAGGACACAGCCGAGGTATTTAACATTTTTGACTACCTTGTGGTCATCATCTAGGAGTGTTTTGATAGGTGGCAAGGAATCAAGTGCATCTGTGATGTTTGGCAGGTGGTTGGAGTAGACATACATTACTTTCATTTTCTTTGCATTTAGGAGTAATTTAGGTTGGGCAAGGTTGTACTGAAGCAGATCAAACTCAGTTTGGAGTTCTGCATGTGCTTCGGCTAATGAGGGTCTGGATAGGTATATTACTGTATAATCAGTGTGGAGGTGAAGTTTTGCCTTGCTGATATTATTACCAATGAAATTAATATACAGCATGAAGAGAAGGGGTCCAAGGATGGACTCTCGTGAAACTCCTCTCATGAGTGGAAGAAGTGGGGAGAGGGAATCATCTGATTTCACTTGTACTCTGTTAGCTAGATAACTGCTGAACCAATTTAAAGTGGAGCCAGAGATGCCATGCAAATTCAGTGTGTCAAGAAGCAGTTTATTAACATCAAGGTGGATCAGTGGATCTTCTACATCTTTGAAATTGAATGGGGTAAAGAAGAATGTGGTGTTAGTCGGTGTCTGTGACAGTTTGGGGAGTCTGGGCATGACGGTAGCTGCTTTGGAGGAACTGAAAGTGAGACCTGCAGTAGAGAAATGATTATTGAAGCTTAGCAAGATGTCAGCTTTATCTGATAAGATATTACCTTTAAAGGAGACCTTAGTAAGTAAAGAGAAGGATTGTTTGTACCCTTCAGGCTGCTTGATAATTTGCCAGAATGTGCCTGGATAATTTTTTGTGGAGTCAAAAGCAGATAGGAAGTAGTTTGCTTTGGTTTCCCTGATCAATTTGGAGCAGCTGTTGTGGCAGGCACTAAATGCTGACCAGTCTGATGGTAGTTTGGTTCATCTGGCTGTGGACCAAAGACTATCTCTCACTTTTAACGCAACCTTGAGTTTATTTGTGAATCAAGGACAGGAGAGCATCCAGGTTCTACATTTTAGTAAAGGGGCATGTTTGTTTATGATGTCACACAATATATTGTTAAAGACAGAGGTTGCATCAGTGACATTTGTAGTTAAAATTCAGTCCAATTGATGTTGCTGAGATCAAGTGAATAATTGGATAAGTTGAATTTATGAAAACTCCTTTTCCATGTGAATTTTGTTTGTTGATTTAACTTAGGTCTGCCCCCTGATACAGTCCACGGTGCAGTGATCACTAACATCATTGTGGAATACAGCAGAATGGGTGATCTTGTGTGGCCTGTTCGTGAGTATGAGGCCAAGTAAGGATTCATTAAAGGGAGACTTGGGGTTAGGACGGGTGGGCTCTTTTATTAATTGGGTGAAACCGGCCTCATCACAGAACCCTTTTAGTTGTAGGTTTTTGTTGTTGAATTTCCACCAGTTGATAATTAAGTCACAGAGAATGATAGTTTCATTCTGTATAGAGTCTGTGCTGGTACACAGGTGGTTTAAGATATCTATGCCTCCAGATGGTGGCCTGTAGCAGCCTATAACAGTGAGTATTTCTGTGGGAGATAGGGGTATATTCACCCTCAGATATTCGAATTCCTTAGGTGAGGTGGCAGGATTAATTCTGGAAACAGTGAATTTGTCTTTAATATAAATAGCTATGCCCCCATCCCAGTGGGTCTGTCGCATCTGAAGAGACTATAGGCAGGAAAGGAAACCACAGCATCAGGGGTGGATGCTTTTAACCATGTTTTGGATACTACAAGGATATCCATGTTGGTGAGGGAGATCCAGGCTTGGATGAGATCTATTTTATTCAATAAGCTACACATGTTCAAATGCATGCATTTCAGACCTTTGGTTGCTGTTAGGATGGTTGGTGAGGTGAGTGACTGTGGTGGGCTGCAGTTTAATTCTGTATTACCAGCAAAGATTATATTTCCTGAACCCTTTCCTTATTGTCCACCTCTTCACCCCCTTGGCAATTGCTGTACTGTTGTGGCCCCTGACCCTCCCCCTCTTCTGTGAAAACTGAACAGAAATATTTATTCAGTATTTCAGCCTTTTCCATGTCACCCTCCTTGCATTCCTCTCCCTCTCCTTTGAGCCTTGCAATCCCCCCTTGTTTTTCCTCCTTTCGCTGCTGTACCTGGAGAATGTCTTGTTCCCTTTCTTAACTGACTGTGCTAAACCTTCCTCAGTCCATGCCTTTGCTCTCCTTACTGCCTTTCCTGCTTCCCTTAGACACTCTAGGTACTCCTCCCTGTCTTACTCCATTTGGGCCTCCTTATATTTCCTGAACCCTTTCCTTTTTACCCTGATCTTTACCTCCACCTCTCTCACGAACCACAGTGGCTTTCTTCTTCTTCTTCTTCTTCTTCTTCTTCTTCTTCTTCTTCTTCTCTTGCCTTTGGATACCAATCTGATGCATTAGTTTGTTACTTCCAGTAAGGCTTCCTTTAGACACTTCCACTATTCTTCCACTCCCCTCCCCACCCCATTCTCTCCAGGGATCTTTTGATACCCCTCCGCATTTTAGCAAAGTCATTATTTTTTGAAATCCAAAAACTTTGTCCTAGTATGACTTGAGTGAATCTCTGTCTCTATGCTGAACCACACAATATTGTGATCGGTGGATCCCAGTTGCCCTTCTACCTGGACATCTGTGATTTGATCCCTGTTCTTCATTACTAAATCTGGAGCTGCCCTGTCTCTGATGAGATCAAGCACAAGCTGCCTGAGTCCAGCCTCCTGGAATGAATCGAGGAAGCTGAGCTGGTACAGTATAGGAGAATGGGGTGAAAGGCCTGATGACTCCAAAGCACACCCGATACCTGTTGGTGTATAGAGGGAGGGTGTGGGGTGGGGTGGTAGGGTTGGGGGGGTTAGGCTGGAAACCCAAACACCTCATTTCCCTACATTTGTTTCTTTAACCCTGATGCATTAACAAATCTTTTTGCAATGAATTTCCTTACTTTTTGAGAAAATGTATGTTTGTGGTAGAGCAGATCCCTCTGGTCCCTGCTCATCCATCAGTCTATAGCATGATGTGGATGCACAAGGCCCTCTTGGCTCTGTACTCACATGCATGGGTATTGTATAGACGTAATTAACTGCCATCTCCCTGCAGGAGTGCAGGGCCCAGGGGACCTGCACTCCCATCACGCTCATATCACTCCATAATGGTATCCATTTGTGGGTGCATTCTCATCTATCCATAAGTGTAGAGACATTGTAATGAACTTTCATCTCCTTGTGGGAGTGCAGGGCCCTCTGGTCCCTGTGATCTCACTACTAAATAATGGAGGGCCCTACACTCCCATTACTGCAAAATGGTATCCATATGTGGGGGTGCAGGGCCCTCTGATCCCTGTGCTCCCGTCTACCCATAATTGTAGAGACACAGAGCAGGCCTAGAGATATTCCAAGTAACCCTTTTGCTGCAAATGGTGTGATATCTCAGTAACCATAGAAACACTGGAAAAAATTCCACCACAGTCATAATCATGGACTGGCAACCAGCATCATTGCTTAGTAAGGTGTACTAAACTATGTTTAGCAAACCATCCATATCTCGAACCGTTTTTGAGATATAGGCGCTGAAAGGTACTGCATCCACCACAATGTTATCCTATAGGAAATTTCTAAACTTCAAAATGTTAAAAGTATTGAAGCAATGTAAATTTTATCACCAAACCAGCAAAAGTCACATCTGTGAGACAAGCCCTTTCTACCCTGCAAATGTCAGCCCGAAAGTCCTAACTAGGTCTTTGCAGTGAAGTAACAAGAAACATTAAACTTAAAATATCCTTTTTCATGAGGTGTCAAAATCCTTTTCATGATGCAAAAAAGTATTTTAACAACTCAGGAAAGAGGAATTTGTCTGATGAAAAAAGGATTAAGGGCAGGGACATCTGGTCCCAAAAGTCCTAATCCTTTTTCATGATACAAAAAGGATTTTGACACTTCATAAAAAGAGAATTGGCTCACAAAAGGGATTTTGACAGCTCATGAAAAGGGATTCATTTTTAAAATCCCTTTTCGTAAGCTATCAAAATCCCTTTTTGTGAGCTGAATCCCTTTTCACGAGGTGTCAAAATACCTTTTCGTATCACAAAAAAGTATTAGGACTTGAGAGATCAGATGGCCCTGCAGGCCATCCCTTTTCATGAGCTGTCAAAATCCCTCATGATGTGAAAAATGATTACATTACCTCACGAAAAGGGAATTTGTCAGACAAAAAAGGGCCATCTGGTCCCACAAGTCCTAATCCTTCTTTGTGATGCAAAAAGGGATTTTGACACATCGCAAAAAGGGAATTGGCTCATGAAAAGGGATTTTGATAGCTCACAAAAAAGGATTGTAGTTGTCAGACCAGATGGCCCTGCCAGTAATCCCTTTTCACAAGATGCAATTCACTTTTCACAAGGTGTCAAAATCCCTTTTCGCATTGTGGGAAGTGAGTTGTGAAAAAGGATTTTAAAAAATAAAAATTAGCATTCTGAGGCCACAGAAAAGTAAAGGAAAGGGCACAGAACTGTAAAGGATGTCCATATGAACAAAATACCTACTTGGATGTCTCCAGAATATACCCCTGGGCAAAGTTATAACATTCTGTTTTGGTTGAAAAAAAGAAAACAAGATGACAGATCATGAAAAGGGAATTTTTTCTCATGAAAAGGGATTCTCAGGATCCATTTTTGTGAGCTGTCAAAATCCCTTTTTGTGAACCCTAAATCCATTTTCACACCATACAGCTATCCAAAAGACTGAACTGAGAATGCTCAGAATCTAAAATTTTGAAATTGAAAAACTTAAGAATGGATAAAAATATTTTCACTAAATCAGTAACGGATTATTCTTTGGGGCAAGGCCTTTCTACCCTAAAGATTTCAGACCAAACTTCCAAACAGTGTGCCCGCAGTACAATGACAAAAAAACAACCAAAAAGGGTGAATTTTACTGTTTCTTTCACTATTCACAACACAACATCTGCAAATACAATCAAAACAAAACTTTGTAGGTCAAAAGATCTATCCCTCAGGACACCGTATACCAAATTTTGTGCAAATCTGTTGAATGGTTGCAAAGTTATTAAAGTGCAAAATTTGAAGTTTAACATTAAACTGCCTACTCGACCCTAACTATAGTGGTGCTACCACACCACTATAATTCGTGTGTGTGTGTGTGTGTGTGTGTGTGTGTATATATATATATATATATATATATATATATATATATATATATATATATATATATATATATATATATATTTATATATATATATATATATAATATATAATATATATATATATATATATATATATATATTATATTGCAAAAAAAACTTTATTAATGCATCAGTTAGGGTTGCTAGCATAGTGACAAAGTTTGGAAATTTGATACTATGGTTGCTTACCCTACCACCCAACCCACCCCTCACCCTCCACACACTACCCACTGTTAGGGTGTGCCATGAGAACCATCAGGCTAACTTTCACCCCATTCCATGTGTAAACAAGCTCACATGCTACAGTATAGGAGAATGGGGTGAATGGATAGATCAGACAGCACACCCTAACTTTGTGTGGTGTGTGGAGGGTGGGGTGGGTGGGGTGGTAGGGTGGTAACCCTAACATCGAATTTCCAAACTTTGTTACTGTGCTAGCAACCCTAACTGATGCATTGATGAAGTTTTTTTTGCAATGAATTTCCCTTCTTTTTGAGAAAGCGTAATGGAACTGGTACCTAGTATGTGTTTGTGGGAGCGAGAGCCGTCTGGGCCCTGCACTCCCTTTATGCTGTCCATTTTTGCATAATGATATGTGTATGTGGGAGTGGGGGCCCTCTGGGCCCTTCACTGCCACTTACACATAATTAAGTAGCCATACAGTAACCCTATAGTACTGAAAAAGAGACCTTACAACACTAATTTGGCAATATCTCAGTAACCGTAGCAACTATGAAAAAAATTCCACTGCAGTTGTAATCATGACTTTGAAACCTCCACACAGGTTTAGTCGTAAGCCACCCAGAGTGAACAATCCATATCTTGAACTGTTTCTGAACTACGGAGTTGAAAGGCTCCATGGGTGCTGCAATGTTATCCTATGGTAAACTTCACAAGAAACTGTGCTACAGACACTCATAACATGGCAATTCTTTGGGGTTTTTAACCAAATTGTCAACATGGGCTTTTTGGGACTTATCTTCATGAACATTGGCACTGTGATTTCGTTAATCCATCCCAAAAGTTGTTTTCACACAGCGACTGCACCATTCTGCGGCACAGGTGTGAAAACACATTTCAGGCAGGATGTTAAAAATGACAGCTGACTGTTCATGAGGAGATGTGAAAAAATATCAATGTCGAAAATATGGCATGAAAATATAGAAACACAGAAACATAGAATTTGATGGCAGATAAGGACCGCTTGGCCCACCCAGTCATTTGTCACCCAGAAATATTTGTGAAGTTACGAGAGTGAATAGAAACAGCAAAATGCACGCTTGTAATGTGATTATTTTTTGGATTTTTTTCACCAAATATTCAACAAGTGCTTTTGAGACCCACCCTCATAAACAGTGGCACTGTGATTTCATTAATCGATCCCGAAAGTTGATTTCACACAACGACTGCGCCATTCTGCGTCACAGGTATGAAAACACATTTAGGGCAGGATGAGAAAAATGACAGTTATACTGCTCATAAGGAGGTGTAAAACAGTGGCAATGTTGAAAATCTTGAGTAAAAATATTAGAAAGTGGAGAAGTTGTGAGCATGCATAGAAGCTGCGCAAATGCTCATAACACAGTCATGTTTTTGAATGTTTGCACTAAATTTTCAACATGGACTTTTTGGGACCCCACCTCATGAACAGTGACATTGTCCTTTCATTAATTGGTCCTGAAAGGTGATTCCCCGTAGCAACTGTGAAATCACCTGTCAGGACTGAGTAACAACAGTGACAGTGTTCACGAGTTGGGGTCCCAAGAACCTCATGTTGAAAATTTGAGCCAAAATTCCTAAACTTGGCTGAGATATCAACGTAGGTTGAAACCCCCCCCAATGATTCCAATTATATGGTTTACCTTCATTCCTCAGATCGCAGTTCAGCTTTGAAGAGTTCAGACGTATCCCCAGTGCAAAGAAGATCATTGCTCCTGATCTCCAGAGGTAAGTATGGGTAAGGGAGGGGGTGTGGGGAGGTGGGTGCACATTTTGAGGGTGGGGATGGGCAAGGAGGGACTGGGGAGGTGACAAGGGATCATTTTCTTTTTTAAAGAAAAAAGAAATCGTGGGACAATTTTCTTCATTTAACAGATAAAAAAATGCATGTTTTTTGGCACTCTGGGGTGGGCTTCCAGTGTGTCAAGTGATTTTTTTTGGGGGGATACATGCCACTGACAAGGGGATTGATACCCCCATCAGCAAAGAAAGTAGGCTTGGGGGGGGGAGCATCTGACACTGGGAGTGGGCATCCTGGTGTTGAAAAGATGAAAATGGAAACATTATCTGGGCACATTGGGATGGGCTCCCAGTGTGCCGTATAAGTGTGTGGAGTTGGGGGCAGGCATACAGACATGGGGATTGGGCACCCCATTGTTGGTGAGTATGACACAAGTTCAATGCAGGATCCTTCATTGAAGATTTTGATGCAGGATTCTGCATCGAAGCTTGAAAACATAGGGGGATGGTTTTCTTGATTTAGCAGGAAAAAAATTAATGTATACCTTTTGGCACACTGGGGCAGGCTCCCAGTGTGTCACATGAGTTTTTTGGGGGATACATGCTGCCGACAGGGGGATTGGGCACCCCCATTGGGAAAGGGGAGAAGAGGCATGAAGCAGTGCTGCAAATTGTGGCAGTTTCGCAAATCATGAAAGAAACATGTGCGACACTTTTGTGAAAGTGTTGCATCCATTTCTTTCACAATTTCTGACACTACAGGGTCCAGATCATGGAAGTGACATTTCTTGGGGTCAGATTAAAAATCTCATGCCCCCAGTGTGTTCCTCGACCCCTGATTAGGTAAGCAAAACCAACAGTGTTTACCTAGGGCAGTAATTACTGAATTTTGGATGTTTTTGTCTACTGCTAACTGAAAACAAGATGTCCGCAGCTCAAAAAAAAAAAAAACAGCTCGAAAGCAAATTTTGCTTTTGCGAAATCTTTTAAAAGCTTTTGTGGTGCACATATATTTTTCCCATAGGCTATAATCGGCAAATTTAAACTTTAATAATGTTTGAATGGATTAATATTTTTTCACTAAACCTTCAAAAGACACTTCCTTGACCCAGTCTTCATATACCCTGAACATTTCAGAGCATGGACAAACCATTTGGGCTGTAGAGAGGAGCAAGGAATTCATAAAAGTTGAGAATTTTTCACACTTTTCCATGCTCCGCAACTGAAAATCTGGCTGGAACAAGACTTTCCAGATCCAAAGGTCTATGGTGCCACACCATGCATGCAAAATGCCATGCAAATTGGACAAACATTTTCAAAGTTGTTAAAGTGCAAAATTTGGGTTTTAACATAGAAGTGGTTGAGCGACCCCAACTATACTGACCTAGTTATATATAAATATATATATTCCTTGCAAAAAGAAATTTTAGTGCATCAGTTAGGGTTACTATCATAAAGGGGCACGGTGACATAAACAAGCAGAGACAGTGATCATCAGGTAAGAGAAACAACATACAACTCACAGAATATAACACGAGACATCAATCATCATGGTCCACCAACTGTATGAGCACCCCAATTTGCTCACTAGACACCTACCAGGAGGGTGCCAGGGTCATAGGGGACAGGTCAGTGCATATTTAGTGGTATTGTAAGATCAGTAAGTAGCAGAAGAAGTGCATGTAATTCCAGAAAACTAATAGAGTAGCATGATTTGTTTCTTTTGTGAGACAGTGCTAACCATATGTAAAGATGTCTGCATTGATGAGAGGTTCCACACATGACAAGTCTGTCTCATTAGTGTATGGCAGTGGATCAGATACAGTGCTAGGAATGAGTGATTACAATATTATTACTGCCAGAACACCTTTCAGAGTGAATATAACCACCATATATGCTATGTGGAAGCATAGAATTTTGTGAATTTTGTAGAGTTCTGCACCTATGCAACACTGTTAGCAAACCAATTGACAAACAGTGTGGGCAAGAGATTGTGAACCTCACATAGAACAAGCAAGGCATACAATAGAGATACTATATAGTATAAAGATACTTCTACATAGATACATCATACAAGCGGGGGGGGGGTGCTGAGCTGAAATAGACTCTCAATAGAATCAGTGAATGCCACTCTGTAGACATCAACAAGACTATACTGTACACCTCAATAGTAATGGTGTACTGCACAATGATGCATTGGGTAGTGATAGATTTTGCAGGGCAGTTGTGTTACAAGACTGATATGAGGAGCAGCGAAGTACAGCACTATGGCCTATACTGAGAAGTCACTGTGTTGTGAGGTGACCTATTTCTGGAATGGCATACTGTATGACAGTATTGAGTGGGTAGTCAAATGCACATCAGTCAGGAGATATGGCAGTGAATACCATTATATCTGCTGAACATTTGTCCAATATATGGTGTGATGCTGGTATAAGAATTGAGCAGTGTAACATGTATGTAGTCCTACCATGGCCACACGCTACATGTCACTGTACTGTTGTAACACAGTGGTCTATAATACATGCAACATAGAAGTACCATAAGTCTGTGACAGACATACTATATAGTGAGGACCTAAATGGAAACATACATGCATGACATATGTTACAGTGCAATGACATGTGCTGCATTGTTTGTTGTTTCATAGCACTCAGTAGTAGAAAATAACCATCTATATGTTGCTATTTTTTAATGTTTCTTTCAACCACCTTTATAACAAGTCACTGTATGCCTCCCTATGCAGTGTGCCATCCCCTACGACCCTGGCACCCTCAAGATAGGTTTCTAGGGAACACTTTGTGGTGCAATACATGTGGTGGAACCTCCCCCCGGTGCCTAGCATGTGGGTATACCCCCAACACACACTGACATGGCAACAGACCTCATACAGCTGGTGAACCATGATGATGGATGTCTCTTGTGTTATGTTCAGAGAATTATACATTGTTCTCTTACCTGATGATCACTATCTCTGCTTGGTTGTGTTGCCATGCCCCTTCCACTGTTTGTGGGGTTGTGGGGGTGGGGGTGATGCGGAGTCAGAGTCAGAAACACTAATGCCATAGTTCTCTACTTTTGTCACTTTGATACCAACCCTAACTGATGCATTAACAAAGTTTTTGCAATGAACTTTCTTACTTTTTGAGAAGGCAATCCAAAATTGTTATTTTTACCCTTTCAGAACAACACTAGGTGTTGCCTTAATAGATTAATTTTGCAATGAGTACCTTTACTTTCTGTATCTAGAGTGACAACAATCTGTAGGCATGTTGTTTAGATGTTTTATGCTTTTGCAGATCAGCACAGCCGGAAAAAAAAAAATGTGCAGTACTTACCGTACAACATCAGCAAGTACCCATATTTAATGCAGCCTTTGCCATACTTTTTGTTGTACACAATATGACCAGTTTCATGCACAGTACAGCAAAATAAATTCCTGTATTTCTATTTGTAGGTTCACTACTCTGTCTGAAATTTGTGTTATATTCTAAGAAGATGTTGAATACCATAAGTAAAGACCTTGGCACATTATTTTAGTAGAATGACATAATATGTTATCACTATCTATGAAGAAAAACACATGACAAATAGCATAGGTTGAAACTATGTATTTGAAAAATGTCAATTAAATTAGGGTCAAATTATTTTTGTGTTCCTGGAGTGGGCAATAACCAAGTTCAGTACTTATAAAAAGAGAATAGATATATAATGAAAGGAATTACTGATCCATGTCACAATACAGTATGTGGTGAGTGATCAGTTTAACAGGAAAATGTAGACATGATGGTATTTACAAATCTTATTGTACCATTTACTACACCACACTTGGGAAAGACCACACTTGACCCCTTAATGAAGGAGATCCTACAGAAAAGTAAAAAGACTTCACAAGTGGCATACTAGGGGCGTGATTCTAGAAGTGTGGTGCAAGTCACCGCCAAAGGTGACTTGCGCCAAATGCCATTGTGACATGGACCCTGCACCCTATTCTAGAAGGGACAGAATCTCCATGGCTAAGTCCCACAACTTGCGACATGCAGAGGGGTACACCAAACTAAGGGCATACCCGAGGGGCATGTCACAAGTTGCAACCCCACCCAGCGAGTGCAGGTGCCCCCCTAAGGTCCAGCAGGGCACCCGTGCCCCCAGCCCCCAATCCCCTGAACCTGTCAGTGCCCCACAGGACAGCACCCCCTGCCCCCTAACACCCAAACAGGAAAAGCTCCACAGGGTTGCTCACACACCCTGTGCCCCTGATACCACACCGCTAAAAGCCCTACAGGGCAGCTCTGCCCACGTCCCCATCTGTGGCCAGACCCCAAGACACAGTGCTGCAAATGGTACTTAAAAATTCACACATAACCCTGGTAGTCTAGTAGCCCCCCACCCAGCAGTGCCAGTCCACCCCACACCCCCAACCTGTCCCCAGCTGGCGGCTGCTTTAGCCACCTCTCACCACCACAGCCACTGACGCTTCCATGGGAGCGCATACTGTATAGATGTGCTCCAATGAATAGAATGTACTCATTCATTCATTGAGCACTACTATACAGTACGTGCTCCTATGGAACTCAGTCAGTGGCTGGCCATGGAGGTAAGGGGTGGGCTGTGCCAGCCACCAGCTGGAGACGGGTTGGGGGTGCAGGGTGGACTGGCACTACTGGGAGGGGGGCCACTAGACTACCAGGGTTATATGTGAATTATTTAAGTACCATTTGCAGCACTGTGTCTCGGGTCTGCCATGGGTGGGGGGGCACAGGGTTATCCTGCGGGGCTTTTAGCAGTGTGTGAGTGGGGGCATGGTGTGTGTGGACAGCCCTGCAGGGCATGTACTGTTCAGGGATTTGGGGGGCCATGGTGCAAGATACCCAGCTAGGCACCTATGGTATGGAGGATCGGGGGCTGGCGGGTTGTGATATGCCATGTGGGGCACCAACGGAGGTGTTCTGGGCATGGGGGAGGGCACATTGCTTGGGTGCTGGTATGCTGATGGGTCTATAGAACCCCCAGAGGGCATACCTACCGTTACGCCAGCTAAATGCTGGTTTAATTTACAGTGACAGTTCTCCTGGGGGTTCTTGTAGAATCTTGACACTGGGGACTTAGTTGTTGCCTTTCCAGAATAGGGTGCAACTGCTGCCATAAACTTTCTAGTGCCATGTCGCAGGGGGTTTAGGGCGTAAGTGCTGGAGTAAGTTCACTTTGGTTCAAGTGGCCTGCAGCACGTCACAGGCCACTTTATAGAATACCATATGTCGCAACTGCTGATGTAACTTGCTACTTGCGCCATTCTTTTTGGTGCAAGTCAGGTTACGCCAATCGTATCTCTTCTAGAATTGGGCCCTAGGTGTGCTGATTTAAAACAGTACAATATTTTTTTTTCAGCTTCTTATTTACAAGTTAAAACATTTTTAGAATCAAATTCATATATACATCATGTATTTTTACTTTGAAACTGAAATTATGAACATATTTATAATCTGTACTGTGTGCTGAGCAAGTTACCACTTTACATATGTATATAAAACAATGCACGGGCAAGTGAACTGCATTTTCTGTTAATTGATATAACACCAACAGTAACAATGAACTATAATGATATACCAAAATAACTGTCAGCCATATATACATATCTACAAATCTGAGTCACGTTTTTGTGTGTTACAGAGTGAGAAAGGTATGTTTTGTTTTAAAGATAATGTTTGTCACTGCACATCACATTATACTACTAACATATCTTTAAATAGCAAATAATGTACACTTACTTTTAGAGTTCTGTGTCATCATCAGCATCTACATGGGTCAAGATATGTTATGCTCACTGATTGTATGTTCAGTCCAGCACCCTACTATAAGAGCCCACTTGAACTGGAACGGTTTTTTTAATCAGCACAGCAATCAAGGCATAACATGTAGAAAGGAACAGTGAAAGACACGTTGCTTTCTACTGTCCTTATGACAACATGGAGTTCCATTTTTTGTATAATAACTGCGACATTATTTATGTCAAACTTGTACATCAATCAGTATATGTTAGTCATTGATAGTGTTCACAGAGCTACAGCCTCATGACAAATGACAAGATATGTTAATGGCCTTTAAAGGCAGTAAAACAATCTAGCAAGTAGATGTCCTAGTAACAACAAAGCAACGACTTACAGTTCAGTGTCCTCATGGCAGTGGGCATTACATGGGACACAGAAGGGAAAGGCGTGATCACATGCATTTGCAGTTTTGCAGTGTGTAGTAGAATTAGGTATAGTATCACAAATTACTCTTCAGTGCATTGTACAAGCTGATTTCTGAGCACTATGATAAATGCAACTTTGAGATTCTTTTGCAATCTCTCTTTCACTGTGCACATAATATCATTGCACTCTACCCACCCACCTCTGTACCTGCACCATGTCACATAATGAAGAGACTGTACTGAAGCTCCGTGGTGGAAAATTATTGCATAAATGTCAAAATGAGCATCTGAGAACATTATTTTACCAGCAGTAAAGTCTGTGATGGGTGTGGTAAACTTGACACCACGTGAGTCAAAACACTGTAGCAAAATATGCAGAACACTGAGTGACTCTTGGAGACCATGGTGTGTTCCTGCCACACCTTCAGCATTGCCACCCACATTTTGCATTTCGAAACAATTGTCGGAATTTCACAGATGAATCATCTGAGATAAATATTGAGATCCAAAGCATGTCATTTGTCACTTCTATGTCTATGTTAATCAGGACAAGCGTGTATATTTGCAGACATAGTTAACTGTAAAGTACTGCCTTAGTGGGGTGTCATCCTCATCCAAGCTGTTAATAACACCCATCATAAACTCAGTTATATCTTGCTGAGCATTATCACCAAACATTCCATTTCCACGATACAGTGTCAATGTTAGACAAAGTGGTGTTAGGCTCTGAAAACTTTAGAGTTGCTGTTGGCTGCCTCTCACAACTCTCTGTAATGCTTCAGACAACATTGTTGACTTGCACGCACTGATTATATCAACAAACTTGGGCATATGTAGGAGTGCTTGCATTGCAGAGTTTGTGTAGCAGTTTACTCCACCACTGCTGTCAAATGGAACCATTCTTGCAACACCAAGACTCTTCTTTGCAGGTGGTGACCCCATTTTCTGTGATGGATTGTGCATCAGAAGTCCAGGCAGAAGAGTGAGTTGCAGCAGGTGTCTTCTTCTTTAATGTATGAGACGTATCAATGTAGTCATCTCACATCACTACATTACCAGGAAGAAGAATCAGAGACTGGTCGGGTTGGTAGAGAGTCCATAGTCAATTGTACTCATGAATGCACTTCATGTTGGCATGGATTTTATTTTGTTCAATACTTATGATGAACAGACCTGCAAGTCTTCTGACATGAGATTAAGCAACATAGCTCATGGCATCTTTGAATATAACATTGCCTACAACAACCATTGCTGAATCCAGACTTAATCCTTGAGACTTGTGAATTAACACAGCATATACAACACAGAGTGGGAATTGTTTTCTGGTTACATATAAGTCCTTGACAAGCTGAAATTTCACTGAACACCTGTCAATAGGCTGCAGCTGCTCTGTGTTGTCAAATTTCACCACAACAATCTCAACAAATGTTTTCTGAATGTTACAGCGGAAGTCAATTATGTGGCCCATAGCACCATTAACAAGTCCATGGTCCACACTGAGATTGAGATGAAGCCTGACATATGCATTGATACACACTGTTAGAACTGCTTCTAAACCCACAGTTCAAGACATGTCTGAGGTCAGTTCTTTTAGTCATACAACCATCTTTGTTACCATCTTTGAACTTAAGCAGACAGCAGAAACTGAATCCAGTGATTATAGTGTCAGGATCGGTTGCTGTTGTCTCTCCAGCGTGATTTGGTTAAATTCTGCACACTGCTTAAGTTTTGGCATCAAATAGACATTGTGAATGATATGACTACACCATTTTGAAAACAGAGTATATGCATCTTGCATTGAAGTTTCACTTGTAGCTATTATACATGTCCTCAACATTTGTGCATTGGCAGGAGATAAGTTTCCAATGTGTGCTTCATCTAGTAGTGTTTTGTATTGTAGATCAGTACTCTGTTGTCTCATGTTCTGAAACAGTTTTACATAGCTGAAAAATTCCTACAAGTTGATTTCACAGGTGCACCCAATAGTCTTTTTTGCTTCCTCAACAGAAAGTGTTGAGAATACATGTTGACCATTGACAGGTGGTAGTTGCAGTAAGTCTCCAAAAACAAGAATGTTCTTCCCCCCAAAGGGAAGGTCATCATCTGTGCCAACAACCTCCTGGAGTTGTAGGTGAATGAAGGTAAGAAGTATGTTTGAGACAATGCTAATTTCATCAATAATCAGCAGTTCCATTTTCTCAAATATGGTCCATAGCTCACTTGTAACATCAAATGACAATTTTGAATACTCCCCTGGTTTACCATGTTCAACAGGGTGCATGAAAAGGTGGTGAAGTATTACTCTACCTATGTTGTATGCTGCAAGGCCAGTTGGAGCAGTCACAATGACAGATGTTGACACGCAAGTCTGTTTTCACATCTCAGCACTAATAGCTTCAATAATGAAACTCTTACCTGTTCCAGCAGCACCAGTTACAAGCATACAAAGTGGTTTGTATCTGTCACTGATAAGCTCCTTTTTACAATACCACTTACCATGATCCACAACGTGCATTACAGCACTGTAAGTGATTTCCAGATAGTCATTCAGTTTTGTCTGTACCATGCAGCTATCTGTATTGAAGTGGCCACCCTGTTGCATAGTACTTTTAATCTCTGACATCACTACTGCAGGATCATTAGCAGGTAGGGATGGACCTAGAGTTCCTTTGACCTCAAGGTCACACAGTTCTTGAGAGTTAACTGGAGCATCTTCTTCCAGTTTTTGCCTTGCATTTTCCAGTTGCTCTTTTTCTAACTCCATTCTCTGCATATAAGCGACTGATGATTCAGTCTTGAAACTGTCATCACTGAGGTTGAATTGTTCCTCATATGTCACTGTCCACTTTGAGTGTAGTTTCATTCCTCCATAGCTTGAAGAGGAACAATAGAGTAAAGTAGCAATGCCCCTTCTTCTCTGTGGTTGTAAAATTCAGCTCACAATGGGCCCCCACCCACAGAATTCTAAAAGAACTAAGGGTAGAATTAGTGACACCACTGACTACCCTGTTTAACAAATCATGGGAGGATGGGGTGGTAACCGAGGACTGGAGGAGGGCAGATGTGATTCCCCTTCACAAAAGTGGGAGCAAGGCAGAAGCAGGAAACTATGGACCTGTTAGGTTAACCTCAGTGGTAGGGAAAATGATGGAATCACTTCTGAAGGAAAGAATAGTCGAGTATCTAGAGGCCAGAGGGGCACAGGACCCAAGGCAGCATGGATTCACAGCAGGAAGGTCATGCCAGACAAATCTGATAGATTTCTTTGACTGGGTGACCAAAGTAGTAGATCAGGAGGGCTGAGACATGGCCTACCTAGACTTTAGCAAGGCATTTGACACAGTCCCACACAAAAGATTAATATACAAGTTAGCTAGCCTGGGAGTGGGTCCCAAGATGACAGCCTGGGTAAAAATTGGCTGGAGAATAGGACACAGAGAGTAGTAAAATGGAGTCCACTCTGAAAGAAAGGGGGATTACTAGGGGTACCGCAGGGTTCAGTATTAGGACTGGTCCTCTTCAATGTCTTTATAAGGTTACATTGCAGAGAGACTGGAAGGAAAGTATGTCTCTTTGCAGATGACACAAAGATCTGCAACGGAGTTGATGCACAAGTGGGGTGGAAAGGATGAAAAGGGACTTGGCAAGGTTACAGGAATGGTCAAATGTATAGCAGCTTAGATTAAATGCTAAAGGTGCAAGGTAATGCACCTGGGAAACAAAAACCAGGGAAGAGTACACAATGGGGGTGAGATACTGACAACAACAAAAATGGAAAGGACCTGGGGTAGTCATATCAGATGACCTAAAGGTGGGCAAGCAATGAGAGGGCAGCAAGGAGGGTTGGGGGATACTGGATGCATAGGAGAGGCATCACCAGTAGAAAACAGAAAGTTATTATCCCTCTGTACAGACAGCTGGTCAGACCCCCATCTGGAGTACTGCATGCAGTTCTGGAGACCCAGTCTTAGCAAAGACATAGACAGTATGGAAGCTGTCCAGAGGAGGCAACTAAGATGGTGCAGGGTGCTGCACGGAAGACATATGAAGAGACTTAAAGGAGCTAATATGTATAGCCTCAGGAAAGGAGGAGAGGAGGGACATGATAGAAACTTTCAAGTACCTCAAGGGAATCAACGAAGTCCAAGAGGGTGCATCTTCAAAAAGAGGTGCAAGAACAAGGGGCACAATTTGAAATAGATGGGGTGGGTCTAGAGGTAATTTAAGGGAAGTATTTTTTCACAGAGAGGGTTGTGGATGCAAGGAACGCCTTCTGAGGAGGTCGTGAGTCAAAAAACAGTGGTGGAATTCAAGCATGCATGGGACAGTCATAAGGCAATTCTAGGGGGTTGGGGTAGGAAGAAGTAGGCTGCTGGTTAACTAGGATCTGCAGCTTATCCAGTAGGCAGGGAAATGGGCAGATTGGGTAGGCCAAGCGGTCCTTATCTGCCGACAAATTCTATGTTTCTATAATAGTCAATCAACCAAAGTGTATGCCTTTTGACAAGACTGCCTTCCAAACCTGTAACTTTGTATATATGTCTACCTGGATCAGACTCAGTGCTGTGCTTATAGTCATACCATTGTGCAACTTCAAATAGAAACATGTTTTTCATGTCTTTGTGATGCCATGGATAGTACATGTCAATTAGATTGTTTTTCAATATGTTCTTTGAAGATGATCTGTATGCAGCAAGCTCTTCAATCTCATCATGACTTTTCAGCACACAGCATCTGTTTGCCTTGTAGTTCACATTCAGGTAAAGTATTGACTCTGATTTGCCATACAGGCATGTTCAAGTCAATCGTTCACTGGCTTCATAAGCACCACATTCACAGTATGACACAGTCTTTAAGCCTAGAGACCAGAGCCATGAAGAGACTAATTTGCTGCTGTTGCACAAATCCTTCCATAGCTCCTGCAAACACATTTGCTCATGCTTAGTGATGTGCGAAGTGACATACCACACCAGTGCCATTGAACTGTCCACAAAAACCTGTACGTCGATGTTAGCCTGCCACATCAGCAACAGGGCTGGACTGTAGTCATTGATGAATGCCTCAGATTCCCTTCTTGACAACTCATAAACTCTCTTGGTGGATTTAGCTTTCAGGTGATGACATATGGCAGAGCATACATCATTGAGATGGGAAGTTTCACACTCACATCTAGGAAATCCAAAGCAGCACTTGTATACCAGTTGCCATGGTTTCTCACCTTCTTATAGCAGTACTTGCATCGCAAGTGCCACTGGAATTTTTGAACCAGTTTCCAGAGTGTCAGACTCGTGTACTTGTTAGGAATGTGGCAAATGTTGTACTGCATGAAGAATTTAAGAATCTCAGAATCTTCATTACCACCAATATGGGGAACATTCTTCACTCACAGTAGAATGTGGATGTGAGGAGCTCCACATGCCTGATATTCCACTCTCCAAAAGTAGCACTCAATAGTACCAAGAGGTGGATTAGTCTTCAACAGAATGAATTTCAAGAGTGCATGAAAGTGGTGGCAAAAGCGTCATAAGACTGAAACAGGGTCCAGAGAACACATCTCACCAAGAGTCATAGATGATATACCATCCACTTCTGCATTTGCACACTTTAAAATATCTGCTAACTCTTCCCAACTATATTCTGCACTGCTGAGGGTAACAAATTAAGTGGCTGCACCATACTCTCAAAATATACACATTACTTCTGAGTACATTCTATATAATATTCTTTGGTGCCATGCATGCTGGAGAGGATGGTACTCAGATTAACCTGTAGCATGTCATCCTTCTGTTGCAGTTTGTGAAGCAACTGCTCAGATATCATATCCTGAAAATCTGTAGTGAGCTGTAGATTATGTGCAAGGGATGCAGGCAATATGTTTTGCTCACTCTCCCAGAGCAAGTGAAACAGATACTGACTATTTCTTTGGAACATACCATTCAAATGAAGTACTCTAGATGCTTGGTACTCATCTCCAGCAATACAAGACTCACGTTTGTCTAAACGAGCCCCAGTACCATGTGGAAAGAGATCAGTAAAACAGCATGCCTCTAATATACAGCCCCAGATACTTACAGGTGTTCCTTCTACCTGTCTCATCTGGTACAAATCAATATTGTCAAGTATAGGCTCTTTGCCATGCAGAGGATGAGTAATGTACTGTTCGTACACATTCTCACTCATAGTGGCAGATACCTTGTCAGTCATTGCCTTGCTGGAGTTCACCATTCCAAACTGACAGTCTGTGTCAGCAAGGATATCCACACTGACATCGTCATAGAAGGGATTTCTGTACTTTAAGTAGCATAAAGCAGTTTTCACCTTCTCAACATTGAAAACATTTTGCCAAATTGTCTTGCTCTTAGTTGCTACACCATTGACTAGAATTACAATACTGTTGTCTCTAGAAATGCTCTCAACATTCTCTTGCAATGGTAGTGGCTGGTACATGATAGAACTTGTCAATAATTTCACTAGCTCTTTCTTGGGTATGTGTTTCAGTTTTGTATTAAACCTCAAAATTGTATGAAATGGCTTCATTGTCTGTAAAAGAATTCGTTCAAACAAATTTAAGCTGGTAATCTCAGCAGCTGTGACATCTGCCTCCATGTTGTTTAGCACAGATCTAAGAGGCAAACTGTCAGATTTGATTTTGTGAAAACAGTATGTGCACATGACGCCTGTGTCCTGTACATCAAAGTCAGTCTTTAGTAACAGATATGCAACCAAGTCACCCCACATTTCATCCCATCTTGCAATGTTTCTGCAGGCCAACATTCTGCGTTTGTTCATGGTAGAACAGTTGGTTGCATGACACACAGACATAGTCAAATTCTGTCCCTTGGCCAGCTCAAATGTTGCAATTTCATTGTCAAATTTCTTGAGCAAGTGTGATTCCTGTACTGTCACAGAGTGGTATGTATGATCGACAGAGACTGCTAATTAATCACCGGAAGATACTTTACACAATTTCAGTAGCTTAATAAACTGAAGTGCACCTTCCATGTCACTGTCAGATGACAAACGATCAAATTCTATTAAGTTTCTAACAGTACTTCTCACATGATACAAATTGGTTACAAATTTTCACATTCCAGAGTGGTATACAGTGAAGCCCACCAGGATGAAGCCCAACTCTGCAGAGTTCTGCAGTAGAGGTACTGCAACAAACAATGCAATTTCAATGGGAGTTAATCCATTTTGTCATACAGAAAACCTGTGACACTGTGCTTTATCCTGGGCTTCACTGTACAACAATCACACGAAAGTGATGAAATATGCTGTCATAAACTCCAGATTGTAAACGTGCTAAAGAATGACCCATCAGACCATGGTGCGCTCTAATCTCAAACTTGTCAATGTTAGTAAACAATTTGTATTTCTCACTTCACTTCGTGTTCAGGAACACATTCAAAAATGTTTCCACTTGATGATAAGAAGCTTATAATGACTGGGAAGCATTTTCTCCCATAGGGAAACCCGGCTATAATTTGCTGTTATAACCTGTAGGTTATAACAGCAAACACGCACCAGGTTTCCCTCATGCAAAGCATGCACAAGCCTCTACTCTTCCCTAAATCACCGCTCTCTTTTCCACCTCCAGCAGCACTCGGGGGTAAGTAAATATATAAAAAAAATGAACTTGCCAGTTGCCTCTCATCCATAAACTTCATTAATCCTTCTACAGGTGCTCCTTAAACATTTTTTTTTAAAGAAATAAAAAAGGCAAGTTTTCAGCAGCTGTGGACAGTGGACAGTGGACCACTTTTCAAGTCAACCAGACCACGGCTGATCACCAATGTATTTTTATTTTATATAATTGATGTGGTGAGAAAATGCTCCCCAGAAATTATATAAAATAAAATATGGGGTGGTGTGTAAAACTTGATTTTACACACACCCTCTTTGTGAGATTCATTTCATTGTAGCATCCCACAATTTGGGCGTGTATAAAATCTCATTATAGACACCACCCCATACTTTATTCTTTACATAATGTATGGGGAGCCCTCATTACTAACCAAAATCAAGCAGATTACAATTTTGTTATGCCATCAATATGACCTCAATCTGTTGTTAACCCTTCTTAGGTATGTCATATCAATGGTATAACAAAGCAGAATGTTCACAACATTCAATGTTCTGTTTTGAGAATGTTGATCACTAGTAGCTGTAAGCATCTGAAACTGAAATTCTAGTCCACTCATGCTGCAATCTGCTGCATGCAATGGGCTGACTAGTATCCATGGTGGCAATGTGGGGACCTTACCATAATGCAGTTCATCCAGTCCCCACATGTTCAGCACTGACCAACTGGATTACTGCACATTGTGTTTAAAAATGTTGCAATTTTATCTATCGATCTTGTCTTAAAATGTTATAAGGTGTTAAGTAAATGTTGAAAAATGTTTAAAATATAGGTATTCAATCAATTGATTTTCACCAGGCTGTACTGAAGAACAGTGTTGAGAAGAACACACAATAAACATTGTTGACCAATCTTCCTGTATGATTTATGACTGCTTAAGGTAAGAATTATTCAGAAAAGTAATTTAATCCATGATTACTCAATCTTGGTAGCCAATACACTAAAAAATACAATGTATGGTATTTGGTTAATAACCGTGCTGAAAACACTTCTTGAGGTTGCCATGACATCTGAAAACCTCTAAAGCTATGCTCTTGAGGTTTACAATGATATCATGGCAACCTCTTGAAGTGTTTCCAGTGTGGTTATTAACCAAAGACCTCTGTCTCTAATGTTGCATGATTCATCACAAGGCCATGTGAGACAAAACATTTTGTTTCTCTTCAGGACTTTGGACATTGTCTTCTTCTATGTCTTGCACAACATCATCTTGCAGGAGTGGCAAAACACTTTGTGCATTCCTGTATTCATCTACAGCAACTGTCAGTTACATATTATGTTGAATATACATTTCTTCCCAGAAGTATGCCTCACTATGCTGACTATGCAGCCAACGACCCTCAAACACTGAGCAGAAGCTGTCTCTGTTAAGATGCTCAATGTCATTCAGTTTTACTGTGAGATTCTCCACCTTGCTGGTGAGTTTCTGTCTATCTGAGCCATCATAGTTGTCCACAGTTTTGACCATATATTCATGGCCATGTTGACAGAATGACATACATTTAGACATAGTCTCATCTGGTAAACTCTTGCCTTAACTTTTTTACCAGTATGTCTTACTGTTGCAGATATAATTCTCTCTCTCTGCTTTTGCTTTGGCATACAATATTTTGAAATACTGTACTCTACACTGAAGTATAGTGACTGCACCAGTCTTTATAGTTTGTTTCATTTTGTTTGCCATCCAAGTGTTTGTCATTGTTTGACCTTTTACTGTGGATGACTTCATTGTTGCACTCAGACACATTTGTTTGACCATGGACAGCCTATTATTGCCACTACCTGTTGCACTACTTTCTACTTTGTGCATTTCTTTACAACAAGAGACCTGACACAGTCCATTATTTGTATTGGGCACTAGTGCACCACTACCCTTGTAACATAAAGCACCTGAACCAACATACTTCTCTTTTCATTTAAAAGATTTTGCCCATGCTGTAGTGGGCATTGTTTGAGTCCATTGGTATGGCTCCAGTCAAATGTAAAATGCAGTCTGATATCTAGAAAAGACAAATAAAATACAAAATTAGTACAGTGTTCCATAGCACCATCCTGTGCAAAGTTTAACAACTAACACATGTTGCAAAAGATGAATACACTGTACTATAGAATAGCAGTCCATGGACATACTGTTTACAGTTACCAGGTGCATATTGGCAGAATGAGGCTGACAGAGTGTGTGTATGGCATCATACACACTGTGGCATACAGTACTGCACTTCACTGTATAAGTTGATAGCAGCAGTACAAATAGTCGAGCATTTGTAAAATGTGTGCAAGGTGAAACAAAGAACAATAGGAAACAGTGTAATCCATTAATAATTAATTCTCTGCACATTATTATATACCCCCTTGACTGTAATTGACAAGCATCTTGCTAGTATTACATTATTGCACAATGTGTGGAGAATCCATGATAAGTACTACTTTCAGTATACAGCATAGTATGTGTGGACTCAGAATCCCACCAGTAGTACACTTGTAAACAAATACATTTACATTTTACATAAGAAAAAAGAAAATATCATAACACATGGTGGTTTCTGACTTTGTAAAGGGGTACCCTCAATAAATAACATCTTTAAAGTGATAGTTATCATACATACAACAACATTTGTTGTACATGTATAAATATCCTACTTGCTTTACATTTACATGCAATGTAAAATAACAATCTGAAAATAAGCAGTTTCATGCATTCAGTGGTTGTACTAATTAGTCAGGTGAAAAAGTACCAATTAGTAGGCATACTGCTTGGGGGACCAGGTCTTGAAGCACCATTACAGCTGATTAAAGCACCCTTAATTTTTTTTGCATGTAGGCTTTCAAAAAGTCAATCGTAAGTAACTAGGTCATAGTAAAAGTAAAACCTACTGGCAGCGAGCAGCCACAAAACTTAAAACTTTGGCATCTCTATCAGTAGGTAAACATGTTGAAAAAAGCTATGTTTCTGAACCCTGTGGCACCAAATACACCAAAAAAGACACCTACTGTTGTCATTTAAATTCTTTTTCATAAGATGGAATTTCTTTTTCATGAATGAGTTGCAGAAAAGGATCTCAGTTAAAAAAAAAGCTTTATTTTTCATAACTCCATGTTGCCAATAGGCTGTTTATAAGCATCCTATAATTGTTCAAAATCATTTCTCTGCACTTTTCTTGTAATTGACTGATGAAAAAAGAATGTTCTGATCAGTAAATATTATTTTCTGCAATGATAGTATGCCTGTAAGGAACCAACTGGAAATGTGGCATCATGCATAAAGAATCCTTTTTCACGACCCAAGATCCTTTGTCATGACTTGGTCGCAAAAAAGGAATGTCCTCCATTGCAAAAGGATTTTGCTGTATCCAGTGTGGCATACTTCCAGCTGTGTCAGACACTTGTGATTGGCTCCAGAAGTAATTTCCTCTTTTCAAGTAAATCCTTTTTCATGAGCCTGGAATCCTCCTTTGCAGGCGAGTTGCAAAAAAGGATCTTGGCTCATGAAAAAGGATTGTTTTTTGTGACACTGCATTTCTGATAGCCTTTTTAGAAGCATGCTATGATAGCTCAAAATCATTTTCCAGCATCAGCATTGTTTTCTTGTAAGCTACTTAAAAAAAAGAATGTCCAAATCAGAAACAAATTATTTTCAGCAATCATATGGTGCTTCTGAGCAGCCAATGGGAAATGTTGCGTCATGAAAAAGAATCCTTTTTCATGAGCTGAGATCCATTGTCATGACTTGCTTATGAAGAAGGATTCAAATGACAACAAGAAATGCATTTCAACAGTCAATCAGATGTGTGGAACACAGCCAGAAGTATGCCGTATTGAATTTTTTCGAACTACACCACATGTTAATGTTAAATAGCGCTATAAGTATTGGAAAAATTAAATAATCTGTTTAAAATAGAATAAAGACTTGTAGAACTTAAAGAACAGTATTTTCTGCAATTGGAATTTGCAATGTACTGTGTGCTATGTTTGGCTACCATGTGTGACATGGGTACAAAGTGATAAATGCCTTGAAAACTTTGAATGAAAATTGACTTACATTAACTTATTACTAAGGTTACTAAACTAAAAGATACAGTATTAAACCAGCAATAAGAAAAGACAAGGTGTGAGTTACGGTATGATAATAGCACGCCCCAGGTGCATTATGAGGCACAAGGCTATTGTGCCAAGTGCCTTTAGCACCTGGAAAGTGCTTTTATCAGACCATAACCCACACCTCAGGGTGTCTTATTGCACTTATAAAATGGACCCCCAAGTAGAAATTAAAAATTAAAAAGGAAAAAGCTGCCAAAAAAAGAAACTAGGAAAGAGATTTTCCAGACAGAAGACTAAAAATAGTCCCTGTATGTACTGTCTGTACCATACAGTACAGTACTACAGTGTATTTAAGTTGGTCATCAGTAGATTCCCCCCCACACACTCACACACACATAGTCTTTAGTCCCTCAGCCACACACTCTGTATGCAATTTTCTTTTGGACAGAGTTTTAAATTCTGTGTTTTGTTTTTTTTACTGAGTACGGGGACTGAGCATGTCCCTTTTCAACTGCCATAGTTTTACAATGCATCTCACAAGTGAGCCCAACTTTCAAACACATCACGTGCAGTGTTAACTGGAATTGAAAGAATTTCTAGTGCATCTGAAATGACCCTGTGTTCACAGTTGAATCTGATTGTCTGGAGAGTAGCTTACTGTTTACTTGATGGTTGGTGGGTTGGGAGGGCCTCACTGGTATCAAGGAATGTAGTGGGTACAGGAGAAGCTGAGGAATGGGGCAAGGAACATAGTATGGACCGCACAGAAGCTGCTGCAGTTACAAGTAATCATCAGGACAGCTATGGATCGACGGCCTGTCAGGAAGTTTTGTGTACCAAAGAACAAAGTATGTGAAACATGTAATTGGGGCTCTGTTTTTCATGTACTGTTTGTGAGGTGTAACTGTTGACACATTGGTTTTTACAGTTATATGCCACCGCTTTCTCGACGCTCTGTCACATGCTAGCAGAGGAGTTGCAATGGGAGAGCAGTGATACGGATTGATTTTATCATGTGCTGTGGTTTGGTTTGGCACAAGTAGTGCCTGTTGAATAGCTATGGCCTGATAAGGACATGGCTGAAAGAGGCTTTCAGCCAATCAGATTTCAGGATATGTTTTGCCAATTTTATAATTTATAATAAATCAAGACATATCATAAAACAGATTTGAAAAGGCAAAGAATGAATTGTATCTTATTTCACTTTCTGTTGTTTTTACTTCAGATTTCATAGTTGTAATAACATACAGGGAAGTGTCTTGTCAGAACTGACATAGTTAATTATTTCTTTTGGGTAGCAAGTCAGCAGTCTTGCACATCTAAACAAGCATTTTGACTAACCTGATAATATTATCTGCTTCTAGACATTGTCTGTGAATACAGTACTGCATTTTCCTACCAGACAAAACTGCATTTTGCAATAAGAATTACATAGCTCACCCAGGATGCAAGCTCAAAACTGAAGGAAGAGAGGCTGTGTGCCAGTATTCACACATAGCCTGGCACCAATAGAATACCTCAGTGTTGGCATGTTATAAATACTGGCCCATCACAGAGGTATACTTTTCCCCCAAAATGAAAGTGTATATACAAATCAATTAACCAATAGTAAACAGGTAACTAGACAGTACAATAACTAGTGTTCTGATTGGCACACAGTCACTGTCTGTGTCCAATAAAGTGTTTGAAAATTAAAGTGTTGTGCCTGACTAAGCAGTCTCCATTTTGACAGTTTGAAACAGGAACTGAATCAGTTATTTTGGCTCAGGACTATTGACAAAGACACACACATTTTTGAGATTGCTGTCATTTGCAGTGTCTGTGAAAGAATTCATCCTGGCAGAAAGCTACATAACAAGTGTTTGGGTACTCAGAAGTTCAACTGTGTGAAGAGTGGCACAGTTTGCCAGGAGGAGTTATTTTGGGAATAACTTGCTACTGCCAAACTGTGATGTCTACTGGTTTGGTAAGGGTGGCATGAGGTGGGAGAAGCACATGCTAGTTGTACACTGACTTCTAAACACTCACCCTCAGCCAGACATACTTCTGATCCATGTTGGTGGTAATGATTTGGGACAGAAAAGGAGTATAGATTTGATTGAAGCAGTTAAATGTGATTTGGCTGCTCTTACTGCAATGTTACATGCTTGTAAGATTCTGTATTCAGATATTACAGAGCAGATGATCCGTAGAGGCCATCTGTTGGGAATTTGTACTTTAGGGCTGTGATTCTCAGTGGAGGTGACTGCTGTTTTAAATCCACCTGAAGGTGGTAGTTTTGATATATTTTATTGCTTTGTTTTATCCAGTGTGTAGCACAAAACCAGAAGTCACATAGTGATGTACTTCTAGATTCTGTGTATTTTAGCTTGGCCTCTAGCCAGCAGAGAGTGTCTGAAATGGTCATGTACTGATTGTATTCCCAGTGATACACACAAGAACTTGGCAGATGCCTCTGTGTTCCCAGATTACTGTCTGCTGGTGTGTGGACCAAGCATTTGTGCCACCCAGCATTACATAACCTCCGGGTCATAGAGGGACTATGGAGGTGTAGTCCTGTCCAAATTACTTGACTTAAACTAGATAGCCTGCAGTGCATTGTGAGAACTTGGAGGGCTGGCAGAGCCTCCATCCTCTGATGACCTTACATCTGTTTTGAATTTGTTCTTTGGGGCTACGATTCACCACTAGAGGTGTCCACTGGTTCATATCCACCTGAAGGTGCTAGTTTTACTATATTTTATTGCTTTATGTTATCTAGTGTGTAGTGCAAAACCAGAAGTCACATGTTGACGTACTTCCACTTTGTGTGTATTTTAGCTTGGGCCCTAGCAAGTGGAGCAATCTTACATGAGTGCCGCTCACAGAGACACATGCATCTGTGCATGTCTGCTGTGTCCACTGGGGATGACAGGGATGCAGGTAAGACACTCTGGCTAAGGTAGGCTTTATGATGAATTCAAATTGCCATTGTTTTGACTGTTGATTGTCTCATCCTAGTGTACTTCCTAGAGTAGTTAGTCTTTAAATATCCTGTCACCTTGCTATACTACCTTTACTGATAAGAGTTCCTAACATTGGGGCCCACCAAAGTAGCAGTACTCTGGCCTTTTAATTTATTGTAGTTCCCTACCACTTGATCTTCTTTTTTTAAGAGAAAGAAAAAAAAATAATAATAAGGGTTAACATCTTGTATCCAAATACATCTTTGTCTATGCCTAGTGTGTGCGATCAACATGGATAATAGCATTGACTTTGGTACACTCAGTTCAGGTTAAACGGGCATAGCCTGCATCATCTGCAATAAATTTAGCCTAGCATCTGACTCTCTTGCTTTGAAGCTTTTAGATGCAGCCAGTGTAAAGAAATACAACTACTAAAAGCCAAAATCCTGGAACTAGAAATGTAAGTTAGTAGACTATCTTGCAAGTCAATCCTTAGTGCACAGAACATTAATCCTCTGAATCTAGAAAGTTGTCTGCAGGTGAGGTTACTAAACAGCCGAATGAGACCACTCATAAGAGATCTAGGGAAGATAACAGTGAGGAAGAGTTAGAGTGGACAACTGTCCATGCTAGAAGTAAACTGAAAAAGTGTGCAGACCCATAGATTTTGTCCCACCACTACAGAACTCCTTTGATCCACTCTTGGTGCAGGGGGGAGCAAGAGTTCACTGAGTCTATTGTGATTCCAAGTTCCTGCTATAATATCCCAGGAGGTAACAAAGACTGTCAGGTCATAGAGACTAATCAAAACCCTGGGACACATGCCACCCTCATGACCAAATTAACTGGTAATGATGACTATCCGAGTTTAGGCATTACAGATTACAACAGTATTAATTTGGGATCCACTTCTAACCAGGCTCCTGAAATGAATGCCAACAATGAAATAGACAGCACTATCAAGAATAGGTAGGCAATAATCCTGGGGGACTGTATACCTATGTTTATGGATGGTTACATATGTCACCAACACAAGTACAATCACACATGTAATAGTTTTAGGGGGTCTGGAATAAAGGATATAGAACTGATGACGC
Organism: Neoceratodus forsteri; assembly: GCA_016271365.2. NCBI lineage: Eukaryota > Metazoa > Chordata > Ceratodontiformes > Ceratodontidae > Neoceratodus > Neoceratodus forsteri. The sequence continues at coordinate 338,628,520 of CM057454.1, read as the reverse complement.
ACAATATTCTAAAAAACACAGGTGAAAAACTGCTGGTCATAGTCCTTGTGGGTACCAATGACATAAACAGATCAACAGTTGAAGACATCAAGAAAGATTTAATTTCACTGGCTATTACACTTGAGAAATGGGATGTGATATTTGTTTATCAGAAATACTACCAGTTCCTGGGACAGCAAGGTGAAACAAGACAAAATAAAATCACTGAATGAATGGATGGTTAAAAAAATGTGCATTGAAAAAAAACATTGGGAAACGTTTGGTCAAAATCTAAGCCTCTTTATTGGGATGGTCTTCACCTCAGCAAAAGGGAGAGTTCTCTTCTGGGCAAACTATTGCTCAATACTTTGCAGACCATTTAAACTAGTAAGGTTGGGTTATCAGGTTACTTCAATATAACACCATATCAACATAATAAACAATGGTTATAGAATATTCGTCTCTGATGCCAGAAGCTTAAATCTAGTGAAGATAGGATACATATCATTGCAATCACTGAGACCTGGTGGAACACAATCTCAGATTGGTTTAGGGAAATCTCTGGCTATCAGCTTTACTTCAAAAATAGAACTAATAAACATACGAACATACAAATGTGCCAGCAGAAACAGACCACTCAGTCTATTTAAGTCTGCTTGAGTGTTCAGCTAGCACCCCTAGTTTGCAGCTGCCCCACCATCCCACTGCCGCGCCCACCTCCCCCACTCTCACTGTCCCCTGTTCCCTGTCCCATGCCCTTTTGAAGCTGTTCACAGATTTACATGATACCACCCATTCTGGTAGGGTATTCCATTTTGCTACCACCCTCTCTGTGAAAGAGTGTCTCCTCATTTTCTTCCTAAATCTTCCCCCTTCTATTCTTAACCCATGCCCTCTGGTGACCCTCCCCTCCTTAAGTTAAAGACCCCATCTGTCCCATCCTTATTGATTCCCTTCAGATACTTGAATGTCTCTATCATGTCCCCCCTGTCCCTTCTATTCTCCAGGGTGTACATATTCAAGTCTCCCAGCCTGCTGTCATAGTCTCTCCCCTCCATTCCACATATTATCTTTGTTGCCCTCCTCTGCACCCCCTCCAGTAGCCTGATATCATGCTTTAGATATGGCCTCTAAAACTGCACACAATATTCTAAGTGCAACCTTACCAGCGACCTGTAGAGGGGCAAGATTACCTCTCTTCACCTGGATGAAAACACCCTCTCTATGCACCCCAGAATTTTGTTCACTTTTTCAGCTGCTCTCCTGCACTAGGCAGTGTTTTTCATGGTCCCTGTTATCATTACACCTAGGTCCTTCTCCTCCTCAGTAATCCCCAGATTACCCCCCAGCCAGTATTCTCTCCTTGGGTTCTTCACCCCAAAGTGCATAACCTTACACTTCTTTGCATTGAACCCCAACTGCCACCTCTCTGACCACTCCTCTAGCTCACTTAGGTCTCCCTGCAGCTGCTTCCATCCCTCCTCTCCATCCACCACTGCTCTGATTTTGGTGTCGTCAGTGAACAGACTTACCTTGCTCACCATCCCATGTGCAATGTCTGATATGAAGACACCAAACAATTCTGGCCCCAACACAGAGCCCTGTGGTACCCCACTCATCACTGGCCTTGGAATTGAGAGCTGCCCTCTCACCACCACCCATTGCAGCCTCCCACTCAGCCAGCTTGTAATCCAGTTCATCCTTTTTGCCCCTACCCCTACTCCGGTTAACTTCCCCCCAAGCCACCCATGAGGCACAGAATCGAAGGCCTTGCTGAAGACTAAGTAAAGAACATGCACTGCATGATCCTTATCCAGCTCACCTGTCACCCAGTCATAATATTGCATCAGGTTGGTTTGACAAGACTTCCCTGAAATGAACCCATGCTGCCTCACATCCTGGAGGCCATTGTCCTCCAGGTATGACAATAGTTTTTCCTTTAGTATTGTTTCCATGAGTTTGCACACTATGGAGGTGAGACTTATCGGGCAATAATTACCCGGTTCATCCCTTGTTCCACTCTTGTGTAATGGTACTGCATGTGCCATCCTCCAGTTTAGCGGCACACATCCTGACTCCAGGTAGGTGCTGTACAGATCCACTAGCAGCTCCGCCACCACTTCCACCATCTCCCTCAGCACCCTGGGGTGGATACCATCCAGCCCTGGTGCCTTGTCTACCTTCAGTGCCCTCAGTTCCTCTAGGACTCTACTTGCCTCAAATCTTCCATCTGTTGCCTCCTGTCCCCTGTCCCCACCCTCCCAGCCCATAGTGGTAGTGGTCCCCCCCTTTTCTTCCATGAACACTGAGCAAAAGTATTCATCCAGTGCTTCTGCCAGCTCCTCCCCCTTTTCTGTACACTACCCACCCATTTTTATCCTTCACTATTGTCTCCTTTCACTTCCTTTTCTCCCTGATGTATCTGAAAAAGTCTTTCTTCCCCCATTAATTCTCTGTGCTAATCTCAACTCCCTATGGACCTTGGCTTCTCTCACATTTCTGGTCACCTCCCTGGGCCATCTTGCACACTCCTCCCTGACCACTTCCTTCCCCATCCTCCTATACCTCTGGTGCATCTGTTGTTTTGCTCTCACCACCTCCACTACCTCGCTGTTCAACCAGCATGGTTTTCTTGCTCTTCTCCTCTTACTCTGTGTCTTGATGCAGGATTCTGTTACCTCTTAATTCCCCATTTAATAATATCCCATTTCTGCTCTGCATCCATCTCCTGCCTTATGCCCTCTAGTTTCCCTTTCAGTACTTACTGCATCCTCCCAAAGTCTGCCCCCCTGAAGTTTACCACCTGAGTAACTGATTTCTCTGGCTCCCCGCACATCATGTTATTAAACTACACCATTTGGTGATCACTGTCAGCTAGTGGGTCCTCCACCTTTATTTTCATTACTGTCTCCCCATTCAACAACACCAGATCTAAAGTGTTCTTTAGCCTAGTAGGTACACTAACCAACTGTGTCAGGAGACCCTCCTGGATCACATCCAGGAGCACCTGATCCCTAGCACTGGAGGTGACTGGAATGCTCCAGTCAACCCCTGCCGAGTTGAAATCCCCCATGATGACCACCTTCCCTTTTCTACATACCTTTCTGATTTGTCCTGCTAATTCCATGTCAAGTTCCTCAAACTGGGACAGTGGCCTGTATACCACCCCAAACTTCAGTTTCCTACCCCCTTGAGTCTAGGAGCTGCAGCCAGATTGCCTCTGTTTTCCTTTCTTCCTCCTCATCCCTTGTGCATTTGAACCCATCCCTCACATAGACTGCCACCCCACCACCCCTTCCTTCCTTATTGTCCTTCCTGTATAATTTGTCTCCTGAGATTGCCAGATCCCAGTCTCAGTGCTCAGTTGCTCACGTTTCTGTGACAGCTGCAATATCCACCCTCCACACTGCTAAAAGTGCCTGTAGCTCAGCTGATTTGTTGCCTAAGCTTCTTGCATTCAGTGAGACCAATCTCTATCCTGCTCCCTTTCCTTCATTGGCCTCCATTTCTTTCCTTCTACTCCCTCCTTTTTTGGATGCCCTGAGTCCTTCCCTGCTAGCCTGGGGGTAGGCTGTGACTCCACTTTATCAGATCCCTGCCTACCTGCTGTCTACTTGCCACCCCCAATCTAGTTTAAATCCACCTTTGTCACAATATACCTCCCCAGTCTTTGCTTTAATACCTCCTTCTGCTTCCCACTCAGGTGCAGCCTATCCCTTGCAGGCAGATTGTTATTATACCAAGTACTGCCCCAGCCACCCACAACCCCATATCCCTTAGTTTGACACCATTCTACCAACCATGTGTTCAACTCCCTAATCCTCTACTTTTTCACTGTGCTTGTGCAGGGTACTAGGAGCACCTTGGAGAATGCCACAGACCTCCCAGTCTCCTCACACAACCTTCCCACTTCCTCAATCCTCTCCTTTGTTACCTTAACTGTTTTCCCCACTAGGTCATTTGTCCCCACATGTACCACAATGTGTGGTTTACTCCTACCCCTCCTTACGCACCTTAGGATTGCCTGTCCTGCTTTGTCTGCCATTAATCCTGGTATGGACTCCACCCATATCTGACTATGCCTCTCCCACTTGCTGCCCCATCTTATCCCCTTGAGTATGGAGTCCTCCAACACCAATTCACCTCCCTCCTCTTCCCTTGTTCCTGTTGCCACCCTCCCCCCACCAGGTTCTCATTTCTAGGTCCATTCAAGACAGTGCTTTTACAATGTATCCCAGTGTCTTCCCCCCAGCCATTCTCAATTGAGACTCCTCCCACTCCTCCTGTTTGACTGTCAACCTTCATCTCCCTCCTCACCTCCCCAAGTATTATCCCTCCCCCTGCCATGCCATGCTCATTCTCTCCACTAGTAATGCTCCTTTCTCCCTTCTCTTTGTGAGTATTATCCCTTGTCTTATCTCCTTCTGCATCCTCTTTCCCATGTGTTGCTAGTACAGCAAACATGTTCCCTCCCTCCTTGCCTTACAGTGTGTTTCCTCCTCCTTCCTTCCTGCCTACTGCTGCTCCTCTTTTTCTAGGTACTGCTAGAGTCCACCCTTCATAAGCTGGCTTCCTATCTACTGTGCCCCCTCCTCCTGACCCTCCCTTGCCCCACTGTTCCTTCTCTGTGATGCCCCCACAATACTCTCAGCTGTCATCCCTCCTACTGACACAATCCTCCCCTCATCCCTCAACCTCCTCAGCTCCCTGCCAAGCCACTGAACCTCTTCCTCAATCCTCCTTAGCCTGTGGCATATTGGGCACCCCTTCCAGCCTCCACAGTATGTTTATCTGCATTGCTGCCCCACAACCATTGCACCATACAATCCTACCCATGGCCCACACTACCTATACAGCCTCTCCACACCAACTCTCTCTACAGCAAGTAGAATTAACTAATCCTAGCCCAGCCTCTAACAGAAATTGTTATCCTAAATGCCCTTGCATGCAGCATAAGACAGCCAACTACAGTACTAACTGGAAACCACAATCCTACTCATAAGGACTATAGATCTACTTATACATGTTATATATTTATATGTCTTTAAGAATTAGCTCATATGGCTGTTCCTCTTTTCTTCCTTCCTGGCCTGTTCTGAGGGCTCAGGTCAGTTTGCAGTTCCCCAAGCTCCTCCCTCATTGCCTTCAAACCCAACCCCCAGTGTTATTTCAGTATTTAAGATAGGCTGGTGGAAGGGGTAGGTGTGACGGCTTTTACAGTCACTCCAGCCACAGAAACCTTTAGGCTAAATTCCACTTTAAGCTAAATTAAAAAGAAAATAAAACAATATCAAAGCTTACAAAAATCCTCTATACATAAAAACTGTGGTGGAGTCTGTATTAAGGTCAAAAATAACATTGACTCTTCTGAATATCTTCCAAATAACAATATTGAACTACAACTAGAAGTATATGGCTTCAGATTAGGCAGAAGAATGGTAAAAATGCATGAATATGATTGCTGCTTGTTCAGTGAACTTACCCAGGTTACCAGATCCTCAGACATGGTTATAGTAGGGGATTTCAATATGCCTGGGATTCATTGGGATTGTCTGACTGCCAGTACACAGACAGAGTCAGCATTTATTGATACTGTGTTGATGGCATGGCTAGAGCAAATGGTTTCTTAACCCATTAGGGGCAATAATATCCTTGACCTTGGGCTTACCAATTTAGCAACAGACATTGCCAACCTAAAAATTATGGCAACTATAGGAAATAATGACCACAACGCTATAATCTTCAGTCTAGCCAAACCAAAGGCTCATTCATGTCATTCTAGTTTCCAGTAATTACTCAAGAGGAGATTATTCAAAACCTAATCAAGTACTATGTTCATATGACTGGCAGATGTTGATGTCAGAATTAAGCATAAAGAATTGCTGGGAATTACTGAAATGTACCATTAAGGATCTGGAAATTAAATATATTCTACTTAAACAGGCCCATAACATTAATGGTAAAAAATCCCATCATGGCTAATGCCAAAAATAAGACATTAAATAACACGTAAGAAGAAAGCTTTCAGGAAATATAAGAAGTCAAACAATGACAAAGCTAAAGCAATATACAAGGCTGAACTAAAAAAGACCAAAAAAGCTCATCAAAATTGAAAGGAAAAAAATTGAATTTAAGTTAGCTACTACAAAAGACAATCAAAAAAGTTTCCTTGTTTAATAGCAACAGATTTGAAGTTAATACATTAGGGCCACTAACTGAGAATCAGGAAGAATTAAGGGAAACCAAAGAGACTGCTGATGCTTTCAATAGGTACTTTAGCTCTGTATTTTCTCCCAAGGATCATGCAAAAGTAGCAATTGCTCAAGCACCATTGGACTGTCATTTCTTTTCACTAGATGAGGTCAATCAGGTAATTAAATCTTTAAAATCTAATTCATCTTCAGGCCTGGATGGCATAAATCCTAATTTCCTTAAGGAAATGGCTGACCCAATGATGATACCCCTCATCATTTCATTTAAAAGATCATACAGTCTGGGAATTATGCCTAGTAATTGGAAAAAATGCTACAGTCATTCCAATACATAAAAAGAGTAGTAGAGCTGTAGCTGGACATTTTAGTACAATCAGCCTTACATCCATCATGTGTAAATTAATGGAGAGACTGTTAAAAAGCAGCCTGGATAGTGAAGCGAGAGAGATGGGACTAAGGGATACTACCCAGCTTGGTTTCACTGCAGATAGATCATGAACTACTAACCTAATATTATTTTATGGAAAAGTCAGTTCAAGTCTTGATAGAGGATTACTGGTGGATGTTATCTATCTTGACTTTTGAAAAGCATTTGACAATGTCCCCCATAATGAATTGATAAGGAAAATTGTCAACTTAGGCTTCAACTATATCTTATTAATTGGATAGAAGAATGGCTTGTGGCTAGAAGCCAAAATGTTAGAGACTCCAACACATTTTCTGGGGAGGTTGATGTCACCAGTGGTGTCCCCCATGGTTCTGTGCTGGGACCAACCCTGTTTGTCATCTTTACCAGTGACCTACATCACAATGTTCAGAATAACATTTTTAAATTCACTGATAACATCAAAATAAGTTTAGAGGTAGACAATTATGTCAAATACCAAACACTGGTACAAGACGTGCATAACATTGAGATCTGGGCTAAGTCTAATAAAATGACAGTTAATGTGGACAAATGCACTACCCTTCATTTGGGTATGAAAAACCTATTTGGATCTGTGTCCTAAACGGGATCACTATCAAATCACTCACTACTAAAAGCAATCTGGTGTAATCGTTAATAATGGATTTTCACATGGGACCTTTGTAGAAAGATCACATTGACAGCTAAAGTCCATCCACAAGACCTATGTATCCAGGAATGAAACTTGTATTATACCCTTGAGTAAATCACACATAAGGCTGAACCTCGATTATGTAGCAACATTCTGGTCACTGTATTTACTCAGAGACATAACATTTCTAGACAATGTACAGAGAGGGGTAACATGATTAGTACCAGGACTGAGAGGACTATCATACTTGGACATATTGTCTGCACTTAATTTATATGACCTTCACACACAAAGAAATAGAGGGGATCTCTTGATACTGTTTAACATTCTATAAAATGAAGACTTGGCAAAACTGTGCAACATTATCCCCGCACCTAAACCAACATACTTGAGGTCCCATAATAAACAATTACAGTATGTATCCAATGGGCTTTCACTAACAAAAGAAACAATTTCTTTACCATACGTGCTTGTAGGTTATGGAACAGTCTCCCCCAGAAACTAGTCATCATCAATAATGTTAATAAATTTAACTCAGAACTAGATACATTTCTATTTAGTAAAGAAGGTTAATACCCCCAACATAGTGTGGGAGGCAGTCATGATGAGTCATGTTTTTTTTGTTTTGCACTGTTGTACACTGTAATTGTAATCTTATGAAGTGTACTGTATTGTATTAATGCCCAGGACCACCTTGAAAATGAGCTTGCTCAATGGTGTTTATGCCTGGTTAAATAAAGTGATTGATTGATTGATTGATTGATTGATGATGGGCCTATCACCTTCTTCTGCCTTAGATTACTGAGTAATACTGAGTAAAACACTTCTGGACTTGAAAGATCATATGGAATGGTAAACATTCAAGTATCTGGCTTCCTTCGCAATCTCAGAATGCACACTGTACATCACCCCCAAATTAAATATTATAAAGACTGGCTCTATCTAAAGGATGATGTGCATCTCTCAGATGCTGGCAGGATGATTTTCCTGGAGGACATCCAACATTTCCTTTCACTATTTTTCTTTCTTGTATGTTCCTATTGCATGTAGTGTTACATTGGTTTTCCAAGGCTGCCACTTCACAAGCAGTATAATGCTAGAGAACAATGTTACAGTTCTGTAGAAGAAAGGCCCTTTCTAAATTTTATAGGACCTGGCATTCCTGGTTAAATTATATGGGGGTGATGTCATAAGCTACAGTTTAACCTGCATTACATTCAGTTGGTTGTAGATTTACCATAAGGTTACAATATCTGTAGGTTATAAGACCAGTTATAACTATAGGGTTTGGTATTTTACTCCTAGAAGTAGAAGGGAGAAGATGTTGCCGTACTAGTGCAGAGGTTCTGGTAATATAAGCATGTGTTTTGTTTTGAGATAATGTTATTTCAGCAGTTTTTCTAGAAGTAACAATAATGTTTGATTGGTTGTTGTATTTCATTATATGAACTATTGATCCAAGTTTTTTGATCTTGTTGCTATGGGGTGATTTTCATTCTGGAAACTTTGTGCCCCTTGAAAATACAATAAAGTGTTTATATACAAAAAAGAACAGTTTTGCAGCATTGACAGTGTGGGTGGGTGGGGTGGGGTGGGAGGCGGTAAATTAGCATGCACACAAGAAATTCATAATTTGTGTCCTTGCAATGATATACTAATTCCATGATGAAGTACACTACAATTTGCAATATGTTTGCTGTTGAGGTTCTTTGTTTTGTTTTATCCTGACAAAGCTCTTAACATGTTATTTCCATAACAAACTATCCTTTTTGTTTGCATACTTTTTTCTTTTTGGGGTGAGACCTATTCATATGTGTAAAACTGTGAGCTGCAATCATCACTGCCTTATCACTCTACTGTCTGTGTGTGGGTATTGGGGGGGGGGGTAGCAGTGAGGCCTTAGTACATAGCATGTTTTATACATGTATATTGATAGACACAATAGTGAACTGTGGAATGCCAGTAGATGAACCCATAAAATGATGAAGGAAACCCATTTATCCTGTTTAGTTGTTAGCTGTGTATTACATCTGTGTAATGCATAGGTAAAAACAGGTGCTGTAAACCCAAATGCAGCACCCCATACAAAGATACAAACCCTTGCTCAGCTGTTATCAATTTAAATGTAAATGGAAGCCATTTTACCTCACTGGACACTCATTGAAGTTCCTCACCCTAGATGAATTCTGCTTGCTTCTAATAATTTCACACATCCCTTGTTTGCTTGCTCACCCCACCTCCAATGCAAACTATCTCCCAGATATCCTCAGCAATGCTCTATTTCTTTCTTTCCATGTAGAAAATCACCCAATGACTCACATCTTGTTTAGAAACCATGCACACCATACTCCTCTCTTCCCCAATACTGATCTTAGACCAGTCACAGATGTGAGAAACAGTACTGCAGAAAAGCAGTTATTTTTTTCTTTTTGGTTGTCATGGGTTTCATCCCAGCACTACATTCACTTGGACCTGGAACGTACTTACCAGACCTCCACCCCCCCACCCCCATTGCGGCTCCCACCAGATCTGAAATGATGCCCTCCAACTGAATTACATTGTCAACCACTGACACTGGAGGGAACTGTACATGACAGCAGCTTTTTTTTTAATTTATTTATTTCTCGGATTACAATACCTCTGAGCCAGAGGCTCTATTACATATGTTCCATGTTAGGTAATTGACAAACAGCTAACAATTTCATCTAGCAAGACAAGCTCGACGAACAATGATTTAGAGCATTGGATCAGCATTACGTAATAAGTAAGTAAGTACTAAGAAGATAGAATCAGTCTAATTACAGCCTGGAGATGACATTGTCTGGAATGGGGGGTAGAAAGGGGAGATAGAGGTGGATGGTACAAAGCAAAATGGGGAGTATAAGGGGGCTAGGGGTTAGGATAAAGAAGCTTGGAGGTGGTTAGGGCAAAGAGAAGAAGAGGAAAAAAGGAATGGTGGAGGTGGGGGTTGATATGGTTACTGGGGTGGAATACCAGGGGTTGGTGAGTGGAGGGTGGTAAAAAGTCCCATTTGAGGACATGACAGCTTAGGGAAGGCTGTCACAGCTGCTAAGTGCAGTGAGGTACAAGTGGAGTTTGTGCCTAAAGGGGCCGATCTTTGTCTCATCCAGGATTACAGAGGGGAGTTTGTTTAGCCAGCTAGGTGTCCTGTATAAAAATTACAAGGCAGACTATTTTATCTAGTAGACAGGTCTGATATTTAATCCTACCCTTAAGGTTTTGCCAGTTAGTCTGGGCATACAAGTTGCATGCATGGGTGAGTCTTTCAGCCCCAGTAACCAGCCTGCAGGACTTATTTAGTGCTGTGCAGTTTCTTTTGAGTGAGGTATCAGTGGCTGCACCATATATGACTATACCATAGTCAATTATGGATAGTATTGAGCTAGTGACAGCTAGTCAGAGCACATCTGGAGTCAAACAGTGTCTATGCCTATATAGAAGCCCAATCCTGGTGTTTATTACCTTTGCAACATGGTTCACATGAGTGGCGTAAGACATGGAACTGTCTAGAATTATTCTAGATACTTGAAGTCCTGGATCAGTTCTAGAGGTAAGCAATGGCCATGTAGAATAGTTAACCAGTAGGATTTGTGTTTATTGTGTAGGCTAGAGAATAGCAAGGCTTTTGTCTTTTTGTAATTCATGAGGAGTTTGTGTTTAGTAAACCACACCTCAACAGCTGAGAAGTTGTGCTGGAGTTGCTTTTCAAGGGGGAGGGGATCAGGTTGACTGGTGAAGATGATGGAATCGTCCGCATAAAGTATTATGTTAGTGGAGCTGACTAGGGGGAGGGTATTAAGGAAGAGACTAAAGAGTAATGGGCCCAGGATAAAGCTTTGCAGGACCCCGGAATGAGCTTGCTGGCTGTCAGAGAGAGTGTTACCTATTTTGACTTGTTGGGATCTGCCACCAAGGTAGCTTTTAAACCAACCAATCATGTCATTTGAGAGTCCCAACTGAGTCAAGTAGTATGATATGGTTGACCGTGTCGAAGGCTTTAGTGAAATTGATGTATATTGCCTCCAGTAGGTGACCCTGGTCAAGTGTATTATGTATAAAGCCAGTATTCTCAAGTAACACAGTGGTGGTACTATGCGCCTTGCAAAATACATATTGTTGTGGGCTTTGGATTTGGTATTTCTCAAGATACTCGATTAGCTGGTTGGAGACAATGTACTTCAAGGCCTTGGGGGGGGGATTAATATTAGGCTGTAATTTGAGTGCTGTGCCCAATCACCACTTTTGTGGATGGGTGTAACCACAGTGGCTTTCCACCATAGGGGAAACTGCCAAAGGCACAGTGACAGGTTCAGCAGTTTAAAGAGTGGACACAGAACTGCAGCCAGGGCTAGGTTAAGAAGTTTGAGATCAAGAGAATCAGTACTGAACCTTGATTTGCCAAGCACCCACTGCAGATGCTTTTTGGCTTCAGTCAAGGTGACTCTCTTGAAATAGAAAGGGGGGGCCCAGGGGGGATGCCAGCCAACTGGTCTCGACTTTGCAAGCAGGTACATCAAAGAAGTCAGGGGAAGGTATGCCACCAAGGTCAGCAAAGGCGGCATTGAAAGTATCAGCAATAAGCTTGGGGTCCTGTGTAGTTATGCCATCTACTTTGATCATATAGAGTGAGGATTTATTTGATTTCCCTTGATTAAATCTTAGCACCAGTCACAGCTGGCATCCCCAGTGAGGCACTCACAGCTTTCAGCCTGAGTCACTGGTTGCTCATTTGTTCAATCCAAGTAGTTGGTTGAGCGTGTGCACATAGAGAGACCCCCCTTCCCTTCAGCTCATGCCAGCAGTCCTCAAATGCTGCCCTCCAACTGAATTCACAGTGAAAGAAGGGAAACAACTTTACAGAAAATGATATTTTGCTTTGTTTGTGTAAATCTTACCAACTCTCACAGATGGCATCCTCCGTGACATTCTCACAGCTGTCATCCTGTCTTCTGTCTTGCTCATTCACTCAGACATCCCCTAAACTACTACTTTAGCCTTTTAAAGTACAATAACACTTAGAATGCCTACTACTATGTAAACCAGAGCTGCTTCAGTGTGTGTGTGTGTGTGTGTGTGCATGCGTTTGTATCTGTGTGTGTGTGGGGGGGTGCATGACAACCAGTTGCACCACACCTATGGTGCCCAGTACAGGTCAAAACATTTAAGCGCCAAAGTGAATAACACTAGAAACATTTAGTTCCATAGTGCAAAACGATAGCATGATACAGTCAGTACAAAGCATTTCTACTTCATAAACCACCACAAAGTAAAATACTGATAATTTTTTATTGTTTTTTTTTTTCTCACAGAAAATGCCAATGTTATGGAAAGTTGGGGAGGTGTCCGCCCTGGTTGAGGCCATTAAGGAAGTAGGCAACAACGAGATTATGATGCAGGGGACAAACCTCTTGCTCAATAAGTCCTGGAAGAGGGTGAGTCATTTCCATGAAGATAAAGGCATCACAAAAGAGTGGGAAGCCTGCAGGAAGAAGTGAAAGCAGGTGCACTGGAAGTTTTATAAAGCTAAACAATCTGGCAACATCTGCATGCAGGAGAGGGATTAGTACAAGATGGCTGTAGAAAACAGAATCAGATTTCCCCTATGTGTGGTAAAAGTTTGTATTCCAAGCAGGGTCAACCAAAAGTGACAAGATCATTAAAGTGCAAATAAAGTCTGGATGAACTCCACTGAGGCCAAGTGTCATACACTGAAAGTTTTTTTTTTTATTATTGATGCACTAGGAGTCCCTTCTAGTGAGGGAGTCGGCTGGCAGCTATGCTACACTGCAAATCTTGAAAAGAATGAAAAGTGGAGCCAGCCAAACATAAAAGACAATACTTTAAAGGAATAGGGATTCATTAAGATTTCCTAAGGAGAATATAAACTACAGGAAAGATTGTGAATCTGTATAAAGAATGACAACACAGCAAGGGCCTGAGGAAGTGGCGTGGCCATAAAGAAGTTGACCATGAATTTTTGTGTGCATCAAGAATAAAAACACTTCCAGTGTATGATACTTCATCCAGACTTTATTTGCACTAGTACGAGATGGCCCTCACAATGTGGGAGAAGGCAGGGAAGCCTGAGTTTGGTGACTACCATCATGGCAGTAAGTACAGGTGTATGTTCACATCAGCCAAATCATCTATGACAAATGATAAGCATGGTGAATAATGTATATTCTTGGAATGATACAGGGAAACAAAGATTACATAAAAACACAACAAGGTTTACATTCTTATATTGCAATGCACTGCACAGTAATGTAGTAAGCCAGGAGGCCAGAGACTGACTGTCTGTACAACCCTGGAGGCCTCATTACAGTTATTCAATGGTTGTAAGTAGTTTTTTTTTTTAGCAGAGGGAAATGATATTTGGACTGCAATTGTGACTTTATGGTATGGTAAAGCATGGCAAGAAGATAACCAAATAGTGTAAATCTATGCAAAACATGGAAACCCCAGTGAACTTCCTACAACCAGACTTGCCTTCTTTCTTATCTATCACTCGCTAGTCTCAGTAGCTCAATATTTGTCCCACATGCTTGATGTTCACTGTCAGGGACTTGTGCAGCTAAGCCCAGAGTCATAAAACTGTGCTACAATGCAGTGTGTTGTATGCTGATTTTTAGTTCAGTTTAGTGCAACAGTGTATGTTGGGGTTGGGGGAAGGTGGCACATGCATTCTAATGTTCTCAGTAAAACTGCCAAGCAGAGAAATAAATAACTGCCACAACTTATATCAAGATTCTAGAAACACAGTTACCTTTAAGCAATGTTTCATTTTTTCTTCAACATAGTAAACAGGTAAATAAAGACATTTTGTTTGACAACAGTTACACATAATATCTCTTTCTGTGTCATGTGGCTCAACAGAACATTAGGCTTCCCTGCCACACAGGCCAAACAGTGCCATCTTGTACCAGTTCTGACTGAACAGATGATTGAGGAACAGGCTTGACGATGATGTCATCATCACCCAGTCTAACAATACATAACAACAATCACTGTATGACACTTAATTGGGAATGTGCATTGTAACTGTGTTACAGTGTAACAAGGTGACAACCACCTCTCCATAGTGCAGGCAAGATAGAAAACATTGTACCACAGCCTTGATGAAGTACAGTATAACAAAAGTAGCAACCCATGTCACTGGGCTACATTAAAACACGTCTCCATTGCTCATTTCATGCTGTGTCTCCAATTTGAGCAAAATATGGAGTACTCTGTATCACTTAACGAGACTACCCTTCATTTACACCTGTGGAGAGACCTTTTCTGGTGCAATACTTGTAGTGGCCACCTACCCCACACCCAGTTACAGACACACACACACACACACACACTGCATGGCACATAGAATGGTATGGGTACATAGCACAGCCCTCTTTTCAGATGCCATGCTGTACATTATGTAACCCAGTGGGAGCAGTAGCACATCCAAAAACATAGATATGCAATAGTAAAGCAGGCAAATAGTTCTACACGTAAATAACAGCAATTTGCAATACCTTGCCATGCCTGCCAAAATATCTGCAACTGAAATTGAAAGGTTTACATGATCACCAAAAGAACTATAAGTTTCACACCCCTTGCATATTTGTAAACATACATTATTTTCCTTACATTTCCACATTTCACAACAGTAACAGCAATACTGTCACATGTACTAACTGTACAATATGAGTACAATGTGTCATGAGGTGCATGTGCAGTTCACTCATACATACTGTAGCTCTAAGTAAGTGTTTACCACACATTTAATGTAAACTGTCACAGTACGTCATTCCTGTCATAGGAATGTACACTGCTTTAAGATGAATTTGCAACCTTTCTTTTGTTAATGATTCACTGTAGTGTTCTGGTGAAATAGTCAACTCTACTGGTATGCAGTGTGACTGTGGTATCTGTACTGGTGAGGGCTGTCAGCAGATGAAGTGAAACAGATTGTCATCTTACCATTCTTATATCAGGAACACTGTTTCAAGTACTATCCCAATAATGACATAGATGACATTGGCTGACAGCTGCAGTTACTTCTCTAAGTCTCACATATGTATTTTCTGAAGGTAAACTGCACAACTGTGAATAAGTATCTACAGGTCTAATCTGATGACACCATACATGAACAGCATCGCAACCACCGTGAGGCTGAGATATCCCATACTGCAACCCAATACAATACTACCTACAGTGGTTAAGGAGGCTACATAACTGTGTGTTTTGAAGGGGGTGGGGCAACAGTAATAGCAATCACTGAAAATAGTAATAGAATGTAAAAAGGCATTGTCTGTGTAAGTAAATTTTGGCATCATATTGCAAATGATGGCTTCTCACAGGAGAACAATTGAACATTAGATAAAACTTTCACTACTTGGAAAAGAAACAACAATGGAAGCCTTCATAGTAGTAATATTACTCAATGTCAGCTAATAAGTGGTGACTAATGAACAGTGTAAATATTCAATATACCACAGTTCGTAAAATAATGCAATAGAAATCTATTAACACAGAATTAAGCATTGTCCATTTCTCTTACTTATGTATTTCAGACCAAGACAACCTCGGAGAAGGCAGCAGTGATGCTCCTGGAAATGCCACAGAGGGAGGAAATGCTGAAGACCATGCCCCCTCTGAGAACCAAACAGAGGCACCTCTGCATACTATGGCCTCCAACACCTCGCAATAACTAGGGGGGCCCCAACCTGGATTATCAGGCATAAGATCTGCTGCAGCAGGTCACAAGCCTGTAGCTGTTCACTGTAACAATCACTTACTCAAACAATGATTGCATATAAACATAAGAAGGTACAAACGAACATATGAAAAAGCTGTAAAAGAAGGCCATCTTTTTCTATGTGGTGTATGTCACAAACCCACTCAGCAGGTCAGGACCTCTACTCCCAAAGTGCCAACCTCTGAGTGCAGTCTTGTGAACAGTGTAACAGACAAGGTAACCCTCTTGTCTATTTTTGTGAGTTTGGATCAACCTTTGGTCTCAGTTCTGGAGAGATTCAAACTGTTAACCTCTTGCTAGCATACCCAATGCACAGGCTCAGATATATCTGTCTTCGGGGGGCCAGATATCTTTGCCTACGGGCACCTAACCAGGTGTACAGAGATGAACCCTTTAAAACTTTAATAAAGACCTCAGATTTAAAATGCTTCCCTTTCCAGTTTGATACCACCATTCAAGCTTATGTCTCTTGTCTGCTATAACCATGTACTCTTTTTACAAAAAAAAAGTCAAAGACAGACCAAGTAAGTTCTAAAAAGAATTTTTCTAAAATAGTTAAAAATATGTGAAACACAAAATATAGAACTCTTAAATCAAAAGACATACAAATCTTTTAAAAGAAAAAGGTTTAAACATTGCAAATTCCTACTTCAGGACTTAGTCTCTAAATACTTGCTTAAGTGCTCACCGATCTTGCTTGGTCAGAGTCTAGGAAAAAAAATGTGTGTCTGTGAAGTAAAACAGGCTAAATTAAAAGCTAGCTTTTACCCCACCTCTTTGCAGGAGGTCACCTAGCTCATCCCTGTCAGGATATATGAAAATATATCTTATACAAAAAAAGAAATATTCTGCAACTTCAGCATAATTCATGTCCTTCAAATGACATTTTCTTTGATCTCATAATAAGCTTCCCCTTCCAGGACGTGAAAGCAGCTTTATGATTTTGCACTTCTATATAATAACCTGGGTTTTTTCTCTTCAACGTCATAAACCTTTTTTTATGATTTCCCTCAACAAAATTAACTCAAACCAGTCTGTAATTAACTCAGAGAAACAGGATCCTTGATTAAAGTCTTCCATGTAACACATTGTCTCTAAAAACTGAGTGTGTGTGATACACATGCTGTCAGCATTTCTCTTAGCTTGCATCTGTCAGCTGAAAACTGGGGGGGGGTTGAGGTCACTCCTAGAGCATTAAAAGTTTTCAGCAGAGATAGTCATTAATACATTTTATATTAAAAAAAATATTATACATCACTCAGAACTGGCTGTCTACGTCACACTCCTCCCCACCTAGACTGAATTTGGGGGATCTATCCCATACATGGGATGAGCTTCCCAAATCAGTTCACTCCTCATAGACCCTAGATAGCCCATTTGAGTTATGATTCTTCACTCCAGCCCTATGTATGATTTTTAGATCATAGCCTTGTAAAGCAAGACTCCATCTTAGTAGTCTGCCATTGTTTTTCCCCACCTGCGTCAGCCAAACTAGGGGGTTGTGGTCAGTCTGCACCACAAAATGCTGCCCATACAAGTATGGCTCTAATTTTTCTAGGGCCCACACTATGGCAAGACACTCCTTTTCCACCATAGAGTACACTTGCTCCCTGGGAAGCAGCTTTCTGCTCAGGTACACTACTGGATGATCTGTCCCTTGGCTAGATGTCTAGCTCAGTACTGCCCCAATACCCATGTCTGAGGCATCCATCTGAACTATAAAGGTTTTGCTATAGTCAGGACTTGTCAAAACAGGAGCACTGCACAGTGCCTCCTTCAGTCTGGTAAAGACTTCCTCACAGGCTGGGCCCCAAGTAATTTTCTTTGGCATCTTTTTCTTTGTCAGTTCAGATAGGGGAGCAACCAGGGCACTGTAATTGGGTAAACATTTTCTATAGTACCCGGCTGTCCCGAGAAAACTCCTGACCTGCTTCTGGCTTTCTGGTCTGGGCCATGCCTGGATCATCTCTATCTTTATTTGGTTAGGACGGAGCTGTCCCCGGCCTACCACATGCCCGAGGTATGCCACTTCCCCCATGACCACCTGGCACTTCTCAGCTTTGGCAGTGAGCCCGGCCCTCTGTATCCTGCCCAGCACTTCCCTAAGGTGTGAAAGGTGTTCCTCCCAGCTGGTACTAAAGATGGCAATATCATCCAGGTACCCACAGTATACTCCTCAGCACCATTTAACACCTGGTTCACCAATCTTTGGAAAGTGGCTGGGGCATTCTTCATTCTGAAGGCATTACTTTGAAACTTGGACAAGCCTATCGGATGATGAGAATGGAAACCTCTCCCTAGCTCTGTCTGTCAATTCTACCTGCCAATACCCCTTCATCAGGTCAATAGTCGTAAGGTAGGTCGCCCCTCCCAACTTGTCCAGGAGTTATTTCATCCGGGGTATCGGGTGGGTGTCGGACTTCGTGACTGCATTCAGTCCATGATAGTCCACACAAAAATGAATTGAGCTATCTGGCTTGGGCACAAGGACTACGGATGAGGCCCTGGGCTGTGGGATCTCTGGATTACCCCTAAATCCAGTATCTCCTCCACTTCCCTCCTAATGTCCTTTTGGACAGCCTCTGACACCCGATATGCTGTCTGCCGTATGGGCGTCTGTGTCCCTGTCTCCACATCGTGTGTTGCTAAGGGGGTTAGTCCAGGCTTAGCACTAAACAAGGGGTCAAAGTCTGCTAAAATCTCCCTCACTTTCTGGATCTGGTCCGGAGTCAGCTGGGAAGACAAGTTTACTGCCTCCACAGAGGACTCCCGCTTACTCTCTTCCAGCAAGTCCAGAAGGGGGTCTCCTTCATCCGTCCCCTCCCCATGACTACACACCACAAACACCATGGCAGCCCTATTTGCATATGGCTTCATCATGTTGACATGGTACATCCTTTCTGTCTCTCTACGGTCAGGTAACTCCACAATGTAGTTCACGTCATTTACCTTCCTAACCACTTTGTAAGGTCCTGTCCACTCAGCTTGCAACTTGTCTTTCTGGACCGGAATAAGGACCATGACTTCCTGACCCACTATGTACGAGCAAGCTCTGGATCTGCGGTCACACCACACCTTTTGTTTTTGTTGGGCAGCTGTCAGGTTGCTCTGGGCTGTCCCCATAAGCTCCTTCAGCCTTTCCCTAAACCTAAGGATGTAATCCACAATGGGAGTTCCCTGGGTGGCATGCTTGCCTTCCCAGTCCTCCCAGATCAAGTCTAGGGGCCCATGTACCCAGCGTCCATAAAAGAGTTCGAAGGGGGAAAATCCTGTTGACGCTTGGAGCACCTCCCTGTATGCAAACAACAGGTGGGGAAGGTATTTCTCCCAGTCCCTCCCATGCTGTGCATTGACTTTAGGGTACCACTGAATCATTCCACAAGCCCATTGGCTTGTGGGTGATACAGTGTCGTGCATCTCTGCACCACCCCACACTTCTCCCATAAACATGTCATCAGGTCTGACATAAAGGAACCCCCTCAATCAGTGATTACCTCCTGCGTAAACCTAACACAGGAGAAAATCCCAAGTAAGGCATCTGCCACTTTGTCTGTCCTCAGAGAGGATAGGGCGACTGCCTCTGGGTACCGGGTGGCATAATCCACCACAGTCAGGATGAATCTCTTTCCTGAGGAGCTGGGGGTATTTAAAGGCCCCACAATATCCATTCCCACCCTCTGGAATGGCTCCTCCACTATGGGCAAGGTGACCAGGGCAGCTTGGGTTTTCTTGCCCGCCTTCTCTATTTCTTGGCACCGGTGACAAGACCTGCAATACTCCTTCACCTGCTGGGTGAAGATAGGCCAGTAGAAATTCTGGGCTAACTGCTGCATAGTTCATGTGATTCCCAGATGACCAGATAAGGGAATATCATGTGCAATTTTAAGCAACTGCTCATGATACCCCGGGGAATGACAAGCTGCCTGCCTAGCATTCCTCCCTCTGTCTGTACTGCCTGTGTATACATAAGTGCATTTTCCCAATAAACCTTATGTCTGCAGTCACCTCCATGTGTGCCCTCTGAGTCTGCCCAAGCCCTCAGCTTCTCTAAACTAGGGTCACCCCTCTGAGCAGCTGCAAACCCCTCACGCAGTCCCAAGGCATGGGACAGGTCCCCTACCATCACTAACCTAGGGTCTCTAGCACTAGTGTCAGGGCCCTCAAGATCACTGTCAATCACAACCCTCTGACAATTAGTCAACCCTCCCTCTTCAGAGTAACCTTCCGTAGCTGTGTGGTCACTCACTACTGGGGAAATTTGTACCCCTTTTTATCAGTCTCCTTATCTGGAGACACAGGCTGGGGAACCAGCCTCTATGTGGTTTCCACACTGGTTTCTGTGGGGTTCATGGAACTGCTATTTTCCCTTGCCATTTGGCTATGGGTAACTGCACACACCATCCCCTGTTGGAGATTGTTACCCAGGATCATATCCACTGCTAATGTGTTGGCTACAGCCACCTGTTGCACAGTTCCCCCTGTTTCACCCCAGTCCAGGAGAACACTAGTGAGTGGCAATGTCTTCTCTTCACCAGTAAACCCTTGTACAGTTATATATTTATTGGGTATAAGCTGACCAGGCTGTACCAGATCCCCCTTTACTAATGTCAGGGATGCCCCTGTGTCCCTTAACCCCTGTGTCTGTACACCATTTACTATGACTGGGTGCATGTGTTCCCTCATGTTCACTGGCATGCTTGCAGGGACACACAAACAACCCACTTCCTTTCTAGCACCCTGTTGTGTATTTTGGCTCACCTTTTTGGGGCACTGTCTGGCAATGTGCCCGGTTTCTTTACATAGCCAACAAGCATTTCTTACTACAGAGAAATCTTTTCTTGGAAACCGGGGGCTAACTGGTTTAGGTGGAGGCAGTGAGGATTTTAGCTGCCCTGAAGGTGCACTTTTCCCTTTCTGCACTGCCACACCCTTCCCATTCACTCTCAGAGCAGGTCTGCTCTTGGCATAGCAGTCCGAGAGTTCAGCAGCCTCTTGCACTGTTTTTGGATCTCGGTCCTCTAGCCAGGTTTTTAGCTCTGCTGGGCATGCCCAATAAAACTGTTCTAATAAAATCAGATTTTCAATTTTATCAACAGAGGTTGCCTCAATTCCTTCCCACCAACATTTTAAAAACTGACGTTGTTTCATGGCTAGCTCCTCATAGCTCATATTAGGGCTTCTCCTGAGCTTACGGAATTTTGCTCTGTATGTTTCAGCAGTTAATTCAAACTTTTTTAACAGTGCAGCTTTTAGCTTTCTGTAATCATTGCTGTCTTCATTGTCCATTTGACCCAATGCATCCCGAACTTTTCCAGTAAGTAGCGGGGATAGCTGGAAGCTCCAGGACTCTCTAGGAATTTTAGCCTGAATACAAAATTTTTCAAAAGAATTTAAAAAACTGTTCATGTCTTCTCCCTCCTTAAATTCGGCTATTAATTTGGAGTTCAATTTGTAACCCAGTCCTGCAGTCCCAGTTAAACCCAAGCCACTTACCTGCTCTGGTGCTGCTTGTCGGAGATGTATCTTCTCCAGTTAATGTTGCCTCTGGAATTTCTGCTGCTCATGGTCTGCATCTCGGTGTTCTTGTTCCCTCTTCTCCTCTGCATCTTGCTGGTGCTTACGTTCCTCACAGTCTGCCTCCCTCTGTTGTCACTCTGCCCCCAGTTCCATCCTGCGCAACTCAATTTGCTGTTTGAGTACCTCTGGATTCAGGATACTGGTGATCATCCCCTGCTTCTGTGACCCTTCACTGACAGTGGCTCTGCTGTCTTTTTCATTCACGGTCGGTGACTCGCTGCTCTGGGTATCTGTTACCATCAGGGCCTCTATGAGGTTCTGCTTTTCGGCTGTCACCTCGAACGGAACTCCCCTGTCCCTCACAACTGCTTCAAGTAATCTACAGTGTGACTGCTGTAGTCGAAAGCCATCTTCTTCCCTGACTATGGCTACTCTGACTGCACTTTCAATCAATCAATCAATCAATCAATCAAAGTCTTTATTTAACCAGGCTATCACTGTTGAGCAAGCTCATTTTCGAGGTGGATCTGGGTTAGTTAACAAGGAACAAGGGACAATATACGCCACTGGTCAAAAGTTTTAGAACACCCCCATTTTTCCAGTTTTTATTGAAATTTAAGCAATTCAAGTCCAGTGAATAACCTGAAATGGTACAAAGGTAAGCAGTAAACTGCTAGAGGTTAAAAAAAAAAGTTTAGGTTAGCAAAAACTGCTGTAGAGAAATTGCAAAGAAAGCTAAGGTGTCAGTGAGTACAGTTTCCTACACCATCAAAAGGCACTTGGAAACTGGAGGAAACTCTGACAGGAAGAGGTCTGGCAGACCCAAAGCCACAACAGAATCAGAAGACAAGTTTCTGAGAGTCAACAGCTTGTGTGATAGGCGGCTCACAGGACAACAGCACAGAGTGACTGGCACCCTGAACCAAAAGGGCTACCACAGCATTTTGCAGCGCCATGCAATACCCTCTGGTCTACACCTAGTTGGTCTGGGGTTCATTCTACGGCAAGATAATGACCCAAAACATACCTCCAGGCTATGTCAAACTACCTTCGAGGAAAAGAACAAGACGGTAGGCTTCAAATCATGGAATGGCCAGCACAGTCTCAGACTTAAACCCCATCGAGCTGGTTTGGGATGAACTGGACAGAAGGGTGAAAGCAAAGCAACCTACAAGTGCAACACATTTGTGGGAACTTTTGCAACAGTGTTAAAGAACTTCCAACAATATTTGATGTCCATTGTAGGAAGAATGCCACCAGTGTGTTCATGGGTTACAGTATATCTGCAAAAGGTGGCTACTTTGATGAGTCAAAAATTTAGATTAAATTTTGTTAAACAAAATGATTCTATGATTTCTTTTTTTATCTCCAATTGTTTATTTGTTCTATGCTTTAATTTCAGAGTACATTGAGACATTAACCTGCGTAAATTTCAATAAAAACTGGAAAAATTGGGGTGTTCTAAAACTTTTGACTGGTAGTGTACATGGGATGCAACACACAAGAAAATAGTAATAATACAAATAAAGTGAGATACAATAATACAGTAAATACAAAGTATCAGCAGGTAGCATTGACAGTAGTATATGTTTGGAACAGAAGATACAGCTAGTTTTGGGTAGGACACAATTTTTCATAAAAGTAAAGAAATATACATAATAGGTGCACCGAACACAAATAAAACCTAATATAAAAAGATATATAGTGATACGGTATGGAGAATTTAGAGCTGGAACCAGGGTCAAAGGAATGAGGAAGGGACAGATATGGGGGTAGAAAAAGGGGAGAGGGAAAAGTCAATTATAGATGTGATCAGTCTTGTAACAATAGTAATTAGAGTGTGCTTGGACTTATAGGAGTCACTATTTAGGGTAGACAGGCACAGGACTCCTTATTATGATGTAGGTATAGTTATTTAAAAGCTGCTAGGCTAATGGGGTGAGTTAATTTCAAAGTTTTTTGCAGCTTGTTCCACAGTCGAGGGAGTACAAAGCTGATGGCTGCTCTGCCAATGCGAGATTTTGCTTTGCAAACATAAAGGTAGATATATGAGGTGCTTCTCAGTGCATACTTCCCCAGAGGGCACAAAGGTAAACAGACAGAGATATACTGGGGCAGTTTATTTGAGATAGCTTTGTATGTCCAAACTGCAACATTTTTTTGCCATCTGTAAGCAAGGGATGACCAACCCACTGCCGTGTACAATGCACAGTGATGGGTTGAGTATGGAAGACCCGTGATAAATCTTGCGGCTCTGTGATAAAGTGTATCGAGTTTGGCTAGGGTACGTGCAGGTCCCTGACTATATAGAAAGTCTGCGTAATCCAATAGGGAAAGAAAGGTAGTTTGAACCAGTTTCAGTTTAGCGTCTCTTGTGAGGGGATTATTAATCCTAAAGAACAGAGCAAGTCTTTGTCTAAGTTTCTTTGCTAGTTCTTCTAGGTGATCTGTGAAAGTAAGTCTATGGTCTAACCAGACCCCCAGGTACTTGAACTTTGGTACGTAGTCCAACCACTCACCTAGAATGATAGTGATCTGCAGGAATGTCCCAGCAATTGCAGGACTTATTGCATTTTGAAGGGGTGACAGGAACATTGCTTTGTTTTTTTTTTGCATTTAAGAGCAGTTTCTGGTTTATAAGCTGATGTTGCAGCAGATTAAATTCATTTTGAAGGGCTTTACAGGCCACTTCAGGTGTGGGGCTACTAGCATAGAGTACCGTATCATCCGCGAATAGGTGCATTTGTGCTTCTTTGATGAGGGCATCTACGTTGTTAATATAAATAGCGAAGAGCAAGGGACCAAGAATGGAACCTTGCGGTACACCCCTAAATAGGGGTTTTGGTGGCAAAACTTCCCCTTCTGCCTTTACTTGTTGAAGTTGTCCTGAGAGGTAGTTGGAGAACCATTTAAGGGATAGGGAATCCAAACCAATGTTCCGGAGGAACAGGGACTTTAGAGAAAAAAAATAAAATGGGTAGGAACTCGACTGTAAGCCAAATGATATATAGTTCTGTTTCCTTTTTAAAATAAAACTCTGTCTTTTTCTTTCTTTGTAAGAGAGCTATGGTCTCAGCTGACACAGAACAATAAAGCTTGTGATACCAAAATAATGCAAGCCCTGCCAACCAATCTGTCACAAACCCACTCAGCAGGTCAGGCCCTCTGCTCCCAAAGTGCCAGCCTCTGAGTGCAGTCTTGTGAACAGTGTAACAGACAAGGTAACCCTCTTGTCTCTTTTGGTGAGTTCGCATCAACCTCTGGTCTCAGTTCTGGAGGGATTCAAACTGTTAACCTCTTGCTAGCATACCCAATGCACAGACTCAGATACATCTGTCTTCAGGGGGCCAGATATCTTTGCCTACAGGCACCTAACCAGGTGTACAGACATGAACGCTTTAAAACTTTAATAAGGACCTCAGATTTAAAACGCTTCTCTTTCCAGTTCGATACCACCATTCAAGCTTATGTCTCTTGTCTGCTATAACCATGTACTCTTCTTACAAAATAAAAAGAAGTCAAAGACAGACCAAGTAAGTTCTAAAAAGAATTTTACTAAAATAGTTACAAATATGTGAAACACAAAATACAGGACTCTTATATCAAAAGACATACAAATCTTTTAAAAGAAACAAGGTTTAAACAATGCAAATTCCTACTTCAGTACTTAGTCTCTAAATACTTGCTTAAGTGTTCACCGATTGTGCTTGGTCAGAGTCTAGGAAAAAAATGTGTGTCTGTGAAGTAAAACAGGCTAAATTAAAAGCTGGCTTTTACCCCACCTCTTTGCAGGAGGTCACCTAGCTCTTCCCTTAGGATATATGAAAATATATCTTATACAAAAAAGAAACATTCTGCAACCTCAGCATAATTCATGTCCTTCAGATGACATTTTCTTTGATCTCATAATAAGCTTCCCCTTCCAGAACATGAAAGCAGATTTATGATTTCATACTTCTATGTAATAACCTGGGTTTTTTCTCTTCAACGTCATAAACCTTTTTTTTATGATTTTCCCTCTTAACAAAATTAACTCAAACCAGTCTGTAATTAACTCAGAGAAACAGGATCCTTGATTAAAGTCGTCCATGTAACACATTGTCTCTAAAAACTGTGTGTATGTGATACACATGCTGTCAGCATTTCTCTTAGCTTGCATCTATCAGCTGAAAACTGGGGGTGGGGGGTTGAGGTCACTCCTACAGCATTAGAGTTTTTCAACAGAGATAGTCATTAATACATTTTATATTAAAACAAATATTATACAGCACTCAGAACTGGCTGTCTACATCACAATGTAATCATATTACAGTTTCCGGAGTTTGAGACACTGACCCTGCCACCTCTGCCCACTCCTCCTATCCTCCATACCCATGATCCTTTGTTTCTCCCTATATCTATCCCAGCTACTCTTGAAGGTGTCAGCCTTTTTCAATGAGACCACATCTTCCAGCAACACTCTCCAGGTGTCCACCCCCTCTCTGTGAAGAAGTGCTTCCTGACCTCCCTCTTAAACCTCCACCTCTGCAACTTAAGACTGTACTTCCTCGTGCTATGGTTGCCACTAAGCTTAAAGAGATCCTCCTTATCCATGATATTTTTAACTTTCAAGCATCTAAAGATCCTACTCATGTCCCCTCATTCTCTCTCCTGTGCTCCAGGAAGTACACATTCAGTGCTCTCAACCTCTTCTCTTATGGCCTTACATGGTGAGTTTCTATCATCTTTTTACACCTTTTCTGGATGTTCTCCACAGGTGAGTGTTCTTTTTGAGGTCTAGACAGCAGTACTGAGTTCCGTACTGTTAGATATAACCTCACCAGTTTCCTGTACAATGCCAGTTTAACCTCATCTCCCCTACTACTGATTCCCTAGCTATGCATCCCAGCATCTTGTTTGCACTTGTTGCTTTTTTCTTTTACTGCATTAAATGTTACAGGGAACTACTAGTTATCACTCACAGTTCCCTCTCTTCCTTTGATGCAGATACTGGACTCCACCCAGGTAGTACTTTTTCCTGGGATGTGTTGCTCCAATATGCTCTAGGTATCTACTTCAGAATAGGTAAAGGACCTAAGAGTGATGATCACTTGTAACCTGAAGCACTCCAAGCAGTGTAAGAAAGCAGCAGCAAGGGCAAACAAGATATGGGATGCATAGCTAAGGGGATCAATAGTAGGAGAGAGGAGGTAATTCTGCCCTTGTACAGGTTATTGGTGAAGCTGCATCTAGAGTATGCAGTTTATTACTGGTGTCAACACCTCAAAAAGGACATTAACCTGCTGGAGAAGGACCAAAGAAAGGCTACAAAGATGATAGTGGGTCAGCAGGGTAAGGCATATGAGGAGAACTTGAAGACACTGAACATATATTCCCTGGAGGACAGGAGAGAGAGGGGACATGATTCCAACCATCAGCCTCTTGAAAGGGATAAATAAGGTGGATAAGGAGGATCTCTTTAAGCTGAGTGACAAGCCTAACATGAGGGGGCACAGTCTTAAGCTGCAGGGGGGAGGTTTAGGAGGGAGGTCAGGAAGCACTTCTTCATGTAGAGGGTGGTGTACACTTGGACTGCACTGCCAGGTGGCCTTGTTGAAGACAGTGGGCAGCTTCAAGAGAGGCTGGCATAGGGGGAAGGTAAGGACCAAGGGTAGGGAGGATGGGGGAGTGGGGAGGGGGACAGGGACAGAAGCTCAAGCTGTGAACCATGCAATATGAGCGGACTATATAGACCAAATCGCTTTCCTCTGCTGACTTCTTTGTATGTTTGTATGGTTAATGTTTTTGTTTTTTTACAACAGTTGTTTGTGTTCCTCTTGTACAAGCTGGTGATAGTTACATAGCAGTAGGTGTAATGTTATGTACATTCAGTGCTGTCCTGATATGACCAAAAACAGTATTTGTTCTTGCTAGAAACAATACAACAGGAAGGAATAATATAAGTGACCACTATTTTATGTGATGATAGAAGATCAACCATTCAGTAGTAAGATAACATATTTAGGGCATTCATTGCATATTGTTAACAGTGCTATCATGACTGTAGTGATATTACATAGAGAATAATGCATGGAGTAGTGTGTGTTACAAGAATTTAATGCACACCCAAGTGGTGGAATGCTTCATAAATGCTCTTGGGGTTTATTAATGCATCCCACACCGAGGGTGTGCAATAAATTCGAGTACCACACTGCCCCATGCTTTATTTTTTATAATTACTGAGATAAATTTTTTCCATCCAAATTTCTGTAACTGCTGCAGTTAAGTAGAGTGATGTAACTTTTTATTTAAACATACATACACACACACACACACACACACACACCCTGTGTCTCTGTCACCCTGACTGCCTTTCCTGACTGAGGATTTTGTTCTTTTTTTCTTTTTAACTTACAGTTAGTCATCACGGTTCAGTCATCCATGGAGCCATTCAGGCTTGCAGTAGTTGTGTCTCTAAACAGACCAAGAGCGGGATCAACCAGATACACGTTCTTTTTTGTGTAAAAGCAGGATAAACCAGATAGATAGTTAAAAATATTTAAAAAAAAAATGAGAGGGACGAGCCTAGCCCAGTGGATGAGTCTTGTGGTGGCTCCTCACTAACCAAGAGGCAGAGTCGCCATGTTTGAGGAACTGTTCCGATCACCCACAGAGAGACCGTACACCAATGAGGGAGCGTTAACTTTTGAGAGGCATAGCACTTGAATGCCGTAATAACCAGCCAGTTATTACAGTAAGTAAAAACTTGGTAAGCCTTAAGAAAAAATGTATCCCCAGTTATTATAGTCATAAATGAAGAACATATTCATTACAGCTGAAATGGGTGTTTATTTCCATAGATCAGCCTCCCTGGGATGAAGCAATCAAGCTGCCCTGAAAGATAAGTCTTAACTCTTACTAAACCCAGTACCTCAACCCAGAGAGACTCCCGGAGAATTCAAATCAGTTCCACAATAGCGAGTAATTCTGTACTATAGTACCTTTACTCTTAACAGCACAAAGAGATGACTTTTACAAATGAGTATTCAGAAACTGTTGCAGCTATACCAAGTGGCTGCGGCACTCACAAGAAATTCCACAAAATGCCTATAGCCTAGCTTTCCACTCTATACAGTTGTGTACTAATTTATTTCCTGCAATCAGTCCCACTACAGTTCAGTGATGCATTGCAACTGATGCTCGATTCTCAACAGGCAATAGTACTACAGTCTGTACTGACATACTACTGAGTACGAAAGTACACCGTCCTCCCCCTCACAACCACCTCCCCAGCAGTATTTCAGCCAATATGTTAGTACATGGGTTTGTCCTTCTTCTATCACTCTTCTCACGCACCCTATTTTCTGATTAACTATGTATGTAATTTGAATACACTGTTAATATGCTGCAAGCACGTTCAATGCTTGCACAAATAGATTGTCTCCCCTCCCGCTACAATGTTTCAGTGGCAACTGTTCTCCTCCAAGTACAGTTGGCATGTATTTTAAACATGGGTAAGAAGAATAACAAATATTACCCTGGAGAACATCACAGGGACAATGTTAAGTATGTCAACTCATGTTCTCACAATGTGGGCTCAATGTCTTCCAACCAAGCAGAGAATGATATACTGATTGACAGGCAACAGCTGAAGCTGGTCATAATGACTAAGATAGGGGAAGAAAGCCTTTCCATGGTACTGCAGTTCTGTAGCTATTGTCCCTCCACACAGTGATGTTGTACTTCAATATGTTCATTGTTAAACAGATTGCTAATGTAATAAAGGTGTGGGTTGTTTCCTTGTCAAGGTATAGTAAATGATTTTGCATGTACCTAGGCTCCATATTACAGTATGATGTCACCATTTTATGTCTATAGTATCTATATTTCGTCAGAGTTCACTATTTCTCATCATCTCCTATCCCTTGGCCTGATGTATGTGTCTATCATGTTATCTTGGTCTAGCATGTTATTTTGGATATCTGCGGTTAGCTGTGCCTACTGGGCTGCTCGCTCCCAGCTAGGCATCCTGAATGTTTGCATACTGCCTGTTGTTATTAATGGCATGATACACTGTTGGCTGTTATCCATGTTTTGTATTTATGGCAGTCCTCTGTGAATGTATTTTGTACACAGTTCCACTGCACTTACCTGATTGTTTGTCACTGCTGTTATGATTTTGTACTCTGCTGTATTGACATATTGTACTCTCCCGAGTCGTGCCTGAAAATAGGCAGGTTATGTTGCCTAGCACACTTACCCGGTTACCAAAAGCAAATAAATAAATAGGTATCAGTCGGAAAACGGGTGACTTTCTCAGGAGCCGAACTCTGTACAATACATTTTTTAAATTATTCTATATGCGATGTACATTGTTATAGTGCTTCTTGTACTGCTGTAGTGCACCACCTAACAAGCACTACACCCAGCCTGCATGTTAACTTTCATAGCATATATCTCTCTCCATGGCCCTGCATGCTAGCAGTCTGATTCAATGCTACAAGTCGCCCTGCGCATGGCATAGTCATAAAGAATATTACATGTTTTATCAAACATTCCTTCTGCAAGTCTCTCCCATGTAAAACATAAACATATACAGTATATTGGAGTGGTACTATTCTTTTTCTGAGTCCTATGCTTTGCAACTGTCACCAGCTGTACCACTCTCTTCTACACTTTAATGTTTGGTGCAGAAAATAATATAAGTTCTTCCTTTCCAGCCCTTGAACATCCAAGGCCACCTAATAAATACAATCAGTCCACAGACTAATGTGTCAAAGGCCAACGTCCAGTAATACGTTTAACACCACACACCATTGCATGCAATACTTACTAATGAATGTTCTTTCCTTTTGTATCTTAGAAACTTATCTCAAAGAAAGACACTTATGCCTGTGCCGCAGGCCTAATAATACTACATTTCTCCATGGCACAAAAGATGAACACAATGCACTAAAAAATTCTTTACTATACACTGCATACTGATTTCAGATATAAATATACCATCGAAACGGAGTAACGTATTCATTTTCAGGCTTGTGACAAAAAATGCCAACCTTAATAATACTCATTCTCTCCATACAGTAACATGTACAAGACCAACAACCAATAAAAAATCTTTGTATTACACGCAGTACAACATACATTGCATACTAGATAATTTTCTTTTCTTCCACATCCAAGAAACAACAGCTGAAATCGGGGCCTCAGGGACGACCTCCATCATTTCATGGGGGCTGTGACCGACGGCCTCATGAGTGTCACCCAGTCTGTCTTGATGGTGTTAGAGCAGCAAAAAGAAATTGCTGATGCCATCCACCATTATGGCAGACTGGAATTTCAAACCTATGAGGCCTTCCATGATCTCAAGAGCAGCATAGGCAGCCTTGCTCAGAGTATCTGAGAGCAATCTGACAGCAGCGGGACTGGTGTTGCTACTCAAGTGGGCACACACATGCTAATCTGTGAGACGATGGAGAGACAACTACAGGTGATTAAGTCCACTAACGAGACTCACAAGAACCTTCTGTAGATGATGGTCCAGGGCTTTTCCAAGGGTCGTCAACATCTAGAGCCTGAAGAATCTCCCTCACAGCCCCCCCACCACAAGTGTCACCAGAAGGAGAGGGACTGTGAGGCACCTGTTCATGATCCCAAATGTGGATGTTGTCAGAAGTATGTGCTTCCACTTCCAACTGCCATCCAGGAAACGACTATTCCCCCCCCCCCCGCATCATAATCTCAAAGGGTGGGCATCCCCTCTATCCATTTGTCTAATATTTTTATAACAAAATGTACAGTTCTATATTATTTTACATATATCTGTTTTTGGTACATAGATCCTTATATATTTTCAACCAGTAACATGTCTTTTATTTCAGTTTGTTCATTTTTATTTTAATAATGTAATAAAAAAAGTTTTTAACATGAAAAAAGTATGTGTCTTCATTCTTCAATGTTATGCATGTTAACTGAAGAAAGTTTTCTTAGTTTTCTGCAGTATGGACTCATTGTCAGTGATACCTAGTGTACCACACACTCCTACTAATGGTTACATCACTGCGCACCACAGCAACCACCACAGGAGCAACACATGTTGCAGTGAGGCATGACACACCATAGGCAAGTGTCAGTGAGTGCTGAGCCTCTGCACAACACACATTGTGCCATACCAACAAACACACCTGAGTTGCAAGCTCAAGGCTACAAAGGTCTCCCAGTGACAGATCCTTTGAGCATCAAATATCTGGCTCACATTCCCTGGTACAGACACAGTTCAGTGACTCATCAACATTATGCCTCACAACACAACCTGAGAGGTATTTAGACAGGAGAGTTCGGAACATCAGAGACATAGGTCTCACTACCCACCAGATGTTTACATCCTGCCTCACAGTACCTTTCAAACATCAAAATCTGAGACAAGCATCAGCAGTCAAACTACCATGGGTATTGGTTGGGGGGATAGGAAACTTGTACATAATTCTGGTAGTGAAGGTGGGTGGGACAGTAAATGAGTAGAGGTGGTGGACTAGAAACATAGAAACATAGACTATGATGGCAGATAAAGACCGCTTGGCCCACCTAGTCTGCCCACTTCTCTACCTAACAGATAAGTTGCTGATCCTAGTTAATCAACAGCCTACTTCCTCCTACCCCCCCCCCGGAATTGCCTTATGTCTGTCCCATGCATTCTTAAATTCTCCCACTGTTTCTGACTACACAACCTCCACAGGAAGGCTGTTCCATGCATCTACAACCCTCTCCATGAAGAAATACTTCCTCATGTTACCTCTGAGCCATCCCCCCTCTATCTTCAAACATGTATTAGAACCTGATTTAACTCCAGAGACTAGATGAAATTGTTGGTGAATCAATTTTTCAACGGACACCTGGAACCATGAAGGACAGTCTTGAACAATGCAGCAGCACTATGCATCCCAAAAACAACAGCATTCAGGACAACAGAAATGTGCCAAGTAAGGTCAGATGGGTACAGTATATGAAAATGTTGTGACATTAGAGTAGACAAGACCAAGGCACACCCCACGTCTGCTGCTCCCTGCACAATAGGGGTGGTGGTGCTAGACTTAAAAACATTAACACCAAATGTTCTTACTTGGGTCAAATTAACCCTCAAAACTGCATAACTGAACTGTTTTTTCCCATTAACTTGCTTACTTTTTGAGACAGTATAATGGCAGAGTTATTTGCCTGTGGGAGCACAAGGCCCTCAGGCCCTGCATTTACATCCCTCCACAGATGTGAATATGTTTCATAACTTGCAAATTTTTACATATTTCACCTCAAATCCTCAACATACCCTTCTTATGACCCCACCACATGAACAGGAGTGTTGACAATTTTCATATACTAACAAAAAGGTGATCTCACCAAACAACCATAAATCCTTTTTCATGAGACAGAATCATCTTTTGTGAATACAAAAAAGGATTCACTGCAAAGGATCCTTCCATGTGAAAAAAAAGATTAAAAAAACTAAGTCTGAAATTGTTTCTCGTGGGCTGGGAACCTTTTTCACGAGAACAAAAAAAGGATTCACGGTAAACAATCTTTTCTTGCAAAAAAGGATAAAAAAAATCTAAGTTCAAAATTCTTTCTCATGAGGCAGGATCCTTTTTTGTGAGAATGAAAAATGATTCATGGTACAGTATCCTATCTCACGAAAAAAGATTAAAAAAAAACTAAGTCAGAAATCCTTTCTAGCATGAGGAGATCTATTTTTGTGAGAATGAACAATGATTCACAGTAAAGGACCCTATCTCATGAGAAAGAATTGTAAAAAATGAAGTCCGAGATCCATTTTCATGAGATGTGATCCTTTTTCATGAGAATGACAAAGGACTCACCAAAAAGGTCAAAGTGAGTGGCGAAAAAGGATTTAAAAAATGAGAAAAAAATGTTACGGGAACATATCATAGTGTCATACTGTCATACTAAAATCCAGCAGAATAGGCCCGATGGTCTATTGTGTCTGCTCGGAAGCTAGCCCCCTACTGGGAGCTCACTCCTCCACTCCCCCAGTCCCAGAGGTGACCCTCCCTGGCCTCAGCTTCTCCCTGTACCTGTCCCAACCCTTCTTGAATCCTTCCACTGTGGTCTCTTCCACCAGACTCCTGGGCAGTGCATTCCATGGTTCCACCACCCTCTCTGTGATGAAGTGTCTCCTGCACTCCCCCTGTGCTTCCCCCTTCTAGCTTCCACTCGTGCCCCCTGGTAGTTTCCCCTTTCTTAAGCCTGAACACTTCCCTGGCTCTGCCATTATTTATCCCCTTTACATACTTGAAAGTCTCTATCATGTCCCCTCTGTCCCTCCTCTCCTCCAATGCATACAGATTGAGTTCATCCAGTCTCTCCTCATAGGTTCTACCCTCCATGCCCTGAATCATCCTGGTCATCCTCCTCTGGGCCCTCTCCAGCAGTGCTATGTCCTCTTAAGATGGGGTCTCCAGAACTGCACACAGTACTCAAGATGCGGCCTAACCAGGGCATTATACAGAGGGAGCATCACCTCCCTCCTCCTGGAGGTAATCCCCCTGGTTATGCAGCCCAGTATCCTGTTTGCTTTTGCTGTAGCTCTTTGACAATTCTCTGTGTTATTCATTTTGCTGTCCACCACCATCCCTAAGTCCCTCTCGTCTGATGTGACTTGCAGTGTGGTCCCCCCTAGATTGTATGCATGTCTCAGGTTTCCAACCCCCATGCAGCACCCTACATTTCCCTGTATTGAACTTCTACTCCCCTCTTCCTTGCCCACCCCCTCAGGGTATCCAGATCCCCCTGCAGGGCCTCTCTCCCCTCCTGCCCATCTGCTAGTGCTCCCAGTTTTGAGTCGTCCACAAAGAGACTCAACCTACTCCTAACACCCCACCCTATGTCTGAGACATAGAACTTGAACAGGAGTGGCCCCAGGACCGAACCCAGGGGATCCCATTGATGACCCTCCTGGGGGAGGAGACTATCCCTCCAACCACTACTCACTGTATTCGCCCTGTAAGCCAGTTTTCCACCCACCTGAGCAACTGCCCCACCCCATCCCCCTCACATTTGTTAGTAGGGCATTGTGGGGTACCGAATCGAATGCCTTAGTGAAATCCAGATAGATGACATCCACTGGCCTATGTCAGTCCAGGGCACCCGTCATCCAGTCATAAAACTCCACCAGGTTAGTCTGGCACAACCTTCCTGGAACAAAACCATACTGCCTGTCATGCAGGTGCCCGATCTTTCCAGCTGCCCCCCCCAGCCTCTCCTTGTTAATGCCCTCCATAACCTTGCCTACCACAGACGTTAGGCTAACGGGCCTATAATTCCCCATCTCCTCTCTTGACCCTCCCTTGTGGATAGGCACCACATGAGCCACCTTCCAATCTTGAGGCACCCACCCTGTTATCAGGGAGATATTGAAAAGTGAGGCCAGTGGAGCTGCCAGCACATCTGCCAGTTCCTTCAGTACCCTTGGATGCAGCCCATCTGACCCTGGTGCCTTCTCAGTCTTTAGCAACCGGAGGGCCTCTCTCACCCTATCTGCTGTTATTTCGCCCTTCCATCCCTCTCCTCATGCATCCTCTCCCCCTGAAATATTTATAAAATTCACAAAATGAAGTGTCAAGCAAAATATATGTGTTGATGTCTCTGTTAACAACACATTGGGGAGCTTTAACCTTTTTAAGTTTAAAAAAAAGATGGCGAATCATGAAAAAGGATTTTACTCTCATGAAAAATTATTTGGTCCACACAAAAAATAATCCTGTTTTGTGAGACCGGATTCTTGTTTCATTCCAGGAAGTTATCCAAAAGACCGTACTAAGCATGCTTAGAACCAAAAACTGTAAAATTAAATAACTTTGGAACAAATTAATATTTTTTCACCAAACCAATGAAAGGCACTTCTCCGGGACATGTCAGCTTTGGAACAAATTAATATTTTTTCACCAAACCAGTGAAAGGCACTTCTGTGGGCCATGTCAACTTTGGAATGAATTAATAATTTTTCACCAAACCAGTGTAATGCACTTCCATGGGGTAATTCCTTTCTACCCTGAAAATGTAAGACCAAATTCCAAATTGTCTGGGTGCAGCATGATGACAAACCAATAGCAAAAAACAGTTATTTTTAACGTTTTGCACTATGCGCAGCTTGGAATCTACAAATCCAACTGAGATTAAACTTGGCACATCAAGAGATCTACCCCACAAGACTGCACATACAAATGGTGGTGCAAATCTGTTAAATGGTTGCAAAGTATTAAAGTGCAAATGTTGAGGTTTAACATAGAAACCTCAGCACAACCCTAAATATGGAGGTCTCGAAAATGGGCTTGAAAAATCCTGGGCTCTGACTGTATGATAGCCCTGGCAAGGTGGGCATCTATCAGACAATAGGGCCTGGGTTAGTAAAAGTGCCAGGCACAATTGACCTGAGTACCGAGATCATTTAGCCAGCAGAATTTTAAAACTCGATCTGCCGCCATTTTTCTCTCTCACTTAGCGGGAGAGTTGGTGGCTGGCAAACCCCCAACCCCCAGTCTGTCTTATTTTTAATTACTTACACAGTATCCAAAATAAATAGATAAATAAATAAATTAAACAAAAAACATACAAAAGTAAGAAAAAGGAAGCCGGCAGGTCAGCTTCACATAAAGGACAGTGGGCAGTGAGCTTTTTTTTTTATCACTGCTGCTGTTTTATTCTCCTGCCAGTCAGCCCCTATCCAACTGAACCCCCTAGCCCTGTCCCCCAGAATTATCTACTCTTACCTTGCCTGGCCCAGGAGCAGTGCCTGCAGGAAGTCGGTCTTCATCCTGCTGACCAGCATTTTTTCCCTCCACCAATTTTCTCCCGGAGGCCCCAGAAGTCAGCGTGCATGTGCTTGGAAGTGTGCATGCACCAAATGGCCCCAGTTACAGCCTCCTTCCCCCAACCCCTGGCCTATTGCCTAGGCACCCTCAGGCCCAAGTTTCCCCTAGTCTCCAATGGGGGTTGCCATCAGCCGAGGGAAACCGCACTACCTCCCCGGATAGGAGAGCTTGCCTGTCGGCAGCTCTATCCAGCTCCACCCTCCCACTTCCATGCTGACCTCCGACATCCTGGGCTTGTTCCTGAACCCAGGTCACCAGCGTGGGTCGAGGTAAGGTGCTATCACCTTAGACCTTTATGCCACTGGGCCGGCACAGCACTGAGCTTTTTAAATGAGCAACACGAGCCTCTCCATACCAGCCAAATACAGTAGTGCTGCTTGCTCGTGCTTCTTGCCATACACTTGACAACTTCCGACAAACAAAATCATAAAATCAATCAGACAACCCTGTGTCACAAATGACTCTGAGAGTGCCTTGCTACACCTGGCAGCCCCTGCAGAAAACATTTACTCAAGCACTGTATGCAACTTACAGTGACTGCTGATGGGGCACTCCAGAGGTAGAAACCAGCATATTGTCTGTCTAACACACACACTAGAGCTACTGGAGGTATCACTCTCTCTGTTTGTCTCATACAAATCATTTTTCTATTTTGCAGCCAAGCTACCGCCTCAGCAAATAAGTGGTTTCTGTGTGTGTGTGGGGGGTGGGGTAACCATGACAACCAGCTCAAAAAAAAACAGCATTCAAATCCATGCATAGGAACTATCATATTAAAAAACTCATATTAAACTGATTTTTTACTTAACAATTTTTTATTAAACTTATGTTTTTTACAGTGCATATTTTCTAAGCACAATAAGGTGGGTGGTATTGTGCTATACTGAGGTTGTAAACCGATTGCAATATAAATAAAATAAATACTGAACCTTCCTGGAGCTTCAAGGCCCTTTGCCGGTGTTGTTAGGCCTCATTATGCTCCTGGGTGGTCCAGTATAGTGCAATACCACCCACCCTGTTGAGTATTATTGCTTATTTCTTTACCTGTATATCCAGATGTCTTTATTCAAAAATATATTCACCAAGAATTGACTCAAGTCTTTGGAGTTACTTTAGGTTCTACTACATGTTTCTAGTCATATATATAATTTTTTTTTCATTGCAAATAACTTTGTTAATGCATTAATTACGGTAACAGCTACAAAAGTAGGGAAATGAGGTGTTAGGGTTGAGACCCTAAACCCCTCCACCCAATCCTACCACCCTACCCCCACCATACACAGACCAACAGACATCAGGGTGTGCCTTGGGGTCATCAGCCCTAACTCTCACCACATTCCATTTGTAAGGAAGCTAAGATGGTACAATATAAGGGAATGGGGTGAGACTTAGGTTTGACAACCCCAAGGCACACCCCAATGCCTGTTGATCTGTGGAGGTTGGGGTGGTAGGGTTGGGTGGAGGGTTAGGGTCTCAACCTTAATGCCTCATTTCCCTACTTTTGTAGCTTCAACCCTAACTGATGCATTAATGACATTTTGTGCAATGAATTTCCTTACTTTTTGAGATAGTGTGATCTTACCCTTATATGTTTGTGGGAGCCCAGGTCCCCCCAGGCTCTGTGCTCCCATCAGTTTATAGTGTGTTGTGGTTGCACAGGGCCCTGTGCTCCTATGTAACCATTCAGACGTGACAGCCATTATGCAATGCAGAAATGCTGCAGAATATCACAGAATGCTACAGTTTAGTGCAGGGGCCATTATAATTCAATGGCAAATAAGCCCTTTTGTCATGCAAGATTTTGTGACGTCATTACTGCAAGTTACTGCACATCATTATGGCTGACTCCACTGTAAGTGTATACACATTGTAATCAACCCTTCAGTCCCTGTTGGAGTGCAGGGCCCTCTGAGTTCTGCACTCCAATCATGCTTCTATCACTGCATAATGGTATCCATTTGTGGGAGTGCGGGGCCCTATGGGCCCTGCCCTCCCATCTATCCATAAGTATTTAGACATTATCATGAACTGCCATCTCTCTGTGGGAGTGCAGGGCCCTGCACTCCCACTACTTCATAATGGAGGGGTCTGCACACTCAGTACTACTTAATGGTATTCATCTACCTATAATTGTGGAGCTGCAGCACACACCTAGAGACATTCCTTGTAACCCTTGTGCTGCAAATATTGTAATATCTCAGTAACCATAGCAACATGGGAAAAATTCCACTGTATTTGTAATCATGGCCTGGCAACCTGCATGTGTGCTTAGTACACCTATGTACTAAGCTGTGTTTAGTGAAAAATCCTTAGCTCAAACCATTTTCAAGATATACAGCAGATGCCAAAAGGTACTGCATCTGCCACAATGTTATCCTATGAGAAATTTCCAAATGTTGAAATGTTATAACTATGAAAGCAATATAAATGTTATCACCAAACCAGCAAAAATCACATCTGTGGGGCAATCCCTTTCTACCCTGAAAATTTCAGCCCTTAATTCCAAACTGTTTTTTGCAGTGAAGTGGAAAAGAAACAGTAAAGTTTAGAAATCCCTTTTTGTGAGCTGTCAAAATCCCTTTTCGTGAGCAAATCCCTTTTCATGAGGTAGGGCCATCTGATTTTCATCTCATGAAAAGGGATTTTGACAGTTCACTAAAAGAGATTTGCTCGTAAAAAGAGATTTTGACAGCTTGCATAAAGGGATTATAAAAATTAATCCCTTTTCATAAGCTGTCAAAATCCCTTTTCATGAGCTGAACCCTTTTTGTGAGCTGTCAAAATCCCTTTCATCAGCAAATCCCTTTTCACGAGGTAGGGCCATCTGATTTTCATCTCACAAAAAGGGATTTTGACAGTTCACTAAAAGAGATTTGCTCACAAAAAGGGATTTTGACAGCTTGCATAAAGGGATTATAAAAATTAATCCCTTTTCACAAACTGTCAAAATCCCTTTTCACGAGCTGAACCCTTTTTGTGAGCTGTCAAAATCCCTTTTCATCAGCAAATCCCTTTTCACGAGGTAGGGCCATCTGATTTTCATCTCACGAAAAGGGATTTTGACAGATCACAAAAAGAGATTGGCTCGCAAAAAGGGAGTTTGACAGTGCACATAAAGGGATTATAAAAATGAATCCCTTTTTGTGAGCTATCAAAATCCCTTTTCACGAGTGAATCCCTTTTCATGAGGTAGGGCCATCTGATTGTCATCTCACGAAAAGGGATTTTGACAGCTCGTAACAGGTGATTTTTACAGTTTGCGAAAAGGGATTATAAAAAGTAATCCCTAATCGCAAGTTGTCAAAATCCCCTTTCTTGAGCTGTCAGAATCTCTTTTTCGTGAACAAAATCCTCTTTGCGAGGTAGGGCCATCTGGTCATCATCTCACGAAAAGGGATTTTGACAGCTCATGAAAAGGGATCAGCTTGCAAAAACGAATTCTGACAGCTCCTGAAAAGGGATCAGCTTTCAAAAAGGGATTTTGACAGCTCACTAAAAGGGATCGGAAGCAAGTCACAAAAAGGGATTTTTTAATTTAAAAATAACCATTTTTGACTAAACTAAAGTAAACCGAAGGCACAGAAGTGTGCATGATGTCCCCATAAACAAAACCCATACTTGAATGTCTACAGAAGACATCTCTCGGACAAGTTCTAACATTTTGTTTCAGCAGAAAAATGCAAGCAAGATGGTGGCGCATGAAAAGGGATTTTGACAGCTCATGAAGAGGAATTTTACAAGTCCCTCTTCAAGAGCTGTCAAAATCCCTTTTCATGAGCCTAAATCCCTCTTTGCAACTGTGCAACTATTCAAAAGTCTGAATTGAGCATGCTCAGAACCTATCATTTCAAAATTGAATGACTTTAAAACAGATTAATATTTGTTCACCAAACAGACGCTGGCTTGTTCTTATGGGAACGTTCTTTCTACCCCGAACCTATCACACCACAATTCCAAATGGTGTGGCCACAGTGTGATGAGGAAAAAACAGCAAAAATTGGCAAAAAAAGTGTCTTTTACACTTTGTTCACTATGCACTGCACGGAAACTGCACATCTGATCAAAACAAAACTTGGCACGCCAAGAGATCTACCCCACGGGACTGCACATACCAAATTGGATGTAAATTCATTGAACAATTGCAAAGTTATTAAAGTGCAAAATTTGAGGTTTAACATTAAACTGTCTACTCAACCTGAACTATAGTGGCACTATCATGCCACTATAATAGTATATATTTTATTTATTTATTTATTTATTTAATATTTTGGAGAGACCTTTGAGCATGAGCTAGTTTCCAAAGGTTCCATGTCAGGGTGGAGAAAATATGACAATACACATATACAGTTGTAACAGATGCCTGCTCATTGGTATTCCAGAGCAATTACAATGAGAGTTAAACAAATTGGAGAACAGAGTAATTACAACAGAGTAGAAAATGAATGTTTGCACCAGTTTGCCCCCTTCCTAGTGATCTCCAAATCCACTGTTAGACTACGTTGAGAAGACTGTACAGGGGTTCAGGCTTACACAATATGGCAGTGGGCTGGGTGTCAGTAAAACAAGAGGGCAGGGTTTGAAATTACCCACAGAGGGAGAGAGGTGGGGGGTGGGGGCACTGTGGGGAGCAGCTGCAGTGGGGCCTTGTTGAGTAGGGGGTACTAGGGGGGATTTCGGGAGAGGCATTATTTACATGTGGTTAGAGCTGGTAGAATAGCTTACTTACACTCTAGGCTGGGCTGGAAAAGGAGGCAGGGTTCACTAGGTAGCCCCAATTGGGTGGTACCTAGGTTGAGAGCCAAAACTTTCAAGTAGTGCCTGAGCAGCAGGTACACTTTGCACATAACATGAGATGCTGTTTAAAGCTTGCTTTGAATTGAGAAATGCTGTTTGTTTGTAGTTTCTTAGGGAGTTCATTTATCCTGAAGGGGACCCAGTAAGCAAAAGTGTGCTGCCCTAGTGAGGTTCGGTGGAATGGGATAGACAGTGCTCCAATCTTATTCCCTCTGGTGATGTGAGGTGTGGGAGAAACCTCAAGCAGGTTACCTACACAGAGTGGTTTTTTTTCAAGGAGTGCCTTCTTTGCCAGGAGGCAAGTTTGGTATTTGACCACACCCCTATTATAGGGGTGTGGTCACTCCCCTATGGTTGGGTTGAATGGTCACTTCTATGCTAAACTCCATCTTTTGCACTTTAATAACTTTGCAACCGTTCAACTGATATGCATGAATTTTTGCATGTACCATCAGAGACCAAAACTCTCTTGATGTGCAAAGCTTTTTTCTGGTTAGATGCATGGGTGCAGAGATACAGAGTGTGAACAAATGTGACCATTACTTTTTTGTTTATCTTTGTCATGTTGCAGAGCAAAAATGGCTTGGGATTGTGGTCTGAAATTTTTAGTGTATACTTCAAAAACTGCAAACTGTGGCACACACTCACACAGAAAGATAAAAAAATCAGTGTGTTTGAGCAAAACATTGAGACTTTCTGGGTTGGTGTGGCAAAGGTGTTGGTGCTGCTGATTTGAACAAATAAAGGATTCTAGCATCTTGGAACCACTATGATGTTTTATTTCCTGGTGTGAGTATGTGCCACAGTTTGCAGTTTTTGAAGTGTATCATTTTGTACCATGAGCACCACGCTCTGGGAGCAGCTCTGTCCTGTTTGTTTCCAATCTTTAATGTATATTAGTCTTGGGTCACAGATGTGCCCTTCGAAGGAATTTTGAAAAAATGTTAATCTGTACCAAAGTTACTTTAAAGTTTCCCATTATTTCCTATGAGAATTTTTCTTTCCAGTTAGATATGAGCCTCGACAAAGGATTCTTTGTCACAAATGGGCAATCCTTTGTCCCAAATGGGGAATCTTTTTTTGTGCTGCTGCCATCTTGTTTT
This sequence comes from Neoceratodus forsteri, assembly GCA_016271365.2. NCBI lineage: Eukaryota > Metazoa > Chordata > Ceratodontiformes > Ceratodontidae > Neoceratodus > Neoceratodus forsteri. Next base: position 338,586,235 of record CM057454.1, on the reverse strand, counting down.
TGTCTTAGCGAGGCAAACAAATTTATAAAACTGAAAGAAAATGTTTTCTAATGTAACCAACACGTGTTCTGCTAATCAGGACCCATTCAGTTAGATTCTGCTGCTAGTTTTTTTGCTAAATCACCTGGAAATGTGTTTTTTGAACATGCCAAAATCCTTTTTCACAAATTGCAAAAAATAAATATGAAATAGGATTCTGTTTCACAATCTGTGAAAAAGGATTTTTCTTTTTCTGTAAATTGCAAAAAAGGAAATGTGAAACCAGATCCTGTTTCACAATACATGAATAAAGAATTCTATCATAACTGTTTCTTTGTCACTGCACACTGAGGAACTGGTTTGCAATTTTGGTCTTAAATTTTCAGGGTTCAAAGTGCTTGCCCCACAGATGTGCCTTTTGCTCATTTGGTGAAAATAGATTACTTTGCTCTGGAGTTCTGTGGATTTCAACTTTGCTTAGTTTTCCTTAGGATAACATTGTAATGTGAGGTGTACACAGTTGTTTCTTTGTCACTGTGCTGTGAAGAAATGGTTTGCAATTTTGGTCTGAAATGTTCAGGGTACAAAGAGCTTGCCGTACAGATGTGCCTTTTGCTGGTTTGGTGAAAGGATATTAATTTGGTGTGGATCTATACAGGTTTCCAATTTTGTTGTGTTTCTTATAAGATAACATTATACTGTGAGGTGTTCCTTTGGCACTGCACACCATGGGATGGGAGCACAGGGCCCACAGGCAGATAAGGATACAATTACACTATCTCAAAAATTATGCATGGATGGGAGTGGGCCCTGCACTCCCACATGCACATACTTATTTATTTATTATTATTTGGAAAGCACCATTGAGGTAGAGGCTCATTTACAGAGGTTCCACATCAAGATAACATAAAGCGGTAAATAACAGATTACAAAATAGGTGATTGACACAAGGCAGCACACAGTAAAGTAATACAGGGGTAAAACAAAGGTAACAAAATGTTATTTAAAATAAGGAGGAGGAAATCATAGCCAGAACTTTTTTTTTGCTCCCTCCTCACCCCTGGTAGACCCCTCTTTCGGGTCCCTCACGGTCCCACAGCTGCTCATTCTTCCTTACTCTGGCCACTCACTTCACATCATGGCTCCCCGGGTAACCTGGCATATCCCTTTGCTGGACGGGTCCCCCTCCTCTGAGAGGGAAGGCACCAGTAGGGTCATCCAGCATACTCTTTCTTTGGCCCAGGTGCCACTGAGGTAGGGCTGGCTTTAGCGAGGCCTGGCAGCATTAGGGACATGAGAGATCATCATCTTGCTGACCAGGCAGATTCCTGGTTTTCTCCCCAGGAGTGGTGTGCCATTGACGTGAAGGCATACATCAATGTTCACCACTCCCTAGTCATTCTAGCTCAGGTGTCCATGTTATGCTCCCAGCCTCCACCAGGGGCCAGCAGGCACCTAGCTGCACCGCCACCCTCTCCCCAGAGAAGGTGAGCCATCCTGGGATGTTCCTTTCCTTCTTCCCTGGCCAGCCCTCCAGTAAACTGAGTCCATTCCAGAACCCAGATCACCGGCGTCACAGGCGTAAATCCAACCTCCGCACCGATAGGCCTGCTAGCCAGAACATAGTTTAACAACAGTTCTTCTGTTTAAATGCAATACTAGTATTAAGCATAGTACTCTTTGATTCGATAAAGAGACAGTGCATAGGGGCAGTAGTGGAAGTAGAGGGAACAGCAGGGGAAAAGACAAGGAGAGGAGCAAAATGGTAAGAGATACTTGGGTTGGAAGCAACAGCAGCATCTGGAGAGGAGATGGGGTGCAGGTTAACTTAGATTATTAGCAATGGCAAAACTAGAGAGTGGAACGTCAGTGTGAAGAGATTATGTCCCTCAGTCGCAGACACTGGAGGATGCAAGTAGAGCTCAGAGTCTTGCTTTGGAAGAGCCAAGCTTGGTTTCCTTCAGAAGGTCTTCACCAAGGGAGCTTAACGAGAGTGGTGCATGGTATTCATAGGACCTCTGCTCCTGGGTGGTGTGGCAGAAAGGGATTTTTAGTGTACGGCTGGTTACACCTCTTGTGTTTCTGGTGGAACTGGTTGGAAGGAGGAGATTTTGAATTCCTGGGAGGGTAATACCTAGGGTGGATTTCTTGGCAAGAAGGCAGACCTGGTATTGTAATTTACTCTCCAGATTGAGCCATTCAGATTGCGTGTATAGGGAGCAGGTGTGCGTCATAGGGTCAGCACCCAGCACAAGTCTACAGGCCTTATTTAGCGCAACTTTAATTCAATGGCGGGATGTGTTATTTACAGCACCATACACAACCAGTCCATAGCATGTGACAGAATCAGCTTAAACATTGCATGTGTTGTTGAGGAGGCAAGATACAAATCTGTGGAATGTTTTGTGATAGCAGCTTGTGCAGTTTCTGAGATCTGCATACGTCATTTTTCTGTAGATGTCTGATTTTTTTCCCTATATTTAACATCAGATTTTTTTGCTGTCATCTACAACCTGCACAGAATGGAAGATTTTCCCTAAACATTTAGAGTACAGGCATGATGTACCAAGGTAGTGCCTTTGAAAGGTTTTGTGAAAAAATATTAAATGGTTCTAGAGTTATGCGGCTTTAAAGTTTTGTGTTTTTCTATTCTAAGCATGCTGAGTGGTGTTCTTGGGGTAACGTTTGGTTATGACACCAAAGCTTATGTGTCACAAGACCTTTTCTGGTTTCTTAACACTTGCTTCTCACAGCAAGAAACATGTTTTGTGCCATGACAGTCATCATCTTGTTTCTTTTTCTCTTGAAATAAAAAACATGCCCAATGCATAAAAGGGTGTATTTTTAAAAACATATGAACCTAGATAAATGAGACCTGTTTAGATAGATCCTGGTGTTTGTGTTTTTAAAAAAATACCAGAAATACACTTCCAGTGCACCCCATAATCCAGGGTTCCCATCTTAGCAAGAATAGCTTTTGCACCCATTCTCTTAATGAGAACAGTGGGGCTTTGTTGAGCTCTGCAGCTGGAGTCCTGCTGCAGTCTACAGTGAGAGGAGTGAGCTGCCGGTCCCATGCTGTTTCCATCTGTCTGTCTATCTATCTCTCTCTATATATTTGCCCGTTTCTTTTATTAAGCAAACAGCCGAAGGTGAAGTGCTGCTGGTGGGAGACTTCAATTTGCCTGATGTGGATTGGAGCATCCAGGCTGTAGCCACAGCCAGGAGCAGAGGCATCCTGGATGTCCTGCAAGGGGTGTGCCTCAAGCAGCTTGTGGCAGAACCCTCCCGAGAAGGAACAATTTTGAACCTAGTACTCATCATTGGGGACAGATTAACTGATGTAATGTTGGGTAGCTACCTGGAGTCCAATGATCATCGTACTGTGTGGTTCAATGTGAGAACAGTGGAGGAGTCAAACCACACGAAAGCAAGGGTCCTGGATTTCAGACCGGTTGACTTTGCAAAAATTGGGGAATGTCTCAAGGAAGCTCTGGCAAGGCAAGGAGACGGGTGGGATGAAGAGAAACAATGGGCTAACCTTAAGGGAGCCATAACAGAGGAAACACATCTTTTTGTTAGGCAAGTAAGCAAAACAAAGAGAATAGGAAAAAAAAAACACTATGGTTCTCAAAGGATGTGGCCAGAAGGGTAAGAGAAAAAATGCTAGCTTTCAGGAGGTACAAGAAAACACAGAAGAGAGAAGACAGGGAGCTGTATATGGAAAAGCAAAGGGAGGTAGGGAAAGCAGCCAGGAGCGCAAATGTGCAAACAGAGGAAAAAATAAAACAGACAATTAAAAAAGGAGACAAGATCTTTTTCAGGTATATTAGTGATACAAAGAAGACCATGGGTGAGATTGTGAGGTTAAAAAAGAAGGAAGGGGGTGTGCGGAGGAGGACCTAGAAAAAGCAACAATCCTGAACAAATATTTTTGTTCTGTATTCACAAAAGAAGAGGAAGGACCACTATTAGGGGATAGGAGTAGAGATTAAACTGAGGCAGAATGTTCTGGAACACCATTCCACCTCCTCAGCCTGCCAGCCCCCTCACTGACCCACCCACCCCACTTAATGCAGCAGCTGAACAGCAATAGTAATACAGCCCTGGGTTGAATCCTTCAAGGCAGCAGTCCATTCCAACTTCAACAAGTAAGCATTAATCACTGACAGAGGAGGTCTCTGCCAGTGGATTAATGTCCACTGGGGGGGGTTGGTTCCCAAGGGCGAAGCCTGAGGGGTCCAACCACCCAGCGGGCATAAATCACCGGCAGAGCCCGACACTGGAGCTGATTAATGCACTTGTAACATAGGCTCATTGCAGCGGCGATGAGCCTATTTTACTGGAGTGTGCACCTTGCTGCTGGCAGCCCCACAGACACAGGGACACAGAGACAGTTTGCTGAACGGTAATGGTTTAGTAACTTACAGTGACAGCAGTTACCAAAATCGGTCACAGGGCTCAGTCCAGCATCCATTGATGATCGCAGTGTGGGGAGGTCCCGGGGAAGTTGGGGCGATCACAAAGGTGCAGGGCGGCGGATGGCTGTGTAGCGGAAAGATTCACGGCACTTCCAGCTGTCGGGTGCGTGCCATGCAGATTTGTTGGTGGTAGGCAGGGTTCAGGGCCATGCATCACTCTGGTGATGACGACATCATTTACAGTTCCTTACGGAGGCCGGGTGTCCTGTGGGAGGCAGAAGAACGTTACTGGCCCGTGCACCATCATGTTGTGGATGTGGAAGCTCTGACAGCCCGCTACCTGCCAGGTGGGCCCTACCAGGCTGCGGCTCGCGAGCACCGCGGGTGGCATGAGGGGGTGGTGACAGAGCGGGTGGGTCCCCTCTACTGCTGCGGTGGCCACAGGTGGTACTAACCGAATGGGCATTACCTGGGGGTTAATCACCGCTCGGTTGGTGTCACCTGGGCCATTTTAGCCAATGCCGTTCCTCACTTTGCCTGGTCTCTGCAGTGCCGTGTTACAAGCACAATTTATCACAGTTGCCACTTAAAAAAACACAAACCAAGGAAGTTAAACTGAAAGAGTGGTTATCTTCAGCCCTTGAGGCTCTTCATACTAAGTTAGCATTTGTACGTTAAGTGCTGCAGTCCCAACTGCAATACTTTTTACATTACAGAAGGCTTTGCATACCCTCACATATTGCTATATTTCCTTTCTATATTGTAACATTATGACACATCGTACTGAAAAAATGTATTTCACATTTTAAGAGGGAAAACACATAAACACTTAATATTATAATTGGAGTTGTTTAAAAAAATTTAAATATAATCATTTGTATTCATGAATACATCTTTTAAATGTTATATATAATTATTTTAGTTGTACATATGAACACAAGGAACCTGCTTAAAACCCTTTGAAAACTGTCCAAATCTAGGTTTTTCATTGTTGTTTTTCATAATAACGTAATTCCTATACAGAGTTTCTGTCAATGTCTGCCAATTAATTCACAATGCAAGGTTTATAAGGTAGTTTATGCTTCAATGAAGACTAAGTTATAGTAATTTTGTACACTGTGTGTATGTGTGCACACATACTTACCTGCTCAGATCTTTTTTACCACAAATTCCTGATTTCCAAAAGTAAAAGTACACTAATGAATTAAAAAGATGTCAATCTGTAGGTAGGTTGGTAGGTAGGGAGGGAGGTAGCTTGACTGACAGACAGGTAGTCAGATAGATAGATAGATAGATAGATAGATAGATAGATAGATAGATAGACATACATATTCTGTGATGTAATGTAAAACTACTAAATACAGAAGACTATGAGAGTTTATAGCAACATAAGTCTGCTTTATTACTGAATAAGCATCTCAAGTACTGTATGTGGTTTTCCTTCTGTTAAAAATGTCAGATCCCCCCCCCCAAATTATTTAACCAGGAGAGACACATTAAGCTGAAAGCTTGCTTACAGGTGCAACCTGGGCGCACAGGGAAGTTAAATGACTTGCTCAGATCTTTGCAAATGATGCATTTTCTCTACATCATGAAAACAGATAGATAGACAGATAGACAGACAGACAGAATGCTTTACTAACAGATAATTAGGTAGATAGACATCCCTGAAAATCAGACGCAGTTAAAGCAGCACTGCAATGAAACTGGGTAAAATTTTGACCCGTCATTTTTCCACTACAAAAGTTGACAAGCATATCTCAATTTTATTTAGGGTAAATGTTATCCTTCCACCAACAGATGAGTTTTTATAAACGTTTAGTTTAGTTTTTTATTTCTAAAGTGTGTGTGTGTTTTTTTTTTTGGGGGCTGCAGTATAGCCCAGAGGTTACAGTAGGAAACTGTGAATGAGCTTGGTACATCCAGCAGACATGGATTTAATTCCCCAAACCTCCACTTGCATGTTGTGCGACTCTGAGAAAGTCATTTAACTTCTCCTGTGTCCTTGCCCACCCCTGAAAAGAGGCATGTGTGCCTAGGGCTAGTGGGCATTACCCGGTTAATACAGAAACAAAATGACTCCCTTGCACATTGCAAATCTGGTAAGGGTCAGGATTGAGAAACTAGAAAGAAAATAAAACTACAATGTGCAGCATAGGAGGTAGCTAAAATTAGATTTGATAGGTATGCTAATATTGTTTTATGAATTGTAGCTGAAACTAACTTTATGGGGGAAAAGCAGTTTTCCTTGCACCATGGCTATAAGATAGAGGAACAGTACAGTTAGACAGTGGGAGCAACCAAACTTAACACTCAGGTCCTAGAATGGCACCCCCCCCCCAACAAAAAACATAAACTTGCAAACTATGCATGCTGTCGATGGCATATGTATGTACCTAATCAACTGGTATGTTGTAATTTTTTTAACTATAACTTGAAGCAGCTACAAGTATTTTCTATTTATTTTTGTATTCTTTTTGGTAACCAGATAAGGCCCTCTAGGCACAAGTGCCTGTTTTCAGGGGAAACCTGGGGGCACTGGTGTAGTTAAGTAACTTGTTCAGAGCCACACAGAATATGCAAGTGGAGGTTGTGGGAATCAAACCCATGTTCACTGGTTGCACCAAGGTCATTCACAGCTCATCACTCTACCCTCTAGATAATACTGCCAGCAGCATAAATAATTTTTTATTTATTTATTGTCATTTATTTGCAATTTTTGACCAGGAAAGGCACACTAAGCTAGCACAGCTTGTTTCCAGGTACATCCTACTACAGATTGTGCATGATGTCAACACAATTGCAGTGAGCACTGCTGAGTGTGAAAGGGGTTCAGTGAGATGAATGATACATGCACACCCCTGAGAACTAGCCTCACAGTTAAACACCTCTTCTCACTGACGTACCTGTCACTGGTTGGTCCATCAGTAAAACAATGGCACCCCACACCATTTATAAAGAAGTGGCTTATTTCTAGATGCTCAGTAGATCACAGTGCATGCAAGGCTAGAAAGGACAAGGATGTTCAGTATAACTATATACATATTTGAAAAGTCCTGTCAGATGTCAAGTGACACTTCACTGCACACTGCATGTACACTGGACTCTGATTTCAATGGCAAAGTCGTTTATGTTTTGGTCATAAGTGTTTATTTTCACAGTTATCATTTGTGTGGTACAGTTAATCTGTGTTAAACTGTGGTAAACCTTTTTTTTGTAATTTATTTTCTGTTTTGGTTGTTGCAGATGTTCAATTTTACTTTATGACTTTAGTTAGTTTTCAATGGTTAAAAACATTTAATTTTATTTCTTTCAGTGGTTTTTAATAAAATGTGATACATGATGTCACAATACAACCTTTTTTGGGTTACTAATATTGTTGCGCTACATGTGACATGCAGCACACACTTTGAGCCCTTTCCCAGGAACTAGTGTTCCACCTCACCAGAAATTCCCAATTTAACCCCTGGATAGGAGCACCAGTGGGAGAGAGGTGGACAGCAGCCTGTTTGCAGAAGAAAGAGTCCTAAAGGAACTTGAGAATCTGAAAGGGGACAAGACTATGGGGCCAGATGGGATACATCCCAGAAAATTAAAAGAACTTAGAGAGCTGCTGGCTCACCATTGACACAACAAATTGATAGAGACAGGGGAGGCTCCAGGGGACTGGAGGAGGACAAATACAGTCCTTCTCCACAAAAGTGGGAATAGGGAGGAGGCTAGAAACTATAGGTCAGTCAACCTGACCTCAGTGGTGGGGAAATTAATGGAATCACTACTAAAGGAAAGAATTGTGATATTTCTTGATTCTAGTGAAGCACAGGATCAAAGGCAGCATGGATTCACAAAGGGAAGGTCTTGTCAAACAAATCTGATAGATTTATTTGACTGGGTGACCAGGGAGGTAGATAAGGGAGGGGCAGTGGATGTGGCCTACCTAGATTTCAGCAAGGCCTTCAACACTGTCAAACATAACAGGTTGATAAATTGGGCAGCCTGGGAGTGGGTCCTAAGGTGGTGCATTGGGTCAGAAACTGGTTGAGTGACAGGACACAGAGGGTGGTGGTAAATGACATTCAATCTGAGGAGAGGGAGGTAACTAATGGAGTGCCACATGGGTCCATGCTGGGGCCAGTCCTCTTTAATGTCTTCATAAGTGACATTGCAGAGGGGCTTGAGGGGAAGATATGTCTCTTTGCAGATGACACTAAGATCTGCAACAGCGTCGACACTCCGGGGGTGGTGGAAAAAATGAAAAAGGACCTAAACATGCTTGAGGAGTGGACAAGAGTTTAGAAGCTAAGATTCAATGCAAAGAAGTGTAAAATCATGCACTTTGGGTAAAGAAATCCAAGGGAGGAGTACAAGATGGGGGGAGGTACTGACGGCCACCAGTCAAGAAAGGGACCTGGGGGTAATCATATCTGATGAACTAAAGGTAACCAAACAATGTGAGAAGGTTGTGGAGAGATCCAGTGGGATGCTAGGGTGCATAGGGATTGGTATCACCAGAACAAAAATGAGGTGGTTATGCCACTGTACAGATCACTAGGGAGACCTCATCTGGAGTACTGTGTTCAATTGTGGAGACTGCGTCTCTAGAAGGACATAGACAAAATAGAGGCAGTCCAGAGAAGGGCAACAAAAATGGTGCAAGGACTGCACCAAAAGTCATATGATCAAAGAATAGAGGACCTCAATATGTATTCTATGGAGGAGAGGAGAGAGAGAGAGAGAAGGGGATATGATAGAGACATTCAAGTACTTCAGGGAGATAAACAAGGTGCAGGATGATTGCATCTTTCAGAAAAGAAGGTGTATGAGAACAAGGGGGCATGATATGAGGCTAGAGGGGGTAGGCTCAGGGGCAACATGAGAAAGTACTTGTTTCACAGAAAGAGTAGTGGATGCTTGGAACAGCCTCCCATGCAGAGGTGGTGAGGGCAAAAATGGTAGGTGAATTCAAGAATGCATGGGATATACATAAGAGTACTCTAGCAATAGGGAAGAGAGGGTAAGCCACAGATCAACTAGGATCTGCGGTAATGCATTAGGTAGGGAAAAGGGGCAGACTAGGTGGGCCATACGGTCCTTATCTGCAATCACATTCTCTGTATCTGTGGACCAGGGTGCCCACCCAGTGATGCTTCATTCTCCCCCCTTCCCTCAAGGTGTCCCACCTGCCCTACCCAATCTTAATGTTATTTTTTTTAAATAAATGTAAGCAGACTAGGGTTCCCATCCCTGATACCACTTTTCAGGACCCCCTTCCCTCCAGTTCACCTGATCCCATTTCTGTACAGTGCTCTGACACTGAGGTGTCCAATCCCAGTGTCAGACTTTAACCCATAATAAACAAAACTGTCCCGCAGTGGGTTTTTTTAACCTGTTTAACCTGCAAAAAAGAAAACAGCCCCTTGTCATTCTGACCCAGCCACCCTGACCTGCCACTTGGCACCCCCACCCCACGCCTCCCCACACACCCTCACTCACCTGAATATGTCACGAAGAGGGTAGTAGAGAAAATACTTGCAACTACCAACCCATAAGTTTGACTAGTGTGGTTAGAAAGATTTTAGAATGTATTATTAAAGGATACCCAAACAATATTTTGACAACAAACTATTCAAAATTCTGACTCTGTAGGTGACTAAAGGAAAGGCTGCTGTATTCATTAATGCTAAAACTACATTTACATAATTTACTTAAATGTTGTTCCAGAGCATTTGAAAATTGTAAAATTAGCCTTCCAATTTCAAAAAAACTGTCTTTCCTGCTTCCTAAAATGTCCACCAAATGTGTTATGTTATGACATCACTGGAGCCAAAGTCAGAGAGATGTATGTCTCTCTATGTTGCTAACTAGTTCTTTTTTTCCTTTGTATAGAATTGGTTCACCCAAGTGGTCAAAACCATGTGCATTATTTTGTATAATGCACATGTTAGGCTATGGTTCTGTTCATTTTGTTTACTTTAACATGCTGAAAATGTGTTTTAATCCAACCGACTTTCTCTGTGGCAAACCACAGTGCAGTGCAAATCTTGAATAACCTGGTGGTCTAGTGGTTATGGTGGATCCAGGATGCTACAGTAGGGGTTCTGGAGTGGTGTGCATGCTTAGCATGCACTTTTTAATGTTGTTATTAAACCTTTATATTTTCTGATATTATTCTTTTCTAGTACGTTTTTGACAGAACCTACAAATGTAATCCATAGTTTGAATGTAAACATTTGTACAATCAATAAATTAAACTTCTTCAACAAAGTGAAATGCAGCAGAAGCAGCATCAAGCCAGTACGTTACTGTGGGGGGTGCAGCCACACCCTTCACCACCTCTTACAGCCACCACTTTTTTATAGCAAAGTTCTTGTGCAGTCCAATGTTAGAGTTCATACTTTCTCAAAACTCAAATATTTGCTTATCTTGTCTTCTTTTTCCATGAGAAAATATAATAATAATATTAAGAAGAAGAATCAGCATTTATATAGTGGTTTTCATACACATTGTATCCCAAAGTGCTTTACAAGCAATACTAGACTGGTAGTGAAGTGATTGAACATGTACTAGCAGCCATTTGATATATTAATATCCACACACAGCCTTGGACAATTGCATGAACTGGTTTTATGGGAAGGGGAATGTTGGCCAGAATAACAGGATCAGGTAGTGATCGAGGTGCTGGCAGACCCACATCTTATTTCTCACAGTAATATGCTCATATTTCTCTCCTTCAGTCTTCCCCTTCCCTGAATATAGCAGTACCTTGCAAGAGTGGCCTTCTCAGTCCCTCTCTGGTGTTCATTCTTCACTATTCCTCCTCACACTGAAAACTGGTGAGCTCATCACCTTTCTGCATCATGAATTCAAGTAGTACAGTCCCCATTTTATTTTGACATATCAAATATAAACATATCTTTCCAGTAAGTCAGGCTCATAGCAGCAAGGAACAAGGGGAATGATGGGTTTTCCTAACCTTAAAAGATCTAGGCTACCTTTGATTAGGCACTATTAAATGATGGATGTGCACATCATTATGCACGTCATATAACAGTACCTAATCATAGGTGGCTTAGATTTTATATGGGTAGGAAAGCCTATTTTTCCACTTGTGCCATGCTGCTTCAGCCTGGATTACCAGAAGATCATATTTATTATTAATATGTAAATATAACACAGGAGACTGTACTAAACACATTCACGATGTGGAAGGGTAGTGAACTCACCAGTTTTTGGTGTGGGGAGCAGGTGAGAAGAATTAAATCCAGTGAGGGACTGAAGAGACCATTCCAGCAGGGTACAGTTATATTCTGGTTAGTTGAAGACATGAAGGAGGACACTGAGCAGATCACTGTGAGATCTGAAATGTGGGGCTGCCAGCATCTTGATCACTACCTGACTGTGGATGAGAGTAACTAGCAATGACAAATACTCAGAGTGGCAGGGCTGCACCTAAACTGTTACTTGAATTCAGTGTAGGGAGATCACCATTGGGTGGTGGGGGTGTTGACGTTTGTTAGGACAGTATTGAGGGAGTTGTGTATATCTCATTCAGGATTTGGAAGGGTGGTAGCCAGCCAGCTCACATTGTGAAGTACAGCACAGAAAAGTACTGGAGAAGAATTGCTGGGAACTGTCCTGCGGGGTTCTGCAGATCACAGGTAAAGGAGTAGACTGATACTGGAAGTCAGGTGGATTTGCTAAAGGTGTTAGTATGCCTCTCCTGCTAATAATATTGTTATCCACCGTAAGTGCAGCCCTTATGAGGGCATGAACAGCAGTTTTTCTGGTGGGTCATGATGCTTATTACTTGGCCCTCCAGGAAGACCTAGTTGTTGGTTAATGAGGTGGGAAAAAAACACAACAGGGAACTGTACATACTATCTTCATAGTGCAGAAGGGCAGTGATCCATTCAATGTTTACTGTAGGAGCAGAAGTCAAACATTGAGAATGTGGACTGGAGTGATTTGGAGGCATTTTTTAACAGTGCCAGCTGATGATGCGTATCAGTATAGGTGTGCACAACTCTCTGAGGTGCAAGATTACAATCTGAGGTGTGATAATTCTCTACATGAGACCACAAGCTCATATGTGGCCCCAGGCAGTACTAAGGACAGCGTATGGATGGTGTGGTGTTCAACAGAAGGCAGGCTAGGTGCAGGGGGTTCACATGGAAAAAGAACACCTTATTTGTGGATTAACAAAAGCGCATGAGCTTTGGAACCGAACAAGACTGGTACTTTGCTGTGTGACCCTGAGCAAGTCAATAAACTTCCTTGTGCTCCCAGGCCACACCTGTGAACAAGCTTTCAGCTTAGTGTGTCTCTCCTGGTTAACAAAAAAACAAAATTCAGTGCATCATATAACAACTAGATCATCAGGTGTTTGAGTTTTGTACTGTAATGCAGTTTGCCAAAGAAAAAACCAGCTGGATTGCAAAACATTTTCCACAAGTTAAAGTAAACAAAATGAACAAAATCATAGCCTAACATGTGTACTGATCAAAATAATCCACGAGTTAACACATGGTGTTAATCATTCTGGTACAACAATTCAAAATAAAGAGGAAAAGAACAACTAGTTACACTATAGAAATATATGTGGATCTCTTGTCTCTGGCTCCAATGATGTCATCATGACTCATCACTTAACACACTTGGCAGACACCTTAGGGAGAAAGCAAGGCTGTTCTTTGAAAGTGAAAGGTTGATGTTTACATTTTTAAGAAGCTATGAAACTGCATTTATGTTATTTACATAAACGCAGTTTTAGCATAAATATAAACAGCAACCTTTATTTTATCTTGCTATGAAGCCAGATTTTGGAAGCTGCAGTTTTAAAAAACTGCTTGTTTAGGTACCCTTTAAGTATAGGTTGGTATTCACTCTTAATGCACTTGAACCAGACCAGCATGAATTTACTAAGGTAGGAGCTACACTGCCAAACGTTCATGTTTGTTATGAATGATTAGTCAGTGTTTAGACAACAACATACCATGTGACATAATTTATTTGGATTTTAGCAAGGCAATCAACCTGACTCCTCACTGGGCAGTTATAAGGAAACTGCAGAAGGCAAAGGCAGATGCTGTTTATATAAACTGGATTATTGATTGACTGCATAGGAGGGAGCAGAGGGTTATTGTGAATGATTATTCCTCAGGTATGGGTAGAGTTACTAGTGAGGTGCTCCAGGGTTCTGTGTTGGGGCCATTTCTTCTCAATGTATTTGTATCTGACTTACCTAATGACACAATATCCTTGGTGGCAAAATATGCTGATGACATTAAAATTGGATGTCCATGTAAAAATCTCTCTGACTGTGAAAACATCCAAAAGGATCTCAATCACAATACAGATTGGGTCACACAATGGGAAATGTGGTGAAACATGGATAAATATAGAATAATGCATTTAGAGAAAGAAAACCTACAATTATAGTGGCACAGTAGTGCCACTATAGTTAGAGTTGCATAGCCATTTCTATGTTAAACCTCAAATTTTGCACTTTAATAACTTTGCAACTGTTTGTTCAATTTGCCTGAAATTTGGAATGGAGGAAGAGTTTTGTCATGTCTCCAGATCTGGCAATGTTCGTGTTGATCGGATGTACAGCTGTAGAATTGTAGCTTGCCTAACAACCTGAAGAATCCCAACATTCTGTTTTCTTTAGATGTCCACATTGTACTGAAGACTGCATCTGAGTGGGTTCATATTGGGTTGGCTACATGGGTCCTGGGCCTCAGATGTGCCTTTTGAAGATTTTGTGTAAAAATCTTGTTCCGTTCAAAAGTTATAGAGTTTTTAGTGCCCCATTATATCCTATGGGAAAATTTATATGTGCAACTTGAAAATTGTCACGATAGTATTTTTTAGTGTCGAGCTTGCCAAAAATACTGTTGTGCTGCTGCCATCTAGTTTTCAGTTAGCAAGAGAGAAAAAAACAATATAACTTAAAAAATACTGCACTTTTCGACACACCAGCCATTGGGTTTACCATTTCAGGGCCTGAGGAACAGGAATCTGGCATTAGTTTTTCACCAGCTGGTCTGGAAATGTGGTTTTTAGATTTTTTTCCACCATTTTTCCATTTTTTTGATTGCGACACGATCTCAAAGTGCCGCGGCAATATGCATGACCGTAAAACATAAAACTGCGACACTATTTTTTGCCTTCGCAGTTGTATTCCCATTGTAAAGATAGGAGTGTCGCGATCATATTTTAAATGACTTTGGTAATACTGCACAACCACATTTTCTGAAATGCTGTTTTCTTTGTTACTTAATTGTGGCAAGCTGGATTGTGATATTGGCCTGAAATTGTCAGAGTGGCAAGCCCTAGTGACGCAAATGTGCCTTTCAGTGGTTTTGTTCCAAAACGTTCACCACGTTCCTAGTTATAGCATTCTGAATTTACAAAGTTTCCCATAGGATAACATTATGGGAGTTGTTTTCTTTGTCACTTCATTGTGGCTACGTGCACTATGATATTGACCTGAAATTTTCAGGCAGCAAAGCCCTACCCCTTCAGGTGTGCCTTTTGGTGGTTTGGTAATGAACCATTGAACATGGCCATACTTACAACATTGTGAAGCTTGGAAATGTCCCCATAGGATAACACTGCGGTGCTGGTTTCTCTTTGTCGCCTCATTGCCTCAATGTGCATTGCAGTATTACCCTGAACATTTCAGGGTGACAAGCCCTAGTCTCACAGGTGTGCCTTTTGGTAGTTTGCTGTGAAAACATTCAGCAGAGCCAGAGCTACAGCATTCCAAAGTTCCAAATTTTCCCCATATGATAACATTGCGGTGCCTGTGATGCCTTTCAGGGCCTTTATTTCAAAAACAGTTCGAGATACAGACTTTTCATTGGAAAATTTCTTAGTACAGAACTAGGTTAGAAAGCCTTGAAACCCCTGAAATTTGCAATTTTTTTTCTACTATGTACGGTTCCTGAGATATTTGTGAATTACTTTTCTAATTGGTGATTTTCATGTGCATGGGTCACTATTATGCCCTCAGATTTAGCACTCACATTGCTTTTCAGTGCACGTATCTCAGAAATGATGTGAGATACGGGTTTGATTGTTGTATGGTCATGAGAAGTGCACACTATTATGATTACAGCGACACTTAAACTTTTTTCCTACTGCCTATGGTTCCCAAGATATGAGCAAATTACTGTTGCTAAGCCTCCTGGCCTTATAGGGCTGCTGTATGGTTCCATGCTAATATATATATACATATATACATATAATATATATATATGTAGCGCATGAGGTCAGAGGGCCTGCACTCCCACCACAAATACATTATCCACAAATGAGGTGGCCTGGTGGGGCGCGCGGGCCTGAAAAGACCTAATCACAACCACCATTTCTATTACTACTTACATTACACTTTTAAAAAAAGGAAGGAAATTCAATACAAAGACTTTGTTAAAGCATCAGTTAGGGTTGTTTCCACACCAAAAAAGTGTGTAAATTCAACGTTAGGGTTACCACCCCTACCACCCCACCCTTACCAAAAGGCATTGGGGTGTGCTTTGGGGTCATGCCTAACTCTCACCCCATTCTCCTATACTGCACCACCTCATCTTCTTTACACATGGAATGGGGTGCGAGTTAGGCTGATGACCCCATCGCACACCCTGATGCCTGTTGATGGGGGTAGGGTGGGGGTGGGGTGGTTGGGGTGGTAACCCAATGTTTAATTTCCACACTTTTGTCAGTGTGTAAACAACCCTAACTGATGCAATAATGAAGTTTTTGGAAAGAATATACACACACGCTGTGGAGTATCCTTACAAAAAAGCAAAAATGAAAAAGACCTGGGATTACACATTTCAAATAACTTGGAAACCTCTATTCAGTGTGATGCTGTAATTTCAAAAAACTATTTAGATAATTTGTGCTATTAGAAAAAATAGCACCTCAAGGGATAAGGACGTTATGCTTTCACTTTATAAATCATATGTTGGGCCCAACATGGAATATGTGTCCCAACTTTGGTTTCCTAGTCAAAAAACTGATAGGGATAGAAAAGGTACAGAGAAGATACACTAAAACTATTAAAGGACAGAAAGAAGAAGATTATGACCAGCACCTACAGACGTTAACATTAATGTCTATGGAAACAAAGAGAATAAGGGGTGATCTGCTACTTCTGTATAATATCATGCAGCACCCATGCTTAATAACGGAATTAGGCATCACATTTAAACACAGTTATAAAGTCACCAGAGGACACCCATTACAAATTCTGGGAAAGCAATTCAAACCAAATGAAAGAAAATATTTATTTACCATGAGGATTGTGAATGCATGGAATTCACTGCCATTGAATATTATAATAAGCACAACTAAGCAGGAGTTTAAAAACAAACTGGATAGATACATTTTATCTGGGAATAGCATTACTTTATGAATTAGACTACTTAGGAGCTCCTATGGGCAAAGAGACTCCCTGCTCCTCACATTTCCTAGTATAGTTTGAATCCTAGTATATCCCACTGTGTAGATCCACTCTCTGATCAAAGACATGTCTTCCTGCTGGAACTGATGAGTGCAGTATGAGAAAGTAACAAGGCAGTTCAATGTTTTTCAAAAGAGTTTTCAACTTTGATGCATAACTTTGCAATTTTTGCATATTTTGAGCCCAAATTGTCAACATGGCCTTTATCCTTGAGAGCCCATCTCATGACCAATGGTAGTTGAATTATGCAAATCAGGCCTGAAAGGTATCTTCACAGTTGCTTGGTGAAACCACCTATTGTGCAGGATCTGAACATTTTCATCACCCTTGTTCATGAGTTGGGGTTATAAGAAGGCTATGTTAAAAATGAAGATTCACAATATTTAAAAATAGCAAAGTTATGAGCATACATTGACATTTTGTTATGCATGCTAATAGGTTAGGTAATTTAAAATTTCGTGACCCCAAATTTTCAACACAGCCATTTTTTCACATGACCTCATGAATGTGACAACTGTCACTCTTCAGTCCTAGCCAAAATGTGTTTCCATATCTGTGGCATGCAAAGACATTGTTGTTGCATGAAATCACCTTTCAGGTGGGTTTTGAAACTTTTCTCCATCCTTGTTCATGAGGTGAGGTCATAAGAAGGCTATGCTGAAAATTTGGGGTACAAAACATTACAAAATAACAAAGTTATAGCCAGCCCCCTGGAGCTGAGGGTTGAGGAGCTGGATGCCACACCTCGTGCCATGCCAGCAACCTGTGTTCAGGAACATGCATGAGCCACCTGGGGAGGAGAAGTATTGAGCATCCCAAGGACTGCTCTCCTTCTCAGGGGAGGGGGGTTCCAGTAGTCGGTGATTGCCTGCCCCCTAGCAGAGGCTGGGGAGCAGTATGCCAACACTGACATTCGAGGCTGGGGATGGGGCAGATGCCTGGAGGAGTGGGCAAGGGAATGTGCATGTAGTTTCCACCGGTATCATTGAATGCCCCACCCCTGAACAGAGAACAAGGAAAAATACTCAGTCTTGCAGCTTGATGGCCATCCCGGGAAGCAACCACTGTCTCCGAGGGTGTCACCCCAGCACACTAGATCCATCTGGGTGGTGAGTAAGGGACAGCTCACTGCTCCTCCACCATGGGTGCAAACCATGGGGGTACCGCTGAGTGCAGGCCTTGATTGGAGTGGTGGGTGTGCCAGGACGGTGGCTGGATATGGGCCAACTGGGAAGGAGAAAAAGAATCAACAGCAAAAAAAAAAATGAAGTTATGAGTGTGCATTGAAATCACACTCATAACTTTGGTCATTTTAAATATTTTGATCCCAGATTTTCAGCAGTCATTTTTTCACATCACCTTATGAATGTGACAGCTTGCTGAAATGTGTTTTCGCACCTGTGCTGCAGAATGATGTTTTAGCTGAAATCCGAACATTTTCACTTACTGGGTTATTGACCTGGGTTCATATCAAGGCTATGTTTAAAATTTGGTGTCAAAATATTTAATTAAAAAAACAGAGTTATGAAGTAAATTGAAATGTTTCTATGCATATTCACAACTTCCATAATTTTTGACGTCCGATGCTGCATAGAATGGCAGGATCAGCAGGGCCCTGCACTTCTGTAGGAAGATGGAGTCTTTCCTTAACATGTGGCCCAGAAGGCCATGTACACCTGCATCTTTGGGACCTGGGTAAATGAGGATATGATTCCACTATCTCTAACAAAAAGGAAATTCTTTGCAAAAAAATTTCATTAATGCACCAGTTGGAGTAACTTAATGCCACAAATGTAGGGAAATGTGGCATTAGGGTTTCCAGCCCTAACTCCCCTTCCCTACCCCCAAGCAGCAAAAGGAAAAAAAACAGGGTTTTGGGTCTCTGGGGTCTTGGTGAATCAGTGGTGGGGACTTCCTTGGGACTATCAACTGTAATGCTCACCCCTACCCCCAGCCTGTTTCCTCCAATCCAAAGCACAAGGTGCAACTCCAAGCAACTGCCTCATAGTGATACACTCTTCAAAGGTAAATAAGTATGTCTCACTATATGTTGCCAACATAATTGTTTCTAGCTTCCTTCATGCAGGGCCTCCAGGAGATCATGTATGATTTTGTTTGCTCATGGAATGGAGTGAGCATTAAGGTTGAAAACCCCAAGGAAGACCTCACCACTGATTTGCCAAGACGCCAGAGACCAAAAACCCTAATGATTTTTCCTTTTGCTGCTTGGTGGGGGGGGGTGGTAGTGGTGTGGTGTGGAGTGGAGTGGGTCTGGAAACCCTAACACCACATTTCCCT
Source organism: Neoceratodus forsteri (assembly GCA_016271365.2). NCBI lineage: Eukaryota > Metazoa > Chordata > Ceratodontiformes > Ceratodontidae > Neoceratodus > Neoceratodus forsteri. The sequence continues at coordinate 338,567,068 of CM057454.1, read as the reverse complement.
ACTTTTGTGGTGGTTACCCTAACTGATGCAATGAAGTTTTTTGCAAAGAAGATAGACAGACAGACAGACAGATAGATAGCTAGATGGATAGATAGTAAGTTTATTGTAGATCATATAGGATCATTACAATAAAAAAACAAGGAAAATTCAATAAACAGTCATATCACATACACATTTCATCAACAGCACAACCACATTGCAAAGGTAAAAAGACATTTTCAATACAGCCATGTCATAAATAAAGTGCCTTAGCAGTATCAAATTATTATAGTACATACCATTACATCATAATTGTTTTTATTTTCTTTCTAATCCTTTGTATGCTCATTGCAAAATTGGCCATTCTTCCTATGTATTCATCCTCTACTGTTAATAATATGTGAAGCATGGTAAACTCATTCCAGTTCTGTAGTGAGTTTATAATGGGGCCTAACCACTTCATTCTAGGTTTATCGTACCATGGGCACCTAAGTACCACATGTGCTAAGTCCTCCTTTTCACTCTCTGCACGAAAACAGAAAGAATATACTGTATCTTGTAATGTCTTGAACCTGGCATATACAGCAGGACATTAGAATCAAAAAATTGTACCCTGAATCTTGCTTTCATTTTTATTAAATTTCCATCTTCCAGGGTATCAAGATAAAATCTAAATTTGTGTTGTAAATCATTTATACTATACCAAACTGAAAATGTTGTATTTTTTATGTATTCCAAATCCTGTTTGTTATATTTTATCACAAGTAGATCTTTAGTATGTTTCATATACTGATTTGCAATCACTATGTCCCTCTGCATAAGAGTAAGAAGGTGATTCAACCCTATAAATGTTAATATATTTTCAACCTTCAATAGCCAGGAAGATTTCCAATAACCACCCGTTAGCCAGTAGTGTTTTTCATCCAGACATTTCCTAGCCATTCTATCCTTAGGAAGCCTGCTTGCTTTTATCCAAATGTTTACTGTACGTGATTCCACTAGTGCTACTGGATTAGATAACCCAAGTTCTGCTCGAACAAATGCAGATGGTATTGTTCTTAGGAATCGTAGAGCTGTCCTAAGTAATTGCAGGCTGTTTTTTTTTCTAATAAACCAATATACTTATGATCCCATTGCTCTGTTTCATACACTATCTGTGCATTGTATTTTGCTTCTATAGCCCTTACCAGTGGTCTTATCGAGGATCCCCCGTATCTAAAGTCAAGCCTTCAGAGTCCCACCATTGTATTCAACACCTTTTTTAATAACATTTCGTACTGTGAATTCCATGGCAAGTTCTTAGAAAATACAAGTCCCAGATAAGGGTAGTCATATATTTCTTGAAGCTGCGTAGAGTGTATAAACCATTTAAATGTATTAACTTTACTCCCAAAGATCAATACCTTTGACTTATTCATATTTATCTTTAGGGACTTATTTTGTGAAAAAGATTGTAAGGCATTTAATTTTTTTTATAGGCCAGAAGAGGACAATGCTAAAATTACGATGTCATCTGTGTATACAAGCACAGGGCAATAATCTGGGCCTACTTTTGGTGACTCTGAGTAGGGCATATCCAGGCTCAGTAATAATTTGTTTATATAAATGGCAAACAGCACTGGAGCAAAAATACAACCCTGCCTCACTCCTGTATTTGTCATAAATTTTTCCGAAAGATTTCCTGTAGGTCTGTTCTTACTTGTGCCCATCTGTTAGAATATAATAAACTTATTGCATTTATTAATATAGATGATATACCCCATTCTGCCATAATATCCCATAGCTTAGTTTGATTTATAGTGTCAAATGCAGTGGTGAAATCTATATAGGCTGCATATTGACATATTTTTCACAAAACAATTATCCATAGAAACATAGAAACATAGAATTTGAAGGCACAGAAGGACCACTTGGCCCACCTAGTCTGCCCATTTCTCTACCTACAGGATAAACTGCAGATCCTAGTTAACCAACAGCCTATTTCTTCCTACCCCCCCCACAAGAATTGCCTTATGTCTGTCCTATGCATTCTTGAATTCTTCCACAGTTTTAGACCCCACAACCTCCTCAGGGAGGCTGTTCCATGCATCCACCACCCTCTCTGTGAAAAAATACTTCCTCACATTGCCCCTGAGCCATCCCTCCTCTATCTTCAAATTGTGTCCTCTTGTTCTTGCACATCTCTTTTTCTGAAAGATGCTACCCTCTTGGACTTTGTTGATTCCACTGTGGTACCTAAAGTTTCTATCATGTCTCCCCTCTCCTCCCTTTCCTCAAGGGTATACATATTAAGCTCCTTTAGTCTTTCCTCATATGGCTTCTCTTGCAGACCCGCACCATTTAGTTGCCCTCCTCTGGACTGCCTTCATCCTGTCTATGTCCTTGCAGAGATGGGGTCTCCAGAACTGGATGCAGTACTCCAGATGGGGTTTCACCAACTGTCTGTACAGAGGGATAACAACTTCCTGTTTTCTGCTGGTGATGCCTATCCCTATACATCCCAGTATCCCCTCAGCCCTCCTTACTGCCTTCTCACATTGCTTGCTAACCTTAAGGTCATCTGATATGATTACCCCCAGGTCACTTTCCATTTTTGTTGTTGTTACTACCTCCCCCCCACTGTGTAAACTTCCCCTGGGTTTTTGTTTCCCAGGTGCATTATTTTGCACTTCTTTGCATTGAATCCAAGCTGCCATACTTCTGACCATTCCTCAAACCTTGCCAAGTCCCTTCTCATCCTTTTCACGCCTCCTTGTGTATCAACCCTGTTGCAGATCTTTGTATCATCTGTAAAGAGGCATACTTTTCCTTTCAGTCCCTCTGCCATGTCACTTATAAAGAAATTAAAAAGGACTGGACCCAGTACTGAACCCTGCGATACCCCACTAGTAACCCTTCTTTCTTCAGAGTGGACTCCATTTACAATTACCTTCTGTGTCCTGTTGTCCAGCCAATGTTTTACCCAGGCTACCACCCTGGGACCCACTCCCAGGCTGGTTAATTTGATTATTAATCTTTTATGTGGGACTGTGTCAAATGCCTTGCTAAAGTCTAGGTAGGCCATGTCCACAGCCCCTCCTAGTCTACTACTTTGGTCACCCAGTCAAAGAAATCAATTAGCTTCATCTGACATGACCTTTCCGCTGTGAGCCCATGCTGCCTTGGGTCCTGTGCCCCACTTTCCTCTAGGTACCCAACATTTCTTTCCTTCAGAAGTGATTCCATCACTTTCCCTACCACTGAGGTAAAACTGACAGGTCTGTAGTTTCCTGCCTCTGTCTTGCTCCCACTTTTGTGAAGGGGAATCACATCCACCTTCCTCCAGTCCTCAGGTACCACACCATCCTCCCATGATTTGTTAAAAAGGATAGTCAGTCATGTCACTAGTTCTCCCCTTAATTCTTTTAGAATTCTGGGGTGAATTCCATCAGGCTCCATTGCTTTGTTCACCTTCAGTTTTAGGAGTTATTTCAAAAACTTTTCTTCTGTGAAAGGACTGGAATCGACCCCCCTATCCAGAGTGCTTCTGTTAATTGGATTTGGCATCACCCCCTCCTCCTCTTTTGTGAATACTGAGCAGAAGTATTCATGCAGTGTCCTTGCTTTTTAACTGTCCCTCTCTGCCCTCCCACCATCCTTTCTATTCAGCCTCCCTATCCCTCCCTTTCTCTTTCTACCCTCCCTGATGTACCTATAAAAGGTTTTATCCCCCTTCTTAACTGAGTTGTCTATCTTTTCCTCAGTTTGTGCCGTTGCTATTCTGACTTCCCTCCCTGCTTCCTTCTGCCTTAACTGGAATAGTTCTCTGTCCTGCTCTTTCTGTGTTTCCTTATACTTCCTAAATGCTATCTTTTTCTCCCTAACCTTCCCCGCCACCAATTTTGAGAACCATAGTGTTTTTTTCTTTCATTTTGATTTGTTAATTTGCTTCACAGAAAGGCTTGTTGCCTCTGTGATGGCAGTTTTGATGTTTCCCCATTGTTGCTCCACCCCTCCTTCTAGCTCATTTGCTAGTGCTTTTCTAAGGCACTCTCCCATCTCACCAAAGTCAGCCCTCCTGAAGTCCAGTACCCTCACTTTTGTATGGCTTGACTCTGTAGCTGAGTTTATTGTGAACCACACTGTTTGGTGGTCACTTGTTCTCAGATGGCTACCCACTTCTAGATCTGAGATCCTCTCGCTGTCCCCATTTGAGAGTATGAGGTATAAGATTGCTCCCTCATGAGTGGGTTCCAAAACTAACTGTATGAGGCATGCCGACTGAAGGGCATCGAAAATGGCCCTGATCTTGGATGTGGCTGCAGCAAAGGTGCTCCATTTAACATCTGGCATATTCAGGTCCCCCAACAACAGTATCTCCCCTTTCTCTGCCATCCTAAGGATGCCTTCTATCATATCCTTGTCCATTCCCTCTCCCTGACATTGGGGTCTGTATACAACCCCTGTGCAGATTATAGTGCCATTTCCGGTCTCTAAGGTGACCCACAGTGCCTTCTCTCCTCCCTGTTTACATTTTTGTTCCGTTGCTTTTATCCCTTCCCTTACATGGAGAGCTACCCCTTCCCCTCTTCTACCCTCCCTGTCTCTCCTGTAGGTTGTGTACCCTGGTATGTTAACATCCCAGTCATGGTTCTCTGTGTACCATGTTTCTGTGACTACTACGATATCCATAGTTAAGTATCGTTGGTGAAACCAGTCAGCAATAATGAGAGATCACCAAGTGTCTCTATATCCTTTAATAATCTACTTAATAATATTTTAGCAAAGATTTTCCCATTAATGTCTATCAAACTTATTGCTCTATAGTTTCTTGAATTGCATTTATCCTCTTTCTTGTAGATAGGAACTATTACTGCACCATTCCATGAATCTGGGATGAAATTTTCTACCACACAGTTAGTAAAGAAAGTGGCTAAAACCTTAGCCCAAGCAGGGCCTAAACACTTACATATCTCTCCTGGTATCATATCTGGTCCAGGTGCTTTATTAGTTTTTAAGCTCGCTATTGCTTCTAAAACTGTTGACTGTGTAATATAAGGGGAAACTTGTCAAAATCAAACTTGATCTTAATAATGGCCAGTTTCTTTTTTCAAATTTGTCCATCATGTCTCCTGACAAATATTCTACCCACTTCTCTAGTGCCATATACTTTACTGTTTCTCCCTGTTGCCCTTTGCAGCCTTTTGTGACCAGCGACCAAAACCCCTTGCTGTTATTATCTATTACAGACAGCATTAGTTTCCACTGCTTTTCATAAAACTGTTTCTTTTTAAAATGTATTAAAATATTATATTCTTTGTCAGCTCGGTGGCACAGAGGGTTGAGGTGCTGGATGCCTTACCTCTCACCACACCGATGACCCATGTTCAGGACCAAGTGCAGGTTACCTGAGGTCAGCACGGAGGGGAGGGTACAGTGTAGGATGAGCTGCCAACAGGTAGATCTCCTCTCTGGGAGGGACCTCAGCTTCCCTCAGTGCTTGGCTGCCTCATGGTGGAGGCTAGGGGGTAGTGCAGCTGAGGGAGTCAGGGGTGCCAGGCCAAAGGGGTAGGAGGATAGGACCATCACCACAGCAAGAAGACACATGTGCACCTCCACACACATGTGCCTGTCTGTCTGGGGCCCTGGGGTAATGTGGGAGGAAAACCATGAAAAAAGTTAGAGACTGTGACAGGATGATGTCTCTGGGGTAGCTCCGGGGTCCGCCGGGACACACACAGAATCATAAGATCCTGAAAGACTCCAGAGTCCAGTAGGTTAGCGGATGCCAGGTGTGGCCTGCTGAAGGAGCTACAAATATTGATATGGAAAAATAACGTATTATATTCTTTTCTAACCACTTTAAGTTTTTCTTTGGCACATGTAGTGGTGAGATTTCCGTAACTTCTCAAAATGTTACCAAGTTCCCTTTTAACAGCCTTGCAGTCTTTATCGTACCAACCTACCTTATTATCTTTTTTGCCTTTATAAATACCTTCTTCATATAATTTAGGTTGTTCTGTGTTGAACAAGTCTGTTAAAATACTATAAAACCTATTATAATTCATATTATCTATAACTGAAAGTATGTTATTTAAAAAGGATTCCAGTGTGCCTTTAACTTGTTCTTCTAAAGGATCCATTCAAATTAGTCTGTTTTTATATCTAATTTCAAAAACCTTGGGGAGTGACACCTTATTGTCATAGTACCTAAGAGCTGCAAACATGGTATGAAGCAGAACAGGAAAGTGGTCACTATCAGTTCTTACTTGTATCTGTAAAGAACTCCAAAAATCTGTTGGACCTCTCCAACAAGCCAGATCTAGTACTGAGATACTGTTCATTGATAGATATGTAGCATTTCCATTTTTATCTCCCTCAAGTCTGCCATTCAGTGGATACATCCCATTTTTTAACATATCAATTAAATGAACACCATTCTTATTGGTTTTTGGGTCCTTGGTTGACCTTTTGTAAAGTTCTGCATTGGAGTAAATCCAATGCATGATCGTATTATCTGCAAGACCATCATAAGTTCCCACGCTAGCACTGAAATCCCCATCTAAAAGTAAAAAATCATCTGGGTAGTCCATTAAAATATTGTAAATTGAATTCTCCAGGTTTTTCCACACTCTCTTCTTAAAGAAATAAGATTTCAGAGGAGAAACATAGCTCAATATTATTATCATTTTAATTGTGTCAGTCCCAGCTTAAGTCTTACTGCTATGTGAGACTCATCAGAGCTAATTTCAGTTATTTCACAAAACATGCCTACTTTAATATAGGTTATCAAACCACACACCCTCCTGCCTAATTTAGACATTTTTAAACTGGGACTCTGAAATGCTACATATCCATTAATATCAATCTCATCCACTTTATCATGCCAAATCTCTTGTAAACATAAGACAATACACATTTTTACAAACAGCTGCCAATCCTTATCACGTCTTGTTGTTTTATAATCCGCTACATTCCATATCATGGAAATAGACCCTAAGGCCTTATCTTCATTAGTGTCCATTAAAGTATCAGTTCTGTTTGAAGGATTACAAGTCATAGGTTTAAATGATTCAGATACACTTTCAAGCCAGTTTTCCACTTCCAGCATTTGGTATCTATTTCTCATTGTAGTCAGTTCTTGAGGGGGCTCTTCAAAGTTCACTTGAATCTGCTGATCCTCTTTTAGAACTTTTTTTTTCTCCATTGCTTCCGCTATTCATCTCTTGTCCCAGTATCTCACACATGTCCACTACATACATTCCAAGTTGATCTAATTTGTCAGTAGCTTTCAAGATTTTTTCTGCCGCATATTTATTCTTACATATGTCCACTTGACTATCGCCTCTTAAACTCTCATGCCTAAATGTTTCTATTATGCCCATTCTACCTAATCTGATATTTAGTACATTACCAAAAAGATTACATACAGAATCTGTTAACTTTCTCTGCATTTCATTATAGATTTTTGGAAACCCAAACATAGTGAAGGCCACAGGCTCAACATTCAAATCCTCCTTTAACACAGGGTTACCTAGTTTGGGTTTATCCACCATTTCTAAATACAGATTCAGTTTCTCTATAAGATAATTGTTACACCATATGTAATTCAATGCTCTCCTATGGGCACAATAGATCAACACACATCCAGCATAGCTATCACTGCTCGTGTGTATTGTCCTGGTAATATCTTGTTCTTTTATTTGTAATTCCACACTTTCTCTGAATAATTACCATAGTTCCCAATGATTTTTCAGTCTCATCCTTGATCTTTTAAAGTCCACATAATTTTAAATATGATTCAGTATTTATGTTCTCAATCTATCTTTTTCTATTGGTGAAAGACTCACATCTAGTTGATTTAAAGTCAGATCTTTTTGTATGTTCTGCATGACATCCTTGGTCTTTAGTGTATTAGAATTCCCCATATTCTGTTTTATATTATCTCCGTCCTCTCTTTTTTTCACCGTCCTTTCCCTCTTTGTATATGCAGATTACTCAGGTCTGTTTGGTGCCCTGCTAATACATGTCCTCCTAATTGATGTGTGCCCACTGTTTTATAGCTTCTTTTTTTATTAATAGAGGTGTCATTTTTGCTTTTTTTATCAATACTTTCATTTTCAGACTTTTTATGATATTTTCCCCCAAATGGTTAATTCCTGTCAGACTACTGTCATTTTTTTTAGTTTTGCTGTAATGTTCTTTTTTTTTCCTTTCCTGAGGAGCCTTGTTTATTTTCTTTTCACCCTCTAGCTCTTTAGTGTTATTCTCATCTATACCATGTTCAACCTCTCCATTACCCATATTGGAAAGATCTAGGTTAAATTCATAAGTCTGCTCCTCCAATATAATATCTGCCATAGCCAACTGAGCTCTTGTAACAACCATAATATATCCTTATTCAAAATACTTTATATACTTTGAAGAGTAAAAACCAGTACATCACCACTATAACACACACTATTACTGGTCAAATATTCCTCTTCCTAAAGTCCCAAAGTCATGCAAAGTCATGCAAATTCTTTCTATGAATGAAGAAAACAAAAAGAAAGGAAAAGAACAGGAAAGAACAAGAAAAAAGAGTCCAGTAGTTCCACTGCTTTCTCCAACTTTCAGCACTTCTGATAAGGAACTAGAATTTCAGTTTAAGTTCAGACCTTTTTTATATAAATCCAGTCTTATTCAATTCTTTCTGATGTTTTTCCTTATTCTTGTTAAGAAGTCCCACTTTAATCCACTTGCTGATTTTCCAGGATTATTAACTTCTCCCTCCAAACCATGCCTCAGCTATCTTTATCTTTAAATTCCACAGCTGAAGCAAACTTCCAAAATAACAGAGTCAATGCCCTTCCAAAGAGAAAGAGTAAAATAAATAGTTCTCAATAGTGCTCAATCGCTCAATCACTCAATTAGATAATTATTTACTTAGTTATGTAAGTGTATATATAATAACCCATAGTACTTCCACACTGTGCTATACTTATACAAACTAGTTTTAAATAAATATATCAAATGGTACTTACATAATGTGACCCATCCAGAATGTTGTGAGCTTAGCAGTTTGAGAATGCAGACCCTACTGCTTTTCACCTTTCACTTTTGTAGATGGGGAGAGAACTAAAAAGAAGCTCTCAGCATTCCTAATCCTCTGTTTGCTGTTTGGCATCAAAAGTCAGCATTGACACAATGGACACACAGTGATCACTCCCTATGGTTAGTTTTCTCAAATAGTTCGAGAGAGAAAGCCAGATTGTTTTAATCAAAGATTTGGTTAATTTATGTGCCTCTGCTCTTATGCAGTGTAGCTCTAAGATGGCCGTCGTGCATCTAGAATACTGATGCCTGCGCACTTGACATCCCTAAGTGTCTCCTATGATGTGGGCATGCAGGAACGTATCCTGCTCAGTCCAATATCATTAAAGATTCTGATTAATTAAAAGAATTAAAATACTCCATTCACCTGTTTCTAATATTGTACTAGATTTATTTAAAAAAATACTGTTGCCAGACTCCTAATTTAACTCTTTAAGATGTGCATACAAACACTGCATAAACACAAACACTTAAATATCAGCAGCTATACAGAAGCCCACCACAGTAAAAGCAAAAAATTAGCTCATAGTAAAACAAAATCAAATAAAACTCTCCTTTTTAAATCTTGAAGAACTTCTTATAAAAACTCCCAAAATTAGTTTGGGATCAAAATTACCCCACAGGTATGTCATCCACAGTCTCCTTTTTCTTATCCTCATGCTCTTTATGCTGTCTCTTTTTCCAGATGCCCCCCCCCCCCACACTGGTCTCTCTGCTGTATCACCCCTCAGGTCAGGCTCCAAATAGCCACCTCAGGACTCCAAGCACCTGGGGAGGAGAAAGCAGTGCACAGGAAAAAGGAACCAGAAAACAGCCACTGAAAGTTGACCTGTAAAGGTAGCTAGACCCTTGAAAGCTTAAAACTGAGAAAAAAAACTTTAAAACAAAGGCAACGGTGGCATACCTTCCATAACTCAAAGTATAGCTTTCTAGCTGCCTTGCTCTTCTCACGACTCCTTAGTGAGACAGCATGCTGTGGCCTTCTGGGAATCTCTCTGAGGCCCTGTAACAGATAGGTAGATAGATAGATAGATAGATAGATAGATAGATAGATAGATAGATAGATAGATAGATAGATAGATAGATAGATAGATAGATAGATAGATAAATAGCTAGAATTATACAGTAGATACTGTAGAATTTACCGCACAAAATATTTTTTTCTTTGTTGATGCTGCTACATAGTCAGGTTACACAGAAACCAAAAATCATGAAGATTTTAATTTCCCTGAATTTGTTGAGGAATAAGCTTGCATTGAAGTCATGAGTTGCCCCAAAAGGTTAAAGCCTATAATGCATAGATTCAGTGCACAGCAACTTCCAATCTGGCAGTGTTTTCCTGGCTACCCGCAGAGCAGACAAGAAATAGAACCTGCATGCAACATTTTTGCTTTGTCTAGCTACCTACTTTGAAGTTGAAATTCTGCCTAGCAATGCCATCCCCTAGTCAACAAATATTCAGTAAAGTCCTGGGTTTAGCAATGATAAACAACAATGCCAATGGGTCAACAAGTCTTTAATAATCAACTCTTGTGCCCCACTTCTGTAATTCCAACACTTTAATGCCATAAACTTTGGGAAAGCAGTGCCATGTCACAACAAATCCAGCTCTTTGAGACCAACTCCTTACTAAAGGTGGCCCAGTGGCAGACTCCAGGTTGAATGACAACAAATCCTATATACAAGCCTTTATGTATTACTTTTTGTACCCGCACTTTTGTGTAACTGGAAACATGACCTACAACCAGTCACAAACAATTCCCTTATGGAAGCTTTTCTCCCAGGTTCATTCCAGGCCAGCTATTGATGACATTCACTGTCCATGCTTTTTAGTCCTTGTCACATTGAAGCAAATTCATGCACTCTCCCATACAGCAGTCCAGCCATCTGCACCATTATTGCAGTCCCAGTCTGAACTCCTTTCCCAAAAAGGCCTCTGATATCCTGCCTTTATTGCTTTTCTGCACATGCTCACAGTCATTTGCACATGACTGTCAAGTTGTACCCAAGTCTGCTTCAGGTGCAAAGAAATGCAATGTTCTCATGCAACTAACTTAAATCCTCAGTTGAAGACTGCATCCAAATCCCGGATGGGACCCCAGTTAACAACACCCCTTTAACTCATTCCAAAACTGAATGAATGTGCCTCATGATAGTTAGCATGGTCCAAGGAGGTTTGATGGAATTTGTGCTCACCAGGAGCCCCTTGCAAACAATAACACAATTTTGTTTTTCCTTCTCCTCCCTAAAGAACTGTTGAGATAGTGAAAACCTCAGATAATTAAACACCTACACTGTCACTGGCTGTCTGTATCTCTCCTTTTACTGATGCACAGATGGCACATGGGTACAGATAAAACAACTGAATGCATTTCTTGGACGACAGAGACCCACATCAGAATGATTTTTAATACAGTAGGTTACTCCCATATGTTAAATTCAATGAAGTTCAATACCACAGCTGCAGCATAACTCTAACTTGTTCCCTGGACTCTTGGTCCCTGAAATCACTCCTAACAGTAACCAACAAGGTTGACACTTCCTTGGTACCATCTTAGCCACCATACTAGATTTTCTAAATGTGCATAATGAAGTTCAACAGATATTCATGATCTGATGATAGTATTCTTGGGAACTCAGCATGTGAACATGGCACCCAAAGGTGTTTGGGGTAACTAGGGCCTCTATACTAGCCTTTTACAGCAACTTCTGATGCCCCATGCTCACTTAGCAAACAACATCTGTCAAAGCTCTGTTTACTGCTGCAGTATACTGCAGGACCAGCCTGATGGGGGATGTCTGCTCAAGCAGACTTGATTGCCCATCAGGCTGGTATCTTAAGAGACCACCCCGCACAAGAGAGGAAAACCCTCCTACCTGAACCCTGACTTGCACAACTTTACCTGACCACTTTGACCACACTGGTCCCTGGGTCCCCTGGGAGTCCTTTTGCCAGTTTTGTGACTCGCAGGCCTTTCTTTCACCCAGGTCCACATCTCAGAACTCCTTTTCTTAGGCATCACACTCAGGCCCTGAATGCCATCAGGCCACACACCTTGAGGGCATGCCAGCTGGGATCCCTAACCTCACTTGGGAACCCACTCACTAGTCTCCTAGGGCAGAGCTTTGCTACATCTGCTCCTTGTCCTTTGGTGGGTCAGAGCATCTGATGATTGGGTTCTTTCCTGCCATGCCAAGTGTAAGACATACTATACTGGCCCTGTTGTGAATACAGGGTAAAAATCAAATGCCACACTCAGCTTGAGTGTGGACAACCCTCTGGTCCCAGGTAAGAGCCCGTACATGAACCACCATGCATGGATCTATGTTACTGGACCCAGGAAGTCAAAGGAGCTGCCTCTTTCCCACCCTCCTGGAAATGTGGTCAGAACCCAACACATCCTGCCACCAGGCACATGTACCACTGAATCGCCCTTCACCAGGCAACTTTGTAGAGAGTTTCCAAGCTGGCTCCTTGCCATAAGGAAAAGCTCCTGGGCCATGACTCCCTCCCTATCACAGAGCTGGCTAGTCTGTTACTTTTTCTTACTTGCTCAGCTCTTCAAAGCATGGCTCTCCCCTTGTAAGCATCATCAGGAATGGACCCATGGACCTCATGTGCATGAAGTGTTTTTCATTGGACAAGGAAGGGGCTGCGATCATCTTGGTGATGACTGACTCCAACATTCGTTATGCTCAGGTTTTTACCCACCAAAGACCAGAAAGTCACCACCATCAGAATGGTGATCTGAAAGGAACACTTTGTGCATTATTTTTTTTTTTATTTTAGTTAGGACACTAACTTGTCTGGGTCGGACCTTTTTCAAGTCCAACCCAGACAAAAAAACAACAACAAAACACATGAATAACATAACTCATGCTCACAAATAAGACTCAATTTAGACAAAACATTCACATGAAAATGTAACAATTAAATATTTTAATTCACTCTTAAAACCCTTCAAAGTTAAGGCCTGCCGAATCATCAATGGTAGTGCAATCCAATATTTTGGGCCAGCAATTGAAACAGCTCAAGCAGCAATTTTAAGTTTAGGAACTATAGTGTCTAACACAATACCATCTCAGGATCACAAATCAGGCAAAACATTATGCAACTTTACAAGATCAGATAAAGGAAATTGGCAATCTAATGAAATACATTTATAAATAACATAGCCAAAAATTACTCAATCCTGGCTATAGGGTTCAGCCATCCCAATTGGGAATACAGTATACAATGATGTGTTTGAAAAGACAGCAGTGCCTAAACAGACAGCAGTGCCCAAAGTTTGCACATTTGGATCAGGAATGAGACATTTTAGCTGACTGGTGAAATAATTGCTGTATGGGCCTCAAAATATCTCAGACTACCCCTTGCAATCCCAGTGCAGAGATCTTCCACCTGAGAAGTTTATTTGGACACCTATCAACATCTTGGGCAACTGGGCCCTTTACCCAAAGTCAAAATGGAGTCATTAGGTGAAGTCCCTCCTGCACACCTATAAATACATCAGTAATGAGACAGCTTGGTTAATTCCCCTAGTTTCTGTAATGCAGAAGGTAAGTCATGCTCCCCATGAGATTTTGTTTTTGTGTCTCTGCTTGACAGTGCTCTCCCTGAGACATACCTGTGTTACACTCCACGAGATCAGTTGTGAGTTGCATACTGCCTAGCACAAGAGGCTGCTGGAATAGTAATTCTATCCACAAAGGGGAGATATGACAACAGAGTTCATTAACCATATTATATCTTCAGTTGAAAGACTGTGATGATTTGCAACCTTGAAATCCCCAGGAAGCATAAGACTGCAGACTGTTGGAAAGCAGAGCCTTATGTAATTGCTAACCAGTTACTCAAGTTACCTGTGTACTGATTGTGACTCAAAAAAAGGAAACATTGTGGTAAGGACCCTGCACCACAAATATCTCTTACCAAACCAACAACTTCTACATGAAGATCATTTTTTGGCCCCTCTGTACCTAAAAGGCAACTTGCTAACAGAAGTGAGGTGCACAGATGGATATCATCTATTGAGCAGCCTAGCTCTGCAGTTTCTAGTCCAGTAACAGACCCTAATGTGGTTGCCTATGATAAGGATGGGGCAGAACAGTTTTGCTTCCCAGTAGTAGATCAGCAAGTACAGATCCTCAGGACCCTTGAGTTTCATCGGTCAGCACTGAACAGAAGAGAAGTTGTCGTGACTGCCAATGCGGTCCCTGCACCAAGTGTTCCACTTGTTGAATTCATTCCATGTGCAGCATCCTTTGTTTCACCTGACAATGGGTCTGTAGATCCTTCCAGTGATGAGAATGTATAATTCTTGTGTGAGGCTCTTGCTCAAAGTGTTGAGGAACCATAAACTTTGTATGATGTCTTATCAGAAGATGCAGAATACAGTGATGGTTGTGTGCACATGGTTAAAGATGAAGGAACTGTGGAAACTAGACAATCTGAAAGACAAGTAAATGTTATCAAAAATTCTTTCAATGTGGTGTACCAAAGTATCATATTGCTTCCAAACCCCATACTCTGAATCCCATTATGTTGAATTCAATTTGTAAGCGGGCATTGTCATTCTAGAGTTAAACAGTAACATTGCATGCTAGGGAAAATATGTTCTTGTCATAATCTGTATCCATATTGTAGACTGGATGCAGCCTGTTTTATCAGTTGGTTGCTTTTTGTGTTTTCAGGCCCTTGTTGAGGATTCCAAGGATTTCTGTAAGGAGGACTGCAACCCCCTCCCAAAAAGGGTGGCTTACCTTATTACTTCCAGGTTATGTTGGAGTGGGTTGTTGCTTGAAAGAATAAGTACAACAGCTTGATACACAGGATATGTGCTCCCAGACTCTGATGAACAGAAGCTGGGGTATCAGGAAGCATAGCAGTCAGTGGGTATTTTGAACCCATGCCTGAGAACAGAGCACATGGAGGTACTCATAGACATTCACCTAATGTGACAGAAAGATGGGGAGTCAATCAGCACAGGGACTATCTCACAGATACTGTTTTGTGTTCTAAGGCACACCTGGTGCCTGTGAGTTGCTTCAAGGGGTTGGGTAGAGTAACCCTGCAGAAACTGCCCAAACAGAGACGAGGCCACATTCTTTTTTTTTCCTCTGTCCCCACTGACCTGTGGGAAGGGGTCAGAGTTTGCCAGTAAATCTGGAATGCCAATGAGCAAATAAGAGGTAAAGGAGCAATTGAACTAGATATGCAACCTGTCTACATTCTTTATAAGACTGTTGCCTATGAACAAAGACCAGTGACAGCACCCCTAGTGAGAGCCTTGACCAATAAGAATAGGGACTGAGATAGAGACTGCTGCAGAAGTGCCCAGTCTAATTCAGATTTGCCTGCTCTTTAGATAGACATAGACATACTAAAGTTCTGTCCTTGGACTGATTTTTAAGCAGTGTCTTCTTCCAGGGAACTCATAATACAGTACAACTTCAAAGCCTAAAGACTTATGTTTCAGCCCAATTTTAGTCATCAGAGCAAGTGATTGCCTTGTATTACTCCATTTATATGGCAGAAGTCAGCTTGACTGTCCAAGGAAAATCTTGCTGTGAGTTTTTGTCATCCTCATAGACAGGCTAAACACTTACAGCTCTGTGTGACTGCTTGCACTTAATGTTGTAAACAGTGTTGATGCTGCTCAACACAGCTACATGATTGAACTTACAGTTACTATACTACATCTGCAAAAGTGCTGGACTAAGTCTCATTTTGTTTATTTTAACTCTTCATTATTGTGCACCATGTGTTGTTTCATTGTATGTTTATTGGGGGTTTGCCACCCCTTAGGTACACCCAGCTTCTGCACCATGAGTGCAACTATCATATCCATACCTACCTGCTGCCCAGTGATAAAGCCAACTACTGCATATCCAGTTTCCTGCCTCTACTTCCATCACACATTCCAGACACACAGTCACACAGTCCTCACCAGACTAGGTATGATGCAGTCACATCATTCCATTTGTCATGGTGAACCAATCAAGCTCCATAATGTCAGCATTGGCACATCTAATGGAGAATCACTTTCCCTCTATGAGCCTGAGGCAAACTTTTCCATCAGGCTGCTGAGTCCATGACACAGCCCTCACGGCAAGAGGTGAGTTGAGGAGATGAGAGAGGTCTTATGTGGCATAAAAGTGGGTAGTTAATTCATCCTACTTGTCTACCCACATGAGTCTTCTTTATTTTAATTATTAATCTGTTTTACCCATTTTGTATTGTTTTCTTCTTTAGATAGAAGCAAAAACAAATATTATGTTATTTACCTATAAAATGCAGACAGGTCGTCTCTGACCCAGATTCTTCCACAGAGTGATTATAAAAATGGATTTTGAGCTACTAGGAAAAATTCAAGGCTAAAACAGGTTCACATATGGAAATGCATCTTTAATTATAAAGGTTCCCCATCCTAACTCATAGGGGAAAGATGTTGATCAATAAGACAACATCAGAGAGATCTGCCTTATTTAGAGCTGGTAACCCCAAGAATGAGATGGCCTTGCTCTTGCATTCTTTTATTATGAGTAAAGCAAGTGCAGTTTGATAAAAGGCCCTGAGGAATAAGTGACTGAATCATAATACCCCAAAATAGCACTAACATGCTATTAAATAAATATGGAATGATTTATAGGGTGTTGTACATTAAAAGTTGGTTTTGTACTCCTGAGGTGTGTGATGCTACATCTGAGTATTATATATAATTATCATACACCAATGGTATGTAAAAAAAGACAGAAATGTACAATGCTCTATAGTTTATTTTTTATGCACAGGGTAATTGCTTGCATATCGCACTTTGTTGTAACAAGGCTTATATTATCACAGGAAAACAAAAATTGTTTTCAGTCTGCTTCATTTATAAAAGATACTGTAGGTAGGATTTCATTTCATTTCATTTTATTTGATAACTGGTAAGTCCATTAACTTGATAGCATAGGATTTCATTTCTTTTCATTTTATTTGATAACTGGTAAGTCTACTAACTTGGCGACCAATAAATACAGTACATAAAAGTCAATAAATAAATAAAAAGCAATCATCCATCAATACACAAATACAATTACAACTACAAATATTGTTGGAAAGCAAATACTGTTTTAAGAGACATTTGACACTGAAAACAAATGAGGCCTGGATAATTGTTAAATGAGAACTGTGCTGAACCTGGAAGCCATTTTTACGCAGTAGAAGCAGTTTTAAAAAATACTGATTCCAGTTCTGTTATTGTTCCAACTTTACTGTTCTATTAGTGACCTCAGTTAGTGTTTCTGATTTACACTCCAGGGTGAAGTACCATTTTAAAACTCTGTGATGTAGTTTATGTCCCCTCTCTGCCTCATAGTTCTGTACTAGAACATGGGTGAATTGTGACAACAATGGGAGAACTGAGCAAGGGACATAAGCTACAGTATATCATACAGTTCACATATGGCACTTACCAGCAGTGTGTAAATCAGAAACACCCACTAGGATAATTAAAAAGCCTGTTGAGCTGGAACAATAACAGAAATTGGCACCATTATTTAAAAATCAGCTTTCAGAGGGGGAAATGATGCACATGTTCAACACAGTTCTCCTTTAATGGCAATGAATGAAAAAAAAGTTCTCTATACAATAGGGCCCTCTAGCTGATTGAAGTAAATATTCTGGAGTCAGTAAAGTTAAAATGGTCACAGAACTAGTACATATATTTGTTTATTATATTAACAAAAAATGGAGCAATAGAAGGTGGAACCAAAGAAAGACTTGTTTTTCATCAGTTAGGCCCAGATAAAGATAACGGGTAGGATTTTCAATAGTCCAGATATGGGCAAAACTCCAAATTATGTCAGATGTGATGTTCAAAAATCATAAAATTGATGCAAAATGTCACACAATGGATGGAACTCCTAATTAACATAAGGTGGGATTTTCCAAAGTCATACCATGGGGCTATTTTCAAAAGTTATACTCATCTGAAGAATTACTAGCTGCGTTATTTATTTATTTATTTGTTTACTTATTTATTTAAAAGTTGGTAACTGGAAAGGCACACTGAGCCAAGGCTCATTTCCAGGTGTGACCAGGGCCTTTATGGTACTCTACATCCCATTTTTTAGATCAAAAAATGCTAGCAATAGATGTAAATGGTAGACCAGGTTGCACAGTCTGAAAATTGTGTTCAGGTATATTTATACTTGAACTTTGCAAACTGGACATAACTAAGTCAGAGTTTTGAAAATTAAACATAGCTAGGTCTTAGCTTTGAAAATCAGACGTAGGGTTAATTTTGATTATGTCCAAAGGTGTCCAATAGAAAATTATAGCTTGCCATAGGTTTTGAAAAGCTCCCTCCCAATATCTGTGCTTGAGGATCAGCCATTTCAAGTGACAAAACGCAGAGATGAGTGTGGATGGGTAACTGAGAAACAACTCTAACTATTCTGTTATAAAGAGTCCTCACTACTGACCGTGCACCCTCACTGGCTGAATAATACAATACCAAACCAAAACCAAGACTTGACAAAAGAAAACTTTGTGCAAGTAATAATAGAGTGGAAAGCAAACAAACAGAATTTGATCACTAAAGGTCTCAAAATCTTTAATGAACTGACTTTATCAGAAAAGAAATAAATGGCTCATATGAAAGTACACTGTAAAGATTGAGGTCAGGGTATTTGAAAGTAGAAATTTGCTCAATGGAACAACTATCTAAGGTAATCAAAGGAAGCAAGATGTCTATTTTTTTTTCTTGGATTAAAGAACAGCATAGATTGTGTGTTTTTTGTTGTTGCATTTAACATCAAATTATTATTCTAAAACAATTTCTGAGAGTTTTTAAAATCCATCTGTTAAACAGCTGACATAGCAACGTAGAAACACAGGCAATGTTGTCAGAAAAAGACTCTCAGTCCATCTAGTTTTCTGTGTTGTAACTTATGCTACCCCAGGACCTAATGTCTAAATGGAATTTATGCCCTTGCTTCTCTGTTTACCCTCTGCCTTACTGCTACCCTTTCAAGTAGCTATTGATCCCATACATCTGTCCCAGTCATACTTGAAACCATTGATGGTTCTTGCACCCACCATATCAGCCAGTAGGCTGTTCCACAGCTCAGCCACCTTCTCTGTAAAGTAAACTTTCTCATGTCCCCCCTGATTCTCTCCCTGTCCTTTCAAATTTTGGACCCTATGTTTTTGACTCATCACTCCAGCTCAGAGTTTACCTTATTACATAACATAACATAGATGACGATGGCAGAAAAGACCAATGGTCCATCCAGACTGCCTGAATTCTCTATCTAATCCTATGACCTACTGTCCATCTAGGGTCATAGCCCTTCTCATCTTCCTCCCTATCTTCCCTCATGCTTCTGTCCCAGAGTGACTATTATACCCTTTACTGAGTCTCAACAGTGCTTGAAACCATCAATTGTTACAGCACCTACCACTTTGGCTGGTAGACTGTTCCATTGATCCACCACCACCACCCCCTTCCGTAAAATACTTTCTCTTGTGCCTCCTGAACCTGCGTCCTGTCAGTTTCCACTTATGCCCTTGTGACATCGAACTAGCAGCCAAGCTAAATAGTTTCTTGCTGTTCACTTTGTTTATTCCTTTTAGGAACTTCAAAGTCTCTTCATATCTGCCCTCCCCCTTCCAGTCTTCAACAAGTACATGTTTAGTGTCTTGAGGTGCTCCTCACCAGACCTGCCCTGTTGGCCCTGAATCATTTTTGTTACCCTGCTACTCATTCCTTTCAGGAACTTGAATGGCTTTATCATGTCGCCCCTCTCTCTTCTGGCCTCCAGCAAGTACGTGTTCAATGCCTTTAGCTGTTCCTCATAGGATCTGCTTTGATGGCCCTGAATTATTTTGTTTTCCCATGCTGCACCGCCTCCAGCTTTCCTTTGTCTTTCCTTAGGTGGGGACTCCAGAATTTGCACAGTATTCCAGATGTGGCCTCACCAGTGTTCTATAGAGAGGTAGTAGTACCTATTTCCTCCCTGATAACAAAACCCCTCCCAATACATGCCAACATTCTGTCTACCTTGTTGTAAGCCTTGTTGTAATGGCTGGATTGCTTTAGGGTGCCCCTTATGATAACTCCCAGTTTTCTTTCCTCAGAAGCAATGTCTAGCTTACCCCTCCCATCCAATATTCCATCCTGTTGTTCTTCTTCCCTGTATGTATCACCTTGCACTGTTCAGCACTGAATTTCAACTGGCAGATTTCGAACCATGTTTCTAACCTTTGCAGGTCTTTTTACATCTCCCTTAGTCCCTCTTCATTGTCTACCCTGCCACAAAGCTTAGTGTACTCTGAGATATATCCGGCCCTATATTTTTTCTCCTATGTCGCTACTAAATCTATTGAAAAGGACTGGTCCCAGAACTGACCCTTACAGTACCCCATGTGTTATTGCCTTTTCCCTTGACATGGCCCTGTTTACCACCACCCTCTACTGTCTCCCCCTCAACCAACTTCCCACCTGTCTTACTAGGTCCTTCACTGTGCATAGATCCTCTCATTTCTTGCAGCCTTCTATTCGGCACCAAGTTGAATGCCTTGCTGAGGTCAAAGTATAGTAAATAGATTGATTGTCCCTTATCTATTGCCCTAGTTACCCAGTCAAAGAATACTATCAAGTTGATCTGCCAAGACCTCCCCACCACAAACCATTGTTGTTTACTATCCTGGAGCCCATTTCTCACTTGGTGGTCCACTCTGTCCTCCTTTACTAATGTCTCCATTAGTTTACCCAAAATGGAGGTAAGACTGATGGGCCTGCAGTTACTTGTGTGCTCCTTGATGACTCTGTTGTGGAGCAAAACTATATCAACTACCCTCCAGTCTTTCAGAACTACCCTGAATAGCCGGGCCAAGGATACAGACATTACCAATACTAGTTCCATGAGTATTCTCAAGTGCAGTCCATTTTGCCCTGGTGCCTAATCTACTTTCAGGGCCATAAACAATTTTCTGACCCTTTCCTCTGTGATTGCAACCTGCCCCATTTCTGAGATCCCCCATGCAACAGCCTTTATGCCACTTTGTGGCAAGGGTCAGCTATTCACAGTAAATACAGAGCAGAAGTAGTCATTATGAGTTGCATCTGGTCCCATGGAAAAAATAACAGCCTTATCTGCATGTAATACTATGTCAGAATGATGTCATATGAACCAGCCCAGTGGTGCAGTGGTAGCACTACTGCCAGCCAGGCCAGTGACATGACTTTGGGAGAGGACTCGGGATTCTGATAGTTGGCTTAAGGGGAGAAGATTGAGTGTCCAATGGATTGCTGTCCTCTCCTGGGGTGGGATGCTTGTCAGCCCTGCCATTAACTGCCTCCAAGTGGAAGCCTGGTGGCAGTGCAGGTATGGGAAGAATAGAAGGGAGGGGCCACTAGTTTGGTGCTGTGTGTGTGTGTGTGCCTCCACATGGTATGCACAACAGCCTGTCTGTGGCAGGGGATGGGAGGGACCAAAAGGTGTAAAAGATGTGTGGGCTTCAGAAAGCCCTGCATGCTCATCCCTAACCCATGCCACTACCCAGAAACACCAGGTGATCTGGATTTGTGTTCTCAGGGATTTCCTCCCCTTCTTGCCCTGCCACGGGACAGTCCATTGGGGAACTTTGGTCTGGTAAGTACCATAGGAGGTGGCATCCAGTCAGGAAGAGCAGCAACAGGGCTTCTATTCACAAAATCCTTGAAGAGTGGTGTTGTACCCAAAGACTGGAAAAAGACAATAGTGGTTCCACTTCACAAATCAGGCAGTTGCACAGAGGCTAGTAATTACAGACCGGTGGGTCTCACATCTAAAGTAGGGAAACTAATGGTGATACTACTCAAACAGAGAATCATTGCATTCCTTGAAACTAGCTGTCAACAGGATCCTAAACAGCACAGTTTCACAGCATGCAGGTCATGCCAGACAAATCTGCTTGAGTTTTTTGGCTACGCTACAAAAATAGTGGATGACGGTGGGGCAGTAGATGTGGTCTACCTAGACTTTACTAAGGCCTTTGACTCGGTTCCACAAAGAAGGAAAAGAAGCTTGATCACACAGGGGTTGGTCCAGAAGTAGTCAGATGGGTGCAAAATTGGTTACAATGCAGAACCCAGAGGGTACAGGTTAATGGAACACAATTGATGGAAGGCAGAGTGAGCAGCAGTGTGCCGCAGGGCTCAGTGCTGGGGCCTCTGCTCTTCAATGTTTTTATAGCAGAAATTGCTGATGGACTGGAAGGGAAGCTGTCTCTGTTCACTGATGACACCAAGATATGTAACAGGGCGGACACCTCAGAAGGAGTGAACAAGATGGAAGCTGACCTCAAGAAACTAGAATAATGGTCTGGAGTGTGGCAGCTGAGATTTAACACCAAAAAGTGAAAGGTCATGCACATAGGAAAGAAAAATCCAAGAAAGGAGCATTACCTAGGAGGCGAAAGACTGGTGGCCTCAAACTAGGACTGAGATCTGGGAATCATAATCTCAGATGACTTGAAGGTTAGTAAGCAGTGTGAGAAGGCAACATTGAAGGCCACAGAATGCTGGGCTGCATTGGAGGGGTATCACAAGCAGGAAGAGAGAGGTGGTACTACCACTGTACAGATCACTGGTCAGGCCTCACCTGGAACATGGAGTCCAATTTTGGAGGCCTCACCTCAGGAAGGACATTGACTGGGTGGAAACAGTACAGAGAATGGCAACAAAAATGATTCAGGGTCTGCAGAACATGTCCTACAAGGAAAGACTTAGGGAACTGAATATGTACTCCCTGGAGCAGAGAAGAGCGAGAGGGGACATGATTGAAACATTCAAGTACATAAAAGACATTAACAAGGTATAGGTACAGGAACTTTTTCACTTCAAGAAGGGCTCCAGGACCAGGGGACATGACTTCAGACTGCAAGGAGGAAGGTTCTCTACCAACACCAGGAAGTTTTTCTTCACAGAAAGAGTGGTGGATACCTGGAACAGCCTACCCCAAGAGGTTGTGGGGTCAACACTGTGGGGGGATTCAAGAATGCATGGGATATACACAAGGGAGCCCTGACTACAAAGGACAACTAGAGTGTCAAAATAGGTCTAAAACAAATGGGCAGAATAGATGGACCTAGCAGCCTCCTTCTGCCGCCAACTTCTATGTTTTTATGTTTCTATGATAAGCATGTCTGCATGCTGCTAAGTAGAACAAAGTTTTATCACAAAAAAAGTAGGTAGAACCCATTATGAGCGCATATTATTGAGCACTTCAATTTGAGCGACTCAATTATACCGCTCACACTGAAAGCGAGTGCAGAATTAGATTGCTATATCCTGTACAGCGAGTATAGCAAGGAGCTATACTCGTTAGCATGGATACAGGATCTGTGTGGCCAATTCTCACCAAGCTGGCCACATAGCGTAGTGGTGTACACCACTGCTTGTGTTGCTAGCAGACCCGGTTCGGTCTCACTGGATAGAATTTTTTTTGTAAACAATATCTTGCCCTCGGTCTGTACCCCTTGGAGTTGATTATTTTTAGTTTGGGGGTGCAGGGGCATGGAGGGCATATCCCCACTCATAAACATAATTGCTGTCTCTGCAGATACTTTTAGTGGTAGCGAATCGCTATTTATGCACGGCCTGCTAATATGAGGCGCCCTTTTGACCATGGGCCATTTTGTGGTCGCTTTATGTGATGGGCCATCTTTCAGACTCACCTTTATCACATAAATCCAAAAAGAACGATGGCATGTGGAAAGCAAAGAATCTAAAAATTAACTCAAAAGTAATGTTCACAAGCTGGATCCCTTGGACTCCTCCATGACAAATGGGGAGGAGAGAATAAAACACTAGGATCTATCAGCTGATTAACTTGAGAACCAGTGAGTCCTCTCTTTAGAGAGTCCAAGGCATGATGATGAGACCAATAGCACCTAGTATTGACCAGGTCAGAGGCCTTGGTGACATCCACAAAGATGGCAGCTAAAAAATGGACAGGGTCTAATGTCCTATTCTCTGTCTGTGTGAACCCCACTAAGGCCATCTAGGTACTGTGGAGGGGGCAAAATCCATGCTGAAAACTGTTACCGTACTGTGACCCATGGTTATTAAATAAAAATTGTGAAAATTGAACAATATATGTGGCGAGTGAGTCCATTTGTCCAGAAATGGAAGAGACTTAGGCTTAGTCTGGAGTAGATTCATCCCTGTGGTTTCCTTTTCTTGCAGGCAGTGAGCCATACTGGGCTCCTACATGCAAAATCTATGCTGTGCCTGAGTCAGAATTTCATATTTGGTAAGACACTCAGAATTTGATTGGAACTATGGGCTACAAAAGATTTGACAACTGTGGTACACAGGATATAGGTAAATAATTATTGACTTTTAATTATTGACGGCTAAGGTAAGTAACTGGTTTTTGTCATTGTTGCACATACTGATTGGGTATAGCTAAGGGGAAAGTACAATATTGAATTAGGCCATAGTGTTTGTATAAATGTTGTGTTTAAGGTACTATAGATAATCATTATAACTAAGTATTATAATAAAGAAATACTGTAACAAAAAATCTGGGAATAGATGAAACAACCTATCTAGGATAGGGGTAAAAAAGGGTTCAAAATAAGCATAACAAAAACACACAGGGTAGAAAATATAAATGCTGGGAGTGGTGCAGTGCAGTGGCTGTGGGGCAGCGGTTTTCAGGGGAAACTTATGGAGATTGAGGTGCTACCCCATCTGCGTGCACCTCTCTTGACTCAAGGGGGAGGTTGCTCGACTCCAGACCGAGTTGGCTAAGAATCATGCAGCCTACCCAGTGACCACCAAGTCTGCCACTGTTGCCTCAAAGGGTGCCAGGGAGAAGGAGTTACTGAACTATGGTGGGCTTGGGAAGGATGACAGTGGAGGGGAAAAGGCACATCCCCCACGGTACAACTACACAATTCCTACGCCATCCTGGCAGAGAGGTACCGTCCCAGGCAGGCACCCATGGTAGTGACCAAGATGGATGGGGGGGACCTCCATAACTGAGTCCACAGGTAGGATGGCAGAGGACCGCATAGGATAAGGAAGCAGCTCCTAGTGGAGGACTCCATTGTGAGGGGGATAGATTTGGGGGTATGAAGGGAGGGGGAGTGGGAAGTTAAGTGCCTGCCTGACACCTTGGCTTAGAGGGATGGAAAGTGGATCCTGAGGATCACTAGTGCAGCAGTACAGGAGGGAGAGCTGGATGTCATTTTCCACCTAGAGACTAATGATCTGGCCTGGGACGAGTTTGGGATAGTGAAGGGGGAGTTCAGGGAGTTAGGGAGGAGCCTTAGGCAGGTAGCATGCTCATTGACCTTTTCTTAGGTACTATCTGTCTATGACAGGGGGCTGGATAGGAAAATCTGTGCTAGGAGCTTCAATCAATGGTTGAAGGAGTGGTGAAGAGGGGAGGGATTCAGTTACACTGGGGACTGGGGT
This sequence comes from Neoceratodus forsteri, assembly GCA_016271365.2. Classification (NCBI taxonomy): domain Eukaryota; kingdom Metazoa; phylum Chordata; order Ceratodontiformes; family Ceratodontidae; genus Neoceratodus; species Neoceratodus forsteri. The sequence goes on along the minus strand of CM057454.1, from coordinate 338,541,557 downwards.
CACACCTGGAGGGATAAAGACCTATACAAGGGAGATGGCCTGCATCCATCTGAGAGGTGAACACAAGTCCTGGGTGAGCAGTTTACATGTTACATAAGAGAATATTTAAACTAGCAGAGGGGGATGGTGGAAGAAAGCAGGGAGACATAGACTGCCCCCCCCCCCCACTAGCTGAAGTTGTTAGTAGGGAGAACTATAAGGGTAGCAAATCCCCAAGGTACCTTGTAACATGAGAATCAAAATGGTAGGTATGAATAGGGATGGAAATGAGGCCAGAGTAGGTAAGGATAGAAGGCAAAAGAGAAAAGAGGGGGGTGGCAAGCAGGTTGGTAGCAGTATGTGGAAGGACATGTGTGCAAATGCTAGAAATGTAGAAACATAGACATTGTCGGTGAAGAAGGACAAGCTGGCTCACCCAGTCTGCCCTGCTCATCCTGTCTATAGCACCACCTCGGCCCCCTTTGAGTCCTCAGATTTTCCCCACATTTGTCTTGGTGCTAGGATTCCATTATGCCTATCCCATATGTTCTTGAAGCCTGTGATCATTTTAGCTTCCACCACTTCCTCCGGAAGTCTGTTCCAAGCTCCCTTCACCCACTTCATCAAGAAAAACTACCTGACATGTCCCCTCAGTCTCCCCTTTCCAGCTTCATTGTGTGTCCTCTAGTTCTTGTGCAACTCCTTCTCTGGAAGATACTCCCTTCTTGTACCTTATTCACTCCTCTGAGATATTTGCAGGTCTCTATCATGTCTCCCCTCTCCCTCCTCTTGACCAGAGAGTTCATGTTTAATTCCCTGAGTCTGTCCTTGTAGGACTTCTGGTGTAGGCCTTGCACCATCTTGGTTGCCTTCCATTGAACCCTTCCAATCTTGTTTATGTCCTTTCAAAGGTAGGGTCTCCAGAACTGTACACACTGTTCAAGGTGAGGTCTCATCAATGACCTGTACAGGGGTATTATGACCTCCCTCCATCCACTGGTGATTCCTCTACCTATGCACCCCAGCATTCTGCAAGCTTTCCCCACTGCCTTGTCACACTCTTAGCTACCTTCAGGTCATCACAGATAATTATGCCTAGGTCTCTCTCCTGCCTTGTGACTGTCAGTCCCCCCCCCCATGGTACTTTGCCATGGGGTTCCTGTGACCCAGGTGCATGATTTTACACTTCTTGCATTAAAGCCCATTTGCCAAACCGTTAACCATTCTTCCAGCTTGATAAGATCCTCCCTTATTTGTTCCACCCCTCCTGGAGTGTCCAGCCTGTTGCAGATTTGGTAACATCTGAAAAGAGACACACCTTGCCTACCAGCCCTTCAGTGATATCACTGATAAACATATTGAAGAGCACTGGACCTAGTACTGACCCCGTTGCACCCCGCTAATCACTTTGTCTTCCCCCAAGTGCACACCATTTACCACCCCCTGGTCTAGACATTGTCACCATTACTGAGTCATGTTGCAATGAGAACCATGACTGGGATTTAGCCATAACAGGATATAGGCTGTTTGGGAAGGACAGGATGGGTAAGAAACGGGAAGGAGTTGCTTTTTACGTGAGGGATAGCATAAAATCAACACAGGTGCAAGGAACTCAGAGAGGGCTGGAAATTATGTGGGTCACCCTAGAAAAGGGGACTGGAGTTGCTATTCACACTGGAGACCTGATGTGGACTGCAGCATCCCAGCTGCAGCTTTAGGTAGGGGCAGGGACATCCTGGACTCCCTGCAGGAGGTGTTCCTCAGGCAGAAAGTAAAGGAGACCTCTATGGTTCTCAAAAGAAGTGGCTGGAAAGGTAAGGTCAAAAAAGCTAGCATTCAGGAGGTATAAGGAGACACAGAGAGAGGAGGATAGACAGGTTTATTGGGAGAAGCAGAAGGAGGCAGGGAAAGCAGTCAGAAGTGCAAAGGTGCAAACGGATGAGAAGATAGCACAGGCAGTAAATAAATGCGACAAGACATTTTTCAGGTATGTTTGTGAAAGGAGAAAGAACAGGGGAGGGACTGCAAGGCTAAAAAGGGAAGGTGAGATTGTGTGGAAGGGCACAAAGAAAAGTAAGACATCCTGAACAATTATTTTTGTTCAGTTTTCACAAATGAAAGGGAGAGTGAGGGACCACAGATCTGTGCCAAGGGCATCAAAGGAAGGGGCATGGACACTAGCCCATTTACAGAGGAGACAGTCTTGAAAGAACTTGAACATCTTTACGCGGACAAGGCAATGGGACAAGACAGGATACATCCATGATTCCTGAGGGATCCACAATGGGTGTTAGACAAAAAGTTTGTCGAACACCCCTACAGCGAAACCGGCAGGTCGACCACATTTTGCAGTTAGCTGCCAGTTTCCAATGGAACTAAGTGTTTTCGTCAGGGGGCTTTGCCCACTGAATCTGCCCATGAGCGGGGCTGCAACCCCCACACACACCCCCTGCCACTTAGGATTATCAACTCTAAGTCAGAGCTGATTTGGGGGGGGGGTGTAGGACCCCCAACAGACAGTGCCGGGTTCCAGTGGGTTTCCTATAGCGACATGGCACTGTAGTCACTGTAGGGGACCTCACTGTCAAACAGTCACTGTGGGGAAGGATTACCATTTCAGAGGGAGCTCAGAAAGGTGCTGACTACACCTCTAACAGTCCTATTCAACCACTCACTAGAAAGAGGAGTGGTCCCAGAGGACTGGAGGAGGGCAGATGTAGTACCACTTCCAAAAGTGGGAACAAGGAGGAGGCTGGCAATTAAAGGCCTGTCAGCCTGACTTCAGTGGTGGGTAAATTAATGGAATCACTACTGAAAGAAAGGATTGTGGAATATCTTAAACCCAGTGGTTTACAAGATCTGAGGCAGCATGAATACACTAGGGGGAGATCATGTCAAACTAATCTTGTAGATTTCTTTGGGTAATGAGGCAGCATGGGTTCACTTGGGGGAGGTCATGTCAAACTAAGCTTATACATTTCTTTGACTGGGTAGCCAGGGAAGTAGATCAGGGTGGAGCAGTGAATGTGGCCCACCTAGATTTCAGTAAGGCCTTTGATACTGTTCCACATAGGAGACCCATAAACAAGCTGGGCAGCCTATGAGTGGGTCTAAAAGTGGTAAAACAGGTAAGAAATTGGTTGGAGGATAGGTGACAGAGGGTAGTGGTAAACAGAGTTCACTCTGAGGAAAGGAGGGTGACTAACAGGGTGCCACAAGGATCAGTATCAGGACCAGTCTTCTATAATATCTTTATAAGTGACATTGCAGAGGGACTAGAAGGGAAGGCATGTCTGTTTGCAGATGACATAAAAATCTGCAATAGAGTGGACACTCCGGGGGGGGGGGATGAATGGAGATCTATGTAAGCTTGAGGAGTGGTCTAGAAAGTGGCAACTAAGTTTCAGTGCAAACAAAAATGCAAAATCATGCATGTGGGATGTAGAAACCCAGGGTCAGAGTACAAAATGGGGGAGAGTGGTACTGCAACCACCAAACAGGAAAGAGACCTGGATGTTATCATATTTGATGACCTAGATGTGTCCAAATGATGTGACAATGCAGTGGGGAAAGCCAGTGGGATGTTAGGGTGCATAGAGAGGAGTATCACCAGCAGAAAGAGGGAGGTAGTGGTACCACTGTATCAGTCTCTGGTGAGAACTCAACTAGAGTACCGTGTCCAGTTCTGAAGTCTTCATCTCAGACAGGATATAGACAGGGTAGAGGCAGTTCAGAGGAGGGCAACTAAAATGGTACAGGATCTGTATCAAAAGCCCTACGAGGAGAGATTAAAGGACCTCAATATTTACACAGTGAAGGAAAAGAGGGAGGGGGGTATGACAGAGACTTTCATATACCTCAAGGGTATAAATAAGGTTCAAGAGGGAAGCCTTTTTCAGAGAAAATGGTGCACAAGAACAAAGGTGAAGCTGGAGGAGGGTAGAATCAGGGGAAATGTAAGGAAACACTTCTTCACAGAAAGGGTGGTGTATGCCTGGAACAGACTTCATAAAGAGGTTGTGGGAGGAAAAACTGTAATGGGATTTAAGAAGGCATGGCATAGGTATAAAGGAACATTAGAAGCAATGAAGGGGTGGAGCCAGAGATCAAGTAGGGTCTACAGTGTGACTGTAGATAGGGAAATGGGCAGACTAGGTAGGCCAAGTGATCCTTATCTGCCCTCAGAATTAATGTTTCTATGTTTCTTTAGGAGTGTCACCAGCTGTAAAGATGGAGACTGCAACAGCTTGTTTCCAGGTAGCTGAGAAGTGACCATGACAAGGAGAAAAAGTAAACTGTTTTGTGAAGGGAAAAAATTACATCAGTGGCAATATTTATTAGGCTAAAATCAACTTCATCTCTGCCAGTAAGTTATGTGTGGTTCATTTTGGTAAAAAGAAAAAAGCAAGCACTTTAAGTGGAGTCAGTATTTAAAATAAGGCTTGGGAATATTAGACAAAAACTTTGTGATTATGGGTCAGACTCCGACTCAGACTCATAGAATCATTCTTTATACAATATTTGGATAAATCAGTAAAATAAAAGTTGTTAAAGCCACTTTGCATTATCCTCTGGCTTGTTTATAAGTTGCAGTGGTGAGGGAGCCCCCCTTTTTCTTACATGTTCTCTACCATTCATCTCTCTTTCAGGGACTGCAAAAGCCCAGGGGTCATACATTCTTTTTTTGTCACCCCTTTTTCTAAGTTTCCTCGGCAGAGCAAAAGTGTTACAGATGTTACTAAATGTAAAACAAAACACTGAAAGCATGTCATCAGTGTTGTCTATACAGTCAAGGAAAAGCCAATTGTGATTCAATAGTGCTTCATGAAACAATATAACATAACCTAAGTGGAGGTTCTAGGACTATATAATGACAGGGGGACTCTTGGCTTCTTGGCACACTAGGGGTAGTAGGACTATGACCATAAAACTCATCTGGTAAAACACTAGACTGAGTAAAGTTAATTTGATCAGAGATCAGTATCCAGTCTATTGTGGTAGAGGGTGCAGTCTTATTTATTTATTTAGTTAGTTAGTTATTTAAAAGTTGGTAACTGGTAAAGGCACACTGAGCCAAAACTCATTTCCAGGTATGACCCCGGGTACAATCAGGGTGAAAATACTACAAAAAAGGAAAATGCAATATCATATCAGTACAACAAAAATAAGAGAACAACAATACCATCTAAGGGTAGCAGGACAATTTGAGTTACAAATTGAGAGGCAGTAAGTGTATCAGAGTATATAGTTCTACCATTATATAGTTACAGTTTGTTCTTGTTGACAATATGATAATCTGGGTGAGCATCTGACTTGCTACAGTGTCCCGTGGGCCAGTGAGATTCCTGCCCTGCCAGTTTAAGTCAAAGTCTCCCATTATTATCAGCTCATGGTTGGAAGGTAGTGAAGCTTTAAAATTGTAAATTATGTGTAAGTCATCATCATGATAGCCACAGGGTGCATAGATAACCCTTAAATTGAACAGTCTGGAATAGCCAAAGACAAAGAGAGAAAAAATACAGGATGGAAAGGGACATGCAGGGTCAACAGGTTTTACAGATAAATTAATTTTAATGTAGAAAGAACAACCCCTCTTCGTCCCAACTGGTCATGCCTGAACAAGTGATATCCTTCTTAAAGGATGCAGAATTAAGAGACCTTATCAACCAGCCAAGTTTTGTTAAGAGTTTTGGGCCCCAAATGCAGCTTTTCTAGCTGACTCCATGAGTCTACACACTCAGCTATCCTCTCTCAGTGACAGCTCAGTTTGAATATGCTCCCTTGCTGGTCACCAGTTTTGAAATAAAACTAACCCCCTCCCCACTCCAGCAGCTTTGCCACCACTGCTGATTGGAGATGACAAACTCTCAAGGTAGGCAGGATCTGGTACCATAGTGCTTTGAGGGTCAGATTGTGATGAGATGGATACTCAAAAGACAAATGGCAATGTCAATTAAAGAGAATTAGTCAGTGCTAAGAGCCCCACAACCTAATATGGGGTTACTCCCAATTTCCACTTTGTGTGCAAAAACATGTTTTTAACTTACAGTATAGCAGACTGTATCATGTTGATTCTGCGTACTAGTTTTTTTAATGCCAAGAACAAATGGCATGGTGAAATCCAAACACTGATTTTTTCTGTGTTTTGAGTTCAAAGTACCCCAAATCAGAAAAATGTGCAACTTCCTTTCTTAATTGAGATTTAGTTTCTTAATAATCTTGTTTCCTTTTTTGTTCTGGATAGATCAGGACAGGATAATCTAAATAAAGTCCCAGTTTCTCCAGTGCTTCAGCATTATGCCAAATGTAATGTGTCACTCTTTAGTGTGTCATCAAAGCCATCATGTCATTTTTATTTTATCATTATAGCAAATGACTTGGAGAATATTATCATATATAGCATCCAAATACAATTTTTTGAGCATGTTGTTTTTATCAAGTTTTTCAAGACCTTAGGATTTTCATCTTGAGATCTGTGAACACCCCTAAGCCATAAATGGTATCCACTCCTGCAGTGAATCTGCCAATTCCCCCTGTTTCTCATGTTCTTTTTGGATGTTATCACAATTAGCTTTTCGCTAAGAGTAGTGAACCCTCTCCACCAACATCTTCTGGAGAAGAAATAGCTCACACACTGCTTATTTGATTCCGTATTTGAAGTTTTAGAGCCTTATCAGGTTTTTCTTCAGCTTGTTTTATTGTTTGATCTTCATTTACTGTAGCTAATAAATTATCCTTATTTTTCTTATTCTGTTTGTTGGAATTTTTGTTCTTTCCAACATTTTTGACACTGTTACTTCACCTGGTATTTATGACTCAGAACAGTCCAAATGATTTCCCAAGGGGTCATTTATAACACTCAATCTAATAGTATGGAGATGCTATTGTTACTTTATTGTTTTTTTTTTCCTCTGGAAATCCAACCGTTTATCAAGCCTTGTCCCATTAATTGATGCATCTTCCCTTAGTGAGGCAATTTCTTTTTTAATGATCACTAGTTAGTTGTTCCAACAAAGCAATACTTAAAATGTATGGCTGTTTTAAAAAGTCTACTAGATCATCATCTAAGAAAGGTGACTGTGTCTCCCATGCTGTATTTTTTCTTTCTGATGAAATATTTGCCTTTTTCTTCAATTTCTTTTAAACCAACAATTGTTTCTTGTAATTCCCTTATTATTTCTGACATATTAGTCTGAGTTTTATAGGATGTGTCAATTTGTGTACGAGAGCTATGATTTCCTGAATTCCTAGAACTCAGTGGTAGTCCTTGAAAACTATCATTAATGTCAATTAAATCAATTGCCTCCCTTTCTTCAATTACTTTATTCTGATTTTTTCATTATGTTCAGAAATAACACTACAAGAAGACATTAAACCATGAGACAAAATTTGCTTAGGGTTTTCTGAAAAAACAATATTTTGTGAATGTTCTAAAGAGTTAGATGTTAAATTAGGCTTGTCCAATCTGTGATGTGTTAGATGTTGTAAATTTACTTGCCTTATTACCTTTAGGGGAACCCTTGGAGTTTTTATTAGAGTTAGAAATCAACAATTTTCTTTTCAACTGCAGTTGCAATAATTTGGTACAGTATTAAAGATTGTGTCATTTCTTTTAAATTGTCACCCAAATCTGTATTCACTAAATTGTCCAGTTTTGTTCTTTTTACCCTAGTCCCTGTATTTGAAGCCTTTTGGTCACGATTTTGATGGTCTGATGCCTTATACTTGATTTAGTTTTCTTTGTTTTCAGACTTTTTTTGACTTGCTCAATTTGTTTCTCTTCTTTAGTCCCACTTTTTGTTTGCATAGTGAAATAAATAGTACAGAGAAATACACTTAATAAAAATGTCCACTCCGAAGACAATTATATGCAGTAGTTAATATAGTAGTTCAAATATCCACTAGGCTTCTGCTTGTAATGAGGGTATTAATCAGTCACCTACTATGGAATTTTCATTTATGTGTTGCAACACCACACAGTGGATCTGATTTACATTGCACTGATGTGTTGCTGCAAACTGTTTACCCGAGTCAATATTATTAGTATTATCTCCAAAAGTAGGAATGAGTTCTTGTGCACAAACTTTTAAGCATCTAGTTGCTCTGTCTATATAGAACCATAGACACTTACACCAGCCCAAATAAACTGCATATGGAGAGGTGTAATTTACAAAGGAGTTCAGAGTAATCTGCTTGCTGTAGTTAGGGACCTGGAACTTGTTGTCACATACCATGCCCCTGCAAATGATGCAATTGTAACATTTAATTGGTCTTGCAAAATGACTGTTTACAAGGATATCATTCAGATTCAGTACATTACTAAAGCTAGTTCATGAGGATGGTCCAAGGATCTGCACAACTGCTGAATCATTTGAAATCAAATTCCAGTTTTTCCGAATGATCTTCTTTACTTTGTCTGAAATAATGGTATATTTAGTTACACAATTAATTCTCTTATAATTAGTCTTCTTTGTTGGAATATTTTGGTTTCTCTCATTTTGTGGGTCAATGTACAAACACAGTCCTTCCTCTGAACTTTCTGATAAGTTTCCTCAAGTACCACATGGGAGTACCCTCTATGCCTAAATCTAAGTCACAGATCCTTGTCCTGTTCCTCAGACAAGGTTTATGAGGATTCATTGCTCCTTGCCCTCACAAACTGACAAAATGGAAACATTTAATCAGATGGGCAAGAGGCTGTGAATCTTCAGAAACTAAGGACTTTATAGCTGTAGTTTTTTTTCCTAAGTGGTGGTTTTGATCTCCATGTTTTCATTAACTTTAAAAAAATTTAAAAAAAAATAGTAAATGTAAATGCAAGGTTAAGGTCATTTTTACAGAGCTACTTGATAAAAGATTCTAATTAATCTTGCATTCCCTACCACAAACAGATTATACCATCAATGAAGTGGTGCCATAATCTCAGGATTGCAAACAAGCATTCCCTCTCACCAGCCCAGGAAAAGATTAGCATACAATGGTGCCACAGTGGCACCCACTGCTGTGCCCCTGAGCTAGTGGTAGAAGGAAACATCAAACAAAAAATAATTAAGACTCTAAATATGCTACCAGTAGGGGTCCAGAACCTTCTAACCCCTCATATGAGTACACGTCAAAACAGAAGTTTTACCAGTCAAGTCTTCAGTGTTCCCAGATGCCACTTGGCCCTGACGCAACGTGTGTTCTCCCACCTTTTCCCATCTCAGGACCAAATCTCTTCCACCTGACATAACTGCTGCTGCAATAATTGGTTCTTTTAAATGCAAATTGTGACAACATCTTGTTAATGGTGTCACCTGTGCTGATTCCACTAGGTCCTCTCCCATATACGGAATCACCCACCAGCACTTAGCCTATTCCACCAACTGTCCTCTGTTGGTGGCAGACCAACCTCAGCACTGCTCTAAGCTTCCCCATTTACCTTCCCTCTCTGGTATTTCTACTACATTGCCCCATCAACCTTGTGCCTCCTCCTCTCCCTGTCCCATCTCTCTCCCCCTGACCTCTCCTCTCTGTCATTACCACCTGTTACTCCCTACTTGTCTAATTTAGCAGTGTAAATTCAATACTGACTCTGGCATACATTGTACAATGCCTCAGCTACCTCTGTCCTATTACACTAGTATATCTTATTGTTTGTTTTTTCAAGCCTCTCACTTGACACTGTAATTATATGTACCAGCTGTGTGTAATGGCTTATCTGTATGTGCTGTACTGTTTTTTGTCTATTGAAGTGCAACCTATTTAACGAGCATCCACTCAAAGGTGTTAATCCAAGATTTCAATAATTAAATAAATAAAATAACTCCAGTCCTTCCAAGATCAAGTCAGATGGCACCACTTGATCAAGGAACACATTGTGCAGGCAAAACTGAACTGCATGAATACCTGCATCATGTGGAATGGATGAGTAAAATGCTATAACTCTTATTGTTACCCACATAAAATTACTTTGCCAGGTTAAAGCAGAAAATTTGTTTAGAACATCTGATCTGTCTCAAAGATAGGAGGAGATGGTTTAAACAGTATCTTGCAAATAATGACTGATGCATCTAGGCAAATTTTATGTCAGGGAACTGAACCCACATAGAATGGGATATCCAGGTGGGTTGCTGGGATCCATACAAGTTTTAGGTAATATAAGAATCAGAACAATGGGGTTCTTTGGCATTAAAAAGCTAAACTCTTCAGTATTAGTCTATTTACTCTGCAGGGTCCTGGGCACAATACCTGAAAGTAGTTTCTAAAATATCTCTATGGCTTTAGAATTGAGCTTCTGATAACAAAGAGTATCAGAGAGTTTGTATTTAATCTCTGTGACATACTGATCCTTGGACATTGCAACCCAGTCTTTATTTCTTTAATTAGTCCATATGCTAGGTTCAATGTGCCAAGTAAGCAATAAGACATGACAGGGTGTGTATGGAACATATTTTACCACATGACCAGGGGCATAATGAGGCACAAGGCCTTGAACGAGTGCCTTTAGCCCCTGGCATGCAGTAAAATATGTTCAAACAACATGAAGTCTTGCTATATTATGACAATTGCAGTATGACCGCAGGTTAGAACTGCTCTGGAGGTGAAATAGTTAACTTTCCATGCAGGCATGGAACTTAGAGCGCGAGCTCGGTTGAAAACTCTGTCTGTTGTGCTTCAAACGCAAACTGTCAGATTCTTTACTCCGCCTCACTAAACAGTCGCTCTGGAGATTTCTCCTTCTGCTCGGTTCATTTTGTCAATTTAAAAGTATTATTTTTCGGTTTTTAGCCGAAATTAAACCACAACAGGTCGGTTCAAGCTCTGTCTGTGGTAATGTAAGTAATAGATAGGTTTTACATTTATTTTTTCTGTGTGGAACTTGTAATTCTTTATCGGTTCGGTTTGAACCGATCAGGTTGTATTTAAAATCTATTAGTCCTTTTTTAGAGTGCAGTTCCCAGTTCTTATTGGTTCTAAAAAAAACGGATTTCATTACGGTTTTTTCCATGACCTGTGACACGGTTGGGAACCGATAAGGGTGTCTTGCTTGGTGGATTGCCATAAACGGGCAAGTTGGTTAGGCTGGCATTATGTCTGAGAAACCCAAAAGAAAAACCGGACCCACTGGGTTTCAACACTGTAGTGTTTGTGGGGAAGCTTTTGCTAAGGCTGACCCACACACCACATGTGTCTATTGTCTGGGGTTTGACCACGTCAATTCAGACTGCCAGATTTGTCACAATTTCCCTGCTGCCACCATAGATAAGAGAGTTGGTAGGCTCAGGGAAAGGGAGGCCAAAAAGTCCACTGACCTGGATGGCCAGCCTGGTTCGGTGCCAACCAAAACAGAGGGAGTGCCCTCTGACCAGGGCGATACTTCCTTGGGCAAACGAAGAGCCAGTTCTGAGGAGTCGGTTCCAGCAAAAAGGACTAGAAAGTCAGCTAGTGTAGAGCCAAAAGTTCTCTCCCCAACTGCTGAGGAAATAGCTAAAGCAATTCAAACTGTCCAGTCTCTCTCTCTGGTTCCAACAGAACCGACACCTTCAAGTAAGCGTTCGGTTCGGCCGGTTCCACCGGTTCAAGATTATGATTTTGAGGATTTTTATGAACCGGGGGAGAGGGAAGAGGAATATGAGGAGAGTGAATATGGTTTTGAAGATCTGGATGTGCCCATTGATCCGGACATCTCTCCAGATAGACCCCTAGGGGTTTCTCGTCCAAGGCTTTCTGAGTCCCCTTCTCATTTCATGTTTTATAAAAAAGTTGCTGAAACTCTCCAGCTCCCTGTTGAGGAAGCTGTTGATGATCAAGAGGAGCCAGACTATGTAGAAATGATGGATATTCCAGAGTCTAGGAGACTGTCTATTCCTTTGCATAAATCTTTTGGAAACAGACAGTAAAAGTTTTAAAAGTCCTCACACTATACCTCCTGTGGATAAAAGGATGGACAAGAGGTATACCTTATCAGGCTCCGACACTGATTTCCTCACTCAACAATGCAGCCATGTGGGGGTAGTGCAGGCTGCAGCCTGTGACATAATATTCCCCTAGCTTCACCCCCTGAGAAGGACTCCAGGAAGATTGATGCTATGGCAAAGAAACAGTACATGGCAGCATCTTTGGGACTCAGACAAGCAAATTATATGGCTTATGCTGCTAGGTACCAGAAATCCAGATGGGATACTGTGCTGGCCCTAGCGAAACAAGTCCCTGACCTGCTTGCTGGGAACTGGAACAGGTGCTATGGATGGTATTGAGGCATCCAAGGTGCAATTTCATGCTGCAGTGGACTCTAATGATGTTTCATCAAGAGTCATGGCTACATCTGTGGCACTTCACAGGATGGCTTGGCTCAGATGTACTACCCTGTCTCAGGATACCCAGTCTAAGGCCATGGATTTTCCTGTTGAGAAATTCTCTATTTGGGAAGCAAACAGAGATTACATGAAGAAATGCATGAATATAGGACCACCTATAGGAGTGCACAGGCCAAGGAAAGGCAGGCCCTCCTCAAAAGCAGCTTCTTAGAGGCAGGGGCAGGCCTTTTCATAGGCCTTTTTACCAAGCCCAAGCTTCTTCCTCCACCTATGCTCAGAGGGGGTTCCTTAGAGGGAGAGGAAGATGGGGTACAAGCAGGTCTGCTTCCATCCCTCAGCCCAAAGCCCCTGCCAAGCAGGCACTCTGATGGGATTGCCAGGGCCGATTCTCCTCTACCTGTAGGGGGAAGACTGGCTTACTTTGTCCAGGACTGGAAGTCTTTAACATCAGACAAGTGGGTCCTGGAAGTAGTAAGCCAGGGACTGGTTCTCGGCTTCAAAAAATTTCCAAAGCTGAGAACCAGATCTTTTCCACCTGCAACTCCATCAGAGGCACTTGCCCTAGAGGCAGAGGTCTCTACCCTCCTGGCTCTCAGAGCTGTGGAAAGGGTTCCTCCCCTACACCAGGGCAAAGGTTTGTACTCCAGGTACTTCCTTACCCCAAAAAAGACAGGAGAATGGCAGCCCATCCTGGATCTCAGATATTTAAACAAGCACCTTTTAAAGCCAAAGTTCAAAATGGTGACTCTGAGAATTATCCTACCCTCTCTAAGGCCAGGGGACTGGCTAGCTTCCCTGGACCTCAACGATGCCTACTTCCATATTCCCATTAGAAGCTCCCATCGAAAGTACCTCAGGTTCGAGCTGCCCTCAGGCCAGTACCAGTTCAGAGCAATGCCCTTCGGCCTCACTTCTGCCTCAAGGGTATTCACCAAATGTCTGGCTGTAGTAGTTGCCTACCTAAGAGGCAAAGATTGCCATCTTTCCTTACCTGGATGATTGGCTCTTAGTAGGCCAGTCCCCAGACCAGGTCAATTTACACCTTCAGATAACGCAGCAACTGCTTACCTCTGTAGGTTTCCTTCTGAATCTCTCAAAGTCAGTTCTAGAGCCAGTCCAGCTTCTACCTTCATAGGCACAGAACTGAACACACAGGAAGCCAGGGCCTTCCTCACCCTGGACAGGGCAAAGACCAGTCTCCTGGCTCTCATTTACCCCTGCAGGTCTCCGGCCAGCAAGGCATTTTCAGCTCCTAGGACACATGGCTGCTTCCACAGCAGTTGTGCAAGGAGCAAGATTTCAGATGAGGGACATCCAGTTCCATTTGAGAGCTTTTTGTCTCAAAGAAAGGATCCTCTTACCAAGCTGATCCCAGTAACTCGAACCCTGATCCAAGCCCTACAGTGGTGGCAGGATCAGAGCAACCTAAGACAAGGGGTTCCTTTTGTCATTCAGTCACATTCTCTAATCCTTACTACAGATGCATCCCTCTTGGGCTGGGGAGCTCACATGGGTGACCTCACCACCCAGGGTCTGTGGTCTCCCCCCAGGAATCTCTGCTCCACATCAACCTGTTGGAGCTCAGAGCAGTTTTTCTAGCACTTCAAGCTTTTTCCAAATCTGTTCAGAACAAGAGTATTCAGGTCAGAACAGACAACACCACTACAATGTGGTACATCAACAAGCAAGGGGGCACTCAGTCTACAGCCTTGTGCACCGAAGCGATGAAGTTGTGGTCTCTGGCTTACTCCCTGAACACCTCCCTTATGGCAGTTCACCTCCCAGGCAAGGACAATGTCCTGGCAGATGCTCTCAGCAGGATTTCCCAGGGCCACCACGAATGGTCACTGGATCCCTTGGTCTTGGGAGTAGTATTTGCCAGATGAGGTACCCCGCAGATAGATCTTTTTGCAGCCCCAGACAATCACCAACTTCCTCTTTTTTGCTGCAGACCCCCAGTGTTGGGCTCACTCCTACTGGATGCCTTAGCCCTCAGTTAAGAAAGTTTCTCTATGCCTTCCCTTCCTTTCCTCTCCTGTTCAAAGTGCTAGTCAAAATTAGATCCCAATCATGCAAAGTCATTCTGATAGCTCCGGATTGAGCCAGACAGCCCTGGTATCCACTCCTGCTGTCCTTAGCAGTCCATCCTCCCCTGTCCCTTCCCAGGAATCACAATCTGTTAACCTGTGCCCAAGGAAGGGTCTGGTACTCGAATCTCAAATCTCTCAATCTCAAGGCTTGGTTCTTGAAGAGTTAGAGTTTGCTGATTTACACCTTTCCCAAGGTGTAATGGATATATTGAAGGCCGCAAGGAAGCCTTCCACCAGGGCTACTTACAATTCCAAATGGAAAAGGTTTTCCATATGGTGCTCGGAAAAGCATATTTCCCCAGTCTCTGCTGATCTACCCACAGTCCTGGATTATGTGGTCCACCTGAATTCTTTGGGGCTGAGACCAGCTACCCTGAAGGTGCACTTGGCAGCTGTGTCTGCTTTTATTTCAGCAGGTAAATCCTCTTCCCCTTTCAGCTCATCCTGTATTTTCCAAGTTTTTTAAGGGATTGTTTCTCTCCAACCCTCCATTCAGGGATCCTGCCCCTGCCTGGGATCTTAATGTTTGCATTGCTCAGCTTATGCAACCCCCCTTTGAGCCCTTGTCTTCAGCTGAGCTCAAGTACTTGACTTGGAAAACTGTGTTTCTGGTAGCCATCACCTCTGCCAGATGCATAAGTGAATTACAAGTGTTGTCAGTGGAGCAGGAGTTTATCTCTTTTCACAGAGATAAGGTGGTCCTTCGGACTAACAGAAAGTTCCTGCCTAAGGTGGTTTCAGATTTCCACCTTAATCAATCTATTTCACTTCCAGTGTACTTCACTGACCACTCCTCCTCTGGGGAGAGGATGCTGCACAGCCTAGATGTGAAGAGAGCCCTTAGTTACTACATAGAGCATACCAAGGGTCATAGGTTTGACTCCCCTTCAACTGTTCCTCACCTATGGTGAAGTTGGTAAAGGGAAGCCAGCCACTAAAAGATCCATCACCAGGTGGATTGTCTCTTGTATCCAATTCTGCTATGAGAAGTTGGGTAAAGTTCCCCCCTCAGGCCTGAGGGCTCACTCTACCAGAGGTACAGCTGCTTCTCTGGCTGCTGCCAGAGACATTCCTATTCTAGAAATATGTCAAGCAGCTACCTGGAAAACAGTTCACACTTTTACCAAGCATTACTCCCTGGACATCCAGGCTAGGAGTGATGCTCGGTTTGGCACAGCCGTGCTTCAGAGCCTATTTCCTAAGTAGGTTCTGTCCCTCCTCCATGGGGTACTGCTGTGTAGTTCTTAATTCATCATAATATAGCAAGACTTCATGTTGTTTGAAGAAAAAATTACTCACCTTAGTAATGTTGTTTCTTCTAATGGAGTCTTGCTATATTATGACCTCCTCCCTGCCTGCCCCTGAACCTCTGCTTTGGGGATGTGGGTGGGCAGTACAGGGTTGGCACTTTTTGATGCCCACTTGTTGTTTTCACCTACCTTTTGGGTGAATTGTGTTGTGTTTTGCATTTTTGGGTCTCCTGACTTGAGTCTTTGTTTTAGGCCAAAAAGGAGTGTTTATGTTAGTAGCCAATTGGCTAGTGTAGGTTTACAGCTTCCACACAGAACCTTAGTGAGTTTTAGCTCGTAAAGATCTGACAGTTTGTGTTTGAAGCACAACAGACAGAGTTTTCAACCGAGCTCGCGCTCTAAGTTCCATGCCTGCATGGAAAGTTAACTATTTTACCTCCGGAGCAGTTCTAACCTGCGGTCATACTGCAATTGTCATAATATAGCAAGACTCCATTAGAAGAAACAACATTACTAAGGTGAGTAATTTTTTCTTCCATGCACACACCTGGAGTGTCTTATTGCGCTTATAAAATGGGCTCTCTTGTTTTACAACTTTTTTTCAGTTAGAAAAATTGTTTTTAAATGTGGAAAATAATATTTGTCTATGTAGATTTAAGATAAAATAGTCCTTTCACCTACCACATAATGACATCATTGTGATGTAATTATGTCTGTGCTGGACAAACTGATGCAAGCACACTCCCCCTCCCCCACCACATGTACTGTTTTGTTTGTTTTTTTGCTTTGTTTTTTAACATGTAGTGTTCCGGATTTTTTTTATATTAAGGAGCTCTTTGAAAGTAGAGAACTAGAGAGAGAGAGAGACAACTGTTTTTTTTCCCCCCGAAGAAGCAGCTAGCGGTATACACACACACTGGTGTTACTAAGGAAGCAAGTGTACTTTTGCCACGGAGGAAAATAATGAATAGAGCTGCATCACAGTTTACATGACCAGCCACAAGTCCTGGTGATATTTGTAAACTGAAGAGTCTACAGATGCGCGCACACACACGCAGATCTGTACTTGCCTTTCCACAGCCAAGCACCACTCCTGAAAGCCTGAAACTGCACATTTTTTTCAGTTCACTAGACAGCACATCAGAGCCTTGCTATCAGGGGGATTGTAATAGTTCAGATCATGAGTGCTTTTACTGACGTGCCAAATACAGAGTGAGAAGGTGAGTAGCACCAACATTTCTGTGAGTACAGAAGGAGCCATGCTGATGAATGTGAACTAAATTCCAAGACTGAATCGGAGCGTTAGCGAGAGAATTGAAGATGGCGGCATTTAAAACGCCAATGTTCTAATGCTCCTGATTTCTATTAGGAATGCGGTTCTGCTTCCCTGACCTTTATTTTACCCATGCATGGAACAGATTTCATGCATGGTGAGCTAGGTCTCTGATTGGCTGGTTTAGCTTACCCATTTTATAAATGGATTTATTCAAATGCCTCTCTTGTCAGCAGTTATTTTGTCCCAATCATTCCCCATGGTGGCTCATCATCTTTCTGTGGCCAAACTATGGTGTGGTTTCTGAATTAATCTAATGTATTGTGCCCCAACAGTCCTAATTATTAATAGATTGTCTGACACATAATGAATCAATTACAATAACTGATATTATATTCCTGAATAGCTATACATTGTCTAGCCATTTTTTTATAACAGCATTGTTAAAAGATTTTTTTTTCTTATACAAATCACAGATAAAAGCACTTAGGACAACAACCAAACATATAGTGATAATGTAAATAATTATGCAAATATATATCTCTAGGACAACTTTTCTCTAAAATTACAACTGACTGCGCTTTAAGAGCTTCTACAGATAAGAATTATGTGAACAACTTCGGGTTTAATAATGTAAGCAAGCATTGTTATATTAAGTTTAGTAATAGGAAAAAATGCATCTATGCAGGCATGGTATGGGTGGAAAGGCAAAATGGATTTCATACAAATTGCCAGTGAGCCCCTGCTTTAATAAACAGGCCAAATCTGGTGCTCAGATCTGAAATAAAAACTACTTTATGGTACAAAAGAAGAGTCAGTTTGTAATTTATAAAGCACTCAGCATCTCCAGGTTTCCTCAAATACTGGTAGGACATTTACAAAATAATAAGATTCCTGTTCTAATCAATAGATTGCATATGTTAAGTCAGTCCAATGACTTAATATAGGAGTCTTAGGTTAAAGATATAATTTAGTGATCAATTTTTATTTATTTATGTTTTTGGTAACCAGGTAGGTGCAGTGATCCAGGGACCATTTTCAGTCACGACCTGGGCCACAATGTGGTAACACAGTAACATAGTAGTAGACACAATATGTAAGCAATAAGACATGACAGGGTGTGCATGGAACATATTTTACTGCACGGCCAGGGGCATAATGAGCCCCTGGCATGCAGTAAAATATGTTCCATGCACCAACCTGGAGTGCCTTATTGTGCTTATAAAATGGGCCCTCTTGTTTTACAACTTTTTTTCAGTTAGAAAAATTGTTTTTAAATGTGGAAAATAGTATTTGTTTATGTAGATTTAAGATAAAATAGTCCTTCCACCTACCACATAATGACATCATTGTGATGTAATTATGTCTGTGCTGGACAAAGTGATGCAAGCACACTCCATCCCCCGCCCCACGTACTGTTTTGTTTGTTTTTTGCTTTGTTTTTTAACATGTGGTGTTCCAGATTTTTTTAATATTAAGGAGCTATTTGAAAGGAGAGAACTAGAGAGAGAGAGAGAGACAACTGTTTTTTTTTCCTGAAGTAGCAGCTAGCAGTATACACACACACTGGTGTTACTAAGGAAGCAAGTGTACTTTTGCCACGGAGGAAAATAATGAATAGAGCTGCACCACAGGTTACATGACCAGCCACAAGTCCTGGCGGTATTTGTAAACTGTAGAGTCTACAGATGCGTGCACACACACACCGATCTGTACTTACCTCTCCACACCAAGTGCCACTCCTGAAAGCCTGAAACTGCACATTTTATTTGGTTCATTAGACAGCACATCAGAGCCTTGCTATCAGGGGGATCGTAATAGTTCAGATCATGAGTGCTTTTACTGACATTGTTGTGCCAAATACAGAGTGAGAAAGTGAGTAGCACCAACATTTCTGTGAGCACAGAAGAAGCCATGCTGACAAATGTGAACTAAATTCTGAGACTGAATCGAAGCGTTAGCGAGAGAATTGAAGATGGCGGCATTTAAAACGCCAATGTTCTAACGCTCCTGATTTCTATTAGGAATGCAGTTCTGCTTCTCTGACCTTTTTTTTACCCATGCATGGAACAGATTTCATGCATGGTGAGCTAGGTCTCTGATTG
This sequence comes from Neoceratodus forsteri, assembly GCA_016271365.2. Lineage (NCBI taxonomy): Eukaryota > Metazoa > Chordata > Ceratodontiformes > Ceratodontidae > Neoceratodus > Neoceratodus forsteri. The sequence goes on along the minus strand of CM057454.1, from coordinate 338,522,561 downwards.
GCTGGTTTAGCTTACCCATTTTATAAATACATTTGATTAAGCGGTATGAAAAATATATACATTTGATTATACTATACAAACACCAATGGATGATGAAACAGCCATTTTTTACGTATGGTATATAAGCATGGCAAAATAAGGTACTGTGAGAAATACAGGCGGTAATGCAAAAAGAGAGATAGTTTGCAATTATACAAATTGACAAGGAGCAGTTTAAGCCCAATGGACAGAATAACATCTGGTCTAAGTGCCATGCCAGTTGACCTGAGAGAGTCAGTGGCTAGCAGACCATGGCACCCACAAAGTGTTCCTGGCTCAGAACAGAGGGGTAGCAACCGGCTGAGTATGTGGAGGTCAGGATAAGATGTGCTGAGCCCTGCCAGTCCAGTAGCAGGGGATTTATCAAGGAGTATTACAGGTAGGCAGTGTGAGGTATTATGAGAGGTCAGCATGTGAGATTCAGCTCTAGGGAGGAAGGGGCAAAGGTGAGGAAGAGAGAGGACAGTGGTCATACTGTCCTAGTCTATAGTAGAAAAATTATAGTGGCTTTTGGGTTCCTACTCTGCCCAGTACACATTTACAGGAGGATTTACCCAGTAGCCAGGCCTTCAGGTTTGATTTGAAACACTCATGGGATGGTGATGTACGAACGGGTGCAAGAAAACTGTTCCAGAGGGAGGGGGCAGAGACAGAGATAGCTTTACTGCCCATGACTGTAGAGACATGAGGAACCTCAAGGGTTTGAATGGAGGAGACCCTAGGAGGTCTGGTGGCCATTTTGTATATGAGAAGGGGTATGTAGGGGGAAATTTTGTAATTTCTGAGAGCACTGTCCATCAGACAGCCTGTGGCATAGTCAAAGTGTGCTTGGAGAGGGAGCCATCCAAGGGGCTGGTAGAGTGAGCAGTGATGAGTTAATGAGGGGGCTTTGAGAACAAAGCAACTGATGGCATTATATGTCGTGGTGAGATGGGAAAGTTGATTTCTGGACAGGTGGGAGTAGATGGGGGAGCAGTAATCTAGGACGGGGGAGAAGGTTGCCTTGTGCAATGGTAAGGTGAGCTTCAGGGGATAGCAGGTGGTTTGCACGGTATGCCATGCCTAACTTCTGATTAATCTTACTTGTGGTCTGGGTGGTGTGATCATAGAAGGTGAGCAATGGATCGAGACTAACACAGAGATATTTGAAAGAGGTGACCTGTTCAAGTGGGGGGCCTGCAGGTGTACACACAGTGAGTGCAGAATTTGATTTGGCAGCTTTATTTAGGAAAGGCTTGGATCCAAAGAGCGTGGCCTTAGTCTTTTTCCCATTTACTAGGAGTTTTCTGGATGTGAAACAGCCTTCAGCTGCAGTAAAGTTGCCAGTGAGAGTGGAGGAGATGGACTCTAGGGACTTTTTGATGTGGTACAAGACTAGATCGTCCACATAGAGGAGTGTATTGCAGTTTAGGATATCTACCAGTAGAGCATTGATAAACATGGTGAAGAAAAGGGGCCAAGCATTGATCCCTGAGGAACTCCAGTGCTGGTGTGAAGGGAAGCTGAGGCAACTTTGCCTATGAGCATGGATTGGGACCTGTTTGTGAGGTAACTATGAAACCAGGCTGCAGGTCCAGGGGCACAGCTAAATTGTTCAAGAGTGGCGAGGAGAAGATTATGATCAACTAGGTCAAACACCTTTGACAAATCAACAAAAACTGCACCAGTGGCATTACCCATATCCATCTGTCTGAGGACATGGTTTGAAGAGGTTGCCAGTGCAGAGGAGGTGCTGTGGTGTTTGCGTAAACCATGCTGAAAGGGACTTAGGAGGTTATACTTCTTGAGGTGTTTGGATAGTGGGAATGGACTACTTTCTCTAGAAGTTTGCTAAGATGTGGTAGCAAGGAGATGGGTCTGTAGTTTTCTGGGGCTAGGAGGTCTCCCGCCTTGAAGATGGGAACCACATTTGCATGTTTCCTGGTGTCAGGGACTGTTGAAGTAGACAGCGTGAGGTGAAAAATGTGAATTAGAAGTCTGACAAGGGCTGGGGAGATGAACCTCAGGAAGGCAAGCTATAGTCCATCACTTCCTGGGCTACTGCTGGAAGGCAGGGTTTTCAGGAGTTTTGAGATGGCCTTGGTGCCAATGGCTCTAAAGTAAAAGGTTGGGTAGTTGCTATGGGGTTTGGAGTGATGGGGGTTCTACCTTTTCTGTATAGGCTGGGGGGGTGAGGAGGGAGCTTGTTTAGATACTGGGTCAAGTCAGTAAACATAGCGTTTAGGAGGTTAGTGATGTCAGCAGGGTCGTTTATGGTGCCTGATGGGGATATGAGTTCAGTTATTTGCTTGCTGGTCTTAGGATTTAGTATGGATCCAATTGAGGCCCAGAATTTATGAGGGTTCCCCAAGGTGTTTTTTTTGGAGCTCAGTAAAATATTTATTTTTTAGTGACTTTGCCTGCTGCTTAGAGGCATTTTGCAGCTGCCTGTAGGCATTCCATATCTTGGGGGATGGGGACTCTTTGAATGTTCTCCATTTGGAGTCTCTGGCCTTCATTTGAAGTAGTAGTTCTTGGTACATACTAGTAGAATCAATAGAAGTTTAAAGTGCCAACCTCGGACCATAAAGAAATCAGGTGGGATGAGTGAAAGGATCCAAGGCAGGAGGGAGGGATTGTGGTTAATTGAACATTAACTCTAAAACATTAGAAATAACTGTCCAGTATGAGTGGAGAAGTGGGCATGCCCAAAAAATATGAGCATGAACCACCTGTTGCTTACCACAGGCTCACCAACAGACCCTGGCCCTTTCACCTATAGTAGGTATTTCATCATGATTACTGGGCCCGGATACTCAGACTGTGCCTGGCAGTGGCACAAGACTGGGTGCAGCGCAACTGGGGTACGCCAGGGCCAGGACCAGGTGATAGTCAGTGGTGATGCACCATGGCGCAGCACCATTGAATATGGCATGGACTGCACTGGCGCAAACCACAGCTAGGGAGCATGGAGATGTGCCAGCACAAACACAGTTGCGCTGGGCACATCACCTGCAATATTCTGCTGAGGGTATGCAAATGAGGCCATCATATATGGAAGGTGCAAACTGGGCCATTTGCATGTCATTATGGCCCCATTTGTATGCCTTGCGCAGGGCAGCCCAGTGACTTGCACCTGGCGCCCTGCAAAGAATGATGTGTGCAGTGTAGATCCTGGGACATCCCCTGCCCCGTAGACGTGATCACAGTAAAACACCTACAAACCATTCCCTGGTAGTCTAGTGGTACCCCCCTCCCTCTCATGTCCCCAGTCACTGGTTAATATTGTACTAAAATGCCTGATAGTCCAGTGGTACCCCCCCCCGCCATGATCGTGGTACAGCGCTATATGTAATTTCCCTGGTAGTCTAGTGGTCCCCTTCCCACCCATTTCCACGATCACAGTTAACACATAGAATAATTCCCTGGTGATCCAATGGCACCTCCACCTCCCACCACAGAGAACCCTTGCCCATCCACTCCCCATCATCGGCGGGCGGCTGCCACCCTGCATACTGCCCTGATGCCTTGCCGAATAACAGGTACAGTATGGGCTGGAAGCCCATTGGTCCTGAGTGTGGACCAATGGGCTTGCAGGGCATACTATGCTAGATAGTCCCAAATATGCGAATGAAGTCATTCACATATTTGGGACTGTCTAGTACAGTATGCCCTGCAAGCCCATACTGTACCTGTCATTCGGCAGGTGGCCAGGCAGTATGTGGGCAGGTTGCAGCCACCCGCCGATGACAGGGGGAGAAGGATGGGCAAGGGGTTTTCTGTGGGTGGGAGGAGTGGGGGATGCCACTGGATCACTAGTGAATTATTCTATGGAGATTTACCACGATCATGGCAACAGGTGGGGGGGACCACTAGACTACCAGGAAAATTACATATGGCACTATACCATGATCAGGGCTAGGGGTGGGGGGTACCACTGGACTACCAGGGATTTTGTATGATATTAACCAGCGATCGTGGACATGGGAGGGAGGGGCCTACCACTAGTCTACCAGGGGGATATGTGTGCTTGTGGATGGTGTTCTGGGTGGGCAGGTGGCCACCCATAGCTGGCGGCTGCATGTTGCACCCTGTAATACAGCAGCCCACCTGTGGATGGCAGGGAATTGTTCACACCACACATCCCGGGCTGAATATTGGGATATGCTGCATATGCATGGGCACACCCCCTGCATCTGCGTTGCATACAATTACATTGTGCCCCAGCACATCGGGATTTGCTCTGTGCCTGGCAGCCCTTTCAATATCCCCCCAGGGTGAAATGTGGGATTGTGCCAGTGCAACTCTGTTATGCCATGCACAACCCCTTTGAATATCCAGGACCCAGTGTCTTGAAAAAATGCATTCAACACTTTCAGGTGTGATGCCATCAAAACTTTTGTAAGTTGGGAGAGAGTATTTCTCCCTAAGGGAAAGGTCATGAGTATGCTGCAGCTCCTTGTTCCATTGATTTAGAAATGAAAGTATAGAATCCCTTACCTGATCATAGACAGAGGCATATAGGCTTCCAATTAGGTGTTCTTGACCCCCCCAACACACACACACACACACACATACTCTCTGATGGAAACAGATTAATTAAAGCTGGGATTGAGTCCAGAAGCTGTCTACAGGCAGCAGGTAAAGTGTCCACAGAGGCATGGATTTTACATTGTCTAGTCTTAACTCATACATGCTGTACAGTACGTAGCCCTACCATGACACTGTCACTCATGTCTTATAGTCAGAGTCAGAGTTCTTTATTTGCAGATGTATAAAATTAAAACAATTTGTTACATCAAAAACATTAAAAGACAGATGGTACACATATATAAAAATACAGTAATTTAAATACAACAATGAGATTTCAGCTAATATAACTCATACAATAAAGTGTTCTTTTATCTTACATTGGTATGTCCAGAGCTTTTTATTGCTTCGAAAAATGTTGCTAAAGCATACATTTTCGAAACTTGAACTAATTTCAACAGTTTAACAATTGCTTTCAGGACCACCTTCCCTCCAAATTCTGACAGTAAAGGAGCTAGCCAGTGATTTCTTTCTTTAACCTATTTCTGACATTCAAAAATAGTATGTATTATATCTACAATTACATAGGTATAATTGCATTGCCCCAAAAGCTCTGTACCCTAAATATTTTCCAGTATCAAAATACAGATTGCTTAAGCAAGCCAGTCTTACTGCACTCAGTGTATATCTATGCTATACATTCTCATGTTTAATTAGATAAGTTTCAATACCCCAATCTTGTTTCAGGGAGGACTGCATTATCTCAACTTCTATTTTATTAAGCTTTCCCTAATCCAGTAACAAATAAATCAACATTTGATATTGCAAATATATTTATAAGACATATTTTTTTTTGTAAAATCTGGTAAATCAATTGTTCGTGTTTTTCCCTACTTCTATTGACCTTAAAGTTTCTAGCCAGCACAGCTTTGGAAGGTGCAAATCCCTCATCAATATGAAGAGGGGGAGGTACCTAAACCAAACAATAGAAACACTCTGGATACGGGGGTTGATACCAGCCCATTCACAGAAGAAAGGGTTCTGAAAGAACTCTTAAAACTGAAAGTGGACAAAGCAATGGGGCCTGATGGGATTCATCCCAGAATTCTAAAAGAACTAAGGGTAGAACTAGTGACACCACTGACTACCCTCTTCAACAAATCATTGGAGGATGGGGTAGTACCTGAGGACTGGAGGAGGGCAGATGTTATTCCACTTCATAAAAGTGGGAGCAGGGCAGAAGCAAGAAACTACAGACCTGTTAGTTTAACCTTAGTGAAAGGGAAAATGATGGAATCACTTCTGAAGGAAAGAATTGTTGAGTACTTAGAGGCCAGAGGGGCACAGGACCCAAGGCAGCATGGATTCACAGTGGGAAGGTCATGTCAGATGAATCTAATAGATATCTTTGACTAGGTGACCAAAGTAGTAGATCAGAGAGGGGCTATGGACATGGCCTACCTAGACTTTAGCAAGGCATTTGACACAGTCCCACACAAAAGATTAATATACAAGTTAGCCAGCCTGGGAGTGGGTCCCAAGATGGTAGCCTGGGTAAAGAATTGGCTGGAGAACAGGGCACAGAGGGTAATAGTAAATGGAGTCCACTCTGAAGAAAGAGGGATTACTAGTGGGGTACCGCAGGGTTCAGTACTAGGACCAGTGCTCTTCAATGTCTTTATAAGCAACATTGCAGAGGGACTGGAGGGAAATGTATGTCTCTTTGCAGACAACACAAAGATCTGCAACAGAGTTTATACACAAGGTGGGGTGGAAAGGATGGGAAGGGACTTGGCAAGGTTGGAAGAATAGTCAAATGTATGGCAGCTTAGATTCAATGCTAAGAAGTGCAAAGTAATGCACCTGGGAAACAAAAACCCAGGGGAAGAGAACACAATGGGGGGTGAGATACTAACAACAACAAAAATGGAAAGGGACCTGGGGGTAGTCATATCAGATGACCTAAAGGTGGGCAAGCCATGTGAGAGGGCAGTAAGGAGGGCTGGGGGTACTGGGATGCATAGGGAGTGTCATCACCAGTAGAAAACAGGAAGTTGTTATCCCTCTGTACAGACAGCTGGTGAGACCCCATCTGGAATACTCCTTACAGTTCTGGAGACCCAATCTCTGCAAAGACATAGACAGGATGGAGGCTGTCCAGAGCAGGGCAAGTAAAATGGTGCAGGGTCTGCACCAGAAGACATGTGAAGAGAAACTTAAGGAGCTTAATATGTATAACCTCAAGGAAAGAGGGAGAGAGGGGACATGATAGAAACTTTCAAGTACCTCAAGGGAATCAACAAAGTCCAAGAGGATAGCATCTTTCAAAAAAAGAGACGTGCAAGAACAAGGGGGCACAATTTAAACATGGGGGGTGTGGCTCAGAGGTAATGTAGGGAAGTATTTTTTCACAGAGAGGGTTGTGGATGCATGGAATGGCCTTCCTAAGGAGGTTGTGGAGTCAAAAACAGTGGTGGAATTCAAGAATGCATGGAACAGTCATAAGGCAATTCTATGGGGTGGGGGTAGAAAGAAGTAGGCTGTTGGTTAACTAGGATCTGCGGCGTATCCATTAGGTAGGAAAATGGGCAGTCTGGGTGGGCCAAGCAGTCCTTATCTGCCATCAGATTCTATGCTCTATGTTTCTTCTCCATAGTGTAATTGCTTTAATTTGTATTCTTGTATTAACTGGGAGCATTCCAGCCTCTAATCTCAAGAAGATCGTTGAGCAATCTCTTGGTAAATGTAGAGAATTTCATATAACTGTACTTTTAATTACTTCAGTGTTCTGCATCACACATTTAGATAGCTCTAAGCTCCAAATGTCACTACCATAAAGCATTTGTCCTATTGTTTTTGCCTCTAAAGTCTTTTTCATTGCAATAAATGAATTATTAGCAAATTTGTTTGCAAAAGAAAATATAGCATTATGGGCCCTTTGTGCACTAGATTTAAAATCCAAAGTTTGCTGTCCCCAGGATACCCTTGAGTCAAAAATTACTCCTAAATATATATATTCTTCACAACCTGGAATTTTTTATCTAAAACAACCCATTCTTTTTCTACATTTCTTCTCATGTTCTTACTAAATATTGTTTTAGACTTCTCAAGATTTAATGTTAAATCTAGAGACTCCAAAGAGCTCATAATATTAAAAAGTGCTCTTCTTAGTCCTAAAGGAGTTCTAGAGGCAACAATTGCATCTTCTGCATACATTAATAACTGGATCATCTGCATACATCAATAACTGGATTTTTTCATTCATTATTACTGGGGGAAGTATCAATATTTTGAATATTTTGTATTAATGTATCAATATACATATTGAATAAAAGTGGGGCAAGCATTTTATTTATTTATTTTATTTTACTCCATTTTTAACACTACATTTTCTAGTTAATGCTCCATCCATTGTGTATCTGACCTCTGCTGAGGTACCTGTGTGAAGTAATTTTAATATTGCCAATAAATGGGAATCAATATTCATCAATTCCAGTAGTTCCCATAGTTTTGATCTATTTACTGAATCAAAAGCTGTTCTGATGTCAATAAATCCAACATACAGTACCCCAGATTTATCTACAAGATATTTATCCAACAAATAATTAAAAGTAAAAATTAAATCCAGTGTGCTGGGATTTCTTTTAAAACCACACTGAAATTTAGATATTAATCCATTCTCTTCCACCCATATCTCCGGTTTCTTCAGAATTATTCTGGTGAAGATCTTCTGTACCACAGGAAGTAATGTAATCGGTCTATAGCAACTTGGGTCTTGTTCATTTCCTTTTTAAATATAGGAACAATAATTCCTTTATTCCAATACTTAGAGAGAACTAAATAACTAGCAATAAATGTAAACATAAAGACCAAGATTTTTGCCCCAAAGTCCAGGTTGTAAAGAAAAACTTCTACCAGAATCCCATCTGCGCCAGCTGTCTTATTCCTTTTCTGTGCCAGTATCGCTTGCTTCACTTCTATTTCAGTAATAGGAAATACTTGGTGATTCATTGCTTGCTCAACCATTATATATTCATAGTCAGGCAAATCATCTCTTCCACCTTGACTATTATATATCCTCTTAAAATAATCAACCCATCTGTTTTCTGTAATTAGGCCTAAAATATTATAACAAATACATTATTATAGGAAGCCACTGATAATGAACTTTGCTCCGCTGAGCTTTTCCTACTAATAAATATAATAAACAACAAATCTCAGCACAGGAATGGTGTGGTATTTTTCTCTGTAATGTCTGAATACAGCAGAATTCTGATCCTCCCTCTTGATGCTACTCTTATGTTCAGGTATTCTTGTTGTCAATTTATGTAACATTGTTCCTATGAATAGGAGATCAAAGTGGCATTTCAGGATAATAAATTACATGTGTGGATTGATGTAATAAAGTTTCTTATGTGTGTAAATTCATCCCTATTCTTATTTTGAATTTGTTTTGTTCTTGTTGTGTTGGAGCAATTGATATACCTACCACAGGGGAAGTTGCCTAGGACTGGCATCTACTCAAAAAGTGTGTTCTTTGCATTTTTATGGGTCATGATAACATTACCATGCTGATGTATTGCTATGAGTAGGAGAAAGGACTGTGAAAGCATGACAGGATTGTTACTGTAGACTGTGGTGTTCCACTGAGTTGCTTGGTTTGGACATGACTTAAATTACTATGCTGTTTTCTCCATTTACAGTACTACAGTGGTGGGTCCATGTCAGCCCCTCCCCCACCTCTGCCTGAACTATGCGCATTATTTCATTGGTGGACTGTATGTTTCGGTTACATACTTCGACTATCACTTTGTTTTAAGCCATTTTTAGAGCACCTTTAATAAAAGCTTTGGGAAATAATTGCTCTGGTTCCTACTAAAACACAGCTTTAGGCTGTAATTGCTATGAGTCATTTTGGCTGCATATAGGACTAATAGCCTTATGGATAGTGCTAACTCCACTGATTTTCATAATATCAGTGTTTTCTAAAAATGAGAGCAGTTTTATAAAGAAATCTGCTTTTGAAAAAGTGTAGTGTGAAATAGAATGTGCCCTCTACACAGCTGACTGCATTCATGGCAGCTATAACTTGAGCTGTCTCTTGTAGTTAGTCTTGTCTGCAGTTAACCCTTTTCAGTGCTGGTCCTAGCTCTACTGTTGGCTTGTCAGACCATATTAGAAATGGAGACTATAAGAACTCCTTTGTTTGTCAAACTGTTGCTGCTTTTGTATACCTCATTTTAATGCACATTAAGCTATCTTTGAAACAAAAAAGAAAACAGATGCAAGTGCAATAGCCAAAGAAAGTGTTGCCTGACTTCTTGAAAGTGAGATTTCCTATTTGCCCCCCTCCAACATATTCTGCATCTTACGAACTAAGGATTTTGTTTACTGCTCAGGCAAAAGCAAGGACCCACTGAAAAGAGGATACTGCATCTAAGCTGCATACCTCTCAGCCTTTCATTGCCCAAATGTGTGACAAATGGCAAAATGTGTGGCATATGATCAAATATGAGACTGCAAGCTCAAAACCCAATGGAAACAAGTGCACTAATTATTATAATGTTTGCTGATTATGGCACATCATAGACTATTATGAATTTATGCTTTAAAATATCATTGAGCAATGTGGAATATTGCCTTCTCTATGTGGGACAGATAGTTTCTGAGAGGTAAAATGGGTGATGTACCTCATAATGTGTGATAGTTGAAATGTCCAAAAATAAGTCCTATGCATTTAATTAAAAGAGGGTAATTGATGGTGCTTAGACACCATGCAATTTCTAGTGTAAAAACTGTGTACCTGGCATCAATGACTGTGGAGATTTTAGGTTTGAATCCCACCACTGCCCCTGGTTAACTGTATGACTTTCAGCAAGGCACTGGACCTCCCATGGCTCCCTGTGGATTCTATGAACTTAGCTTCATGACATGCCATGCCTCACAATCTTCTGTCACTGAAATGTGAAGCACATTGGATATCCGAAATGTGAGAAACTGCAAGATGCTGTTCCTCAACATGTGGGACACATGATTAAATGGAGCTACAAGTTCAGATGTGGGAGGTATGGAACAAGCCTCAACTATAGTACCTGGAGAAAGAAAGGAAGGAGAATCAGCATCAACACCAACTTGAGTTAGCTGACTGTCTACAAGTTAACCCCTTGCAGTCCTGGTCCCAGCTGTGCTACAAAAAAAAAATCATAAAGAAATAAAACACTGACCACTTTGATAGGCCACCCAAGCTTCCCTAATCAGCCTGATCCATTGAAGTTAGCTGACTGTATACAAGTTAACCCCTTGCAGTCCTGCTCCCAACTGTGCCAACAAACAGTGCCACCTCTTCCTTTGCAAAGGTACAGTTGGCTTGTCAAAGCAACTTCACAAGAAGCCTTAATAATTCAGACATCCAGCCCCTTGTCAGACTATGATGCCTGTGAAACTTCTCAAGTCCGGAGCAAAATGTATTTTCACACTTGTGGTGCTGATGCTTTGGCTAAGATTTGAATATTTTCGCCTACTGGGTTTATGAGGTGTGGTGATAAGAAGACTATGTTGAAAATGCGGCATTAAAATCTCAAAACACAAGAGAGTTATGAAGCAACATTGAAATTCTTCAATGTTTTCTTATAAATTTACTGCTGGTATTTTTCCAGATTCAGACCCCATATTTTAAACATAACCTTTTTTAAATCCACATCATGAACAAGGCAAGTGTAATTCTTCAAACCCCTCCAAAACATTATTTTTTGACTGCCCACAGACAAGCTCAAAAGTGATTTGATAAGCATGAAAGAATTCTGCAATGTTGCTAATCCCAAGACCTCAGGGGCAGTAGCAAAACACCATGCTGGGGGTGATTGCAGAACCACATTATTTTTAAATGGACCACTTACATCACATACTATCAAAACAAATTGTGGGGAAAAAAGATCTGAAACAGAATCCACAGCTTTTGAGTGCTTATAAAGGAATGTCTATGTGTTGCTTTATTTATTTATTTATTGAAATGAGTTCACCAGTAAAACGTACTGAGCTGAAGCTCGTTTCCAGGTGTGTCCTGGGGGAGGAGGGATAGGGAGTACAAAAAGTAATAAATACATAAAAATACATACAGATAAAGTATAATACATGATAAGCTAGAACAGTACAGTACAGCAATGGGTACTCAAAAACAACTATTTAAACATATTTACAGTGAAACAGTAAACTTCAGCAAGTAGTAGAAGGGCATATAGGAGATGCTAGGAGCATGAACAAGTTGGGAAGGAAAGTGTACAGAGGAGGGAGGTGAGAGTAGAATGGGAGGGTACATGTGTAAGAGCTGGGTGAAGGGAGTTCCATAATTTAGGCAGGTGGAAGAAGAACACAACCTGACCCACAGAAGAGGTTCTGTATGGGACTATAAGAGAATGAGTGTCGTAGCTCCAGGGAGAGTGAGAAGGAGAGGGGAAAGGAGATAGTGAGGAGAAGAGGTAAGAAGAGAGGGAGCCAAACCAGAACTTAGCTGTGAGGGAGATGCAGTGAGAGCATCACCTGTCCTCAAGTGAGAAGAAGGAGAGGGATTTGTAAAGATCACAGTGACAGGTGAGAGGGGGAGCATACAGGGCAAAGTGACAGAAAGAGTTGAACAGGTTGTCCAGTCTGGCTAGGGAAGTTTAGGGTGTGGCACTGAAGACTACATCGCTATAGTCAAAAACTGGGAGGATCATTTTCTGGACCACAGCCCAGCAAGTGGGCAGTGGGATGCAACTATGATTTTTGTAGAGGGCACTGAGCTTGGGGTCTAGTTTTTTGGCAGTTTCATCCATATGACCAGAAAAGCTAGGTGTCAGTTGAGCCAGACATCAATATACTTTACAAAGGAAGTATCCTCCAGTTTTGACCCATCAAGGGTGTGGAAAAAGGTTAATGAGGGGAGCTGAGACAGTCTTTACCTAGTGCTGAAGGTCATGGACACTGTCTTTTTGGGTGTTAAGAAATAAATGATGAGAAACTAATCAGCGCTGAACATTATCAAAGTCCTGCTGGAGGCTCGTAGTTACACCAGAGGGGGAGGGACCAGATGTATACAAGACTGTGTCATTGGCATACATACGGATGCTAGAGGAGGAGCAGACAGAGGAGAGGTCATTTAGGACACTGGAGAAGAGTAGGGGACCAAGGACTGAGCCCTGTGTGACACCAGTCCTGATGGGGAGAGAGGAGATATGGAATCAGTATCCTGACCTCTTGGGTTCTGCCCATCAAGAAAAGGACATGGGATTCAAAAGGTCATGGGACAAGCACAGGGAAATGTTAAGGGTGGGGGACACAGGTCCAAGCAGACAGCTGGACAAATAGGCAGACTTAGTGGGCCTTGTCGGTCCTTTTCTGCCATCACACTTCTATGAATCTATGAATCTTTAAGAAGGACCTGAACCAGTCGACAGCAACGGGTGAGAACCCAGGTGAGGTGAGTTTACTTAAGAGGATGGTATAGGAGACTGAGTTGAAAGCCTTTGCTAGGTCGACAAAAATGGCAAAGGTGAGGAGGCCACTATCCATCCCAGTAAGGATGGAGTCGGTGAGCCTGAGGAGAAAGATGGTGGTGGAGTGGAGACTCCTAAAGCCAGACTGGTAAGGGGTGAAGAAGGAGGTGTTTTCCAGGAAGGAGGAGAGTTGAGAGAGGACAAGATGCTCTTTGGAATTTGGAAAGGATAGGGAGGAGGCAGATAGGCCAGTAGTTGCCTGGTGATGAGGGACCACCTCCTTTTGGAAGGAGTAGGACCAAAGCATGCTTTCAGGCTGAGGAAACTGCAGCTAAGGAAAAGGAGAGTATAAGGAGAGTGATAAGAGGGCAGCGATGGTGGGGGCTGATAGGAAGAGAAGTTTTGAGTCAACTCCATCTGGGGAGGTGCCTGAGGAGGGCTTCAGGGCAAGTAGCCATTTGAGGGTGGTAGAGGAAAGTATATAGGAGAAGGAGGGATGAGAGTGGGAGGGACATGAGGGGAGGGAGGAGGTGAGGGGCAAAAGGGAAGAGACCTAAATAGGTCAGCAGCACATGAAGTAAAGTATGAGTTGAATTTTGAGGCAACTGTTGGGGGGATCAGATATGAGGGAATCACCCCCTGGAGGACAGGGATGGGGTGATGTGCCATGGGGGGAAGGGCTTGAATCACCCACAAGAATTTGGGAGTCAGTTACAGTTAGTGGATATTGAGTAACTGGGTTTTGTCATGGAAGTAGACACATCTCACCCCCCTTCCCCATGTTCTGTGCTAGGACTGTTTTGATCTGACTTTATAAGTAGTTTCTTGTATTACACTAACACACCTGACAGTTTATGTGTGAACCTTTCAAATATCACTGAGTTCTACAGACATCCTGGACTCTACATGGGGATGGTCTTATTAATGATCATGCAAAGTAATCAAAGATTAAACTACCTTCAAACATGCTGTATTTTAAGTATCAGTTCATTATTGTTAAATATTATGAATCAGTGAGGGCTAGTTGCTAGCCCTCTCATCTAGGAGTCAGTCTCATAATAATCATGTGTTAAAGTCTCACATACAGAACTTGGGCTCATATCTAAAGCTGGCACTGCAGTGTGGAACTGGTGATCTTGCTGGTGCAGGCAGAGGGGATGAATAACCATGGATCACCACCAGCAGTATACTGTAGAAGGTGGATAAGAAACCAGGCAGCATATGTGGCGGTGGGGATAAGAAATAAAGCAGCATATGTAGGGGGTATTACATATTTGTGGAAGTAGTAGGGTACTACATACTGATAAAATCAAAAACCTCACGACTCAGGGGGGCGCTGTGGAGCAGCAAGGTGGCACCAGTATCTTAGAGAACCTCCTGTTCACTATCTAGAAAAGAGTATAAAACCTATTATTTGGCAATCATCAGAGATCGAAACAGTGTTACGAAACTGTCAGAAGCTGCCCAGCACAAGATGGGACCAAAAAAAGATTCAAAATGGGCAGCGCACAGCATGAAAGCATTCCTGTCTCCAGCGAGCTCCAGTGCCTGAGTGGGGCCTGTAACAGTGAGTGGTATGCCTGTGTCAGAGTTGAGACTAATCAAATTCTGGCAATACTCTCCAAGATTCAAGCAAATGGAGAGGAGACGAATAAGAAACGAGCGGCAGTAGAAGCTAAATTGTCAGACAACGATCGTATAATACAGGGCAATGCCGGGGCTATCAAAGATCTCTATGAGGCACAAGGTCAACAGGATGAGAATAATACAGCCTATATTCGGGACCTCATGTTTTTAAAATCTAAGGTGGAGAACTTAGAAAACATGAAACGCCAGGCAAATATCCGGATAGTGGGTTCCCCCCTCGTCTCGCCGGAGCCTTGGATATCCACCCAGCAATCACTAAGTTAATCTTTGAGGACCTAAAACTGTTGCCCATAGACTCTGGAGTCAGGATATTGAAAGTGTTTGCAATACCCCAATTCACTAGGCCACAAGGCGACTCGCAAAGTAGGCCGCTCACTGCAATAGCTACCTTGTCCACACCTGAAGCTCGGATATTGCTCCTACAAGCTGCTAGATCGTGTGGAGAGATAGTCTGGGAGAGTAGTCGATTGGGGTTCTTTCCCGACTTGTCAGCGCAAACCCAAGCATGCAAGAAAGAGTTGCAACTTGTTAAAAAAGATCTTTTGCAGCTTGGTGTGGAAGCCCGTTTGAATTATCCATCGAGGTTGCAAATTCGACATGAAGGGAAATCGCATGTTTTTTTCCACCCTGTGGTGGCTGCTCAGTTTACGGAAAAGCTTATCGGGAAACTGAATGCCTCTGATGTCTCGTCTGATGAAGATGGGTGAAACACTGAACTTCATTTGGATTGTTTAAACCTACTTATTTGGGACTGGGGCTTTCCACAGCCCTAATAATTGGCTTTACCAGCTAGTGTTCACTGTTATACTTAGTTTTCTCATAACCTGAACCATCATATAATTGATGCCAATTCTCCTCTATTCAAAGATAGTTCTAACAGTTGATTTAGTAATGTATATTTTGCTAGGTTGCTAATAAGGCTGCTCCAGTTAAATAACCTTAGTTATACCCTAAATGACAAGCAACGTAGTTAATGTTAGATGGTGACTATGATCACCACTCAGTTTGTGAACATTAAAGAAACCCTGTATCTTCCTGTACCCACAGTGCAGGGTGCTCTACACTGGTATGTGGGTTTTCAAGGCAACTTAACTGTGACCAGGCTCTCGATTTATGATCCTGTCTACATGAGTACTTGTCATTCAGCACCCCACAAATAGAATAGTTCTGCAAGGGAAATTATATTCTGGACTTCTGCTGATTGGTAGTCTATTTTAGTGGTGAGAGTGCTAAAGCTCTACAGAGTAACTAGTTCAAACTTTTCTCCTTTATAAAATAACGACAATCTCTACAATGTCTGGACTTATAAACCTATGTATTCTTTATGGAAGTGCTATATTTTCTCTGTACACTCACTGTGGAGGTCTGTGAACCTCACATCTTTTTCTTTCTATGTAAGATACAGTTCATGCTGTACTATCATAAAATTTTAAAAATAAAGTTAAAAAAAAACAAAAAAAAATCATGACTCAATCAAAGCACTCAAGCCATTGCGACAAGGTCTGAAGAATGTTGGGCTCTTATGGCGCTCAAAAGGTGGGATGAAGCAGACTCTTACCTCTCTCAGCTACATGACTGCTATCATTTTGCATCTGTATTGGCTCAGACCAGAATTTGTTGATATTTTGTGCTGTGTTGTCATAAGCCTATCTTTTGAATTTTTCATTTATTTGTGTTGAAACTACCAAATTCATCTCATACAAAAATATGTCAGCAGTGAGTCAGCAGCATGTACAAAAATAAATATAATAAAACGTTAAATATGAATTTTTAAACAGCCATTGCTCTGATGCTATAACAAACACGCAGGTGGATAACAGTTTGGGGACCATAACATGCTGTGCAATTGTTAGACAGTGAATTCCAACATTGGGGCCAGTTGAAAGCAAAACTAAACAGATTACAACAGATATACGACACAACTGGAACACTGCTGCTGAAAAGCCAAATATGCCTTAGAAAGAATGACACACTCCACAGAGAACTCACACTGCAACTTTTCAGGTGAAGTGCTCAAAGCAATTTAAATATTATGGACTCCAACATACAGATCACAGCACAAGGCAGTAACAGTGTGGAAAGCTCCCTGACAATTCAATCTACACAAGGACTTTGTCAGTGATGGAGCTTTTGTTGTGCTGCTTGCTTTTAAATGCTACTCAGGGGTATATTCAAATTAATCAGACAAAACTCCAGCTGCAGGTGAAACAAATGCAAATTATCAATACTCGATGATGATCTTAAAGCAAGTCCATGTGGTGTTGGCAGGAGAAGATTGGATTATTCAATTCAATTTTATTTTACTAGGAAAAAGCACTATTGAGCAAACTCATTTACAAGGTGGTCCTGGAAGGACACATGTGAAGCAAAGTACAATCAAAGCACAGTTCTGTGGCAAAAACACATCAAATTACAGTTACAAAGCAGTGGCAAACTGCTTTACGCATGAAAGATAGCACATAGATTACATTTGGGGTATCTACTAACATAATTCTAGTTTACGCTTATGTGACAATACATGGATTGCACATAGTTCAGGGTTCAAAGGATGAGAGTAGGTATGTTAGGAATGAAAGTGGTGCTCTTTTTGGCCATACATGGTGATATAGGGGGTTGGAGGAAGTGGGGAAGGAGGGAGTCAAGGGAGTGGAGGAAGGGTCAGTCAGTGAAAGGTGCCTCCAAAGGGGGTGGATGCAGAAGCAATAGCTCCTAATGAGGGTGAAAGAGAAGGGAAAGGAGAGGAAGAGAGATGGAAAGGAGGCTGAGAGAGAGGAAGAATGTAGGGGTAGGAATTCAAAAAAGGGTACAAATGGAGGAGGCCACCACAGGGGTGGCAACAAGCAGCCAGAGTAGGATGATAAGTGCTGAAAATGGAGTGTAATATGGGTTCTTCATAATTACAATTTGGGTTAGAAGTAGTAGTTGCAAGTTTTGTTCAGTGAATATCTTAGCAGAGATGTAAAGGTGAACATCCCAATTAATAGTGTAAGCTTTATGGATTTCTGAAGGGTATTCCATAGTGTGGGGAGGGAATGGTTTATGGATGAAGTGCCTTAGCGAGTTCTTATCTTGCAGATATCAAGCAGGATATAGGAGTATCTTCTAAGAGAATAAACCCCAGGAGTGCATTAGGAAAGGTCTGAGATGTAAAGGGGGAGTTTATTTGTAATGTCTCTGTGGATCCAGAGAGAGGCATTTCTCCACCTCTTAGTGCTGAATGAGGACCAGCCCAACTGCACATAGAGGGAGCAGTGGTGGGTATTAAATGGAGTGTTAGTAATGAATCTTAATGCTCTGTGATACAAGTTATCCAGTTTACTTCAGGCGGTTTTGGGGCAGTGGCTATATAGAAGGTCAGTGTAGTCAATAAGAGCACTAAATGTGGTTTGAACCAATCTTAGTTTAGCCTCATGGTTGAGTAGATGTTTGATGCAGTAAAAAGGTATAATTTCTGTCTTTGCTTTTTAAATAATTCATCAATATGCATCATAAAAGAAAGTTTACAATTGAGCCAAAATCCCAGGTACTTGAATTTGTCCAATGCTTCGAGTGGTTCCCCCAGAAGGGTCAGTATCTGCAAATTAGTGCTAGGTGACTTAGCACAGAATTTTGATCTGTCTTTCTGGTCCTGAATCATCTTTGTCACCCTGTGTGATGCCTTCTTTAGTCTATCCCTAACCTTTTGGGGGACTCCAGAACTGGGCACAGTATTCCAAATGTGGCCCCACCAACGAGCTATACACTGGTAACAGTATCACCTTATTGTTCCGGTCAGCCCCTCACCCAGTGTACCCTAGCATTTTATTAGCCTTGCTAAAGGTCTTAATACATTGGCTAGTTTCTTTAAGGGAGCCACTAGTGATGACTGCTAGGTCCCTTTCCTCTGATGTTGTCTCCAGCTTGATCCCCCCCCCCCCCATGTAATACTCTGTTCTGGGGTTTTTGTTCCTAAGTGCATAACTTTACACATTTTGGCATTGAATTTCAGCTGCCAGACTTTGGACCAATTTTCCACCTTTTGCAGGTCTCTCTGCAACTCCCCTAGCTCCTCCATGGTGTCAACCCTACCACAGAGTTTAGTGTCCTGTGTGAATAGAGACAGCCTGCCTGGATTCCCTGTCTTATGTCACTGATAAATATATTGATCAGACTGAGCCCAGCACAGATCCTTCTGGTACTCTGCTGGTGACCTCTCTTTCCTATGATTTGACACCATTCACCACAACTCTTTCCTACCTCCCACCCCCCACCCAACTCCCTACCCACCTTACTGTTTCCTCAGCTGTTCCCAGATCTCACGTCTTCTTCAGTAGCCTTCGGTGGAGCTCCGAGTCAAATGCCTTGCTGAAGCTGAAGTAGAGTAAATTTGCTCTGTGTCCTTTATCAACTACCCTGGTTATCTAGTCAAAGAATACCATCATGTTGGTTTGACAAGATCTCCCTGCCACAGACAGAGAAGCAGTGAAGCTAAACTTTGCTGGTGAAGTTACCACAAAGTGGTCAAAATTCACCTTCATGAAGCTTTGTGAATTTTCCACTGCACTCAGCAACTTTAATGTCACTGATATTCATGAAGTTTCACTGCAAAGTGGGTGAATTGACTTCTTCGCAGATGAATTTTGCCCATTTCACCTTTAGTCTTTGCAAATTCACTCTTCATAAAAGTTGTGAATTTCCTGAATTACTTTGTGAAGCAAATTTTGGCAACTTTACCCCTCTCTTGCCTTGAACCCATGCTGCTTACTATCATGAAGCTTGCTTTTCTCCAGGTATTCCACTAAGTCCTCCTTGACTAGCGTCTCCATCAGTTTCCCTACTGCAGAGGTAAGTACTATGGGTCTATATTTTCCCACGTGCTCCCTGTTCCCACCCTTGCACAGAGGAAGATCTGCCATTCTCCAGTCCCTGGGAACTACTCCTTGCTGAATAGAACTATTGAGTAACCCCAGCAGGGCTTCGGCTGACACTGATGCTAGTTCCCTTAATACCCTTGGAGGCATCCCATCCAGCACTGGGGCCTTATTTATCTTCAGGGCTTCTAGCCATTTTTCAACTCTTTTGCCAGTAATTTTCAGGACCCCTTTATCAGCTGCCTTTATGCTACTCTCTGGCAAGGGCCTATTCTTCTCCATAGTGAATACTGAGAAGTAGTTGCTTAGTATTGCTGCTTTCTGCCCGTTGTCCTCTGTAACCCTGACCCTCTCCATTAGCCTGACAATTCCCCCTACCATATTTCTTTTTTCCCTTACATATCTAGAAAACTGCTTTCCCTCTCTAGTGAAACCCTCCATATTGCACAGCTCTGTGTCTGCCTTTGCAATCCTGACTAACCCTCAGCCTCTCTCTAGTTTTTTTTTCCTGGAACTTGGCTCATTCTTTATCCCCCTATTTCTCTTTGTACCTTATAATGGTCCTCATTTTGACCTTCACTGACTCCATGACCCTTTCAGAGAACCAACGTCATTTCTTATATTTCTCTGTATAACTGTTATCGTACATGCTTTTGTTACTTCAGGAACAGTTCTTTTTATAACTCCCATCTTTCTTCCATTCACCTGATACTATCTGCCCAAGCTTACCTGCCCAGCACTATTTTCCTCATATGGCTGGCATCTGCCCTCTTGCCTTGATGTATCATCATTCAGTCCTGCAAGATACAAGCAGGCTCTAGCTTCTGGCATTCCTGGCCCCCAGGAATGTCCCAGTCAGTGTCTTGCAGGTTGAGTCTTTTCATTATTACAAGAACCTCCCCCTTTGACACCCCTTCCTACTTCAGCACCCAGTTTCTTATCTCTCTCTTCTCTCTACCCCAGTGGTCTGTAAACCATCCCATGTGAGTCTTGCTGCCTAATGACTCTGTGAGCTTAACCAACCATGATTCTGCCTCCTCCTTCTCCCAATGATAGCATATTCTACTGTCTCAGTCCCTTCTCTGATGTGGATGGCCACTCCACCACTTCAACCCATCCCTCTGTCATGCCTGTATAAGGTACAGCCTAGGATCACTAAGTATACACAGGCCCAAGTTTCTGTAATGGGCACTAGATCTAGGCAAGAGTCTGTTACCAAAGTCTGGTGCTCACTTATCCTATTAACGAGACTCCTGACATCAAGGCATACCACCCACTAACATGCATTTGTACAACTTTTAGTTCTCGCTCATCCTCCCCATCACCCTTCTTTAATATCTTTGGTGTCTTGTGTTTCCCCTTCTTTTCATGTCTATTGTGTCTGTCCTGTCCTGTCTCATGGACTCGTTCCTTCCTTGTAGTATTCTCTGAGCACTTTTCCCCCATCCCCAGGGGAGTCCTGTCTAGGGTCCCCACTGCACCTCCTTCAGCAATGGAATCCCCAGCCCCAATTTCGCCTACAGCTAGTTTTACTGTCAGTCAATGACATCAAACTTCTGCTCTAATAAACTAGCCCCTTCTCTTATCAGGTGAAGGCCATCACTTCCAAAGACCCTTCTGTTCCAGAAGCCACCACAGTCCCCGGCAAAGTACTGCCCTTGATCCTAACACTGCCCCTTCAACCACTGATTGAAGTCTTCAGTTTCAGCCATCCTTACTCTATCTCCTTCTACCGACCCCTGACTGGGAGGCTTCACAAAAGGCTAAGGAAGCTGAGACCCTCTTTAATCTATTCCCCAGCCTCTGGAAGTCCATCTTAAATCTCTCCACATCCAGTTTATCAGATCGTTGGTACCATAGTGTACCACCTTTCCCTGTCCTTCCCCTCCACTATCCTCACTATCCTCTCATAGTCGCAGATGGCTGAGACTCCAGGCAGGCATCTGACTACTCCCAAAGGACAAAAAGAAGCCTGCACTTGATAACCATGAAACCCCTATTTTATTGAATTAAAAAAACAATACTACTTGTAGCAAGCAGTCAGTGGGAAAGAACTCTCCTATGACCAACTCCTCATGTGCTTTTGGAGCTAATATCTTCTTCTTCAAGGGGAGGAATTTTCCCCAAGTGCTGAAACATAAATATGGAGCACCAGCCAATCCCAGAATCCACATTTGGTTATTCAAATAAGCTTAATACATGAACATCACATTTACTTTTTTCCCTATTTAAAAGAACATAAAATTAATATATGAACAGGCTGATGTACTGTACTAACAAAAAACTGCACCTATGATAAACAGACATATTACAAAAGCACTAAAACAAAGAGACAATAATATTTTTAAGGCCAAGGACAGATAATCAAAAATTCCAGAAGCACATCTTACAGCATATTATAAGTAGACTATATGCAATCATGGAGAAAATGCCGGTAAAAATATAGAACATCCAATTCAATGAACAAATACTCCAAGAATAAGCCTCACCATGGAAATGTAGATAAATCCTCATCGTGGAAATGTAGATAAATTACAAATTTTATAATAAATAAGGTTTAAAATCAAAAATTGAATTTAATTCTCCTGGAGAAAGACTTGTAAGGTGAAAAATCCACAAAGATTCTCTTTGTAGCAATTTTTGAAGCCTATCACTCCCCCCCCCCACCCCATCCTTCCATTACCTTATTGTATTATCTGATAATAACTGGTTCCTGGAGTTTCTACCTAGGAAAGATATATGTGAGACAGGGTAGATTCATCTGGGAGACTGAAGGAGAAAGACATGTAAGTGAATTCAGCAGTCAGACAACAGCTTAAAAGAAATCTGCTTGTAAAAGCAAAATCTTTGGCAAAAAGATTTTTGGTCCCTCCAGGAATAACAACAACACATCTGGCTTGGGCTTTGTGAGCTGTCAGAATGTATCCTAAAAGAGGGCCAAAGTCACCTAAAGCTCAAAGTGATTGCCTACCCATAAAGAGTGGATGATGGCAAGTCCCCCCACCCCCGCAGTGTGATGAAAAGGACATCGGTGACCAATATGGCCCATGCCTACCAAGAAGAATGTTAAGTCCACCACACCTGTACCATCACCTGCATCTGCAACTCAGTGGGAGATGTCCCACCAGAGCCAGCTTGCACAGAGTGTCAGGGTCATGAGTCCTAGGTTAGTACCCCTCAAATTTTTCTGCCAGTCAGGAGCAGATAAAAGTAATTACTAGGCATTTCTGCACAGTTGTTATACAAAGCACATTTGTAGAACTACAACAGCCAAGACTAACTAGCATTTGTGTTTGAATAATTTATTTAGGATTCCCCAACCACCAGCTTCCTAGTGGTACCTCACAGTGGTCCAACATTAGGCTTTTAACTGCCCACTATATGCACAGATTTAACTGACTGTATTGTGAGCTCCCAAGGGACTTTAGGGTACTGGTGTATCAGTGTGGCTGGGGGGGGCAGAAAATACTGTGTGGGTACTCAACAGGGAGTGGTGGGATTTGTGAGTAATAATCTCTGAACTATTGTTTTATTGCATTTAATCCATCCCTCATGCAGAGCTTGTTCTTGTCCCCCAATCAATAGCCCTTATTTCTGAACTGCATTTTACTGTGTTTTGCATATTATTGAGTTTGCTTATTTTGCATGCTTAGAGTATAAGCTTGGGGGTTATGTACTGCACAAAGGTTCCCTGTCATGAGAGTGGGGCTTGCATTTATTTCCTGTGGAGCAGCACTCTGGCAGCCACTAGTCAAAAGGATCCCCACAGGTAGAGGTACTGCACCACTTTTTTATTACATCCAGTACCAACCAAGTCCAGACACCATTGACCCAAAGGCCTTAAAGATTGTGCCCAGGTATTATCTGACCAGTGTAGTCTCACATTTCATAGGTGGGGATAATTACATTTGAACCCTCTTTCTTGTTTTACCTGTGCCAGGGCATGAAAAAAGGAAATTTTTACTCATTTCCAGATCAAGCCTGAAAGCATTGTTAGTCATCAAATTAAAGTACAGTATTGTGGTTTAAATGCATCTACAATCCCATCATGATTATTACCAGCAGGAATTGCTGCCTGGCATCCCCAAACTGGAGGTGAGTTTGGATCTGTTAATTATCATATACACTTCAGCAAAGGAAACCATGTTTACATGCAAAGGTCCTTCAGCACCTATTCCCTTGTATCATCCTCCCTGAGGTAATCAGCAAAAACAACCATGGTTGACTATCCTTGCTCCCCCCCCCCATCTGGTCCGGAGGATGTGGGTTACAACATGGTAACTTAAAAAGGACCCTTGGGCCCAAAGATGGAGGACACTGCTGAGTGCTTTCTTTGTTTTGCAAAGTTTGCTACCAACTTTTGCCACCAGGACCCATGCAATGAAAGAGGCTGTGATGCTGCAAGACTACATACCTAATCTGCAGGTGAAAAGTACACATGGAGCATGAGTCAGCTGCAGGTTCAGGGGTGTGCCAGGACTCTTGCAACTTTTATGATTGGCTGCCCACACTTGAAAACAAGCTGCACATGGACTAAGCCATGTGGTGTGGTGTTCAGTGCGTGATACAGAACATGGAAATCTCAATCAAGTCATTAAGAGGAATGGGAAGAGTGCACCTCAGAGACTTCAGTGTTAAAATCTAATTTTCTGCACTTATGAAGATGCACAGATGTTTGCAGACAAAAAGGACTCATGCTCCAGCCAGTCTACCCAGTACTTATGGTCCATCCAGTCTGCCCAGTAGACTTAAAGAAGTAATATTTTTAGGGTTGTGTCATCCCCCAGAGAGTAAGTGCAAGCATATTCCCAATGTTAGCAATACCAGAAGGAATATGTTATGTAGTGTTTTCATCTGAAACTCCTGGAAGAAATGGGTGGTGACTGCATGCACCGCATGAGAGCTGAGACTAAAAAATACTGCACAACAAAAGATAAAGATCGTGGAGATGACAGTGCAGCAGTACTTTCCTGGGTTGGAGGGTCTAGGCTCTGTTCGATCCATGGCATCAGCACAGAGATATCCCTCTGGATGCACTGCAGCTGGTGGAAAGGCTACAGTGACTCAGGGCCTTGAGGCTGGAGATTTGCCTGTGGAGGAAAGAAACAATTGTACTGTTTTTGCCAGAGGTGACATCGACATCCAGTGGTGATACCATGCTGTTGGAGGAATGAGATGTTGAACCTTCCTTGGGAGAGCTGATTCCCATGCCTGCCACTACACTAAGTGGTTTGCTTGAGCCTGAAGTCTCTGCCTCTTGCAATAAGTGGAAGAGAAGCCACTGTATTGATAGTGCACTCAGTACAATATTGATGCACTTATTTCTATAATGCCAGTGACTGACTGACTGGTGTGAATGAGACAGTGGCTGGCAGGGGAGGGTGAGTACCAGCTGTCACCTTGGGGCCAGAGATATGGGAATGGGGGAGGGAGTGGGCAACAGAGGCTCCCACTGGGAGGGGAGGTGGGTCACTAGACTACAAGGAAGAGATTTTGGGACAAAAGCAGTTTAGGTGAGGGGGATGGTAACACTGGCAGCAGGGATAATCCTTTTAATGGGACTGAGTAAGAGTGAGAGTACCACTGGCACCTGGAATCAATATTCATTTAAGCAATAATGCACAACAAGGCAAGTGTCATGCTGGGATAACATCATGCATTGGCTGGTTGAGCACAAGACCATAGGCTGAATGAGTCCAACACTCAAGAAGTGATGTTATCCCCACCACACACACTGTGGAGTGCATTATTGAAGTTATAAAATGGTCTGCTAGTGAAAATAAAAAGAAACAAATGTAAAAAAATACATTTTTTAAAATGCATTTTTAGTTGCTTTTTGAATATGTATGATGTTGTGCTGGTATAATTTCACTATTGAAGGGCAGCATTAGCCAATCAAAGCCCTAGAATTTTTCTTGTCATGCTATAATTATTTAAACCTTCAAACTTGTATTCAAAATTTGAAACAAAGTAGAATATACATTTATATCAAGCATATGCATTTATTGCTACTTATGTTGATTCAATGGTCCTACGCAACCAGAGTAGTGTTATGCTTGTGCAACTGTGATAACTGTTCAGCCATTCAAACTCTCTATTCCATGGAGAATAACCAACCTGTAGGGGTACCGAAGGCAAAGAACCCTTGAAGAGGGTTCCACTCCTAGAGGTGCCTCAGGATAGATTCCCTTGGCTAAAGGTACCTTAGGAAGCAGCCCCTCAAGGAGTGAGGTGTGCCACTAGAGCAGGAGAGGAGGATGGTGGGGCAAAGAAAAGGTGCTTCAGAAGGAGGCTGGGAGGTACTGCTTATCTAGCTCAGGAAGGGGGTGTGGCTGATTGCTCGCCCCATTCAAATTCAAGCATAGCCTTTCAATTCAATGGGCCTATGCAACCAGAGTAGTGTTATGTGTGTGTGAAACTGCAATGACTGTTTGGCCATTCGCACTCTCTATTCCATGGGGAATTAGCACCCTATAGGGGTACGGAAGGCAAGGAACCCTCAAAGAGGGTTTCACCCCAGAGGTGCCATGGGAAAGATTCCCTTTGCTAAAGGTTCCTTATGAAGGAGCCAGCTTGATAAAACACAAATGAGATGCACAGATTGTCAGGACTGCACTGATAAAATGGATTGCACTGATGACATTGGGAGCTTCTTAAGGAGAGAGGGAACAGTGAAGTAGGGCCACTATCCATCTCCATCCAACAGCAGAAACCAGCATAAGAAAACTGGGGATAATACTATAAACAACTAACTACATAGTATGACCTTTGACACAGAGGAGAGAAAACACCCCTTTAAAAGGAGGAAACCTCTGGGGATCCCCGGCCTAGATCACCTTCCCTCCAGGCTAAGGGTGGTTTATTTAGTGATGGTTCTGCTACTGCAGTTTAGAAACCAATCAAAGGGGGAGGAAATATTCCAGTTTGGTGGAAAGCTCTCATGATCCCTCTAAAGGGATCACCATGCAGGGTGCAAGAATAGACTCCCAAGATGAGAGGAGGAGAGCAATAACAACTGAGGCACTCAGCCAGCCTACTGACTAAAACAGACCAGATGAATCAGAGGTGGTTGTAGGGAGAATAGCTTTCGAAGGTGCCACGGCATGACCATAGCCAAAGGGGCACTCTTGGGCTAAAGGCCCCACCCTTCGGAAGCTGAAGTCTTAAATTCTACATCAAGAGGTTCTGCCAATGAGTTAGAAGACTAAAGCCCCACCAGGAGCAAGGACATTCAAACTATGGGCCAGATGAGAAGGACCCTACCCTGAGCTTCACATGCTCAAGATGAAGACTTTGTGGGTGCAGAGTGACATCATCAGCTACAAGGCAAGCCTCAAGCCAGAAAAGGTAATGGTCATGGTAGGCATACCTCCGATTTATGAGTGAGTGCATAAATTATTTTCGATGTGCTAGATAGAAGGAGGCCAGGTGAAGCCAGTGGCTGTAAATTAAGTAGCAGGTTATTGATGAGAAGGCCAGGCGAAGCCAGTGGCTGGGTAAGGTAGGAAGCTATAGTGCAAGTCATTTGATAGTAGTAGCAGCCAGCAGAAAGCAAGCCAAGTTAGCCAACCAATTCCATTAAGGAAGCCAAATTAATGGTGACAGGTAGGTGTTTAGGTAGTGAGAGGCTGTGATGCCAGTGATTGAATCAATGAGGTTTAGCGTGAATAAATCAATGAGGTCTAGCAGATAGGAGATATGTAACAGCATTTGCAACTGCAATAAAATGGGCACCAGAATAGGTAAACATAACACATCGCATATGAGGTAAGCTGAATTGTGTATATGCTTAGCCAACCAGTTCCATAAAGGAGCAAATCATAGTTTACATAAAAGCATTTGATGCTATGGTTTCAGCATGAATAATGAATTGATAGGATTGCATGAATAGTGAATTGATATGATTGACATGACATTAAATGCCATTAAGGCAGAGTTAGGGTTACTCCAATAAGGATTGTGCAGCACAGTAATGACATGCAATGAATATCTGAAGGCCATGTGGGCTGCAAGATTAATAATTTATGCATGGATAACTAAAAGCCATGTAGGCAAGAAAGCAGGGCAAAATCATATGGCTTACATAAAGCATGCTCCTGCTACTTGGAGCCACAATGCCCTACCGTGACATCACAGTCCCACACCATGGGAATAACAGGAAGCCACAAGCTGATCACCATGAGGCCAAACAGCACTGTAATGTTGATAGGGTAGGAATCCATAAAATAGAAGTACTTTTACTGGCAAGGTCCTAGTTAAGGACACAGCCAAATGATAACTAACCTCTGAGACAATAGAACAACAATAAACTGTAGCAGAGCCACACTACACTGCAGAAAAGCAGGCAGGGGAATTAAACACTGGGGGTAGTAGCTGCCTGACTGAGCTAACACTCAATAAATTGAGCAGAGCTGCTGAGACAAACAGAACACAGCAGAGAGTGGCAGCTAGTTGTAGCTGGACAAGCCTGGACAAGGTGCAAACAATCAAGGTGGATAAGCACAGAGACAACAGAAGCAGGGAAGCAGCAGCTGAGCTGAAACATACAGATAATTGCAGTTGCACTGAAGGTTTGCTGAAAGCTGATGAATAAATGGGAGCCTAAATAACACAAGCACAGGCTTAGTACAATACAAACAAAGGGCAACAGGATGCTAGAAGAACTAGAAAGCCCCCCCAAAATAGAAAATGCAAATCAGAAAAACACAAACACAGCAGGACAGGAAACAAGCGACATAAAGAAGCACACAGCAGTTGGAGGCAAGCAATACTAAACAAAAAGCAGGAGAAACACAACAAACAGAAGTCCTGCACAAACCAAGCAGAGTCCAAAGCACAAAGAAAGGAGGGAGGCAGACACTGGAGGGGAAGAGAGCAAAGCTCCAGCAAGGCCCCGGGAAGAAGGCAGAGATGGACAGAACCCCCAGCCACAAAGAAAAAGTGCTTCAGAAGGAGGCTTGGAGGAACTACTTATATAGCTCAAGAAGGGAGCGTGGCTGGTTGTTCACCCCATTGAACTATAGGCATAGCCTTTCAAATAATATTTCCATAACATTGTACCTGAATGGGAGCATCACTAGTAGCAGGGCTATGCTTCAGGTCAAAATCCAGCAGAGCACAATGCTCACTTTAAGACCTTGAGAAAGTCAATTGACCTCTCAGTGCACCAGTTTACGGAAATGGGTTGAAGCAGAAAACCACTGGAGAACTGTATGATGCATCTCAGCTGGCCTTTTCTGACCTAACTACAGTAAATAAAAGTTTACATTGTTCAGAAAAAGAGACATGCAAGAACAAGGGGACACAATTTAAAGATGGGGGGGCGGTTCAGGGGCAATGTGAGGAAGTATTATTTCACAGAGAGGGTAGTGGATGCATGGAACAGCCTTCCTGAGGAGGTTGTGGGGTCTAAAACTGTGGGAGAATTCAAGAATGCATGGGACAGACATAAGGCAATTCTTGTGGGGGGTAGGAAGAAATAGACTGTTGGTAAACTAGGATCTGTGGCCTATCCTGTAGGTAGGGAAATGGGCAGACTAGATGGGCCAAGTGGTCCTTATCTGCCGTCAAAGTCTATGTTTCTAACATACTAACATACTAAAATGCCAGCAGAATAGGCCTAATGGTCTTTCGTGTCTGCTCGTTTGGTCAGCCCCCACCCTGGGTGCTGACCTTGCTGCCCCCCTCGTCTTCTCTGGCTTCTCCCTTCCCAGTTCCGGATATTCTTGCTGCATTGGATTTTGCTTCCAGAACCCTTCCCCTGTACCTGTCCCACCCTCTCTTGAACCCCTCCACTGTCTCTGCCTCCACCAGCCCTCTAGAGCAGCGATTCCATGGCTCCACCACCCTCTCAGTGAAGTCGCACTCCTCCTTTCTCCCTGAATCTTCCCCTCCAGCTTCCACCCATGCCCTCTAGTGGTCCCTCCTCCTTCCTTCAGAAGCACCCTGACTGTTCCTCCCTATTTACCCTCTTCATGTACCTGAAGACCTCTATCATGTCCCCCCGTCCTTCTCTCTTCCAATGTGTACATATTTAGCTCTTCGAGCCTCTCCTCATAGGTCCTATCCCCCAAACCCCAAATCATTTTGGTTGCCCTCCTCTGGACCCTCTCCAGGAGGTTAATGTCCCTCTTTAAGTGTGGCCTCCAAAACTGCACGCAGTACTCAAGGTGTGGCCTCACCAAGCAGTTATACAGAGGGAGTATCACTTCC
Source organism: Neoceratodus forsteri (assembly GCA_016271365.2). Lineage (NCBI taxonomy): Eukaryota > Metazoa > Chordata > Ceratodontiformes > Ceratodontidae > Neoceratodus > Neoceratodus forsteri. Next base: position 338,492,833 of record CM057454.1, on the reverse strand, counting down.
CTCCTTCTGGAGGTGATCCCCCTAGCGATGCATCCCAGCATCCTGTTGGCCTTGGCTGCTGCCCTCCTACAAGTCTCAGAGTTGTTCATCTTGACATCCACCACCACCCCCAGGTCCCTCTCAGCCATCGAGACTTGTAGCATTTCCCCAGGGTGTACACTTGGCCTGGGTTTCTGGCCCCCAGGTAGAGTACCTTGCATTTCCCTGCATTGAACCTCAGCTTCCACTTTCTAGACCATCTTTCCAGAGCCTCCAGGTCCCCTGTAGGGCCACCCTCCCTCCCTCCTCCCGTCCACCACCACCCCCCAGTTTGAGTCATCTGCAAAGAGACTCATCTCACTCCTGATTCCTGTCCTTATGTCAGAGACGTAGGCGTTGAACAGAAGGGGCCCAAGGACTGATCCCTGTGGGACTCCACTAATGACCTTCCTTGGGGATGAGACTATCCCGCCAACTACGACCCTCTGGGTCTGGTCCTGGAGCCAATTGCCTATCCATCTGATCATGTGGTTCCCCACCCCCATTTCTCCCAGCTTATCCAACAGGCCCACGTGAGGAACAGAGTCAAATGCCTTGCTGAAGTCTAGAAAAGGGCGTCCACTGGTCTACCCAGGTCCAAGGCACTCGTCACCCAGTCATAGAACTCCACAAGGTTTGTCTGACCCGTTTCCCAGGATGAATCCATGCTGTCTATCGTCCAGGCACCCTGACTTATCCAGGTCCCCCTAGCCTCTCCTTGACAATGCCCTCCATCACCTTGCCCACCACCGATGTCAGGCTGACAGGCCTGTAGTTCCCTGCCACCTCCCTTGATCCCCCCCTTTTGGATAGGCACTATATGCGCCACCTTCCAGTCCTGGGGCACCCATCCTGTCCTCAGAGAGATGGTGAAAAGCTCCACCAGGGTTTCACCAGGACATCCGCAAGTTCCTTCAGCAATCTGGAATGTAATTTATCCGGCCCCGGTGCTTTCTCCGTCTTAAGGGAGCTGAGGGCTTCTATGTTTCTATGTTTGACATGGGCTATGAGGGGCTGTGTCACACCAGAATGCCCAGCCTCCACACAATCCAAGGAAAAATTAGTTCCTCCTCACATTGTAATTAGGACATAATGGGATACAAATGACTTGTTAGGGCCTCAGTAGTGAGAGTAGGTCATTTTCATGAGAAATGTTTGATATGGCAATTCAGTACAACACACCAGCGGGTTTTGGACACTCTAAATAAAGGCCTGATCCTCAGAGATTCTGCACCCACTTCCACACCTACCAAGGGGAGGGTTTAAGAGGGCTTGTGGTGTGCAGAGGTCCTGCTTCACAGAAGTAGAGACCTCATCCACAGCCTGATCAGCTGGTACCCTCCACATCCAATCCAAAGATGCATGCATGGTTTCACAGGTGGCTATGATAGGACAGGCTTGGGGGCATTGTTGGTTATGTGCCCTATCCTGAAAGCAGAGAGCCAGCAAAAGCAGGGAAGCTACGCTGCTCTAGGGGCTGCATTAGCAGCTACATTCCCCTTCTGCCTAGCCACATATGATGAATCAGATCCCAATCAGCCCTCCCTCTTCCCGCCCCCTCCACTAGGTATTTCCACAAGAGATGGAGGCATCACCAGCACTGGCCAGTGTGTTTACTGAAAGCACCCTGATTCTGGTGGGGATACAGTAGTCCATCTTGCTATATCCCATCAGTCCCTGCACCTTGCATAGACAGGGATCTACTTGTGGACTGGTATGGCTATCTTAATGGATGCCTGTGGACTGGACCAGTGCCACCCCTTCTGCCATCCTCTACCAACATGGGCTCCACACTGGTGGAGTGAAATTGTCTGAGGATGCCGTCTCTTGTGGTTGGGCATTGGGAGCACAGATCCGTGGTCGGGATATGCTCAATTGCAGTGTTTTCTGGACACCTACAGTATATGGATTGGGTCTAAGACTGCTCCTTCACAGCCTGTATGCTTTCAATGGCCACATATAGCTCTGTGGCCTACAGAGGGCTGTGGACTGTAAGGACCACAGCATTTAGTGTCTATGAGTTCAATCCTCAGAAGGTTCCTGGCCTGTCCGTAAAAGCAGATGGCAAGGACCTGCTGCAATGACCCCATACACACAGGATGCACATCATCAGTGTACTATATGGCATCCACAGCAGAGGAAGGCATACCACCTCATACATGATCCCTGACCTGTGCAGGTGACTATGTGGCCAAGTGATACAGAGCAGGCTAGAAGATGTGAGTTGGTATGCTCCTGATACATAGCAAGATTTCCACTGTGTGGTTGGAGAGTGAAGAGGTGCCTGTTAAGTCTGCCTTGGGGCAGAATAAGCAGCTGTGTTCTCCCCTCCACCTAGTCGCACTTAATGATTCTGGGGCCACTTGTCCTCCCTTCTCCAGCCACCAGCCCTAGGAGACACAGAACGGGTGGTGGACAAGTGGAACACCCTGCCAGAGGAAGTGGTGGGGGCTGAAACAATCACGGGATTTAAGAATGCATGGGATAGACATAAAGGAATTCTAGAGGTCAGGGGTAAGGGGAAATAGACTTCTAGGAAAACAAACTGAACTTACAAGCTCAAATGGGCAGACTAGGTGGGCCATAGGCCCTTATCTGCCGACACTGTCTATGTATCTATGTATCTATGAGACTCCACTGTGGGCTAGTGGCATCACCAGCACTCACCTGTGTATTTTTGTATATGTAATCTGTCCTGTATGAATTTGGCAGTCTTAGTAGACTGCCATATCCTAACATGCTCTGCTCCCTGTGTAGGCAGTGATCCACTTGCAAACTAACACTGGCCTCCAATTGAATGCTCATGGTCTGGTCCTGCTCTGCCCATCCCTGCCAATACTGTCCCCAACACTCAGCTCCACACCAGAGGAGTGTGGATGCAGGGGTTGGAGGATGCCATCCAGGCAGATGACCATTTGGGGGGTGCAGAGCTGCTGCCATGACATGCTCAATTCAAGCATATCCTGGCCACATATGTTGATTGGGCACTTAGTTAGGGCTTTGCTCTAAGGGGCTATACTCATTGTTCAAACATTCTTAGGGCACTCACTCTTTGCTTCCAACATGTTTGAATTTTGGGCATGCATTAATTTACACTCAGAATAGGGACTTAAGTAGGCTGTTGATTAATTAGGATCTGCAGCTTATCCGTTAGGTAGGGAAATGGGCAGACTAGGTGGGCCAAGCGGTCCCTATCTGCCATCAAATTCTATGTTTCTATGTTAATAAGGAGTCAACTGAAACCTTTTGGAATTGGGCCACACAAGTCTTAAACTGCTTGAGTAATATGCCTCAGTTTTAAAACTGTTGATTAGTGTCTTCAAAATGTCAATAAAGTGTACTAAATAAAAAAAAACTGTTGATTAGTTGCCATATAATTGGTGAAGTGAGCTCTGCCACTTAACAAATTGAAGCTCACCTGAAATAATTTGGATAATAATTTGGATTTTAATCTGTCCATGCTATGTCCATCTCGTAATTTTATAATAAATCCACTCTATTGCTGGTTATCCATCCAGCTGTCTAGGCCCTTGTTGAATGATTCTTTATTCCTACTTTTTACCAGTTCAGCTGGTAAATTGTTCCACAGTTTAATCACCCTCTGTGTAAAGAACAGCTTCCTTGTGTTTATCCTGAAGTGCTCTGCTCTGATTTGCTTATTGTGTCTTCTTAGTGTGTAAGTTTCCTGGCCCCCATAAGATTTAGTTCCTTTATTAACTCTTCATCCTTATGTGTGTTGTATATATCACTTATAAATCACCCTGAGTGTATCATCCAATGTGTGCAGTCTCAAGTGAGTCAACCTGTTTACATAGTTTTTGGTTTCCAAGTCCTTTATCATTTTGGCACTTTATGTTGTAGCCTTTCTATTTTTATTCTCTCCCCAATTGTTGATCCTCCCTATGCTTGTAACCTATTGTCAATAATTGTTCTTATGTACTTTCTATACAGTGGCAGCAATTAATTCTGTGCTCTACGACTGAAGTATCTTGTAATGGTGTTTAACATATGATTTGCTTTATAGAATAATACATTCACTTGTTTTTTGTTATTTATTTATTTACATTTAGGATTAATACCTTTGAGTCAAGGGCTTGTTTACAAAGGTTCCAAGTCAGTCAATACAGTACAATACAAGACATAGCATAACATCGCTTAAGAGAGGTTGCACAGTGCACACAGGCGATGTAACAGCAAATAGAGAAATATTTACAGCATGGAAGTGCTAACAGCGTTATCACTCATTGAGTAAGTACAGCACTTTGAGATTGCCATGCAGGTTATCTACTGACGGGTAGTAAATTGAGCAGCCAGAGTAGGTTTTATCAGGGATGGATCTGTAGAGGGGAAGAGAGCGAAGTAAGCAGCCAGAGTAGGCTTTGTCAGGGGTGGGTTCGAGGAGAGGAGAGGCAGACAGTGTGAAGAGCATAGAGACAGGGAAGTGAGAGGGGGACTTGGGCTTCTGGGAAGTGGTAGGAGCAGCAAGGATAGGCTTTGTTAAGGGTGCTGGAGGGAGGAGTACAAGGAGTAGGGACTGGGGAGAGGGAGGAAGGGGTACAAGGTGGTGTGGATGGGGGGCTGGACAGAGGTGGAGAGAGAGAAAGAGGGTTAGGTTGAGGTGGGTGGATCAGCATTAGGAGAAACAGACACATACACTTTCAAGGTCCAGGTGGGAGTAAAGCCAAGCGTTGAACTGGTAAATCTTGTTACATTCAATTAGGGCAGTTGGTAGGTCATTGATCCATTTGGGTACCTGGAAGGATAGACATCTCTGAGCTAACGTTGTGCACCTGAAAGGCACCTGGGGGAGCTATCTGGTCCCATTGTAGAGGGTGCATGTATGGGTCAGATGGTTGGCTCCCAACACCAAGTGGCAGGCCTTACTGAGGAGTGTTTTCACCTTTTTAGGGCAGTATCAGAGCCAGCCCCATAGATCAAAAGGCTGTAATTGATGGTCAACAAAACTGAACAACAGATAACTAGTTTTAAGGCATCTGGGATCATGGAGTGCCTGTGTCGGTAAAGAACACCCAGTTTTGTGTTTGCCATTTTGACGACTTGGTTGATGTGCAATGAGAAAGTGAGGGTGTCATCCAGGTGTACCCCAAGGTATTTAAAGGCGCTGACTTGCTCCAACATATCTCTTTTGTGGCTCTTTATCAGCAGCGGCCCATATTTCTTCTTGCTCTGTGGAACTGAGAAGAGCATTCTTTTCATCTTCTTGTAGTTGAGCAATAGTTTATTAAGTGTGAACCATGATTCCAGCAGAGAGAAGTTTGCTTGTAGTTCTGAGGTGATAGAGGATTGATTACTGCTGGGTACTGAGATAACGGCATCATCAGCGTAGGGCATGATGTGTGCTGGACAGGCAGAGGGTAGGGAGTTAATGAAGAGGTTGAACAGGAGTGGCCCCAGAATTAATCCTTGGGGGACACCAAGGTTCACCTCACTAGGTTCAGAGAGGTTGCCGATTATTTTCACTCTTTGTGTCCTGTGTGTGAGGTAGCTGCCAAACCACGCCACCATGTCAGTGGATAGGTCTGTGGATAGTAGGCAGTTCAGGAGTAGTTGATGGTTAATGGTGCCAAAAGTCTTCGTGAGGTCTATAAAGATAGATCCCACTGCCAGGCCATTATTAATGGTATCGTAGATCTGAGAGGTGTAATCAACCAAGGCAGTAATGATGGAGTGATTTTTACAGAATCCATATTGCTGTGCACAGAGATGATTGTGCTTTTCCAGGTATTCTGTGAGTTGATTGGAGACCGCTCACTCCAGAGCTTTAGAGAGTGAGGGGAGGATGGATATGAGCCTATAATTGGCCAGGTTGGTTCAATCTCTAGCTTTAAATATGGGGGTGACCAGTGCTGCCTCCCATCTGTCTGGGAACATACCCATTCTTAGTGAGGCATTAAATACCTTAGTGAGTGGAGTGGCGAGCTCATTTAGAGTGAGGGCAACCAACTTCATGTCAGCTAGGTCACCCCCCCATTCTAGTCTTTTCCCTAGGACTTGTTTGACATATTTTAAGATCTCGGCCCTTGTGATCAGCCTGAAGTAGAAAGGAGGAGTGATGTTGTTTGTGGGGGAGGGAGGATTCATGATGGATGGCTGACTGGGACGCATAAGGTAGTCCACAGGTAGCATGCTGCTAAGGTTGGTGAAGGCAAGGTTAAATGCATCCGCAATGTCATTGGGTTCCTGAAGTGTACTTGCCAAAGTTATGATTAGGTCAGATGGAGCTCTGGAGGCCTTTCCTGTGAGTGATTTCACTGAGTTCCAGAACTCCCTGCCATTGCCCCAATTCTTGCTAACTAGGTTGTTATAGTATGATGCTTTGGCTGATCGGATGAGCTTCATACATTTGTTCCTGGCTGCCTTGTAGGTGATGATGTCAGCCTGTGAACCAGTTGCCTTAGCCTTATGCCACAGGTTGTCCCTGTGTCGCATAAGCTCTAGGAGGGAACCAGAGAGCCACGGGTTAGTGTGCCCTCTCAGTTAAATCATTAAATACTTTATTAATTTTGTGCTATTTAAGAAGTAGTTATGCCATGTGCTGTTTCTTCCCAGGTGCATCACCTTGCATTTATCACAGTTAAATGACATTCTCCATTATGTTGCCCACTCAACCATCTTTTTTAGGTCATGTTGTAATGTGACAGGATCCACATATGTGTCTACGTTCCCTCCCAGCTTCATATCATCTGCAAATTTATTACAGGAATTCTGGATGTTATTACCTAAGTCACAAATGAATAACCCAAAGAGTACAAGTCCCACTACTGAGCACTGTGGCACTCCACTTGCAACTTTCCCCTTTGATGACAAGTTACTTTTGACTTTTACCCCCTGGCTATGGTTCTCCAACTATTCAGCTATCCAGTTTACAAGGCTATCATTTATTCCCAGCTGAATATTTTTTTTTTCTGTGAGTTTAGTGTGAGACAGCACATCAAGCACCTTACTCACATCCAGAAATATCACATCCATGTTACTTCCCTCATCCAGTTCTTTACAAATTTTTTCATAGAAAGTTAGGAATTTAGTGTTGCATGATCTCTCTGACCTAAAACTGTGTTGAACTTTATGCTGTATCCCCATAAATGTGCAGTCTTTTTCTATTCTGTTCTTAATACATTTCTCCAGTAGTTTACCCACTACTGATGTTGGACTAATCAGTATATACCAGTAGTTCTCACACTGTTCTTTGCTAATTGGTATAACTTCTGCCTTTTTCCATCCCTCTGGTACCTCATACTGCTTTTATGATTTGCTGAATATATGTGGTACTATTTGTGATATCTCTGTTACCATCTCCTTCAGTAATCTTGGTGGCAATTCATCTGACCCTGCTGCTTTATCTTCCCTTAATGTATTAAGATGTGCTATCACTTCTGCGTTTGTGATTTCCTGTGTTTGTTCAGTTTTGTTTTTGTCTAACACTGTACTCCTCTTTCGATGGTATACTGAACAAAAATATTTGTTCAGCTCTTCTGCTATTTTTTGATTTTCATAAACTGCATTGTTAAGTACCTTTCAATTGTGTTTATTGCTTGCTAACTTTATTTTATGTTATGACATCTTCCCTTCTAATTCCTTGTTAAAGTTGTTTAGTAAGGTTTTCTTTTTTTTTTAGATAATTTCCTTCACATAGATATTCTGTTGGTAGTTTAAATGCCCTCTTTTTCTTCCTTCTGATCATCACAAGCTTTTTAACCATGGTGGGTTTTTACTATAATTTTGTTTTCCTGGTACATGTTTTTTCCTCATCTGTATTAATTTCCCATGGAATATGCCCCAGCATTCCTGTGTATTTTATTCCCTCATATCTGCAGTCTAGGGGCCAGGGCAGTTGAAGACAGGAGGGGGACTGGAGAACTCTGTGGATGACAGAGGGCATCAGACTTGGGAGGGGTGAAGGGAAACGGAGTGTCAGGGAGGGGAGGGTGTGTGAGTGGTCAGTTTGGTCACTGGCTCTGACTCAAGTAAGCCTATTGTTCTGGGTAAATCTGAAAATTAAAAAATACATATTTTTTTTATTCAGCGAGACAGCACCAGCATAGCAGTGTGCGTGTGTGGGGGGGAGGATAAGGGAGACTGTGCAGACTGAACAAACTGATCCTATTTGGAAAGGAAAATTGAAATCACAGACAGTCTGATTCACCATTCCCATTCCATTCTGCAGCATCTACTCTTGCTTTCCATCTGGGAGGGAGAGAGGCTTAGGCAACAAACCAAAACCACCTTACCTACAAAGAGTTAGGCAAGGCAGTTTTGTTTTACTTAAATCCTTTCTGGGATTGGGATAATAAAAAAAATCTCCATTTCTTAGCTCAACACAGCAGTGATGTACTGACCTGTTAGGGAAAAATGTTCCTGTTTTTGGTGCAGCTACCAGACGCAGCCAGCAGTTGCTCTACTACTAGTACTGACTGGTTATTAGCCAAATCTCGTTGTGTTTTCACTACTTAAATTACTTAACTAGCCAAATGTGCTGTACTGTCCTGTTTGTGAATAAAGATCACTGTGTTTTCACTACTTTAACTATCTGACAAGACGCAGCTAGCAGTTGTTTACTGACCTGTTTGGGAATAAATCTCCCTGTTTTTGGTGCAGCTACTTGATGCAGCCAGCAGTGTACTGACCTGTTGGGGAATAAATTTCCCTATATTTTTTTCGCTACTTAAACTACTTGGCTCGATGCAGCCAGCTGTGCTGTACTGACCTGTTTGTGAATAAATGTCCCTGTGTTTTCACTATTTCAACTACCTGACTTGACGCAGCCAGCAGTTGCCTGTTTGGGAATAAATCTCCCTGTTTTTGGCACAGTTACTTGACACAGCCAGCAATGCTGTACTAACCTGTTATGGAATAAATAATTAACCTGTATTTTCACTACTTAAACTACTTAACTCGACACAGCCAGCAGTTGTTTACTGACCTGTTTGTGAATTAATCTCCCTGTTTTTGGTGCAGCTACTTTATGCAGCCAGCAGTGCTGTGCTGACCTGTTTGGCAATAAACGTCCCTGTGTTTTCACTACTTAAACTACTTGACTCAACACAGTCAGCAGTTGTTTACTGACCTAGGGAATATATAATTTACCTGTATTTTCACTACTTATTCTACTTAAATCGATGCAGCCAGCAGTTGTTTATTGACCTGTTTGGGAATAACTCGCCCCTTTAATTTTGCCACAGCTACTTGACACAGTCAGCAGTGCTGTACTGATCTGTTTGGGAGTAAATATCCCTGTGTTTTCATTACTTAAACTACCTGACTCAATGCAATTAGCAGTTGTTTACTGATCTGTTTGGGAATAAATCTCCTTGTTTTTAACGCAGCTACTTGATGCAGCCAGCAGTGTACTGACCTGTTAGGGAATAAATTGTATTCTTTTCACTACTTAAATTACTTGACACAGCCAGCAGTGCTGTACTGATCTGTTTGTGAATAAATATCCCTGTGTTTTCACTGCTTCAACTACTTGACTCAACATAGCCAGAAGTTGTTTACTGACCTGTTTGGGAATAAATCTCCTTGTGTTTTCTCTACTTAAGCTACTAGACTTGAGACAGGCAGACGTGCTGCACTTACTGACCTCTTTGGGAATAAGAGATGCAACCTCAATTTGGTATAAAAAAATGGTTCAATTAGGAACATTTATAAAATCCATTATGGATAGACAGGAAGCATGTGTGTCAGACACTTTATGCAAAACCATGGGTGAAAGAAACCAATAGCAGCACTTGCCAGGCAATCCAGGGAACAGTGACAATGGTACAGAAAAGTCTGGACACTGCAGAAGTAACCTGTCATGGTATTCTGAGGATGAGCACGAGGGCCATCATAGTGCGGCAGCCAGTCATAAACAGTGATGGATGATGAGGAGGAGGAGAAGACAGATGAGACTGAGAGGGAAATCAGTAGTACAGATCCTGAGTTTGTTGTAGATAAAGCAGTAGTCAGTCTGTCAAGTAGCAGTAGTTCTGGGGAGTTGGATGAAGAGGAGGAATACAGGGCCAGAAAAAGAACAAGAAAGACTTCAAGGAAGGATGGTGTTGGTGGTGGTGGTAAAACAAATAATGAATCTAGTGGGGTATAAGGAGATACCCACACAGGTAGTGGAAAAACAGAGGACAGACAATGGGCAGGCTTCCAGAGGAGTAGAAACAGAAAAAGTTGAGCCAGTCAAAGATGTTGTGCATCAAAATTTGCAGATGGACATTGACAGACCTCAAAAAGATACTGACACTGGCACTACTAATGACTGTGGTGGTGACACTGGTGGTGGTGAACACCTCCTGATATGCAGCAGTGCAACAAAATCTGTGAAAGCCATCACATGGGACTTTTTCACAAAAGATAAATCATCTGGCAGCCATGTGGTCTGCAAATTATGCAAAACAAAAGTAAGTCACAGTAAAGTGGGTACTCTGATGGGAACATCCAACGATGCTAAGACATATTTTGTTTTTATTTTTATTTTAGTCTTTGAAACCGGATAGGGCCCATTAGGCACAAGTGCCTGTTTTCAAGGGTGACCTGGGAGCACTGGGTGGTTAAGTGACTTGCTCAGAGTCACACAGTATGCAATTGAAGATTGTAAGAATCAAACCCAGCTCTTGTCTGCTGGATGTACCAAGCTCATTCACAGCATGTTACTCTAACCTCTAGGCTATACTGCCAGACCATATGACCAAGTCTCACATTTATCAGTATCAAAAAGCACAAAAGGAGCACACACAAGTTGTTGCAGTGCTGCATTCAGCAGAGAAGGATGAGGATATGGATGTTAACCAAAGTGAAGAAGTAATTTTTGAGGAGGGGGAGGATGAAAGTCTGTCTCCCAGTCAAAGCACATCTTCAATTTCTCATTTCTTTACTCCTTTGACTTCACCCATCCATTACCAACACACTAACATCTGGTGGTAATGGTGCAGGGAAGCAGCCCAAAAATCAGGTGATATAAGGTGTAGTGGCCATCAAATTTCTTTGAAAGACTTTCAAGCAGTCACAGAAATATAAACCCAACAGGCCTGAGGCTAGGTGATAAACAAAAGCAATTGGGGAGATGATAGCCACCGACTTGCTCCCATTTTCCTTTGCGACTAACCCAGATTTTAAGGCAGTAATGAAAATCGCAATGTCAAAGTACCAGGTCCCCAACCAGAACTATTTCTCAACTTTTGCTATCCCGGACTTGTATGATGCTGTTTGGAAAAGTGTATCTGATGCTCTGAAAGGTTCAGTGGGCAAAAAGGTTCAAGTCACTACAGATATGTGGACCAGTGGCCAGACTACTGACTATATGGCTGTGACTGCCAATTTGGAAAACATTCCTCCCTCCTCCTCCTCATCATGTAGAGGCTCAATCCACAGCAGCAGCAGCAGCAATAGTAGCATCAAGATGCAACGGACTTTCACTGTTCGAAAGCAGGCAGCATTACGTATTTGTGGTTTTGAAAAAGACCACAAAGTGGAACATCTTCTGGAGGCCTTCAAGAAAAGTTTGTTGAGTGGCTGATTGCAAAGTCCTTGCAACCTGGGTTTATAGTGTCTGACAATGCTTCAAATATCCTGAAAGCAGTAAGGCTTGGTAACTTTACACATATACCACGCTTTGCACACACTGTAAACTTGATGGTAAAAAACTTATAGAAACATAGTATTTTATGGCAGATAAGGACCGACAGGCCCATCTGGTCTGCCCCTTCTCCCTACCCAATAAGAATGCCACAGATCCTACTTCATCTCTGGCTTGCCCTTCTCTCTTTAACCACCATGGTACCCCATGTTTATTTCATGCAGTTTTTAATTCCCCAACATATTCACCCCTACCACCTCTGCTGGGAGGCTGTTCTATGCCTCCACTACCCTTTCTGTGAAGAAATACTTTTTCACGTTACCCTTTAGTCTACCCCTTCCAGTCTCATGTTATGCCCTCTTATTGTTTTAGAGCATCTTCTCTTCTGAAAGATGCTGCCCTCCTGTACCTTATTAATCTCCTTGAGATACCTGAAGGTCCAGGATATACATACTGAGTTCCTCATATCTCTCCTCATATGACTTTTGGTGCAGGCCCTGCACCATTTTTTTTACCCTTCTCTGAACTGCCTCCACCCTGTCTATGTCCTTCTGGAGATGCAGCCTCCAGAACTGAACACAGTACTCCAAATGAGGTCTCACCAATAACCTGTACAGTGGCATTATGACCTATTTTCTTCTGCTGGTGATACTTCTCCCTAAGTACCCCAGCATCCCACTGGCTCTCAGCACTGCCATGGCACATTGTTTGGTCACCTTTAGGTCATCCAATATGATTACCCCAGATCTCTTTCTTGCTTTGTTGCTTCTATCTCCCCCCCATCATGTAATCCTCCCCTGGATTCCTGTGCCCCAAGTGAATGATTTTGCACTTTGTCACATTGGATCATAGCTGCCACACTCTGGACCATTCCTCCAGTTTACCTAGGTCCATCCTCATTTTCTCCACCACTCCTAGACTGTTTACCCTATTGCAGATCTTTGTGTCATCTGCAAAGGGGCATACCTTCCCCTCGAGCCCATTGCAATGTCACTGATGAAGCTGTTAAACAGCACTGGCCCAAGAACTGATCCCTGAGGCACCCCGTTGGTCACCCTCCCCACCTCAGATTTAGTCCCATTTATCTCCACCCTCTGCATTCTATTCCTTAGTCAATTTCAAACCCAGTTCACCATCTTGTGTCCAAACCCCAGGCTCCCCAGCTTGTTTACAAGCCTCCTATGTGGAACGGTGTTGAAAGCCTTGCTGAGGTCTAGGTAGGCCATGTCCACTGCCCTCCCCTGATCCACTTTCCTAATGACCCTGTCAAAGAAATCTATCAAATTAGTTTGGCATGGCTTCCCTGTCATGAATCTGTGCTTCAATAGGTTCAAGGTGCTCCATTATCCTTTCCTTTAGCAGAGATTCCATAATTTTACCCACCACCGAGGTCAGACTGACAGGTCTATAGTTACCAGCCTCCTCCCTGCTTCCACTTCTGTGTAGAGGAACTACAACAGCCCTTCTCCAGTCCTCTGGAACCACTCCTTTCTCTATAGACTTGTTGAACAGAGCTGTCCATGGTGCTGCCAGTACCTCCCCCAATTCCTTTAATATTCTAGTGTGTATCCCGTCTGGTCCCATTGCCTTATCCACCTTCAGTTTTGTAAGTTATTTTAGGAATCTCTCCTCTTTGAATGGAGTGCTGGCCACCTCCCTTTCCCATTCAGATTCTTAGCTGTGGTCCCTCCCCTTCCCCTTCCTCCATGAAAACCAAACAGAAATATTTGTTCAGAATTGATGCTTTATCCTGGTTTCCTTCCACTCGAACGCCTTCCTCCCCATTTAGCCTTACAATCCCCCCCCTCTGGTCTTTCTCCTTTCACTGATGTATTTATAGAAAGTCTTATCCCCTTTTCTAACTTCCTCTGCCTTCGCCTTAGCACCCCTTATTGCCTTCCCTACCAACCTTTGCTTTTCTAGATACATTGCTCTGTCCTCTTCCTTTTGTGTCACCTTATACTGTATTTCCTAAAAGCCACCTTCTTCTCCCTTACTTTACTTGCCACTTCCTGTGAGAATCATAGTGGTTTTCTTTTCCTTTCGCCTTTGTCGATTTGCCAAATGCAAATGTTTGTTGTCTCCAGTATCGCTCCTTTTAGATGGGCCCATTGTACCTCTACTCACCTTCCTTTTCTCGCCCACTGCTAGGACCTCCCTGAGACATTCCCCCATCTTATTGAAGTCCACCCGCTGGGGTGCTCCAAACAACTTTTGGCAGGTTGAAGTCACCCATCAGTAACACCTCTCTTTTAGCTGCCATCACATGGATGGCTTCCAGTAGATCACTGTTCGTGTCCTCCCTTTGTGCTGGGGATCTGTATATTACTTTCTGTGTGAATGGCCATGCCATTGCCTGCCTCCAGCAAGACCTACAATGCCTTTGCCTCACCCTGCATTTATTATGCCTCTGTCACCTTTATACCCTCCTTGATGTACAGAGCCACCCCTCCTCCTTTTTTTCCCTCCCTGTCCCTCTGTAGTAAGGTATACCCTGGTACAGCTATGTCCCAGTCATGATTCCCATGGAACCATGTCTCTGTAATAGCTATAATTTTCAGGTCAGCCTCTGCTATCAAGGCCACTAGATCAGGGATTTTGTTCCCCAGGATGAGGGAATTCATGCACATCACCCTCCATTTACTGCAAACACTTCTCCTGACCTCTCCCCATTCCCCTTTCTTCTCCTGTCCCCCTTCTATTGACTTCAGTATTTACTGGTGATGTGGTGTCCTTATTGTCCTCCATGTTAGCTATGTTATCCTGTGGTGATGTGGTGTCCTTATTGTCCTCCATGTTAGCTATGTTATCCTATGGTGATGTGGTGTCCTTATTGTCCTCCATGTTAGCTATGTTATCCTGTGGCGATATGGTGTCCTTATTGTCCTCCATGTTAGCTATGTTATCCTGTGGCGATGTGGTGTCCTTATTGTCATCCATGTTAGCTATGTTATCCTGTGGTGATGTGGTGTCCTTATTGTCCTCCATGTTAGCTATGTTATCCTGTGGCAATGTGGTGTTCTTATTGTCCTCCATGTTAGCAACATTATCCTGTGGGGGAGAGCTTTTTTGGTTTCCTTTTCTTCCTTCTTCCACCCCCCTTGGCTAGTTTAAATGCTTGTCAATGAAGCATTTAAACCATTCACTGAGGACATCGGTCCCCCTCCTGGAAGTATGCAGATTGTCACCCTTGTACAGTCACACATCCCTCCTGGTGGGCCCCCAGTCCTCAATTAGGCTAAAACCTTTCTCTCCACACCAGCTCTCAAACCAAGCATTGAAGTCTCTGGTGCGGAGATCTCTAGCCTCCCTCTTGGCCTGGACAAGCAACACCTGTGAGAAGGTCTCGGATTCTGCTACCTACCCCAAGCACCTCCCCAGTTCCCTGAACTCTGCCTGCACTCTTCACATCTCTGCCTTGTCCCCAGCTAGGTCATGGATCCCCACATGGATAATGACATCCAGCTTCCCCCTCTTCACTACCACCCTTGTGATCCTCTGGATTCACCTTCCTTCCCTCCAAGCTGTGCCTCCAGGAAGACACTTTACCTCCCTCTCCTCCCCTCTGCCTGTTCCCAGACCCACTCCCCAGATGATGGAGTCCTCCACCAGGACTAGCTTTCTCTTCCTGTGGAGTCTTCTTCCACCCACCCTTAAGGCTCCATTATGGAAGTCCTGCTCATCCTGTCTGGGCACAACATCAAGTGATCCTGTGGGGCCTTCCCATTCCTCCAGCACAGTGTAGTAGTTCCTCAGTTGCATTGGCTAGGAGATGTGCCTCTGCCCTACCTCCCTTATCCTGTCTTAGCCTACCATAGTCCAATCACTCATTCTGTAGGGCATACTTTGAGGTAGTGGGTGCAGATATGGTTGCCTCTGGGTGGAGGAGGAGGCCCCTTGAATCCTGAACAGCTCAGCCCAGAGACTGGCAACCTCCTGCCTAAGCCCAGAGAGGTGCCTGTAGATGGGCAGCACTGCAGCATCCAGAAGGTTCTTCTGAACATTGACACCCCGCAACCATAGCACTGCACCACTCCCAGCATTGTCCTGTGTCTTGTCTGCCTGATGATACCCTATCTGCTCTAAGGGTACCGTTTTGTAACTACTGTGCCCAATAACCTTAGTGTGACATGTTGTATTTACCTCTTAGCCCTTCCTCCCAATCTTAGTGTATACCAACCTTTAAACTCAATTTTTCTGTTTATCTGTTCCTTCCTATCTTACACTATTCCCACTTTTAAATGAGTTTCACAAGCTACAGGACCCAGTCACAAGATCACCAGGTCTTCTTGCTGTGTTGTCCGGGTGTTCCTGCCTTGTCCTGTGTGTGAACAGAAATTAGCCAATTGCTATCTGGGTGCGTTCCTTTAAATGTAGATGAGCCCAGGGTGGGATGGATGGAGGAGGGTGGGTGGGTCCTCCCCTGCATCTACTCCCTGTACAGAAAACAATCAAAAAACTTGCAACTGAAACAAAGTAGCTACTCCCTGTAACAGAAAAAAAGAAATCAAAATACTTGCAACTGAACCAATGTATCTGCTCCCTGCCCCAGTCGCAAAATACACTTACTGTATCTGCTCCCTGTAAGAAAACAAGCAAAAATCCACTTCTCACCCTGTTCCCCTACACCAGTGTTTACCTGCCCAAAGCAACAGTTAAGGAACTGTTGCTTATCCGTCCATTTCTCCTGACTGCTGAGTTAACTGCTGCTCCTGTGGATTTGATGCCTGTCCATCACTGCTCCCGACAGTCCCTCTGCAGGCATGAAAATCTTGGGTCCTGAAACAAATGGAGCTAAGAGGAAAAATGGACACAAAATAAAGTAGTAAGTAAAAAATACAGAAATACACAGTCCACAGTTAATGCAGCAGAGCACCCCCTGATTCTGCCCAATCAGTCAGTCCTAGAAGGCACTGATGAAGACAGAAATGTTCAGAACTTGATTGCAGCCACCCACACTGTGTGTACCCACTTTAGCCATTCTGTTAAAGCCCAGAAGTAGTTGTGGCACATTCAGAATGAAAAAAGCCTCCCTCTCCACCAGATGATACAGGAAGTTCCAATCCAGTGGAATTCCACTAACTACGTGCTACAGACAATGCTTGAACAAGAGAAAGACATCTATCAGTATGCAGTCCAATATGGCATTTGTAAAGGAGATGTGACTATCAACCCCAATTAGTGATGTCTAATGGAGAATCTTTGTTGTGTCCTTAAACCTTTTGAGGTGGCTACCTGAGTGGTAAGTGCCAATGATGCTGGTCTAAGCCAGATACTACCCTTAATTTCACTTCTCAGGCTGACACTGGGATGTCTTGAGTCACAGTTTCTCAAGAAAGACGACGTCAATGCTGCATCGCTTACCTGTAAAATGCTAAACACTTTCCTGGGTGATGAGCACATTATCAATATGTGCAAAGCTGAGCATTACATTTTGGCCACACTTTTGGATCCTCAGTTGAAGAACACAATTGAATCATTCTTCACACCACATGACTTTAAGGACCTGGAATATTATTGTGAGCTATTAATTGAGAAAGTGTCAGCATGTATAGTTGAGAAAAGTAGTACTACATCATCAGTGCCTTTTCAGTCAACTTCGAATTCTGCACAAAATCTGGTTGAGAGGGAGAGAGCACAATCTGCTATTGCTGCAGCTGGTACCACCACTACTGATGCTTTTGGCCATAAAACACCAATGAGAACTGCTACTACTACCAGGGTGACTGCTGCTACACCACAAGAAGAGAAATCACTGTGGGACATGCTATCAGACTTTGGTCTTCTAAAGACAGCTGGAAAGGCTCAGTCAGCTATTGTGTTACCGAAAGTTCCTACTTCAAAAATAGAGATTGATTATATGGAGGAGAATGTGCATGTCGCCTCCGGGGATGAACCATTACTCTACTGGCAACAGAAGAAATCAATGTGGCCTTCTTTAACTGAGATTGCAATTGAATACCTCAATTGTCCACCCGGGAGCACATATTCAAATATACAGGTGCCATGTTCATGGACCTAACAAAGGCCTTTGACTTCATCGACCACAACCTATTCCACACCAAACTGCTAAACCTTGGCTATTCAGTTGGAACATCTACATGGTTTCTGAGCTATTTCTCAGGCAGATCCCAATCAGTGAGCATCGGGGCAGCCACCTCTATGGCCATGACAGTATCCACAAGAGTTCCCCGGGGCTCCATCCTGGGTCCCCTGTTATTTCCCTTTTAATAAACTCTCTACCAGCAGATAGCCTCTCATGTGAGGCCCTACTTTATACTGATGATCCAGTACTATATCACAGTGACAAATCCTTGGCAAATCTGTCCACCACTCTAACACATAACTATGGGGCAGCCCACAAATGGCTCCAATCATGACAAATAGGTTCCTAGTTAATGGAAAAAAACTAAAGCCATGCTGGTGGTATCCAAACCCAATCTTTTAAAATACACTAGAACTAATTAATCTCTCACAGTTCTAACACCAGATGCACCCCACTGCAGATGTAACCCTTTTTAAATACCTGGGTGTCACTCTAGACCCCGCCCTAACTTTTTTGGACCATATCAACATCACTGTACAATGGATCAACCAGAAACTTGGGGCTGGTTTCAGATTCAGACATTGCCTTACCCTTGAGGCATGCCTCACCCTTGCCCAAGGAAATGTTCTCTCCCTACTAGGTTACTGTGCCCCAATATACTCTCATATTTCCTCCACCCTGTGCAAGAGTCTAAACAAGGTGTACAATGGCATATTTAGGTTTGCATTAATGACACCTTACTTCACACACACCACTGCACCTTGTACCAGTCCCTTGGCTGGCTCCCCCTGCAAGCAAGACATAACTATGCACTTGGATGCATCATTGATAATACCATTAGAAGTAGAAACCTTCACCCTAACTTATCCCTGATCAAACATAATACCTCTCCCAGGTGCTTCCAGCAATCCTCGATCCCTCCTCTAGAAGTCCCTAGGATTTCCACCTGTCTAAGTAGTAAAACACTATCCTTCATGGCTTTCTCACTTTGGAACAATCTCCCTGCCTCCCTCCACTCCCTAGACTCGCATCTTACTTTTAAAACATGCTTTAAGGCCTGGCTGCTGGCTGCTGGCTGCTGGCTGAAGCCAAGTGTACTTGCTAAGCTGGCAAATCTCTAGTCTCCTCCAAGGCCAAAACCATCCTTTTACCCTGCACTTATGTTTTAGACTGCCTGACAACCTTCTTGCATCATGCACTTGCACCTTACTTGTACTGTATAGTATTCAAGTTGTGTATCTTGTATCCTAATGTATTCTTGCACCTATTCTGTATATCACTGTATTTGAAGCATTCCTTGTATTTCTAGTTTGTTTATCACCTGTACCATTTTTAATTAATGTAAATGTATTGTACATACTATGTGCCATCTTCATGGCCCGGGCTGTGCTTGGAAACAGTCCATTGGATCAGTGCACCCACCCGGTAAACAAATAAATAAATTCAGAGAGAATTTTCAGTGCTGCGGGAGCAATAGTGACTGGCAAAAGAACATGTCTTTCAACAAAAAAAATGTAGAGAGGCTCAGTTTTGTAAAAATGAACCTGCCACAGTTCAAGAACTTATGCTGTCAAAAATTTATGCAGGATGACAGCACCAACATGGCATGTCACACAGATGATGGTGATGATGATGGTGAGGGACTGCACCACAAAACATATGAGGAAAGACTAAGGGACCTCAATATGTACTCACTGAAGGAGAGGAGAGAGTGGGGGGGGGACATGACTGAAACTTTCAAGGACTTTTGTGGACGACGTGTGGGGCAGCGTGGACAACCTCTGCTTCGGTGTGCCCTCCCCCCACTCACTGCTTGGACTTTGTGTTTATGCAGGGTTGAGGCATCGGCTCTCTGCATTGAATCGGGTGGACCTCCCCTGCACACTCCGTGGACTTCCTGAGCTTGCCTTTTAAGCACCAGAGCCCCTGCATGGTGTAGGAGACAGCATTTTGAGGAAGGGGACATTCCGTTGTTGAGGGAACTGGATGACAATCCTTTGCATCTCCACTAAGCCTCCCATTTGTCGTACAGGACCCAGAGGTTTCAGCACCAAATTTAAAGATCAACATCATGTCCGGATTGGAAGCTGGCCACTGTGATGTGCAGCTCTGCCTATTGAAAAAGGCTGAGCGGCGCATAGCAGCCACCTGCAAGGACTTTTGCCGATGACTCATGTGTGGTGGTGTGGGCGATCTCTGCTTTGGTGGGTCATCCCCCCCCCACTCACTGCTTGGACTTTGTGTTCGTGCAGAGTTGAGGCGCCGGCTCTCTGCATCAAGTTGGGCGAACCTCCCCTGCACACTCTGTGGACTTCCTGAGCTCGCTTTTTAAGCACCAGAGCCCCTGCATGGTGCAGGAGACAGCATTTTGAGGGAAGGGACATTCCGTTGTTGAGGGAACTGGAGGACAAAATGTTGCATCCCCGCTAAGCCTCCCATTTGTTGCATGCTACCCGGAGGATTCAGTGACAAATTTAAAGATAAACATCGTGCCCCGATTGGAAGCTGGCCCATTGTGATGTGCAGCTCTGCCTGTTGAAATAGGCTGAGCAGCGCATAGCAGCACCCGTAAGGACTTTTGCTGACAATGCATGTGAAGCCGATGTAAATCCTCTGTGGTGGGCCCCCACTCACTGCTTGGACTTTCTGTTTGTGCAGGGTTGAGTTACAGCTCTCTACATCGAGTCAGATGGATCTCCATACACACCCATGGACTTTCTGAGCTTGCTGTTTAAGCACAGAGCCTGCATGGTGTGGAGACAGCATTTTGAGGAAGGGACATTCTGCTGCTGAGGGAACTGGAGGACAAACTTGAACTTTCCTGCCCAGCCACCCCATTCCCTCCTCCCCTTAAATGTCCTTAAGCTCCTCCCACAGGTCTTGTGGGTCCAATTCACAAGAAGTAATTCTCGGCAGCTCTGTCCTGTTTCTCCCTGCTCCTTCACCACGGGACCTCCACCTGCACTGGGGTTGCTTGACTGATCTGTTCCGAACTGCTATACTGTTGGGGAACTGGGTGGTTAGTTGTTTAAGTTACCTGTTATTGTTTAGTGAGGGAACCCCCCCTTCTGGTCCAAGTAATTTGCCCCAATTTAGCCAGTTGGGCTGCTGAAACATACAACAGCTACCCTGTCCTCATTCTTAACCTGCTGTAATTTTATGGCAGCCAGTTATCTTGTGGTTTGATATTAGTTACAGTGTGATATTCTCAAAGTTGGATCAGGTTTTGACTCTAACATTATTTTTACCCTGAGCTGGGCTTGCTTGAGTCTATTTCTTTGGGGTAACCCCTGTATTACAGTTAGTCTGCAATTAATCTGTCTAGGTGACAGCTGGCACTATCTGCTTGCCTTACTATTTTGACTCTGCAATTCAAGCCAGTGTATGCCTCTGTTTACTTGCCATTAGTGCTGTGTACACTAGCTATCCCCACCTTATTGCCCTAGGGTGGTTACTGTCCTACAATTATCTTCTCTAGCTCCATCCTGGTTTAGCTCCTGGGACTGGTACTCTCAACATGTTGGCCCCTAAGCTCCCCAGGGAGACTGCTAAGCCCTTCCCATTTAGTAGCGTCCTCTTCTTTGGCCTAATCACCTCCCTGTGCTTCCCCCTACTCTTTGCTGATCGCTCCCCTCCCTTGAGTGGTCCCTGGGGTACTCTTGAACAGCCTGGGGAACATGACTTCACCGTCTCCAACCTGCTAGCCTTTGGCAGTCAGCACCTCTGGCCTATCTACTGCCTTGACCTCAGGTGTGTTCTGTACCCCTCTTTGGTAACCAACCACCTCACTCATAAGCCCTTGGCCCATGGTGGGTGTCCTCCCCTAAGGTATCTCCTCTGGCTCCTGCTGGTGATATAAGTCCTGACTGGGGACATTGAGCCTAACCCAGGCTCCCCTTATCAAGCCTCCTCCCTTCCTGCCAGCTGGTTGTCAGGCAAAGGGCTAAAAATAGTTCATCTCAACATTCTCAGCCTCCTGCCCAATGTGACTGAGCTTGCTGCTTGGGTCTCTCACTACAAGCCTGACATCCTCATTTCCAACAAGCGTACTACTCTGACTCTACTGACTCCCATTCTCCTTCATCCAGATGCCCAAATATGCCAGTACCTCCCCCTTCAGATGTCCTTACACACATCCCTCTCACACCCTTCTTCTTAGCAGTATATAACATAAATAATTTCCCCCAACAATTTAGGCAGGATTTTCAAAAAACTTATTTATTTGTTTAGTTTTTGTTTACTAGATAGATAGATACACTAGACAAGAATTCTGACTATTTTCAGGCATGACCTGGGAGGGTTACAAATAGTGGTAAAGCAACATAAAGACGTAAGTATAGAAAACATAATATTTAGGCAACAGTAGGTACATTGTTATAGTGTTAACAGTGGGTCATAGAACAGTGAGCAAACAACACATAGGATACAATATATAGGCAGATAACACAATATCCAGATACACAGGTATAGAAAATAAGTGCAGTGATAGTTCACCATGTAAGCAATAATACCTGACAGGGTGGGTGGTATTGGGCTATACCAGACTGCCCAGGGGTGTAATGAGCGGTGGAGGGCCTTATAGCCCCTGGATAGTCCAGTATAGCCCATACCGCACACCCTGGAGGGTATTATTGCACTTAGAAAATGGGCACTGTTTTTATGTATGTTTTAAAATAAATAATTTTTATGTTTGCATGTTGAAACTCTTAGGTGTTTCATTTATTTTTCTATTAAATAGTTCCTCCGCCTGCAAGAATGGAGCTGGTTGTCATGGTTACCCCCCCAAAACACACACACACACACACACACACACACACACACATATATACACGGCTTAACATTATTAAAATGCTTTGTTTTACTGTTTATTTATTTAATTAATTCAGAGTTGGACAACGGTAATGTTTTAAAATTATTCAGTCCCTTCAAATATCTTCATCCTGGGACGACGGTCCCTTTACCGAGTGCTTGGCTATCACAAATGGAGTGCGAGGGAAGGAGGGCATGAGTAGTTTACTTGACTTTCATGGTTTTTTTTTAATTTTTATTTAACTTTCCCAGCTCACTACTGGCAAGAGAAGCAGCTTTGAGATCAACTGTGTGTTTTAGTGACAGTGCAGCCAGAAGAGATGCAATCACTGGGGGTGGCCATGGGGAGCTCTCTCTCTCAGTAACCGAGATCTGTGAGCGGTTGGTCGGCAGCAACGGAATATTGTAGCATGCATTCCACATGTCACTCCATAGCCCATCCCCTTTTTTAATTCATTTATTTGCAGGTGGTGGGTGCTGTATGCGAGTGGGGATTAGCAGCAGCAGTGACGAGGGGAACTTCAACACCACGCCGAGCGGGACTTGACCGAGGGGAACTTCAACAACAGGACTTTCAGCATCAACCAGACATCAGAGCTGTGAGACTGGACTTAAAATGAACAAAGTTCACCTTGGAGCAGTGCGACCAGACTGCAGAGACTTACTTGTGCAGTGGAGCTACCTAGTAGCACAAGGTATGAGGGACAGCAGAAATAAAGGGTTTTTGTGAGGTTTTCTGCTACAGTTATGAGCGTGGGTACAGAACTGTGGTGCTAACATGAATCTCACTTAGCGAGACAAAAAAATGGTGGACATTTGAAAACAAAATGAGGGGGTTTTAGCCAATTAGAGACCAGACTGGGCAGCAAGATTCTGGTGATGGGGTTGGCTGGGCTGGTACTTTTAATTGCTGGGCATCTATTGTCTGATAGATGCCCAGCTAGAGAAGTCCCTCAGCCAATCAGAAGCCTGAAATACTTTTACCCATTTTCTAATATATAAGTGCTATGACATTTGGCAGATATGTTATCTAGGGAGGGGGTATTTGAGAGGCTGGACAAGAGCAGTGGTCAGTGGCCATGAGAAGAGATTGAATACTCTTTTTAAAGGCATAGTGGGTATTGGATTGTCTCATGTATAATGGCAGGGAGTTCCAAACTTTGGGGGCAGATATTGCAAACACAAGTTCACCCTTCTTGGTGGACCATCTGGGAATATCAAGGGGAATTGCTCAGAAGATCTTAGGGGGGTATAGAAGAGCAGGATGTTGTAACATAGCAGCAGGAGATGCAGGAGTATCAAATCTGATTATATTATCGACCATGCTTCCAGCCTTGTAGAGTTGATAGAAGGATTATTTTGAGTAAAAATGATGAATATAGCCAGGATTCCCCTTTTCTCATTTCCAGCAAGTGTACTCTGACTCTACTCACTCCCATCCTTCTTCAACCAAATGCCCAAGTATTCCAGTACCTCACCCTTCTCCTACCTTTATGGGGAGAGACAGTTAAGACTGGGGTAAAGATGACAGCGATATGTAAGTTTAACTTAGATTGCAGCAGTCTCTGGTGCACCAGTGATATGACACATGTGGCTTGTGGTAATCTAACAGGATTTTCTGTCCCATGCAGCAATTGTCGCAAGTTAGAACAAGTTTTTCTGGTGTAGCTTGTGGCAATACCAGGGACTTATGCTATGGAGCTTGTACCAGATACTGTTTGTGGTGCAAGCTGCCGTAACTCATGAAAACTGTCACAATTGCACCAAGATTGGAAAATTGGGTGCAATTGCAGAGATTAGGTTGGCGCACTGCCAAAACAAAAGTATTGTGGCACAGTGCTAGATGCAAGCACTGTGTCACGCTTTGAAAATTCTTCCCTTTGGCATTTAGAAATGTATGCATCCCTTTTTCACCATTCAATGAATGCTACCAAAAAAGTGAAACATCAAGTTAGCTCCCTTTTTCCTCCTCCATCTGTTGAATTCTTCCTTCCACTTTACTGGACACTCTCCCACCTTTTTTGGTTGCACTACTTGACCAGTCAGTCAGAAACAGCTTCTCTTCTCGGTCTCATAAATTGAAGTGGTACTTGTTGATTGTCACTACTACAATGTATGATATAAGCTGATAAGTTCTGTTAGAGATAGAGGTGGGGAAGGGGAGTTAGGGAGAGTGGGACCAATGGGGGTAATAATTAACTTATGGAGCATATGGGGAGCAGGTAGGTGTGTGTACTAGAAGGACAGCAGAGAAGAGGGAGGTAATTTTGATATTTACTCAGAATAACAGAAAACCCAAAACTGATAGTGGATGCCAGCCACCCAGTTCCATGCATTTCTTTATGGCCCATGGCCACAGCCATTGGGGGCTATCTGTACCTTGTTCCAACAATGGGGGAAGAATTTAAATTATTGTAACAGGGAGTAGCTCAGGGGGTTAAACCTTTGGGCTGTAACCAGGTTTAGAAAGAGATAGATGTCAGGGATGATACACGGGTCATATATCTTCCTTGACCTTTTATCACTTTCTAAATCTGTTTCAGTGCTATTTTATAACATCTACTGGGACTGGATATAGTTCTACAATATAATACATAACCAAATTCTACCTGATTCTGCTTGAGTAAAAAATCTACTTATTTTGCTTGTTTGGGAAAGCACATGTACTAAAATTCTAAGAATGGTAAGTTTTGCAAAGTTAAGGTGTACTGAGACAGAATTCTGTGCACCAAAACTTTACAAAACATATCATTCTTGGTACTACTGTACTACATCCCAAACATGGGAAAAATATATACTTCTGTGGATTGCCTTACTAGAAGCAGGTTGAACTTAGTTATATATTGTAGAATCTGGTAATACCCAGTAGAAAATGTGGTGTTACTTGGTAGAACCTGGTTATATTTGGTAGGACCTGGTTATAGCTGGTAGAACCTTGTTTTACCTTGTTTCACCTGGTAGAACCTAAAGTAGAACCCAATTTTACCTTGTTCTGCTTTGTAGAACTTTTTTGGGTTCTACTCAGAAAGTTTGTGAGATAGAACTTTTAGAGGTTCACAGAGCCCTAGATTATATGTGCCTCATGGTTCCTTAATTACTTGCTTAAAGTTTATAGTGCTGTCTAGGATGTTCGAACCTTTTGTTAGGGAGTTTACTAATTGTGTCAAACTGCATTTTTTCATCATATCTAGGAATACGTTTCCTTCAATCCCAGCTGCTTTTTTTTCTCCCAATATATCTCATGTAGATTGAAACCTCCAAGTGTTTTAATCTACCACTTTCTATTTTTAGGTAGGAGACAAATGTTTCCCTGTTGGTTTTGGGTAGAATATAACAAATCCCTTTTGTTAGGTTGGTGGATTTTGTATTGGATATTGTTACCTACAGTGATTCAAACCTCCAACTATAGGGCCCTTCCAGAGGGATTCCCCTCAGCTGCCACCATGGATTATTAACTGATATAGCAGATGCCCCCAGAAATCATAAAGAAGAATATTTAATTATACTGGGAGTAAAAGTAAATGCAAATTCACATGTACAGTAAGCTCTGATTTATGGGTAGATATGCTATTAATTGAGCCAGGCATGTGGTTTTTAGTGAATATCAAACTCAGAAAAAACAATCACAGTTGTTCTTTACAAATGAATATATATATATATATATATATATCAGTTTGCAATGTTTTAGCATTTACAGTAGTTAAGTTAACAGCTGCACTATTTCTGCAGCAGAATAATACCCTTTAACATTCTAGCACTGACCTTTTGATTACCTGGAAATCTTATTCCTCATTTCTTCACATTGTAATACCACTTGAAATCAGTAAAATCTGCTGGCATTGCAGTACTGGAGACTAATATTAGCTTGAGTTCCCTCGCAAGAGACCATGCTAATGTTGCATAATATTCCTGCAAGGTTTGCCTGCTTAATTTAAGTGGTACAGTATTTTCTACCATCGACTGTCTATTCACTCCTCTCTCCCCCCTCACACACCCCTTCCCCTGGGATAAATGTTCTATGGAACAGTTCCAGGGACTGTGTGAAACCACTGAAATTTACCACATCATACTGTAGTTCTTCAGTACTCCAAAAATAGGTTTCATCCTTTATTAACTTTTATGCCAACGTAGATCCTTTAATTTTTACCAGCAAGTAAAAGGGAGCTAACAATGCATTACATAATCATTTAAGCATGTTTTGGCAAACTAATTATACACTGATCCATATGTGCATACCATGAAGACATCTTTTAATTTAGAGATGCTGAAGCCTGTCATTGTTTCACAAAATGCTTTCAAATCTACTTTTGCAAAATAGAGTAGAGTTGACAGCTGCAGTGTTTCTCTTTATACGGTACTGTACAATAGCACAAAAATATTTCTACAGTCAAACTTACAGTAGGATGCTTGGGTTTTCATGAGATAATAAGCGACCCAGTCCAGTCATCCAAGTATAGTTTGTATTCAGCATGGTTCCTCATGAGTAGCTGGTTCTGAATGTCTCTAGTCTAATGTTGAGGAAATTTGGAGGTACATGATATATAGAACTATGGTTGTACAGCTGGTTAAGCAATAGGGCTCAGAGAGTAATGGTGAATGGGACAGTATTAGACTGGAAGGAAGAGACTAGTTGGGTTCCCCAGGGGTCAGTGTTCAGACCCCTAATGTCCAATAATTTTATTGGCCCTGAAAGGGCTGTGCAGTGGTGTTCACCCCCCAACCCCACAACCCATCAAAGACTAATGAAATATATAGTAATGTCCCTGGCTGTCTAGTGAGCCCTCCACCTCCCCATGCCCATGCAATGTGTAATGAAATGGATTTTAATGTTGCTGGTGTCTAGTGGTCCCCCTGCCCCCCTATACCTATTCCATATGTAATGAAGTAGACTGTATTGTCCCTTGTAGTCTAGAAGCCCCCCTCCTTGCCCAGGCACCAAGACATCTCACAGATCCTTCTTCCCATCTCACCTAATCAGTACCCACCACCCACATCCCCTGTCTGCACCCAGCTCATCCTCTATGTGCCAGTGCCACCACTGACCATGATTCTACAATGGTGACAGGCACAGCTCTTCTGCTTACCACCTCTGTCAGCTGCTGTCTGCATGACAGCAGTGAGTGGGCACTTTACAGTAGAAATATATTTTACTGTATGTGTGTGCTTGCTTCTTTCATGCAGACATGGCCAGCCAAGGTGGGGATCAGTGGGGCTGTGCAAATCACCATTGTTGCAATGGGGGATGGTAGCAGGATTGACATGTGGAATGTTAGTCGGGTGTGGACAGGAGGATGGGTGGTGGGTACTAAATAGGTAGGATGAGGAGTGGGGTACAGGAGATACCACAATGCTTGGGTAGGAGGGTTGCCACTAGATTACCATAATTAATAGAATCTAGTTCATTACACACTGGATGGGCATTGGTGGGGATGGGGAGACCACAGGACTGCCAAGGAAATTACATTTATTATTACTATGCATCAGATGAGTGTAGGGGCAGGAGAGCACTAGACTGCCAGGGACTGCCAGCTCTTACAGTATGTTCTGCACATTTGCTCAGTCTACCATGCACTAGAGCACTTTGACTATGATATCTGCTACATCTAGTCTACAGTTACAAGCCACCAAAAGACCTGGTTAGAATATGGGGTTTGACTTATGCCCCTATTTAGAAGATAGATAAACTGTTAGCCTTTCTGTTTCATATCTCGATTTGTACACTGACATTAGATACCCAAAGGACAATAAATAAGTGTGTTGTTGTAATTAAGAGCTTACTCATTATGAGATCTGAAGGACTACATATGTTTTAGATATGCTGCCTTTTAAGATTAAACTGTATTACTTAAAACAAATTATGATTTAAAGCATTTAGGATTTTATGAAGAATATTATATTACATTGCAGTCTTGTAAACTGAAGTTTGGCATATATTTATGTTTCATTAATAACCCAGTCCTTTAGCCCCCCCACACTCCTTTCAGTAGCCTTATTTATCTTTGTCTTGCTCGTTGCACACCAACCGGCAGCGGAGTGTGCGTTGGGGTCATCGCTCCTAACTCTCACCCCTTTCTCCTATACCTCTGCTTCTTTACACATGTGATGGGGGGAGAGTTAGGGCCAATGACCCCAATGCACACCTCGATGCTGGTTGGGGGGGTAGGCTAGGGGGATCCAAGGGGGGCTTTCAACCCTAACACCGAAT
Organism: Neoceratodus forsteri; assembly: GCA_016271365.2. Lineage (NCBI taxonomy): Eukaryota > Metazoa > Chordata > Ceratodontiformes > Ceratodontidae > Neoceratodus > Neoceratodus forsteri. Next base: position 338,464,168 of record CM057454.1, on the reverse strand, counting down.
TTCCTCACTTTTGTCATGTAGAACAACCCTAACTGATGCATTAAACTGAGTTTTTGCCTGCTATATATATATATATATATATATATATATATATATATATATATATATATATATATATATAATGGTAGCATGGTAGTGCTACCATAGTTAAGTTGAGTAGCACTTTTAAGGTTAAAGGGTCAAATAACTTTGCCACTGTTCAATGGATTTGTCTGAAATTTGGAATACATGATTGGGCATGGTAGATCTTAGGATCTGCCAAGTTTTATACCAGTCGGAAATACGGCTGCGGAAGTTATTCATGACACGAATTGCACAATTCACCTTTTTGTGATTTCTTTGCTCATACCACAGGTGCATTGCGTTTATGTGACTAGTCCAAAAACTTCAGGGAGCGTGTGGGTGGGGTGCCTGATGTGCCTTTCTAAGATTTCGTGAAAAAATATTAAACGGTTCAAAAGTTATTCAAAAAACAAGTTCCCATTGTAAGTCAATGGGAAAAGTTAACAAAAAGTTCGAAAGTGTCGTAAATGTAGTTTTTACTTTCGCAAATGGCCCTTTTACTTTCGCAAATCCACCATTTTGTTTTCAGTTGATGATCATAAAAATGCTTGGCATTTAAATTTGGGACCCTCTAGCAACCTGATTCTTTTTGTATTCACCTTGTTGGACACTGAGTATTCTAGGCATGTCTTTATTTTGGGGTAAAACACCCCAGAAATATGTTTTTCAAATTTCTGGAAAAAGTACTTTCACAAAGTACTTTCGCACTTGCAACACTGTCAAATGAATCTGCGAAAGCTTTCGCAAAGTTCGACAGTACTTTTCCAGGCTATGGCAAAATGACAGCAATTCTTTGCCACCCTGCTGTAAATGAACAGTTTGGTCTTTTGGACTGAAATTTGGAGGGAAGAAAGCCAACATCCCACTGATGTACCTTTTGGTGATTTAGTGAAAAAATATTACAGGGCAGCACAGTGATGGCACTCTGAAGTTGACACTTTTTCCCATTGGATAACATTACAGCGTCCGTCGTGCCTTTCGGGGCCCGTATCTCAGAAATAGTGTGAGATACAGACTTTTCGTCACAAAAATGCTTAGCCCCCCAAACAGAGGCTCAGTAAAAAACTAGCCAGGAAAGTCATAATTCATATGAAATTAACATTTTTTTTCTACATCGTACAGTTCCTGAGATATAAACAATTTCCCAAGTCCTCATTTTCTGCTCCGAGGCCCATTGTTATGTATACATTCTTTGTTTTCACTGTGTTTTCCAATGCATTTTTTGGGGGAAAAGAAGGGTGTGCCCTTTTGTTACTGTGCTTGTTAGCATTTTCAGTTGCATTTCCGTTACCGTTTGCGGCACCGTTACCATCTACGCCACTATGTGCGTTACAGTTTGCGTTTTCTCTTGCGCTTGTGTTTGTGTTTCTGTGTCATTTGGCGTTATTGTTGCTGTTACCATTACCTGTTTCATTTGCAATTGCAGTACCATGCACGTGTGTTATGGTTTGCATTTCCGTACATGCTTGTGTTTCTGTTTCATTTCTCTGTTTCCTTTGGCGTTATTTCTGCTGTTACTGGCGACTAATCGCACCCCGATGCCGGTTGGGGGTGGAGCGCTGGGCTGGGAGGGTCCAAGGGGGGCTTTCAACCCTAACACCAAATTTCCTCACTACAATCCTAACTGATACATTAAACTGAGTTTTTGCCTCTAATATATATATATATATATATATATATATATATATTCATGTAAAAAACTCTGTTTTCTTCATCAATTAAAGGTTATTCCACAATGACAAAGGTGAGGAAATTTTATGTTAGGTTTCCACTCACCTTGCACCCTGCCTCCCCTACCACCACCAACAGGCATTGGGGCGTCAGTAGTCATCGGTCCTAACTCTCACACCATCACATGTGTAAACAAGCTGAGGTGATGCAGTATAGGAGAATGGGGTGAGAGTTAGGACTGATGACCGGCACACCCCCGATGCCTGTTGGTGGGGGCGGGGTGAGGTGGGAACCCTAACATTGAATTTCCTCACTTTTGTCACTGTGGAACAACCGTAACTGATGCATTAAACAGAGTTTTTTGCCATGAATATATCTGTATATATATATATATATATATATATATATATTTTGTAGGTGGGGGTTGACATATATAGACATGTACTCATTGTATTGTTTTGTATCACAGGTCAGATACTGTTGGTGTGCACATTCCAGTGATTGATGAGAACTTTTTGCATTAAAATTGGAAATGGATAACTCTCAAGCCAATGAAGGTAAGTATTTTTTGGGGGGGGAGGGGAAGCATATTTGCAGGTAGGTCTCATTAATGGTTTCTTATTTGGTTACTTCTTCACAGATTTCATCTGCATCCTTCTCGCATCTGGTTGGTAGTGTTGGTCATGGTCATTGATTGAAATGACTTCTGACACTGGTGGTGGGTGCTGGTGGTGATAGCTCTGGTACATGATGACATTCCCTGTGACATCTTCCTGCATCTAGTGGTGGTGGCAGTGGCTAACATTGGTCCTATTGGTGGTGGTGGTGGTCCATGGGGGCACACAAAGTCATTCTCTGTGGTGGCAGTGGCTAACATCAGTCCTGGTGGTGGTGGTGGTCCAGTGGGGCACACAAAGTCATTCTCTGTGGTGGCAGTGGCTAACATCAGTCCTGGTGTTGGTGGTCTAGGGGGGCTCACAAAGACATTCTCTGTGGTGACAGTGGCTAACATTGGTCCTGGTGGTGGCCCAGGGGAGCACACAAAGTCATTCTCTGTGGTGGCAGTGGCTAACATCTGTCCTGGTGGTGGTGGTCTGGGGGCACACAAAGTCATTCTTTGTGGTGGCAGTGGCTAACATCTGGTGGTGGTGGTCCAGAGGGGCACACAAAGTCATTCTCTGTGGTGGCAGTAGCTAACATTGGTCCTGGTGGTCGTGGTGGTCCAGAGGGGCACTCAAAGTCATTCTCTGTGGTGGCAGTGGCTAATATTGATCCTGGTGGTGGTGGTACAGGGGGCACACAAAGCCAGTCTCTGTGGTGGCAGTGACTAACATCGGCCCTGGTGGTGGTGGTGGTCTAAGGGGCACACAAAGTCTCAAAAAAGAATATATGTATCATACAGAAAATGTCACCGCCTTTTAACAACTTCAGTTAAAACCTGCCAACATCAACCACATCATCATCCTCATAAAGAAAGCTGCCCTCACAGTCATCTATGTCTGAAGTCTGACCACTGGGAAATTCTTTCTCCATTGTGTCATCATCTACGTCAGTAGCAGGCCGTTTCATGCTGCCACTGTCAGTGCTACCAGGATGGTCCATTTCTACATCACCAAAACTACCATGACTAGGCCAGGGTATGAATACCAAGGTTGCAGTCTGTGCTGGTATGTGCCTCTCATTCAATTTTATGAATGTTAGCAAACTAACATTTGCAGGAGAGAGGTTTGTTCAACAGTCCCTAACTATTGCACCTGCTGAGCTGAATACCCTCTCGACACAAATACACTGGAGGGTGGGTGTGTGAGGCACTTCAGTGCCACTGCAGTCAGCTCTGGCCATTCACTGACCTTTCCACTCCAGTACAAAAGAGAATCATCAGTTATTGACAGATGCCTGTTTTCAGACAAATATGACTCAACCATTCTCTGTGCTGCACTAAGTCCAGTGGTTGATGCATCATATTGTTCTCTGGAATCATTTATTTCACAAATCCCTACTTGGGACAAAGCCTCTCAAAGTGGGTTGACACCCTCCCAAAGTGGGTTGACACCAACCACTTTGGATGACAGATCACCTGGAACTGCAGTCCCCTTACCCTTACAGGATATGCTTGATACTCCTCCAGGTGCACCTTCAGCCTGATTATGCTGCTGAGGTTTGCTGACCTTGGCACATGACTTCTGTCCCAATGAACCAAGCGTACCAGTTGCCCACTGACATTTTTTACCAGTTCAGGCCCTCCCTCCAGTACTGATGCAATTCCACGTTTGTATCATGGGTCCAGCATTGTTGCTATGGCAAAGTTGTCACTACGCTGAATGCTCAAAATGTGATGATTCTGGTCGACTACTGTCAGCATGTGTTTCAGCAACATACTACTAGCACTGTCTCCGGCAACATCAAGGCCATGCTGTACATTGACCAATGTCTGCCTCAGTACCCGCAACAGTGGAATTGATTGGCAATTGGAGGCAGACTCGCCACTCACTGCCTGTGTGGCATGTTCAAAAGGCTGCAAATTGTTATTACAGAGTCCATGAGGTGCCACTGTTCAGTCGTCATAGACATGGAGGCCCCGGAACTGTCACAGCTAGTGTGCATCACAAGATATTTTGAGATGGCTTTGTATTGTTCATACAACCTCTCTGCCATGTATAAAGTGGAGTTCCTCTGGGTGACAATTTCCAACTTCAAGTGGTGCTGAGGGAAGCTGTTTCGCATCTGCAACTGCCGAAGTTGGTCACGGGCCTTTGCAGATCGTGAAAAGTGAGAACAGATATGGCTTGCAACTTTCAGCATTTCCTTTACATCAGGGTGCTGCAGAAACTCCTGCACTACAAGATTTAAACAATGGGCCATGCATGGAACACAAAAAAAAAGCCACCATTCGTAATGCATTTCACCACATTTGACCCATTGTCACTTGCTATGAACCCAGCTCTCAGGAACAGGGGGTTCAGCCACTTGTCAGTTTCAGTCAGTACCACATCCAACATGTTTTCACCAGTGTGTAAACAGGTCACATTATGCATAACAATCATTGCATGCTGTCGAATTCCTGGAAGATTGCTACCACGACACTCCACCTTACTGTACTGATTATTCACACTACCAACATCACAAACAACTCTCAGCACCTGTGCCCAGTGTGCAGTTATACACAAACATGAACTCCCCTGCTGTGTTGCCACTTGTCCACATATCCATACTTAAATGGATGAATGGAGAGGAGGAATGTTGAAGGGCATGTCTTACTGAGTCGGACACAGTACGGTACAACTTGGGGACAGCACGGGTCGAAAAGTATGTCCTGGATGGGACTTTCCATTTTGGACAGGCACATGCAGCAAACTGCCAGAACCCAGAATTCTCCACAAAGGAGAAAGGCAAAAGATCAATTGCCAGCATTTCAGCTACAGCAGCATTAAGTTCACATGACACAGTATGATTGGGTGGGTATTTCAGCTTATGTGCAAAAACACTCTGTAACATGGGCTGACTTAAACATTTTACATGGGGTGTGATGACAAATGGTTCTGCTCTGCGAATGGTAGGGGTAGAGTGTGGATGTTTGATGAAGATGGTTGCACATATGATGATGACAAACCCACAAATGCAGTTATTTTGCCAGATTTACCAACCAGGGTTGATGTACCACTTGCACTAGACATAGTGCATTCACCACCACCACCACCACCACCAAAACTGCTACTCTCACCAGCACTGGACAACATTTCAAAATCATTATACTCCTCCACCTCATCATGCCTGTAGTAATCCTCTGCTCTTATTTCCTCACTACTGCACACATTTAATTTCCTACTGTATTTAACAGTCATGGAAGGGGATAACATGCTCGTTATGGCTGCTAACAAGGATGAATGCCCCACTGTGGTATTAGCTGCCATCTTGTGCTGGGTACACAGTGCCATGTGCCTATTCTTAAGATGCGTGTGCTGTCCTCCTGTGCCCAGATGGCTCCCCTTTTTACCTCTACTCACACGCACATGGCAAACCTGGCAGATTGCAACTGACTCATCATTTGCATCTTGCACAAAAAAATCCCAAACAAGGGATTGTGATGATCTACTTTTAACATGTTCATGATGCTGCTTATTGGACTCTGTTCTTTTAAGCCATAAAGTGGGGGGTGTGCTACATGATTTTTCGGGCAGAACACACTTGGACTGCAACTGACCACCATGACTACCTGTCATTATTACTGGGTCATCATCATCATCATCAAATGAAACTGGTAAATCACAAGTTTTTATGGGGGAAGGGATTAATGCAAACAGACCCAGACACTGCCACCTTGAATTTCTTTTTCTCTTGTTCCCAACTGGAGTCAAATACATCATCATCATATTCATCAACATCACCCACATCCACATCTACTGCTTGGATACTGGCATGTGGGCTGCATGTTGTAACCACAGTAACATCATCATCATCAGATTCATCATCATCATCAACAACACCATCACCTGATATTTTTTCACCACACTGTGAATCACTGCATGGAAAATGCGTGACCTGAACGGCGGTGGAAGAAATGTCACATTGTATGCTATCGTTGACATGATTATCAGAATCCTCATGTTCGGTTACTGGGATGTTACAGGGAAGTATGACATCATCTACACTGCCACTCACTCTCACTGCTTCAGACTCCACTATATTTTTGGACACAGCACACTGGTCAGAAGTGGAACTTGAGGCAGCAATACTCATACCACCACCACCAGCAACTGCACTAACACCACCGGCTGGGACATCATCATCTCTTCCAACTATGAATGAAGCTACTGATTGGGCTGCAAAAAACATTGCAGGAGAAATACCTTTCCTCACATCAGCAATGCACTTTTGCCTCTGCGTACTACCACGCCCACAGACAATCTTACCACTGGCAGCAGTGCCGTGGCGAGAACCAGCTTTGCTTGCACGTCTCTTTGTGGGCATTTTGGAGGATGAACAACTATATTCTAAACAAATTTAGATTTTGGAACATTCACTCTGGGTGGGGGGACACTGGATATGAAGCCAAAAAAACAATTGTGCTTCAGGAACAGATACAGACGAAAATTCACAAGTGAAAACAACACCTTACCTAACCAGTGGTGCTAAAGTCACAAACAATCCAATCTGAAAAATAATTCCTTTTGCTGGTGGGGGTCAGGGGCACTGACTGCAGATTTTTATGGCAGTGCAGGCAGCAAAACAAAGAAAAGATACCACAATGGCAGTACAAAATCATGCAGCTGCAGCGGATAGCAGGTTCACACTGCTGGGCCTGCAGTTACACTGTGGCACAATAAAAGGTGTATTATTTGATGTCACGCAGCACCACACGCACACTCACACACACATACAATTTGTCTACAATGAGTATTGAGTAGCAAATTGAAAAGTTCAGCAATATGCCACGTATTGTAAACAAACTGAAATTATGAACTGCTGGTCCAGATCCACACAATACACAATCAGCAAGAAAATTTCAACAATTACTGACAATATTACTGTCTGTACATTAACACAGTCAGTTATATAACAAAAATATAACCAAAAAACAAAGAACTCCCTATTTCTCCAACTTAAATCTACCTACACCACAGATACACCCCTCCCCCAAAGCACACTTTCACTGTCTCTTACTACACAGACTCAATGTTGTACATTAACACTCAAAATCTGCAAGCCCGGTGTCACTGAGGGTTGAGGCACTGGATGCCACCCCTCACACTGTGCCAGCAACCCGGGTTCAGGAGCAAGCTCGGGTACCGGGGGTCAGTGGGGGAAGGTTGAGGATCGAGTGCTCTTGTGGTGCTCTCACCCAGGATGGGGGGATAGCCTAACATGCCAGTGACCCCAGTGGAGACTGAGAGTGCTGCAGCATGGCAGCAGCGCATAGTAAACGTGGCCGGCGCAAGCAGGGTTGCCATGCGCCAGTGAGTCAGGGCATGCGACATGTAAAGGGAGGGGGGAGAGAACACAGAACAAAGGAAAAACCCAGTCCTTGGGGTAGGCAACAGCACCAGCCCCATGCCCACAGCCAGGCCCGTCCTGTTGGGCCTCTCATGTTCATCCACCTGGGACCCTCACTCGTAGCAGGAGTCTGTGTGTTAGAGAGCCCAGAGAGGTGGGGCAGCCCCACCCCGGAGGGGTCAAGCCAGGGGTGCCAGATGAGGGGAGAGGAGAGAGGAGGTGCAGACAAGTGGACTTCAGGCTGGGCAGGATCAGGCTGGATGCCCGAGAGAGGCCCCTCAGACTGTGAACCAGAGGGAAAAAGAACTGTAAAAAAAAAAATTTAAAATCGACACACAAACAAAAATACTCGATGATATGAGCACAGGAGGGTTTCCTACAATAGATGAACTAAAGTTTGAGCAAAAAAAATTACTCAAAAAGGATTTTTTAACAGCTTTTAGAAGGTCTGAATCACAGACAGCTCTCAGAGCACACTGCCTCCTACAGCTTCCTACACATATTACCCCAAACTGTGGCTGTGCAGATCAATATAGAGCCCATGTGACCTGAAATCCCATGAATCACTGCAAAATTCACCTCCGTAGCTTAAAAACAAGGCGAAGTGAGGTGAAGTGCATTGTTTTCAATGCACTTTTCCTTTAAAATTGGTGGAGTAGTGGTCTGGGAAGGTGGAGTAACATGAAATCATTGTTTTCAATGGACTTTGTGTTACCCATTATAACGCTAATTACTCCGCTTCGCATTGTGGAGTACTCCGCAAATTCTCCTTGGCTCCACAAATCACTTCGTGGAGCGAATTGAGCCCACTTCACCCACCACTACCTCCACCTTCTTCTCCTGTTTCTCCTTGGTGCCTGCTGATGGGGTTCTTGTCTCCAAGGGCACTGTTGTGCCATACATCTCATGGCATGACCATCCAGCTGTAACAGTAAGTATACAACATCCTTTTTTATGTTCACTTGCAAAGCATGCAAACATATTAGTATTGATCTGAACTGTGATAGGGCTTTTGGAGGTGCACCCTTCCTCCACCTAGCATAGCTTAAAGGAAACTATATAAAAAAATTATAAAAACACATGTTGTGCATTGTGTTTCTGTTTTTCTGATAGTCCCTGGTGTTCTGTTCCAAGTGTCTGTGACAATGGTTTTTTTTTTTTTTTTTGCTTTTCTCTACCAGTTTTATAGCCCCTGGGGGTAGCCATTCGGGCTTCTGTTATTGTCTTTGATCTGGTGGAATTTTCCCTGAATGCCCCTGAGAATGATATAAAATAGACCTAAGTCCTTCAATGGTGTATTGGCTTTATTATCACCCGGTGAAAGCACTTTACAGAGAAAATTGGCAATATCTAGAATAACAACAGGTGGCACTTAGGAAAATTTGACTTTGGCTGCAGATGGAGCACAAACGCTTTTTCAAAGCAGCTAACATTCATAAGTAGTTGCTGTTAGATGGTGTGACTAGATTATAACTAGGATACTAGGCTCTTAGTTGTAATGCAAGGTCTAATTCACATCATTCCCAAAGGCATTCTGGAAAATTCCAACAGATCAAAGGCAGTAAAAGAATCCTGAATGACTTCCCCAAGGGCCATACAACTTACAGAAAAAATTAAACAAACATAACAAAAAAAGCTTTTCTACAGAGTACAGACACAGGTAACAGAACACTAGGGATCATCAGAGAAACACAACCCCAATTCACTACATGTGTTTTTATAATTGTTGTATGTAGTTTTCCTTTAAGACTATCAACCCTCCTCTCTAAATCTGCCCATTTGCTCCTCCTTTTGTTTTTTAAAGACCTTGTCCCATCACAAGTCTGGAAAATAAGGTATCACATTTGAACAGCAATGGGAATACCATGAAGACCATTACAGTGACAAAATCGGCAGTTCACTGCAATGGTCCTTGGTATTCCCAACACTGCTGTTTCCTGGGATATCACCCCTTCCCAGAATCAATTCTGACTCAGAGTTAGTTATCTATAATACAGGGGTGGGGGCAAAGCCCCACAAAACACTTTGTGCTCTGGTGATGTCACAATGATGACTGTCAGCATTGTGCTATCGATATAATGCCATTCGGCCACACCAGATCGCCAGGCATGATGGAACCAAAAAATACAAGCTGCAAGGTTTTCTTGTGTGGCTCCTAATTCCTGTGTCTGAAACGTGTCTTGTGCTTTTGGCTCCAATGCTCTGCTGTTACACTGGGGCACTGTGAAAGGGCAGGGAACCAAGCAGCTTCTTAAGAAACACTCAGAAGGAGAACATTGTGGACACCAGCTTACATTAAATGAAAACTGCTTGACTTTTGGTAACAAGCAAAAAATGCTTTTGAAGTTCAGTCTCTGATTGTCCCCCCATAACAGAAAACGAAACCTCCTTTTCCACCTTGTTCACCCTCCCCCTTTATTTTGGCTTGGGTATTATTTGTTAACCCTCCTCCAAAGAATAGCCGACAAGTACTTTACTGCATGCAGTGCAGAGAGGTCTAAAAGGGCCATTTTGAAAGCAAGAGGAGTTTGGTACAACCCCTCCCCCCATAGCCCCTGTTAAAAGCTGTGTTGCCAGCATTGCAGGATAGTGAAGGGGTTTATGGGTTAAAGGAGCATGATGAATATACACTCCAACCACAATCACTTTCAGCTTTTAGTGTTTAGTTTTAGTTATGTAAGATCAGTATGCCTGTCAAAGACTACATGCTTACTAAGTGTAGCTAGGCTATCCATTTTTGCATTATAAATTAGTTTGTTGTTATTTATCAATCAAAACATGATTTAACTTGGCCAAAATTTCTTAACTCACAGTTCATCCTGCAGTAGGTTCTGCCTGCCTGACACCTCTGTGCATTCCTGAGGACAAACGCATATCTGAGCAAGGTGGCCCCAAACTGACGTGAACTCATGCATGCATGAGTAATCTATATTTTAAGCATTCTGAGATAAAAAAAACATTTCTTGAAAGCAGGCTTTGTCCTGAACATGACAATAGGATTTATATTGAAAAATGAGCATGGGGACACCTAGAACTATTGCTTGGAAAATCAGAACTGTGATGCGGGGCATGTGCATCAGCCTCAGTGCTGCATGCCTCTTCACCCTCAGCTGTCACATCCTCCTCCTCAGTTGATTCCTAATCAGTTTTGGCCTCATCCTCAGCTGACAAATCTTCACCTGCAAGACTATCCTCAGCTGCATACCTCCTTATTCTCAGCTGTAGCATCATCATCTTCATCTGCAACCCCAGGGCTGCTGCCTCCAATTCCCAAATGCCATGGTAAGACCTACTGCTCTGCTGCAGCCTCATCCTTGCTGCCATGCCATCCTCCTCAGCTACCACCCTCTCAACCTCACTTGTCAGCTCCTCGCCTACCACCTTATACAAAGCAGCCACGTCCTCAATTGCATGCCACCTCATCCTCAGTTGCTGCCTTGTCCTCACCTGCCACTGCATTCTCAGCTGCTTCATTCTCAGTAGGTGTAGCTCTATGTGACATTACTTATAATGCCCAAACAGGCCAGACAGTTGCCGATTACTACAGTTTCAACCTTGATGGGGCTCATAACGTAAATATTACTGCCAAGTGCATTTTTATTCTCAGCAGTTGCTGCTGACTGCAGCACCAACTATAAAGCCTCAATCGAGTTAAATAGTCACCCAATATCAGACCAAAGAATTGCAGGTACAACAATTTGACTGCTCAGTGTGGTCTTCATTTTCATGCCTGGATATTGCCACTAAGTATGGTCTAAACACTACAAATGTGGAGGGAGGGGAAGAAGACAAAGACAGAAGCAAAGGAGATGGATGTTCTACACCACTGATCTAGCCAGAACAACTCCTTCCACAACTGTGCTACATACTGGCCATAGTACAAACCAACAGAACTTATCTTAACAAGCCATTGTCAATGCCAAATGTTTGCTTGCTGATAGTAGCATTAAAAGTGCAGGAGTCAGACAGATGCAGAATATGAATGGCAGTGAAGTACTGAACTCACACCAACCCCACCTCCACCCTGCAGAGATGGACAGGCACTGGGGTGTGCTTTTGGGTTGTTGCCCGCCATGCTCACGCCATGTCATCTCACCCTATCCTGCAGACACCGACAAGTGTTGAGGTGTGTCTTGGGGTGTTTAGCTTTATAGTCACCCCATTCCATAAGGACATACACTGAAATGGGTGCAGTATAGGAGAATGGGGTGAACTCTGGGGCCGAAGTGTCCAACGCACACCTCGATACCTGTCACTGGCTTCAGAGTGGGGGTTGGGGTGGAATGGCATGAGCATTAGAACTGGTAATCCAAAGGCACACCCCTGATGCCTGTCAGTCTGTACAGGGTAGGACATTATGGTTAGAAACCCTAATGCTCTGGGCATTTGTTGGTATTTGCACAACACATTTTCAACATGGCCTTTTTGTGACCCCACCTCATGAAAGCATTTGGGACCTCTGCTCATGAACAGTGGCACTGTGATTTTGTGAATCTGTCCCAAACATTGATTTCCCACAGCGACTGCACCATTCTGCACCAGATGTGTGAAAACACAGTTTGGGCAGGATGTGAAAAGTAACAGCTATACCATTCATAGGGAGGTGTGAAGAGATGGCAATGTTGAAAATCTGGAGTGAAAATATTAAAGGTGCTCGAACTTACGAGCGTACATGGAAACTGTGCAATGCACGCTCATAACACAATCATTTAGTGGAATTATTTCACCAGATTTTCAACATAAGCATTTTGTGACCTCTGCTCATGAACAGTGTCACTATGATTTTCTTAATCTGTCCTAAATGTTGATTTCCCACAGCAACCTTACCATTGTGCATCAGATGTGTGAAAACTAATTTCGGGCAGGATGTGAAAAATGACAGCTGTACTGTTCAAAAGGAGATGAGCAAAAATGATAATGCTGAAAATCCTGAGTGAAAATATTACAAATTCTCAAAGTTACAAGTGTGCGTGGAAACTGTTCAATGCATGTTCATAACATAGCAATTTTATGGACTTTTGTCACCAAATTTTCAACATAGGCATTTTGGGACCTCCATTTATGAACAGTGTCACTGTGGTTTTCTTACTCTCTCCTGAACACTGATTTGCCACAGCGACTGTGCTATTTTGTGCTGGATGTGAGAAAACACATTTCGGCTATGATGTGGAAAATGACAGCTGTACTGTTCATAAGGAGGTGTGAAAAAATGCCAAAGTTGAAAATCTGGAGTGAAAATATTACAAATTTGTGAAGTTACAAGTGTTCGTGGAAACTGCGTAATGCACACTCGTAACACAGTAATTTTTTGGAATTTTTTCACCAAATTTGCAACATAGGCTTCTTGGGAGCCCACCTCATGAACAGTGACACTGTCATTTTGTTAATTGGTCCCAAAAGGTGATTTGGTACAGTGACCATGATATCACCTTTCGGGACCGAATAACCAGAAGACAGTGTCACTGTTCATGAGATGGGGTCCCAAGAACCCCATGTTGAAAAGTTGGTGCCAAAATTTGCAAAAATGGCCAAGATAGCCTCCTAAGTTGAAAAAAAAAACATTTATGCCATTATACAGCTTACCGGCATTTCTTCAGTTCACGGTCAGCTTTGATGAGTGCAGACAAGTTCCCGCTCTACTGAAGATTGTTGTGCCAGGCCCTGGAGGTAAGTATGGGGTGAGGGGAGTGTGGGGCGGTCAGGTGCACAGAGGGTGGATGCAGGTTGGGCGAGGGGGCACTGGAGACAACGAGGGACCTTTTTTTCTTTCACATGTTAAAAAAAAAGCATTGCAGGAAAGTTTTTCCTTTACAGGTTTGTTTTTGGCACACTGGGGTGGGCTCCCAGTGCTGCACTGTAATTTTGGAGGGACTGAAGCTGATAGGGATTGGCACAGAAAACAGGTCTGTATTTGGGGCGACGATGCCGAGGGGGATTGAACACCCCCTCGGCATACAAAACTATTAGATGGGGAACATTATGCTGATGGGGATTGGGCTACACCATTGGCAAATGAACTGGGAAGGGGCATGCCAACAGGGGTATTGGGCACCCCCATTGGCTTCCATGGGGACTGTGAGAGGCAGATGGCAATAGCCACTTCCGTGTTTATTGAAATGGGAGACTAGACAAGGCAAGGTGTGATTTGCCGCTGCAATCAGGGACCACCCCAGCAGAAAAAACAGTTGATTGTTAAATGATGGGGTGCTCCCTGATTGCAGCGGCGAATTTCTTTCAAGTTGGTGGAATGCTACAATACTGCTGTCATCGACAATGTGCTTCTCTATTGGTGCCACAGAGACTAGCCCCAAAATGGATTGCTGGCATTGACCACAACACTGTGGCCTCTCCACAACTCTCTACTGCAGCAAGCTGCCGCAATATGTTTCTTGCACATGAGCACAAACAAACATAATAAAAGTATAACTACCATTTTATAAAAAAAACATTTTTTTTAATTTGTTTCTAATTTATATTGTTAGAAAATAAATCCATTTCATAATTGCAATAATACACTCCAGCATGTACAATATCATGGGATATCATCCTTTCTTGGTCAGTTGAAGGCACTCAGACTATGGCCTTAAGCCTCACAACATAATCAAGGCAGGAAAATATCCCATAATATCACACACCTTGATGTGTATCAGTGCTTAATCATTATATATCTAAGTAGTTGATAATAACAGAGGCAACATCTAGAGCAATTTTATGCACATGTTGTTAGCATCCACTGACAGTTCCTTCACTCCAAGTAGATACTGCAAAAAGGTAGTTTCTGCATGTATTCACTATAATCAATATGGTTTGGTCCCCAAGGCAGGACCAGCAGAAGGTCTGGTGCTGATGATTTACCTCTGCTGTGATAAACAAGGGTACTCATACTGTACAATCATGACACATTCAGTATTGTCTTTAGGTATAACATGTACAATACAATCAGTTGTTCCCAGATAGGAAACCACAGTTAATACCCACTCACAAATGATTGAGGCAGCTTCTATTCTGTCAGATAACACCAACACTCTTGTGTCTCCAGCCATCAGCATGAAAATATAGTTTTATTTTTGAGGGTCAGCTTGAATGGGACATGATTACAACAGGACAGCCAATTGGTAAATCAGATCTTTTAAATGCATTCATTAATTTATTTTATTTCTTTAAAAAGTTTCAGCAGGAAAGATATACTGAGCTGGTAACATCCTATTTTGAGATGCATCCTTGGGGGTAGAGAAGAGAAGAGGACAGGAGAGGAGAGGAGAGGAGAGGAGAACAGTACAACTTTGGCAATAAGGTGCAATAAAATACATAGCAAGTTACACTTACACAAAGGCAATATAAATACAGAATAATTTTATGGTACCCATGACCATAGGAACATATACACTGATTAACAGATTCAGCACTAAAACTAATGTGCAAAACTCAGGGTAATGCTATGGTCAAAGGAGGGTGTTATTGGGAGGGGCAGGAAGTCAGGGAGGCACTATGCAGTCAAGGGCAATTACAGGAGTGAGTACAAAAGTTGTGAAGGAGAGATTTGAGTGAAAAATGAATGGGATATTGCAGACAGCAGAGGGTTTGGAAGACCTGAGCTTAGGGAAATAGAAGGAGAAGCAGCTTGGCCTACAGAAGATTTCATATGAGGGGGAGAGAGGGAGCAAGGGTCAGTGCTATGAAGGGAGTACATAGTAGGAGGGGACAAAAGAAGGGAGGAATGGTGGAGGGAGTGAGTCAAGCCATAAATTGGAAATAAAGGAAGCACAGTGGGAAAGTTGCCTGGCCTCATGGGAGGGGTGAGAGAGAGACGAGTGGAGGGAGTAATGCTGAGTCTCAGGTAGACAGTCCTGGTCAAAAAGGCTGAAAGAGTAAAAGAGGGGATTAAATCTGGCCAGCAAGGACTGGGAAGCTACTCTGTAAACAATGTCAGTATTACCAAAAATAAGGAGAATTTGTTTTTAGAGGACTTATCTATGCAGGAAGCAGGATGTATGCTATATTTCTGTAATGAATGCCTAGTATAAGGTGAAGCTTCTGGTGGGTGGTGTCCACATACACAGATAAGTCAGGGTGATAATCTTATCATATTCCAACATCTTTAAACAAGGAGACTTCCTCAATCAACACACCATCAAGGGTATGTAAGTAAATAAGTGAGACAGCCTGGCCAACCTCTGCCTGGTGCCAAAGGTCATGGATAACATTTTCATGGCATCAAGGGAAAATTTATTATCCCAGAACTAGAGCTGGAGGATTGTAAAATGCAGTTGGAGCTGAGCAACCAGGTGTGGAGTAGAGGCACCAGAGGCAAAGACCACCAACTTGTCTGCATACATGAGGCTGGCAACAGAGGTGCAGGAATTTGGAAGGTCATTAAGGTAGATGGAGTAAAATATTGGGCACAGAACTGAGTCTTAGGGCACAACAGAGCACATAGGGAGAGAGGGCAAGAGTGTATCTTCAATACAGATAACTTGGGACCTGCCCTCAAGGTAGGAGTGGAACCAGTTAACTGCATGATCAAAAACCCTGCCATTTTAAGCTTGTCTGAGAGAAGGGGGTTTGCAACAGTGTCCAAAGAATTGGCCATGTTGACAAAGATAGCTAATGTAATCAGATCCTGGCCTGTTCCAGATAGGATAGAGCCAGTGAGCCAGAGGAGGGAGGTGGAGGTGGGGTGGGACCTCCAGAAGTCAGACTTGAAAAGGGTGAAGAAGGAAAATGAATCAAGGAAAAGATAGTTAGGAGAGGACTAGGTGTCCCTGAAACTTGGCCAGGGTAGGGAGCAGGAAGATAGATTGATAGTTCTTAGGAGAGCAGGGGTCACTCCCTTTCTGAAGGGAATGCCTGTAGTCCCTTTGCAAGCATCTGAGACAGTGGTCAAGGAAAGAGTTTGAGGACAGTGATGATAGGGTTAATGATAGCAGAAGCACAAGGCAGTCAGGGTGTAGATCTCTGATGGGGTTAAGAGCTAGAAGGGCCTTAAATGAGGCAACTGAAATGATGGAAAAGAAGGAGACGGAAAGGGTGGGTAATGGGATGAGGGGGAGGAAGGGGGGACAAGGAGAAGAGAAGAGAGGAGGGAGCAAGCAAAGAAGGTGAAGTAGGCATCAAAGGAGGAGGCAACAGCCACAGCATAAGAGATGTGGGAATCACCCAACTTGAGAACTGGTGAGGGTAATTTGCTTGGTGTTTAGAAATTAGAAGGATGACTTTGATTCTTCTGGAGGGTGAATGCAAAGTATTCAGACTTCACAAACCTGGTAGCATTCTTACTGGCAGTATGAAGGGTCCAATAATTAGAAACATAGAAACATAGAAGTTGATGGCAGATAAGGACCGCAAGGCCCATACAGTCTGCCCATTTTTTCTACCTTATGAATTTGCCATAGGCCTTTACTCTGTCGATGGTCTGTCTATTCATACTCATCTGTATTGCTCCCTTATGCCTATATCATGCCTGTTTGAAGCCCTGCACTATATTCAATATCCACCACTTCCTGAGGTAGGCTGTTCCATGCATCTACCACCCTTTCTGTGAACAAGAACTTCCTCACCTTACCCCTTAATCAGCCTTCCTCTAATCTCTTGCTGTGTCCTCTTGTCCTGCTATTTTTCTTTTACTGAAACATGTTACACTCTTTCACCTTGTTAATTTCCTTAAGATGTTTGACTGTTTCGATCATATCACCTCTCTCCCTCCTTTGCTCTAGGGTATACATATTGAGCTCTGTTAAACTGTCCTCATATGTTTTTTGATGCAATCCCCACACCATTTTGGTTGCCCTTCTCTGGATTGCCTCCATTTTGTTAATATCCTTGTGCAGGTGCGGCCTCCAGTTCTGCATGTGGTAATCCAGATGGGTCCTAACCAGTGTCTTGTAAAGAGAGATTATTACCTCCATCTTGCGAATTGTGATACCCCTACTAATACACCCCAACATCCCTCTAGCCTTACCTACTGCTTTAGTGGTCTGCTTGGATGATTTCAGGTCATCTGCGACGATGATGCCCAAGTCTTTTTCTTCCCTTGTGATTGCCAGAAACACCCCTACCAACCTATAGGTAGCTTCAGGGTTTCTCTTCCCTATGTGCATAATCTTGCACTTCTTTGCGTTAAACCCCAGTTGCAACTTTTCCAACCATTTTGACAGTTTTTCCAGATCTCTTCTCATGCTGCCCACCCCCATTTGGATCATCTGCTCTGTTGCAGATCTTGGTGTCATCTGCAAACAGGCAAACCTTACCCTGCAGTCCATCTGCGATGTCACTGATGAAGATATTGAAGAGGACTGGCCCAGGTCTGATCCCTGATGTACCCCACTTGTGACTTGCATCTCTTCTGACGGTATACCATTTACCACAACTCTCTGTTTTCTGCACACCAACCAGTTTGCTACCCAGATGACCAACCTCTGACCCACCCCAAGCCTACGCAGCTTATTAATCAATCTTCTATGTGGAACAGTATTGAAAGCATTGCTGAAGTCAAGGTAGGTGACATCAACTGCACCCCCTTGGTCCACCACTCTGGTTATCCAGTCAAATAAATCTATGAGATTAGTTTAACAGGACCTTGAAGTTGTAAATCCACACTGTCTTGGATCCTGTGCTCCTATGAATTCCAGGTGTTGCACTATCCTTTCCTTAAGGAGTGCCTCCATTATCTTGCCCACTACTGAGGTAAGCCTGACTGGTCTGTAGTTCCCTGTCTCCTCCCTGCTGCCACTCTTGTGGAGTGGGATCACATGAGCCCTTCTCCAGTCTTCTGGGACCTCTCCTGTGCTCAGAGACTCACTAAACAATTCTGCTAATGGCTCTGCTACTTCCACCCTTAGATCCTTTAGTACCCTCATAAAAATGCCATCAGGTCCCATTGCCTTGTCCACCCTGAGTTTAGCAAGCTCTTGTAGGACCCTTTCTTTTGTCAAGGGACTTGTGCACACCTCCCTCCCCCCTGTGTCCATGGTCCTGAGCTGTGGGCGCTGCCCTACCTTCTCCTCAGTAAATACTGAACAGAAGTATCTATTTAAGATAGATGCATTTCCTTGGTCCTCCTCCACACACTCCCTCTTATCCCCTTTGATCTTAGCAATACCCCCTCTGGACTTTCTCCTTTCTCTAATGTATCTATAGAAAGTCTTGTCCCCTTCTTTTACTGTTTGTGCTAGTGTTTCCTCAGTTTGGGCCTTTACCTGCCTTACAGCCTGCCCTGCTTCCCTTAGGTGAGTTAGGTATGCCTCCCTATCTTCATCCCACTGCATTTCTTAATATTTCCTGAAGGCCAGCCTTTTGGCTCTAATTTTTCTGCTACTTTTTTTGAGAACCAAAGTTGTTTCCTCCTTCTTTTGTTCTCGCTTTTCTCCCTAAAACAATGGGATGTTGCTTCAAGTATTGCATCCTTAATACTTGCCCACTTTGCCTGTACCCCCTCATCTGTATTTCTTATTGCCAGGGCTAGCTTAACTCTGTTGACCATTTTATCAAAGTCAGCTCCTCTGAAGTCCCATATTGTTGCCTTGGAATGGGATGATTTAGTTCTAGTGGCCAAATTGAATCATACCAAGTGATGGTCACTGGCCCCCAGGTGATCGTCTACCTGGAGATCTGTGACCCTTTCCCCATTAGTCAGTACTAGATCCAGGATAGCCCTGTCTCTTGTAGGTTTTTGTACCAACTGTTTGATGCCCCCACTTGCAGGGAATCCACTATGTGTCTAGTTCTGGTGAATGTGCCTGCTGGTATTGACCAATCTGTATCTGGCATGTTGAAGTCTCCCATTAGCAGAACCTCCCCTTTACCTGTCATGTTTTGTATATCTTCTAACAGTAATGTGTCTACGTCCTCCCCCTGGTCTGGAGGTCTGTAGCCAACCCCAGTTCGTATGGTTGCCCCATTTCTTGTTTCCAGGGTGACTCACAATTCTTCTGGCTCCTTAAGTATATTCTGAATTTCTGTAGCTTTGATATTTTTATTTACATAAAGGGCCACTACACCCCTCCTTTTTGCACCTCAGTCTCTTCTGAACAGTACATAGCCGGGCACTGAAGTCTCCCAAGTGGGTTACTGGTGAACCATGTCTCACTAATGGCTACAATGTTCAGTTTAGCCTCTGTCATTGTTGCCTCCATGTTTGGGATCTTGTTACCCAGACTGCGGGCATTTGAGTACATGATTTTCCATTGGCCAGATTTTGAGCTGTTAGTTGTTGGGCAAGGTCTGGCATTTCCCCTGCACATCATGTGAGGAGCCAGACCTTTTTCCTTACCTGGTGATGCAAATGAACTACAAACATGCTGAACTCCTGTTTGCTCACTAGCTGAGGGGTGTTCTTCCCATTCGATGTATCGGGCGCTGCACCCCTCTCCCCATTTGCTAGTTTAAATATTCTGAAAAGACATCAGACTTCTGCCCCAATGCACTGACTCCCTCCTTAGACAGATGCAGTCCATCAAATTTAAAGAACTTTTGCTCCCAAAACTGTTGCCAGTTACCTACAAATTGTTATCCTTTTTCCTGGCACCAGCCCTTGAGTCACATGTTTGGCTCCCCTATCTCTCCTTCTCTGCCCTTCTGTCCATCTGACCCTCTCTCCCAGGATCACAGAGAAGGAGATGCCAGATGAAATGGATGGCTTTTTGTCTCCCAGCCTGGTCAGGTGTTCCTTGGTCTCCACAACTGATGGGCTGGAGAGATCATGAGTCCCTATGTGTACCAGGACGTTGATGTTTTCTCCTGCTTCATGCATGATTTTAGCAATGTGATCAGTGTCTCTCCATGCTGATGTACCTGGGAGACATCTGACTATTACCCCCTGTCAGAGGTAAGTATCAATTCCCCGAATCATGAAGTCTCCTATGATCAGAAGTGTTTTGGATTTCCTTTTTGCTTTTTTTTGTTTTGGTCCCTGTTTTTGGCAAGTTTTGTAGCACTAGCTCCTGTGCTGCAGTGTCCTGCTCTGCAATGTCCTCTGCTCTTTTGTTTGATTTCAGAGATAGAGGCAATTACCTGTTTGTAGTTTTTATATGGATTGTGGAGGTGATACGTTGGTGAGCATTGAGTTATGGGGCACCTGATTTGCCCCTCCTAACCACCTGCCAACCTCCCAGACCAACTATCCTCTTCAGTCAAGGAGAAATGGAGAAATGGCTGGCAGTTCTTGTAATATATTTCCTCCTGAATATGTGATTTGAGGTGCTCAATCTCTGCCATGCTGCCCGGAGCTGAGCCCTTAGATCTCCAATGGTCCAGCATGTAGGACAGCACCCTAAATCCTGTATTACTGCCCTATTGAAAAGTATCCCACGGTACTTGCAGTTAATAATATCCATTCCACTTGCATTGCCGAGTTTATAACCTGGTCCGAAAAATTAGAAGGAAAATAAAAACAAAAGATTATTTTTTTATTTGTTTATTTTTTTTTTGTATAACTTTTTATAACAAGTTAATTAATTGTGCCCCTGTAAGTGAGGTCACTGTATGGATAACCCTCTGATCCTCCTCTTCCTGCTTTACTACAGGAAATGTCACAACTGTGCTACTCTATGAAAGGAGTGTAGCATGGGGTGGTTGGGGATGGGGATAAGTGGTTGGGTCCTTCCCCTGCCAAAAAAAAAAGAACCACAGATGAAAGAAACAAGGCGGTAAGAGCAGAAACAATCAACCAACAACAAATGCAGTCACTATCCCTCAGTCTGTATCTTGTTTGCGCTCTTGTAATTAGCCCTGAAAGCTTAGCCTAATGATAGATAAAACTGTAAAACCTGTACGCACCACCTGTAACAATTTCACAGAAGATATACCCTGCAAAAAACACTTTGCTACAGAGAAAAATAAAGCAGTAAAAAAGTAACACCTGTAAGCACAACCTGCAGAACACTTTAACAGAAGATATACCTTGCAAAAAAAAGTTGAATCAGAGAAGATTACAGCAGTAATCTGTAAGCACAAAACAGTAACAAACCTGTAGGGACACCCTGTAATAACACAGCAGAAAGTATACCCTGCAACAGCAATTTGAAACAGAGAACAATAAAGCAGTAAAATGTAAGCAAAACACATTAACAAAACCTATGCGCACAAAAGAAAATACTGACACACAGTAAATCTGCCTAGCCAAAAGAAGCCTTAATCTTTTTCCTTGCTCTGATAATGTTGTTCCTTGCTCTGTCCTTACAAGCAAACCTAGAAAAAAACAGCTCAGGTGAAGCTAGGTGCCTTTGCCAGCAAACCTAGTCTTCCACCATTAGCCAGGTCAGCAGGGGAGTCAGTGGACTTATGAGTCTGCCAGGCTTGTTCTCTTGCATGAGGCAGGAAAATCACTCCTCTGGGATAAACAAGTTACAGTAGCCTTTGACCCTGTTTTTTGGAAGGGGGTGTGGTAATCCCAGACTGTCAGAAATGTAAGCTAAAAAGTTGAATTGCAAAATTAATGTTGGCTGCTGCAGAGATGGAAGCCCAATGAGTAGACAGTATATAATTGTATAGAGAGGATAATTCCACTGACCTAAATGATCACATACAGATACATTTAGGAGGCACTATGGACTGCTGAATTTTGCACACACAATAAACCATATGGTGGTCACTGAGGACATCAGGGAGGCTAGCAGCATCCATGATACAGTGAAAGTGGGATGAGAGACTCCAGTCCAGAGGGAGCAGTTAACTGTTTTATGATTTGGGCTTGTGGGGTCAGAGATCAACTGGAAGAGTTGCAGGGATGTATTATATTGTCATCATTTCAGGGTACTATTAAATCTTTCCACAAGTCCATTGGCTTGTGGGTGATATGGTGTCATGCATCTCTGCACCACCCCACACTTCTCCCATAAACATTCTAGAAAGGAGGTGATAGCCAATTGATGTTGAAATCCCCACAAATAAGTGCCTCATGCTTGGAGGAATTAGAGGAGGTGGTAGAGAGAAGCTCAGTTGGTAGAGAGAAGCTCAGTTATCAAGGCAGAAGACTATCCAGGGCAGCAGTGGACTCCATTTACAAAGTAAAAGATATAGAAGGGGAGGAAGAGATTGATGAAGAGCAGTTCATAGCTTGAGGAAGACAAGGAGTGGGCATATCAAGATGGCAATCTAGCAGCAGCATTGTTCCTGAGCTTTGAACTGACTTGGACATTAAAACTTAATGCTACCTTCTGAAAGGAGAAAAATAATCTTGGAAAATAAAAATAGATTGAGTGTTGCTGCTCACAAATTTGTGTTGTCCAAGTCAACACCACTTGAACAGCAGTTTTGTTCCATAATAACATTGGCGAGTAGTAGAGGGATTGCCTCACCAACCATCCCACAGGCTATGTTTTGTTTTCCAGCTGGCAAGCCAGGTGACCCAGCAAGTGAAACAGCTTCACCTGCAGCATACTCAATTCATGAGCAACCTATTGTTCGATCCTCCCCCAAGGAGCAAAAGCATTACACTGACTCACTTGATAAAGCTGTAGACAAGTTGTTGGAGTGGACTGAGGGAAATGACCATCAGTTTGAAGAATTAACACAAATAAATGGATTACCTGCAAGCAGATATTAAAAAAGTTCAAGTCAAATCAGCCACAACTAATCAAACTTTGGTAGACCAAGCCGCTAAACATGAACAATAAAAGGGAAAAAATTCAAGCAATCAATGCGACATTACATGGGGTAATAAAGGAGAACTTTAATATTTCATGCAAATTGGAACAAAATGAAAATCAATTGCAATATAGGAATTTTGAATGCTTGGTGTCCCTAAATCACTGGATTCTAAATGTAATACAGTATAAGAGCTGATAAAAGATATTTTAATTACCACCTTTGAGAGTCCAACTGATTATCTTCCATTGCTGGCTCATGCATTCAGGCTACCAAAGAGAAATATTGACTCAGGTGCATCAGTAAAATCCACAATTTTAACAACCCTAGCACTTGAATCTGAGACTTTATTTTCAAGTTGGCAAAACTGAAGGGGGTGTTAACTTATAAAAGCTACTAATATTGTATTTTCCTGGACTACTGTTACCAGTCACAACAACAACAACACTGTCAGTTCCTTGCTTAAAGACAAGAGGTACTGGAACTGGGGCACAGTTCTCTCTTCTACCACCACTAAAAGAAAAAGTGCTCAAGGATGGCAAAACCAATATCTTCTTTGAAGCTGACCAGCTTGTTACTTACCGCAGATCTCAGTACTCCATTGCTTCAAATTTATCAGAGCATTACATGACCGCTTCTTCAATATATTCAGATAAAGACACCTGTTTCCATGAAAAGGATGGAAATTTGATGGTTAAAAGTTAAAAGTTAATCTTTCAAATATATAAAATTATATTTTTTGTTTGCTTAAACTTAATTTAGATCTGACTTGGCTAGCTAAACTGGAGTCTTTAAGTTTAACGAAATAAAGTGATTCATAGATATTGCAGCTGCAGATTGTAAATTCAGATAAATATTTACTTTATCCATGACTCCCTCATATGTAATTGACAAATGTTATCTGTAATGCTTATTTATCTAATGTTTAAGATTATTGGGAATGTCTGCTTTAATGATTTCTGAATGTAAACATTATATTAAAATTTAATAACAAAAAAAAGAAGGAGGAAGCAAGACTAAGAGCACTGGCCAAAGTTTAATGTTAGTGGACATATACATTGCCACATCACCACCTCTCATCTCAATTTTGCCTGGCAATTGTAAAGTTGGTTAGTGTGACAGAGGTATAAGGGATTGTGGCAGAGATCTAGGACACAGAGATAACTAGAATATCTGGTTTGAAGTTAAGCATGAGCAGTTGTAGATGACAAACCTTGGAGAAGAGACATAGATAATTAGGTCAGTTACACACAGTCCATAGGAAGCTGAGAGGGGCTGGGAGAGACTGGACTGGGATTAACATACCCTGCCAGCATGCACAAGGAGCTTAAGTCTATGTCTATAATCCACTTGGAATGTGGGAAGGGAGGGAAGGGTAGGATATGGGAGGGAAGGGGAGAGGAGGTACCAGAGGGTTTGATGTGGAGCCAGAGAAATAAAAGAAGATAGCACCCAGGACACTGGGGAAGGAGACAGGCTTGGGAGGGAGGAAGAAAGGAGACAGGGAAATGGTAATAGGAGAAGTGAGTACAAGAAGGGTGGGCAGAAGGCAGAGGCAGGGGTGGGTGGGAGAGGGTGAAGAGAAGGGAGAAGGGAGTGGGGAAGGAGCAACATAGTGGGGGGGTAGTGAAGTGTTTTCAAGGGGTAGGGGAAACAAATGTTGGACCTGGCTGGAAAAGAAATAAAATAGGCTGCAATTGAGTCATGTGATGCTCCTGAGCTAGTGCGGTGTTCTCTTCCCACTCAGCCCTGCAGTGAAAAAAGTGGAATTCTTTTTAGATAACCTACTTTATATTCGAGCTTTACTGAATTTAACCTGCTCTTTAACAATTGTGTGAACAGGTGGTGTGATTTCCTTTTGGTAATATAGCACTGTCATGGAAACAGTCGTGGTAGTCACCCCCCCTCCACACACACACATACCTCTTCCAGATCATGTCTGGGGGCCTAAGTGCTCAAAATCAGTCATCACTGCAACTACAAAGCCCTCCAATCTTTCAGATGCTCTTACAGTGGAGAACTTTATCCAAGAATTTGTGCCACTGAAGGATACAATTATTTCCTTATCAGCAGACCTTTAAGCTATTCGATTAGCTTCCGAGGAGCTCACCAACCACATTGGAGATGTCAAGGTATGGGTGAGCTGTGTAGAAGACTGCAGAAACAGAACAGGACTGGAGATCAGTTTGTTGCGGTAGATGATTACCAGATTAGAAAGCTGGCTCAAAGATCTGGAGGGCTGTAGCTGGCCAAATAATTTAATTCTTATGGGTCTCTCTGAATGATCTGAAAGTCCAAATACTATAAATTGTGGGTCCCTCTCCCAATGGCCTAACCTATGTAGCAGAAAGAGCTCACATGGCACTTTAACTCATGCCACCTGATGGAGAGAAGCTCTGTCCCCTCATTTTCAAGCTGTTGAATTTTTTGGACAAACAGCACATATGAAATAAAGTTTGAGATCTCCAAGAAGCCACCTGGGGATGAAGGAAAAACAGAATATTCCAAGACCTCCCTCCAGCTTTCAGAAAAAATGTGTGGCATTTTGTCCTGCTAGTTTTAAATTAGTGGCTGCTCAAATTACATTTCGACAATTGTATCCAGATTGATTATGGATCTGGCATGAAGGGAACTCCAAAACCTTTGGCACCTTCTGTCACAACCCACTCAGCAGGTCAGCCCTCTACTCTTAAAGTGCCAACCCCCAGCATAGTCTTGTGAACAGTTCACAGAAATGGGGTAACCCTCCTGTCTGTTTTTGTGGGCTTGAATCAACCTTTGGTCTCAAGCCTTGGAGGGATTCAAACTGTGAACCTCTTGCTAGTGTACCCAATGCACAGGCACAGATAATTCTGTCTTTGGGGGGCCAGATATCTTTGCCTACAGGCACCTAACCAGGTGTACAGAAATGAACCCTTAAAAACTCTAATAAAAGACCTCAGATTTAACTCTACCTTTTTCCAGTTTGGTATCACCATTCAAGCTTATGCACAGTGTCTGCTTTAACCATATATACTTTACTTGTTAAAAGAAAGAAAATCAAATACAGACCAAGTAAGCTCTAAAAATAGAGTTTTACTAAACTAGATAAAAATATGTAACATGTAAATACAGAACAATATATCACAAAGTATACAACTCACTTAAAAGTATAAGGTTCTTAAAAAGTGCAGCTTCCTACCACTAGTACACTTTCAGAGTCCAAACATTTGTGTGTAAATGGAAAATCGAATACTGTTTAACACTGGCTTTGCCCACCTCTTTGCATGAGGTCACCATGCTGCTCCCTGTCAGAATATATGAAAAAAATATATCTATATAAAAACAGGATGTCTTTTCCAAGTATTAAATTCTGTAACCTCAGCATAACTCATTTTCTTTTTCAAATGACCTTTCTTTGATCTTATGATCAGCTTCCCCTTTCCAGGACATCAAAGCATCTTTTATGAATTTGCACTAAAATGTTACAACCTGCTCTTCTTCCTCTAAGCGTTACAAAATTTTATGATCTATCTTGGCAGTTAGGTATCTTCTAGCCTGTAATTAGCTTCTGGCCTTCCAAGTAACACCTTGTATCTAAAACCTGTGTGTGTGTGTGTGTGTGTGTGTGTGTGTGTGTGTGTGTGTGTTTGTGTGTGTGTCATACTCACATGCTGTTTCAGCATTTCTTATGAGAGTCAGTCCATAACACATTTTTATATTACAAAAAATCATACAGCACTCAGAACTGGCTGTCCATGTCACACATTCGAGCAAGCAAAAACAGAGCTGGCCACTATGTTCCTAGACCTTTTTAAGAAGGACTGACTATAGCCCTGAATTTGCTTTGGTCTACACTGACAGAACTGAATTAACTGCTGTATTTACTTTACTCAAGCATATTTGAACTGCTGTGTTTGTCGATGTGGTTGTACTACATTTTTAAAGTTTCACTTGTATGATTATGGGTTATACAGTGTCTATGCAAACTTTGTTTTGCTATCTTCCTTACAGGGATTTGTTGTAGCATCTTATAGTTCTGTATTATTTCTAGACTGGGGTTAGATACTTTATTTTTACACCCGACCACTCTACCTGCAAGTGTCTAGTATTATTCAGGATTGATTAGAGATTACATGGGTCTGTTTTTTTTTTTCCTGCTTTCTTGCCTGCCATGAACTATATATTTGGGAATGCAAGAAAGTGCTTACGTTTAGATTTTTTTATGCAGCAAGCTGAAGTGTAACTTTTGTTTAATTCACCACATTACCTGCTGTGGTTAGAGATACACCTACATTTAAATTCACCCACAAAGTCGGGCAGAGTGGCACACTTCACGTTATCCCACAGCTGCATGAAGTGCCCATAAAAAAGCGTTACTTCAACACTTCACCTTGCAGTAATGATAGATAATGACTTTGCATTGCTCGCTTCACCTTATGTCTCTTTAAAGGTGGAGTGAGAACAGCCCACAGATCACATGGCTCACACAGTCTCACAGTCTGCAGGTCACATGCTTCAGGCAGGAAGTGAATCATGCAAGAAGGTGAGTTTCACTTTCTCCTTGTAGGAAAAAGAGCTGGGTATATATATATATATATATATATATATATATATAGATAGATATATATGTGTATATATATATATATATATATATATATAGAGAGAGAGAGAGAGAGAGAGAGAGAGAGAGAGAGAGAGAGACAATCTCAAAACTATTATAAACCTTTTTTATGCTAATTAGCTGATTTTTTTGTATTTTGAAAGTCTATTTGTTGTGTGGTTTTTGTTTGTGCAATATTTCAGTGTAGTATGTTGATTGTTAATTTTTTTTTTGTGTGTGTGTGTGTGTGAGAAAGATACCAGAATGGAGGGGGAGAGAGGTGGTTTTCAGCAACATAGTGGAGGAGATTGCATAGGTGTATGTACACATGGTGGCAGGCTGCATTTGAACCAGAGCACCATCTTGACTAGTGTTCCCCCCCAAAACAGGAGGTAGTGGACTTAGTTCCATGGAAGCACCACCTCTGGTGGCACCTACCAGTGCCGCCCAGTGCCACCACCTGCTATAGCCCCTGCGCCAGTGGCTCAGCAGCTGCTAGTCAGGGAGGAGGAGCCACAGCAGTTGCAGCAGTCACAGGTTTCTGCACCCCCAGCTCCAACTATGCAGCAGCCGCTGGCTCCTACAACATCTGGGCTGCCCTTTGCCTGTGCCTGGTACTTCCCACACCTCATTAGTCTGGGAGTTCTTCACTACACTGCATGGGGACAGCAGTGTAGTGAAATGTAATCTGTGTGGTGTGGTGGTGTGCCATGGCCCCGGAGGAAGTCACCTTGGCACAGGTGGTCAGCGCACCCACCTGTACAATCACCACCATGTAGAGTGGCAGGCCAAGGCTGTGAAACAGGGCAGTAATGCACCTGCTGGCCCTTCTGGGCAAGAGGTGGCAGCACGGTGTCCACCTGCACATGGTGGTGTGAATTGGAGAGGGCCATGGATCAAGCGGCTACTCCACCACCACAACCTGCATCAGATGACGGTGATGACCCTGTCCAACTACCTGCCACACAAGTTGATTTGGGCCTGCTGTGGAGTGAGTTGGAGGCTGCTAACCACTGTCTTGACAACGTTGAGCAGCAGTTGGAGTGAATTGAGGGGCATCAGCTACAAATTATGGTGATGCTTCAACTGCTGCTGTCCCAGCATAATGCTGATCATTAGTTTTAGTTTGTCCTTGCAACCACCACCCTCTCTGTAAAAAAAATAGTTCCTGATGTTGCCCCTGATCCATTCCTCCTCTATCTTCAGATATTAGCCCCTTCTCTGTGTACATATCTTTTCCTAGATGATGCTATCCTCTTGTACACTGTTAATTCCCTTCAGTACTTAATAGTTTCTATTATGGCCCTCTTTCCTTGCATTTATACTTAATGTTCTTCAGTGTCTCTTCATCTGGCTTCTGGTGTATGCCCTGCCACATTTTAGTTGCCCTCCTTTGTACAGCCTCCATCCTGTCTGTGTCCTTGCAGAGATATGCTCTGCATAACTGCACACTATACTCCAAATGAGGTCTTACCAACTATCTGTACAGAGGGATAAGAACTTCCAGTTGTGTACTTGATTTTAAGGTGATGCCTCTTCAATGCATCCCAGTATGCCCCCAGCCCTCCTTACTGCCTTCTCTCATTTTTTGCCTACCTTAAGTTCATCTGATATATGTCACTTTGCATTTTAGTTGTTGTTAGTACCCCCCCCCCGCACTGTGCAATGTTTGGTGTATAATTTTAAGTTTGTGTTCTGTCTTTCTTTCTCATGACCTTGTTTACCTTAAAAAAAATTCTAAGAACGCAGCCCAAAAACAGTTTAAAGAAAATAACCTAAAAAATGGTGCCATTCCCTTTCTTATATTCCTACTTAATAATCTCTGTTTACCAACAGGAAATTTTGTTTTAGGCTCAGTAATGTTTTCTTCCTGTCATGGGGTGTTTGTGGAAAAGCAGCAGTGAGCAGTGCAATAATTTGCTAAACATCATGTGCACACTATCAAGTGCCCACTGCCAAGCCCCCGAAAACATGTATGATAGAGGACTTGGTCCACTGTTGATGATCATGGTACAAATTATATATACAGTATATATTATTTATACCATCAAAAGTGGACCAAGTCAACTATCATATATTTTTTCTGGGGGCTGGACAGTGGGTGCCTGACAGTGTGCCATGCCATTTAGCAGATTATTGAACTGCTTACTGCTGCTTTTCCACAAACACCCCATCATGACAAGAAGAAAATATTACTGAGCCCCCAAAAATATTTCCTTCTGGCAAACAGAGAATATTATGTAGGAATATAAGGATGAAGGGACACCATTTTTATAGGTTATTTTCTTTAAACCTTTTTTGGCCAGTATTCTTTCAATTGTTTGGCTGCTGTCACAGTGTCCCAAAAATGCCAGAGTCCAGATAAAGAGAAATTACATGATAAAATGTTCATAAAATTCTCAATTATTTCCTGACGCACTGATGTATGCGTGCACCCACTCTGCATAAGTGTGGCCCCAGAAATGGCTGCTGTCACACCCCAAAAATGTCGGAGTCCAGATGAAGAGAAACTACATGATAAAATGTTCAGAAAGTTCTCAATTATTTCCTGATGCATTGACGTATGCTTGCACCCACTCCCACAACAACTATGGCACCTGCTGCTGCTCCTGTACTTCTATCTTCTGCTGCCTGCGCTGACTGGATTGATGCACAATGTCTTGCCAAATGATGATACTCAATATGACCATTGTGTGAACAATGATGTAATGATGCAATAGTGGTCAGAAAGCCTGCTGTGCTGGCTGTAACATAATGCCGTGTGTGTGTGTGTGTGTGTGTGTGTGTGTGTGTGCGTATTCATACTACCATTGGTAAGTTGCTGTATCTTGCATACTCATGTTTTTACACAGAACCAGATGTTAAATTTATTTAGAAAATGGCCTGAATGGATTCTCAAACTTGATTGGCTGACACAGGCTCCAAGCTGGGCATTTATTTTTCAATAGATGCCCAGCTAAAAATAAGAGCCAGTCCAAGTGCCACCTCACAGTGTAGCATTTTCCAGTGGTGCCCAGTCTGCTTTCTAATTGGCTGAAAGCACCCTAGAAAAGTTGCAAAGTCTGCCATGTTTTTTTTTCTCACTTAGTGACAACTACAGCTGCCCCCAATGCTACTTCCTTCAGTCTTGACTGCCTCCCCGTTAATTAAAAAGAAAAGAAAGCATGCTGATTTTGCACTTGAGAACAGTGAGGAAATAAGTATTCCTGACTGCCTTAGTCTTTTACTATGGCTCCATTCTCCCGACTGCGGTCTCGTGCTTCCATGCTAAAAAGAAAGTAAAAGCCATTGCTGCATTCAGCATCACAGTAAGAAGCGGATCTATTAAAAGGCAGCTAGCGACTCCCTCACACCACTGCCCCCACAGTTACTGAAGCTGCTTCTGTATTTGCCAGGTGACTGTCAGTTTAACTGCAGCAGTGACTTGTATATGTCATCCTAACAGCGTAATTACCTTCACCACGACGTAATGTGAAGCCCTGCCTTGCATGCTCATTCATTCTTTTAGACCGCGTTTTCTTCAGATACAAACAGCTCTTGGCTCCAGCAACCAGTATAAAAAAAGACATAAGAGCTACTGTGTAAATAAATGAGTAGGATGGGGCTACAAAACTGTTTTGTGATGGGGGTCCGAATGAAAAAACAAGCAGGCTGCTGTGGGAGAGCGGTAACAGCATTCCACCGGCTTTTTTTTCTTCTTAACTATGGACTCTGAGATGGACAAAAGTCCTTCATTCCTATACAGGTGGAGGAACTATTTAATTACAAAAACTCAATCAAATGATTGTTATTAACAATTTTGAATCTTTTTTTTTTTTTTTACAATGTCCATTTTCTAAGTGTAATAATACCCTCCAGGGTGAGCTTTATTGGGAAATACCGGACCTTCCAGGGGCTATAAGGCCCTTTGCCTGCAGCGTCGGGCCTCATCATGCCCCTGGGCAGTCCAGTATTTCCTAAATAAAGCCCACCCTGTCAGGTATTATTGCTTACATATATATATATATATATATATATATATATATATATGTATATATACTGTATATAGATATATATATTTATATCTATATATACACACACACTATATATATATATATATATATATATATATACACACATACATGTAATTATTGTTTGTTTTTCTCAAGACAGGTCACCCGTCATACTTTGAGTGTGCATTTTTTGGCTTGCTGAGGAATTTGCTATAGGAAAACAGTCAAGCCAGGAAAGATAAGTACTTTTTTTGGGGGCTATTTGGAGCAAGTTTTGTTTAATTTTTTTTTTGTTGTTTTTTTAACTTCTTTACAGGTTTTTTGTGTATCCTCTGGATTCATACCAGTTACATGTGTTCTTATTTGAAAAAAGCACCAATGGCAGCACACAGCACCAAAATGTTACCTGCAAAAAGATGAAGAAGAAACAATGCTTACTTCATTGCACTAACACATTATCTTCTAAGTGTGGCAATTACTGCATGTTATATGCTGCTTAACAGATTCCAAGCTATCACTACACCACACCTCCAAGACCGATAACAAGTTTAGTGCATGTGACATGCACTGTCCCAGTGTCTTAACTTCAGTTACATTCCAAGACATCTTGTCATGACCCATATAAAACTTTGTTCAGCCCCATGGCATACTGGAGTAAGCCAGTGACTGATGTGCATGAAAAATATATTATCTGCCATACATGTCACCTACTTTGTATGATTTACACTGGCTTGAAAAAATGAAATACCTAAAAGAAGTGATGAAATAAGATTGATTTACTTACCTGAACCTGATATCCTATAGGTGGTTGTAGACTGTACTGCAGTACTCCTGTCCTGCAGTCCACTACACTGTTTGAAACTGTAAACCTGTTCAATTCAATTCAATTCAAAGTTTATTTTACCAGGATAACACCATTGAGACAACTCATTGGCGAGGAGGTCCTGGGGGACATAAGTGCAATACAAAATACAGAACAGTTACAGTGTCACAATACAAATACAACTGAGATGCCACATACAAGAAAAGCAGACAAAATGAAGTTAACTAGGTACAATATTGAATAGCAAAATGTTTCTAAGTCTAATACAGGTGCCTATACAGGTAAAGCTAGTTGAGTACAACAATTATGAAAAATGATAGGTGCAAAAAAATTAATTGGAACAATAGTAGAGGACATAAAGCACAAGGTTGAGGGATTTTTATAGCAATAGAGAATGGTAAAATGTGGAAAAGTAATACAGGTTACAGAAATATAACAGGAGGGGGAGAGGAGAGCAGGTGTGGGGAAGGAAGGGGATGAAGAATGCAGAAAACTAAGAAGCATAGAAGAGGGAGACAAGGGGTGGATGATATACAAGTGCTTAGTACTAATGCTGGATGAGGGGAATAGAGGAGTTGGAAGCAAACTGGGCAAGAGGGGAAGTGGGGGAGTAGGGGAGGATTAAGTGCCAGGAGTCAGAGAGAAAATATACAAGATTACAGTAAGCAGGTTCAAGCACAGCAGTTACAGTCATCCTTCAGCATATGCCAAGTCAAGGACTTGAATGTACACAAGCCAACAGTAAGGTTAAGTTTAAGGGTTTTTTTGTATAGTATTCCATAAGGTTGGCAGGGCATAACTTAGGGATGAAGAACCAAACCAGGTTCTAATCTGTGGAGTATCAAATGTTATATATGAGAACTACCTGAGAGTGTACATACTGGAAGCATGTGTAAACATGGAGCAGATGTAGGGAGGGAGTTTCAGGGTTATAGCTCTGTAAACCCAGAGGGATGCATTGCAGCACCTCCTGACACTAAGTGATGGCCAACCAACCTGCAGATAAGGGAAGCAATGGTGGATGTTGAAAGGAGCATTTATGATGAATCTTAAGGCCCTGTGATAGAGTGTGTCAATGGTAATTAGGGCTGACTTGGGACTATGGCTGTAGAGAAAGTCCACATAGTCAATTAATGGGAGAAAGGTTGTTGGGACCAACTTAGTTTGGTGTCCTGGGTAAGCAAGTGCTTTATGCGATAGAAGAGACCAAGCCTCTGGTGAAGTTTTTTGGCAATTTCCTCTACATGCATTATGAAGGATAATTTTCAATCCAGCCAGAAGCCAAAATATTTTAATTTCTCAACTGGTTCCAGTACTTCTCCCAGGATGGTCTTAATCTGAAAATTTGTGATCAAGAAGTCGGTGGGAACATCTTTGGTATAGGGGACAGGTGCATAATTTTTGTATTTTTACCATTGAGAAGTAGTTTGAGATTTATTAAGTTGTGGTTGTGTTGAAGTAGGTCAAAGTCACATTGTAACTCAAGGTGGGTGAGTTGGAGACTAGGTCTTGCAACATATAACATGGTATCATCTGAAAACTAGTGTACGTTTGCTGTGCTGACATTGTTGGTAATATTATTAATGTAAACGGCAAATAGTAAGGGACCTAAGATGGAGCCCTGTGGAACTCGCCTCAGGATAGGTTTTAAAGGGGAGAGGGCACCATTGGCTTTAACCTGTTGCCACCTGTTGGTAAGATAACAGGAGAACCATTTTAGCAAGGTGTCATCTAGACCAAAATTATTTAATGTGTCCAATAGTAATTGGTGGTCAACGGTGATGAATGCCTTGCTTAAATATAAAAAGAGTGCAAACATGGTGCTTAGACTCAAGGAAGGTTAACCAGTCATCTGTAACTTTTGCTAGAGCAAATACTGTACTATGTTTAGGGCAAAACCTAGATTGCAGGGGATCAGTAGATTTTCTGCTTCTAGGTGGTCTCTGAGTTAGGCATTGACCAGCTTTTCAAGAAGATTAGATAGAATGGGCAGAAGAGAAACAGGTCAGTAATTATTGAGGTTGCATTGGTCACCAGATTTAAACAAAGGGATGACATGGGCAGTTTTCCAAATGGGAGGGATAATACCTTGGGAAAGTGACAGATTGAACAAGTGGGTGATAGGCAAGGCCAGAGCATAGTATCCTATCTTTAGAAAGTAAGGTTCAAGTAAATCAGCTCCTGTGTTTTTTTAAGGGTCAAGAGTGAGCAAGAGATCCTCGACTTGCTTAAGCAAGTTAGGGCTGAAACTAAATTGTGAAGAGCCAGGTCTAGTTTTGGGGGAAGGTGATGAAAGGGTGCAAGCAAGTGGCTGGGACGATAGCTTGCTGATGGGAGAAGAGTCAAAAGCTAGGACGGCTGTGGGAAAATAATCATTTAACTGGTCCAGAATATCATCATTATTTGTGTAGGTAATGTCCCCTGAGATTATTTTAGTTGGGAGGGATGAAGATGAACTATGCCTTTCGAATTCCCTCATAATATTCCAGAATTTAGCAGCAGTTTTTGGATGACTCCAAAGCAGAGTGGTAGTACTTGTCCTTTTCTGCCTGAATGAGTCTAATGCACTGGATTCTTGCTGCTCTGAAGGCAGCCCAATTGGTTTCAGATTTTGTGTTACAGGATTTTTTCCATAGGTGATCTCTGTGATGTAAGATGGATTTCAACGAGTTGGAGAACCAAGGACAAGCTTTTTTCCTAGCCTTTATTTTCGTCATTGGGGTATATTTGTTAATAACCTCCAATACAAGGTTGAGGAAGTGGATATATGCCAAATCGACTGTAGGAGTCAGGTAAAAATCTTGCCACCTGATTCCATTCAGATTGGATAGGAACTCAGAGATATTAAATTTGCAGAAATTCCTTTTGTAGGTAAAATTTGGTGGACTGGATGTTTTTGGAGACTGCCTCACAAAGAAACATAAAATTTGATGGCAGATAAGGACCGCTTGGCCCACCTAGTCTGCCCATTTCCCTACCTAATGTATAAGCTGCAGATCCTAGTTAACCAACAATTTACTTCCTCCTACCACCACTAGAATTGCCTTATGTCTGTCCCATGCATTCTTGAATTCCCTCACTGTTTTTGATTCCACAACCTCCTCAGGAATGCTGTTCCATGCATTCACAACCCTCTCTGTGAAAATATATTTCCTCACATTATCTCTGAGCCATCCCCCCTATATCTCCAAATTGTGCCCCACTGTTCTTGCACATCTTTTTTTCTGAAAGATGCAACCCTCTTGGACTTTGTTGATTCCCTTGAGGTACTTGAAAGTTTCTATCATGTCCCCCCTCTTCCTTCTTTCCTCAAGGGTATACATA
Organism: Neoceratodus forsteri; assembly: GCA_016271365.2. Lineage (NCBI taxonomy): Eukaryota > Metazoa > Chordata > Ceratodontiformes > Ceratodontidae > Neoceratodus > Neoceratodus forsteri. The sequence goes on along the minus strand of CM057454.1, from coordinate 338,428,140 downwards.
TTAAGCTCCCTTTAGTCTCTCTTTGTATGTCTTCTGGTGCAGACCCTGCACCATTTTGTTTGCCCTCCTCTGGACAGCCTCCATCCTGTCTATGCCTTTGAGGAGACAGGGTCTCCAGAACTGCACACAGCACTCCAGATGGGGTCTCACCAACTGTCTGTACAGAGGGATAACAACTTCTTGTTTTCTACTGGTGTTGCCTCTCCCTATGCATCCCAATATCCTCTCAGCCCTCCTTGCTGCTTTCTCAAACTGCTTGGCCACCTTTAGGTCATCTGATATAACTATCCCCAGGTCCCTTTCCATTTCTGTTGCTGTCAGTATCTCACCCCCCCCCCCATTGTGTATGCTTTCCATGGATTTTTGTTTCCCAGGAGCATTACTTTGCACTTCTTTGCATTGAATCTAAGCTGCCATACTTTGACCATTCATCCAACCTTGCCAAGTCCCTTCTCGTCCTTTCCACCCCACCTTGTGCATCAACCCTGTTGCAGATCTTTGTGTCATCTACAAAGAGACATATTGTTCCTTCCAGTCCCTCTGCAATGTCACTTATAAAGACATTAAAAAGGACCAGACCCAGTACTGTGTCCTGCGGTACCCCACTAGTAACCTGCCTTTCTTCACTATGGACTCCATTTACTATTACCCTCTGCATCCTGTTGTCAAGCAGGTGTTTTACCCAGGCTACCACCCTGGGACCCACTACCAGGCTGGCTAATTTGTCTATTAACCTTTTGTGTGGGACTGTGTCAAATGCCTTGCTAAAGTCTAGGTAAGTCATGTCCTCAACCCCTTCCTGGTCTACTACTTTGGTCACCCAGTCAAAGAAATTGATTAGATTCATGTGACATGACCTTCCCCCTGTGAATCCATGCTGCCTTGGGTCCTGTGCCTCACTGGCCTCAAGGTACTCAACAATTCTTTCCTTCAGAAGTGATTCCATTGTTTTCCCTACCACTGAGGTCAAACTGACAGGTCTGTAGTTTCCTGCCTCTGGCTTGCTGTCACTTATGTGAAGGGGAATCACATCCCCCCTCCTCCAGTCCACAGGTACCACACCATCCTCCCATGATTTGTTAAAAAGGGTAGTCGGTGGTGTTACTAGTTCTCCCTTAGTTCTTTTAGAATTCTGGGGTGAATCCCATCAGGCCCCATTGCTTTGTCAACTTTCAGTTTTAGGAGTTCTTTCAGAACTCTTTCTTCTATGAAAGGACTGATATCGACCCCCCCATCCAGAGTGCTTCTATTGACTAGAATAGGTACATCCCCCTTCTCTTCTTTTATGAATACTGAGCAAAAGTATTTATTCAATATCCCTGCTTTTTCACTGTCCCTCTGTGCCCACCCACCCTCCTCTTTATTCAGCCTCAGTATCCCTCCCTTTGTCTTTTTTTGCTCCCTAATGTACCTATAAAAGTTTTATCCCCCTTCTTAACTGAGTGGGCTATCTTTTCCCCGGTTTGGGCCTTTGCTATTCTGACTGTCTTCCCCACTTTCTTCTGCTTTAACTGGTACAGTTCTCTGTCCTGCTCCTTCTGTGTTTCCTTATACTTACTGAATGCTATCTTTTTCTCCCTAACCTTCCCCGCCACCTCTTTTGAGAACCATAGTGTTTTTTTCTTTCATTTTGATTTGTTTATTTGCTTCAGAGAAAGGCTTGTTGCCTCTGTGATGGCAGTTTTGATGTTTCCCCATTATTGCTCCACCCCTCCTTCTTGCCTGTTTGCTAGTGCTTTGCTGAGGCACTCTCCCATTTTCACAAAATCAGCCCTCCTGAAGTCCAGTACCTTCACTTTTGTATGGCTTGACTCTACAGCTGAGTTTTTTGTGAAGCACACAGTTTAGTGGTCACTTGTTCCCAGATGGCTACCCACTTCTAGTTCTGAGATCCTCTCTCCATATACATTTGAGAGTACCAGGTCTAAGATTGCTCCCTTCCGAGTGGGTTCCAACACTAGCTATCTGAGGCATGCCCCCTGCAGGGCATTGAGAATGGCCCTGGTCTTGGATGTGGTTGCAGCAAAGGTGCTCCAGTTAACATCTGGTGTATTTAGGTCCCCCATCAGCAATATCTCCCCTTTCTCTGCCATCCTAAGGATGCCTTCTATTATTTTCTTATCCATTTCCTTCCCCTGAGATGGGGGTCTGTATACAAGCCCTGTGCGGATTGTGGTGCCATTTCCAGTCTCCAGGATGACTTCCTCTCCTCCCTGTTTACCCTTTAGTTCCATTGCTTTGATCCCTTCCCTTACATAGAGAGCAACTCCTCCTCCTCTTCTACCCTACCTGTCCTTCCTGTAGATTGTGTACCCTGGTATGTTGACATCCCAGTCATGGTTCTCTGTGTACCATGTTTCTGTGACTGCCATGATATCCAGTCATCCCTCTTCCATCAAGGCCACCAGTTCAGGGAGGTTGCTACCTAGACTACTGGCATTAGTACTCATTACCCTCCATTTTGTTTATGGTTCTATTCCTTTTCACCCCATCCCTGCCCTTACTGCCTTTATCTTTTCCTCCATTTACCCCTGCTCTTCTCCCTATCAGCTTCTCTATCTTGGTGTTTACCTCACTAACTACCATGATTCTTTTGGGGTGCCTAGGATTTCCCTTCTCCTTTTCAGTGCATCTCCCCTTGGCTAGTTTAAATGTTTACCAATGAAGCATTTAAACCTATCACCTAGGATCCTGGTTCCCCTCCTGGACAGATGCAGACCATCACCCCAGTATAGACCTGCATCCCTCCAGGTTAATAAAATAATAATAATAATAATAACACATTCCCTCTCATTGGCATAGTGAGTGGTGGCTTTGGCTGGCTGCGGGTTACTTCTGGTCATGGGCACAGGAACATATTCTCTCTCCCTATAAGACAGATTGGTGGCTTTGGCTGGCTATGGGTTACTTCTGGTCAGGGGGGCCACAGAAACACATTCTCAGTCACTTTTAAACAGACAGACGGGTGGCTGGATATGGTGTGTTACAGTCTTTCAGTGGCACACAGGACTGGAGAAAGATATCTTTAAATGGCAGGATTTAAGTGGCTACTGCCTACTACAAATTGACAGCTGTGCTTAAGAGGCTGACTGTGTTTGCTAATGACAGCACACATTCTGTTAAAGAGCAGGTACCTACTGTCAGGTACCCAGCCCCACTCACACATATATAATAGCTAACCTGCTCCACTACTGAGTGGTGTAATAAAAATTCCATGTGCTTCTCTCCAGGTAAAAAGTAATGGCACCCCGGATGTGCACCCCCATAAAAACAGAGCAGTGCCTGACATGCCCCAGGGATGTATGGTACCCCCAACCCCCTTTTGTGATGTCATAAAATGAATACTGAGTGTGCGTTCCATAACCTGTATGTGTTCAATATTACTGTGGCTTTTACTACTATTTAGAGATGCCATGTATAAAAATAAAAGCAGCCGCTGTAGTAACAGTCACTGTTTACTGGAGTGGTTGCTTTCATTTTTCCAAGTGGCAACCGTAAATAGTACTAAAAGTCATTGAAAAGAAGGCATCAATACAGGTCTATAGAGCACACACAGCCTTCATTATCTGGCATCACAAAATCGTGGGTCCTGCATTGTTGCTATCCCAAATTTGGCACTTTGCAGAATACCTGCGATGTGATGATTGTGGTCCAATACTGTCAGCATGTGTTTAAGTTAAGCAGTGCTTGAACGATCTCCAGACACATCAAGGCTACACAATACAGATTCAACAAAGTCTGCCTCAGCACCCACAGCAGTGGAATGGCTTGGCTTATGGAGGCAGTGTCACCACTCACTGCCTGTGTGGTATGTTTAAAGGGCCTCAAAATTGATATCACTGAGGCCTTGAGGCACCACTGTTCTGTTATCATAGAAATCGAGGCCACAGCAGTGTCAGGGCTAGTGTGTATGACTAAGTATTCCAAGATGGCTTTGTACTATTCATACAATCTCTCTGCCATGTAAAGAGTCGAGTTACAGCATGTGACAACTTCCAGCTTGAGGCAGTGATGAGGGGAAGCTTTTTTTAATCTGCAGCTGCCGAAGTTAGTCATGGGCCTTTCCAGAGCGTGAAAATTGTGCACAGATGTGATGTGCAACTGTCAAAATTTCCTTGATGTCAGGGTGCTGCAGAAACTCCTGGACCATGAGATTTAAACAGTGGACCATGCATGGAACCCAAACAAAGCCACCATTGATGATAAATTTCACCATGTTTGAGCCATTCTCACTGGCTATAAAGCCAGCTATCATGGTCAGGGCGTTCAGCCACTCATCAGTTTCGGTCAGTAGCAAGTCAAGCACGTGTTCACCATTGCAAGTGTTACATGATGTCAAATTCCAGGAAGGTTGCTACCACAACAGTCTGTCTTACTACACTAATTTCCAATACCGCCAGCACAGACAACCCCCCGGTACCTGGGCCCAATGTGCAGTAATTCACAAATATGAACTGCCTGCCATTTTGCCACCTGTACACATATCCATACTTAAGTGGATACATGGTGAGGAGGAATGCTGAAGGGAATGTTTTACAGACTCTGTCACAGTCTGGTATTACTCCAGGACAGCACAGGTAGAAAAGTATGTCCTGGATGGGACTTTCCATTTGGGACAGGTGCATGCCACAAAATGCCGGAATCCAGAATTCTCCTCAAAGGAGAAGGGCAACAGGTCAATTGCCAGCATTTCCACTACAGCAGCATTCAATTCACATGCCACCACATGATTTGGTGGGTATTTCATGTTCCGGCCAAAAAACTCTGCAATGTGGGCTGAGTTGTTAGCCGTTTTGCACATGGTGTGCCAAATGGCTCTGCTTTGCAAACCGCCATGGGTGTGGTGCTTTTGCCGTGTGATGAAGAAGGGTGCACAGGTGACACTGACAAGTCAACAAACTATACTATTTTATCCCTTTTAAGCACAGGGGGTGATGCTGGACCAGAAATACTGCTGCATAAACCACCACCACTGCTGCTGCTCTGACCACCACTTGACAACAATTCAAAATCATCCTCCTCCTCATATCTGTAGTAATCCTTATTTTTTAGTTCACCGTTACTACAGACATGGCTGCTTAGGCTATTTACAGTCATGGAAGGGGATAACATGCTTAATAAGGTGGATGAGGGTGCATGCCCCACTATGGCAGCATTAACTCCCCTCTGGTGCTGAAACCACAGTGCCATGTGCCTGTTCTTCAAATGTGTGTGCTGACCCCCAGTGCCCAGATGACTGCCCTTTTTAACACATCTGACATGCGCTTGACAAAGCTGGCTGATTGCCACTGCTTCATCACTTGGATCTTGTACAAAAAAATCCCAAACAAGAAATTTAGATCCCCTACTTTTAGTTTCACAGCTCCCTTATGCTGCAGATTGGACACCAGCTTTTTAGACAATGACATGGGGGATGTACTAGTCCATGATTTCTGTTGCGGGACACACTTGGGCTCTCCCGGCCTATCACTATCTACGATGACTACTACTCAGATTCAATGGAGACTGGGGCTCCTCCCAGAAGGATAGAGGCCTGCACAGGCACGACAGCCTACATCACTCCAGGAGGGGAACAGAGATCCTTAATGAACAATTTAGATGCTACATTAGTAAGCATCTTCTGGATGTGGATTGGAGGCTCCCTGCTGCAGCATCAAGCAGGAGTAAGAATATCCTAGATTCTATGAAGGGGGCATTCCTTAGGCAATTAGTTATAGAATCCAGTCAACAGGAAACCTTACTGGACAATGTCACGGAAGTCACAGTGAGGAACCATCTGGGGAATAGTGATCACCATTCGGTGTGGTTTGATATCAAACTGGATCAGAATCGAATCACACAAGGGCGAGGGTCCTGGACTGTAAGAAGGCCAAGGTTAAAAGACAGGGGTTTTAGGGGCAGTGAGGTGGACACATGTCCCATTACAGTGGAAATGGTCCTTAGGAAACTAATGATGCTGAAGGTGGACCAGGCAATGGGGAAGGCTGGCTGGATGGTAGGATGCATTGGCCGTGGCATCACTAGCAGAAGGAGAGAGGTAATAATACCCCTGTACAGATGACTGGTGAGACCACACCTAGAATACTGTGTCTAGTTCTGGAGGACTTATCTTCAAAAGGACATAGCCAGAGTGGAGGCAGTTCAGAGGAGGGCAACCAAAATGGTACAGGGAATGCATCTGAAGACCTATGAGGAAAGGTTAGGGAATTAAACATATACTTCCTGGAGGATAGAAGAAGGAGGGGGATATGATAGAAACATACAAATATCTTACGGGGAAAACTAAGGCAGAGGAAGGCAACATTTTTCAAAGGAAAAGATGCTCAAGGATGAGGAGTCACACTATGAAATTAGAAGGAGGGAGGTTCAGAGCAAATGTGAGGAAGCACTTCTTCACTGAAAGAGTAGTAGACAAGTGGAACAGCCTACTGGCAGAGGTGGTGGGGGCAGAAACAGTTACAGGATTCAAAAAAGCATGGGAGAGGTACAGAGGGATCTTGGAAGTAAAAGGGAGGAGAGCAACTGGAAGCAGAGTAGGGTCTACAGGGTCACGGTGGGATGAAGAAGAAAATAGGAGAGAGACCATAAAGGCCACAGAAATACAAGTGGAACAGAGTAAAGCAGAGGTACTTTGGGTCACCTGGGAGACAGAGAATGGCTGCTATTAGCATAGGCATGATATGGAGACCGCCAGCACAGGGAGAGGAGGGAGATAAGGATATAATAGATGAAATACAAGAGAATGCTAACAAGGGTGAGGTACTGCTAGTGGGGGACTTCATAAGCAATAATACCCAACAGGGTGGGCAGTATTGTGCTATACCAGACTGCCCAGGGGCATCATGAGGCCCGACGCCACAGGCGGAGGGCCTTATAGCCCCTGGAAGGTCCAGTATAGCACAATATCGCCCACCCTGGAGGGTATTATTGCACTTAGAAAATGGGCAATCTAAAAGAAAAGAAGTTTAATAAAAAATGTTGTTAAAAAATCTATTTAAAATAAGATTTGTAATAAAATAGTTCCTCCGCCTACTTTACAATTAGGCCTTTAGTCCTAGTAGAGACTCTGCAGTTGCCACCTCCACAGTAGGCTGTTACTTCACTGCCCCCCACCACACACACACACACACACACACACACACACACACACTCACACACACCCCGTCTCCACTTTTCTTTTGTTTTATTATTGATGCTTTTTTGCCATTTCAGTTGCAGGCAGGAGGAGAAAGCGCGGTCCAAACTGCCTGCCTACATGCCTATTAATAGACTGAGTGCTTGGCTGTCGGCTGATCCTACAATCGTGAGTCTTTTTTTTTTTTTTGTAGGCTTTAGTAGCACTACAGAGAAAGGTATATGCTTGATTTTCTTTTAAATGAAGCGATGCCTAGGTAACTGAACACACAGGGAAGCCAATCTGGTGGCAGCGGGCACAATTGCTGGGCTATGTATTGTGTTAGGAGCAGAATTTCAAATGTAAGCATGTCTCCAGTGCCAGTTTACAAATCCCATGGTCATTTCAGATGGAGCACAATCAGATTACTGCTCTGCCATGTAGGAAAGTAATATCTTTGAAAGAAAACTAAGTCCTATGTTGTTTTTGCTACAGGGAAAGCAGTGTGAAAGACTGTGGGAACAGAGAGAGGTACGTTGCAGAGGGAGGGAGTGTCATTTTAACTGTGACATTTTTTAAATGAACTACAGCATTTGTTCTTTAGATGCAGCCCTCACTCCTTCTGCTCTGTTTAGTTAATTTTCATTACCTGCATACTGAGAAAGTCATGATGGAGAAGGAATGTGATCGCATCAGTGGTAAGAAGGAAGCAGAGATTGCAGGCACAGTGATGATCTGCTTGTACAGGGTGTATGAGAGACGGCTGTTGTCTGGCAGGGGCGGGCATCCGGTTTGAATTTACATTTGGCACCGTGGACTAAAGACGGCTGAGCAGTGGAGCCGAGTTGTAGAACATGAAGTCGGGAGTAATTAAAATGGAAGTTTTTTTTTAAAATATGCTGACAATGAGGAAGACAGGCACTGATTACAGTCTAGGATGTAGTTTTAATCCATGGCATTGTGTGTCAGCGTCTCTTGCTAAGCGAGAGAAAAAAATGGCAGATGTTTAAAAAAGAAATGCGAGGGTTTACCCAATTACAGATCAGGCTGAGCAGTATGATTCTGGTTATGAGGTTGGCTGGGCCGGTACTTTTAATAGCCGGCATCTGCTGTCTGATAGATGCCCAGCTAGAGAAGTGACTCAACCTATCAGAAGGCTGAATTACTTTTACCTATTTTCTAAAAACTATTAGATGTGGATTGGAGCCTACCTGTTACAGCATCAGTTAGAAGTAGGGAAATCCTAGACAGAGGGCAGTCCTCAGTCAACTAGTTACAGAACCCACTCATGAGGGGGTGTTACTGGACCTGGTACTGTCAAGCAGGGATAGTGTCACTGAAGTCACAGTGGGAAGCCATCTGGTGACTAGTGATCAGCGTACAGTGTGGTTCAGCATAAGGACAGGGCCAGAACCGAGCCACACTAAAATGAGAGTCCTGGGCTTCAGGAGGGCCTATTTCAAGAAAATGGGAGAGTGCCTCAGGGATGCCGTAGCAGGAATAGGGAATAAGGGTGGGGTAAAGGAAAAGTGGGCAAGAATAAAGCAGGCCATTGAGAAGGCAACAAACCTCTGTGTCAAGCAGGTTGCTAAGAGCAAGAGAAGGAAGTGACCACTATGGTTCTCCAAAGAAGTAGCAAAGAAGGTAAAAGAAAAGAAGTAGGCATTCATTAGGTACAACCCAACACAGAAGGAAGAAGATAGGAAGAGTTATCAGGAGAAACAAAGGGAGGTAGTGAAGACAGTTAGGAGGGCTAAAGCACAACAGAGGAAAACATTGCCAAATCAGCTAAAAAGGGGATAAAACTTTCTTCAGGTACATAAGTGAAAAGAAGAAAAGCAAAGCAGGGACAATAAGACTAAAACAGGAGGGAGGAGAAAGTGTGGAAGAGGACCAGAAGAAAGCTAACATGCTGAAAAAATTCTTTTGTTCAGTATTCACAAAGGATGGGGTAGGTGATAGTCCACAGATAGTAGATAAGGGCACTAAAGGAAGGGAGGTGGACATTAGCCCTTTTACAGAGGAGAGAATTCTCAGGGAACTAGCAAAACTATAGGCAGACAAGGCTATGGGGCCAGATGTGGTTCACCCTAGGATACTGAAGAAACTAAAGGAGGAACAGTCTACACCTCTGACGGCCTTGTTCAATCTATCACTGGATACTGGGGACACTGAGGTGAACTTGAAGACAGAGGATGTGGTCCCACTACACAAAAGTGAGAAAAGAGGTGGCAGGAAACTACCAATCTGTAAGCCTAACTTTGGTGGTGCTCAAGGTTATGGAAACTCTTCTTAAAAAAAGGGTTGGGGAATACCTTAACACCAGTGGATTGCAGAATTCGAGGCAGCATGGGTTCACAGGGGTAGATCTTGCCATACAAACCTGGTAAGAGTTTTTAGACAGGGTTACCAGGGAGGTGGATCAGGGTGGAGCAGTGGATGTGGCCTACCTGGATTTTAGTAAGGCCTACAACACTGTTCCACACAGAAGACTGGTAAACAAGCTGGACAGCATGGGAGTGGCTACAAAGATAGTAAAATGGGTACAAAGCTGGCTAAGAAACAGAACTCAGAGGGTGGTGGTAAATGGAGTTCACTCGAAGAAAGATAAGGTAGCCAACAGGGTGCCACAGTGGTCAGTACTGGAACCAGTCCTCTTCAATGTCTTTATTAGTAACATCACACACAGAGGCTGGAAGGAAAGGTAGGCCTGTTTGCAGATGACACAAAAATCTGCGACAGAGTTGACACATTGGGTGGGGGGGGATAAAGGAAGATCTAAAAAAACTAGATGACTGGTCAAGGGTTTGACAACTGGGACTCAATGCCAAAAAATATAATATTATGCACATGGGGCACAGAAACCCAAGGGTAACATATCATTTGGGGGTGGTGTTACAACAACAAAACAGGAAAGGGATTTGGGGATCATCATATCTGATGACCTGAAGGTAGCAGTGTGATAAGGCAGTAGGAAAGCTAGTTGGATGGTGGGGTGCATAGGGAGAGTATCACCAGCAGAAAAAGGGAGGTAGTGTTACCCCCTGTATAGATTAATGGTGAGGACACACCTGGAGTATTGTGTCCAGTTCTGGATGCCCCATCTCAGGAAGGATAGAGACTGGGTGGAAGCAGTACAGACATGGGCAACCAAAATGGTGCATGGCCAGCATCAGAAGCCGTACGAGGAAAAACTAAGGGAATTAAGTATGTACTCACTGGAGGGAAGGAGAGAAAGGGGAGACATGATAGAAACATTCAAATATCTCAAAGGTTTCAATAAGGTACAGGAGGGTGGCATATTGCACAGAAAGAGATGCTCAAGGATGAAGGGGCATGGCATGAAGCTGTAAGGGGGGAGACTTAGAGGGAATGTGAGGAAATATTTCTTCACGGAAAGGGTGGTGGACACCTGGAAAAGCCTCCCAGCAGAGGTGGTGGGTACTGAAACAGTAACAGGATTCAAACATGCATGGGATAGACAAGGGGGGACCTTAGTAACAGGGCTGAAGGGGTGAGGCCCGAGATCAGTGAGGGTCTATGGTCGCACAGTAGGTAGGGACCTTAGGGCAGACTATGTGGGCCTAGAGGTCCTTTTCTGCCAACAGCTTCCATGTTTCTATATGACAGGATTTGCAACAGGCACGGGATGATGCCAGCCTCTGACAAAACCCTTCCTTGTATCACTGGTTTGTCACATGACTTCGCTTGTGGCAGTTGTGGGGACTTTGGTGCCTGGACCCGTCATGTACTTGAATCTGGTGCAGGGTGTCTGGTGCACCCAGCTCTGTCACAAGTGGGGGTAAAGCACACATTGTATCAATTGTATCAATCTAGGGGAGCTTTTGTAAATCAAGACCCCTGTCTCCAAGGTGGGGCCCACTAGAAAACATCCCAGGGTCACACTTAAGCCGTTGAGTGCTCTGTAGTAACTGGCCTTGATGAGGAGAGAGGCTAATTACAAGCATAGAAATGAATGTTAATTTCTATACAGCTCGGCACATAATTACAACAGAGTTGGGGCTGTCCATGCATACCATGTTGCTCCATTAATTTCCCAGCAATCAGGTCGAATTAGGAATATCAAGGTGCACATATGTGTTTCCTCAACACAAAGGTTTCGTTGCCCAACTGGGAAATATGTGGAACAGTCTGTGTAACAGCACTTCATTTTCTTCTGTACCCAGGTGTATAGAAACGAACTATAGTGTATGGTAGAATGCTGTTCCACATGGAAATCCATGCCTGGACCAGCATTGTTTTGCTGCACTGAATGCATCATGATCTCGTTGTGCTGCATCACTAGTGCAGCACAACAAGATCGGATGTTGTCATGCATGCACGATGGAGCAGGCCGCTGCGGTGAGAACTGACCAGGAAGTGATTGGCACTTAAGAAACTGCACCTCAGTCAGTTATATTTTGACTTTGATGGGACACTGGAGTCAAAATATGATTACCCATACACTATAAAAGATTGTGTATGAGTAATCATACACAATCAAGACAGTTTTAAGATTGAGAAGGTTCTGTGGTAACCTGTGGCATTGAGAACGGTGCTCTCGAGGTCACAGGTTACAATGGATCCTCTCGATCCTATAACTGCCTTGTGTATGACTACTCATACTGTACACAATTCTTTATTTTACACTGAGGCACTGCTATTTGACCCTTGTGGGAAGGAAGTGCTGTGGTGATGTTGAGGGGCAGTGCTGTAAGGGTAAGGGTGGGGGAAGTGTTATTGTCAGGGCAGTATAGTGGTGGCGTGGGGTGGGGGCTGTGCTGTATTGCTAAACAGCACTGGATCAGACAAATAGAATCTCCCTGGTCATGTCATCAACTAATAATTTACAATACTGAGTTTGGTATATTTTAGTACCTGTATTATTTGTCTCCCTGACTTGCTTGTTTCTGTTCTTTCAAAATGTGCCTTTCGATCAGAATTTCTCACCATTAATTTTTTCCTCCTTTCTTTATGGTTAAAATACATACCTTACAGATCTATTTTGGTTCAGTGTGTCTCTCCTACTATCTGCTTCCATTTACATAAAAAATCTACTGTGAACCATTAGCAAACTTTGAAAAGAATCCACATTAGTCATAAATACTTCTCTCCCTCAAGAGCCATTAGTGCCCCCTCCTGTAATGTGCAGTCTCTCCCAACTTCTTTATTGTATTCAAGCTGCACGTTAAAAGGACAGTTATGCTTTTGTATGAGTCTTTGGTCCAGCGGGACCAGTGTGATATTAACAAATGTATTTTAGTCACATTTCATAAGTAAACCTCAGTCTTCCTGGTATAATTTTATTTGCTCATTTTTAAAATAAAAAACATATAATTTCACATACTGAAATGCAGATCTGCCTCCTGATGTCTCCGTGTTTTCATAAAGTAAAATGACATGCCTGTCTTCAGCATGGCTCCCAAACTAATGCTGTTGTGTTTTATGCACAGTGATTTATTTACATGTTCTGAAAGTGGACATGATTCTGAAAAATTAGATGCTATTTTCATCTCAAAATGAACACTGTAATCCTATGAATGAGGGATTAGAAACTCTAAACTCTGACTCCAGCATGCATACCAGCATACTGCATAATTCGTGCATGGACGAATATACCTTCAGTTTGGGGGGGGGCATGCAGGAGAGAGGCACATCATGTTTTTTCATGGATTCAGAGATGTATTGGGACATGGGTCTGCAGTTGACCAACAGGTAATCAGCTTGGGCCATATGAAATTATTTATATATTTTTAAATGACCTAAAGATGATGCCAGGCAGATAGGGGGGTGGGGTCATTCATGAAATGTAAATGAAAGTACATTGCAAATGGCACATTGGTCCTGCAGGACCAAAAGTTCATGCAAAAGCATGCCAGTGTCCCTTTAAGGTAAACTTAATGTCTGAGCAAATTCTTCACCCCTAACAGAATCTGAAGGGATCATTTTTGAAATGTAAGAAAAGTCTCAACAGAATCATGAGTGAGGAAGGGAGATATGAATCACCTCATAAATGTTACTAACAGTACTGGGAGTGAATAAAAGAGAAAGAGATTAATCATTTCAGGCAGGACACTAAGGAAAGCAGGGAACAGGAATGGTCACACATTCATATTTAGGAGAGCTTTTTATCAATAATTACAAGCATTTCCTACCAATGTGGCAATAATATCTTGTGACTAAGGTCCTCGATGCATGCAGCTGTTAAAGAGCTAGTGTACTATCTAAAACTAATATTAGTTTTTTAAAAACAATTCATTATTACCTTTCATATCTGAAGTACTTTTTGTTTTCCATTTGGTTTATTGCGAGATTTTTTACCTGAAGTTAATAGGTGTGATTTGTGGAACAACACTGCCTGCCTGGTAGCTGACATGTCTTGTTCTGTTCCTCCCATGACATCATCAATATTGAGACCTCACGGACTGCACCATCACAGCTGCTCAGTTAGAGCCACTCTGTAGCTGCCAAGTCAGTCACTTGTGATGTCATTGAGGTCATAGTGCTGATGAGGTAGTGGGAGGAATACATTTTAACAAGCAAAGAGAAAAAGAAAAATACTTAAAAATACTTCAGAAATAAAAAAAATGACTACTGACTACTTTTGAATTGTTTTTAACATTTCCTGTTTGCTATTGTTGTCTGGACTAGCTATTTAAGTCTTAGTTCTTCCAATGCTCATGCAGTATGTTTTCTGCACTTCACGCTCACCTACAGATACAGGTCTGGGATATGTTTATTTCATGTGAGCAAGGATCAGAAAGATGATAGGAATATAAATAAAGGTGCATGGAATAATTATTTTAACTTCCACATAAGAGACAGTTTTCTTATATCTGATTTCAATATTTCTGTTCCAGATATAACTGTACTGTACAATAAAAGAGTGAAAAAGAGGGGACTCTCTTAGCATCTGTCTCTTTCTTTCAACCTCTCTCTCACACAGATTTCAGGGCATGAATCATATCATGACATAAGTTCAAGACAATAACAAATAACCAATATGGAGGATCAGGAATACATAGGGAGGAACAGATAATGATTAAGAAATGAAAATGCATTTTCCTGTACATTTGTTAAAACAGGTCTCCTTACGTATGTCAGAACTAGCTGAGAGTGAGACTTGACATCCCTTTCATGCATGATGTGCAGCATCTGACATAAAATCTGATGCTTTGCTGTTGTGCTAAGCCAGTTAATAGAGAAATCTCTCTATGGATCAAATTTATCACCTCAATTGAAAAACATGCTACAAAATCATTACTGTCGCTTCCCAAACATTATTCTAAGCCATTAGCACTGGCAGTTTGCTTTGCACTATCATCACTACCATATGATGTCTGAAGTACCTGCTTGCCCCTCTCACTGCCCCTATATCTCTGAGGTGACAGATATTAACATGTAAATACAATAAAAGATGTACATTTGTAATAATTCACGGATGGGGAATTTTTCCTATAACAAAATGCAATAATTTATTTCCTTGTATACCTGTAACAAAATGATCAATTAAAACTATATACCTACACCAATCAAATAACTAAAAGTATATACCTACACTAATCAAACAATTAAAAGTGTATACCTCCACTAATCAAACTATTAAAATTATATACCCACGCTACATTAATATCTATGGGACAACACTAATAACACAACACTTCTTTAGGAAGCTAGTCAAACCAATTAACAAGTTATAAAAGAACCTGGAAAAAAATACAACACACAACCCTCCCAAACCCACAAATCATAGCTTCATAGATATATAAATACTAGTGCTGTGTGAAATGCGGAATTCTGCCAGTGGAACTACTGTGGAGGAATTTCTGCCAGAATTTTTGCTGGTTCTTCAGCGGAATTCCACCTACTGTAATCTGCAGAATAATATTCTGCAGAAAAAGCAATTTTTCCACACAAAATTATTCGCAACAATTTCCGTGAAAAATGCTGAGATCTGAGGAATAATATTCAGCATTTTTTCCACAGAAAATCATTCCCCAACTATTTGCTACCACAGAATTTCACCATTCCCTTTGTGGTGAAATTTGGTGGAATATCAGTGGAATTTTAAACATTCCACAGAATTTCATTCCACGGGAATTTTAAAATTCTGCACATCACTAATATATATTGTCAGCAGATAAGGGCCTATGCCCACCCAGTGTGCCCATTTGAGCTCATAAGATCACTTTAAGCTTTCTAGAAGTCTGTTGCCCTTTACCCCTGACCTCCAGGATTCCCTTATGTCTATCCCATGCATTCTTAAATCCTGTGATTGTTTCAGCCCCCACCACTTCCTCAGGCATGGTGTTCCACTTGTCCACCACCCTTTCTGTGAAGAAATTCTTCCTCACATTTCCACTGAATTGCCCTCTATCCAACCTCATCCTATGCCCTCTAGTCCTGGAATATCTTTTTTGCTGGAAAACAGTGTTTTCCTGCAGCATGTTCCTCCCTGTAAGGTACTTGTATGTCTCTGTCATATCCACTCTCTCCCTTCTCTCCTCCAGGGAGTACATATTCAAGTCCTTCAGCATGTCTTCATAGGACTTGTGATGCAATCCCTGTACCATCTTTGTTGCCCTCCTCTGAATCTTTTGCACCCTGTTTATGTCCCTAAGTAAGTAAGGTCTCCAGAACAGGACACTGCACTACATGCGGGGCCTCACTAGTGTCTTATATGGTGATGCCTCTGCCTATGCATTCCAGCATCCTATTTGCTTTACCTGCCACCTTGTCACACTGTTTAAATACCTTGAGATCATCAGAGATGATAAACCCAAGGTCTCTTTCCTGCTTGGTGCATGCTATATCCTCATCCCCCCAACTGATATGTTGTTCCCGGGCTTTTGTGCCACATATGCATTATTTTTCACTTTTGTGCATTAAATTTCAGCTGCCAAACCTTGACCATTCTTCAAGCTTCTGCAGGTCCCTCCTCATTCTGTGTACACCTTCTGGCATGCCCAGTCTGTTACAGAGCTTTGCATTGTCAGCAAACAGGGAAATTCTGCCTTCTAGGTCCTGTGCAATGTCATCAATGAAGATGTTGAATATGACCAGTCCCAACACTGATCCCTGCAGCACCCCACTGGTCACTCTTCCCTCTGTGGAGTGACAGCCATTTACCACCACCCTCTGTGTCCTGCCATCCAGCCAATTACCCACCCACCTCACCACTGTCTGGCCCACTCCCATATTCCCCAGTTTGTTTAACAGCCTTCTATGCAGCACAGTGTCAAAGGTCTTGCTGAAATCCAGATAGGACAAGTCCACTGCCCTCTCCTGATCCACCTCCCTTGTCACCCAGTTGAAAAATTCAATGAGGCTGGTCTGGCATGACCTCCCCCCCCAGTGAAACCATGTTACCATGAGTCCTGTAGTTCATTGGCATCCAGATGTTCCTCCAATCTCTCCTTCAGTAGTGCTTCCATGATTTTCCCCACTACTGAGGTCAGGCTGACTGGTCTGTAATTCCCCACTACCTCTTTGTTGCTGCTTTTGTATAAGCGGACTACATCTGCTGTCCTCCAGTCTTTGTAAAAGGTTTCATCCCCTCTAACCACTGATTTTGTGATGCGCTTTTCTGTCTGAGCTTTGGCTTCCCTCATTGACCTCCCTGCCTCCCATTGCTTCTCCTGGTGCTTCTCCCTATCCCCTTCTGCCTGTGTCTTTTTGTATTGCCTGAATGCAATTTTTTTGGCTTTCACTTTCTCTGCTACCTCCTTGGAAAACCATAATGGCCTCTTCTTCCTTTTCTTCTTGCTAACCTGCTTTACTCATAATTGTGTTGCTTTTGTAATCCCTGTTTTAAATATGGCCCACTGTTCCCCCAACCCCAATTCCCTCCCCATTCATATTAGTGCCTCTTTCAAACATATCCCCATTTTCCCAAAATCTGCCCTCCTAAAATCCAGGATATATGTTTTTGTGCAATTTGTTTCTGCTCCTTCTGTGAATTCAAACCACAGTGACTGGTGGTCACTGTTCCCCAGGTGCCCTCCCCCCCCACCGTTACCCCATCACAGTATCCCCATTTGTGAGCGTGATGTCCAGTATTGCCTTCTGCTCAGTTGGTTCCATGACTAGTTGCTTAAGGAAGGCTGCCTGAAGGAAGTCCAGGGATAAATCTGCCCCTAATTGATGCTACTACTGGGAGGCTCCAGTCCACATCTGGAATATTGAAGTCTCCAACCAGCACCACCTTGCCCTTCTCCACCATCCTTTGGATGGCTAGCATTAACTCACTATCTGTCTCTTCCTCCTGGGCTGCTGGTCTGTACATCACTGCTGTGCAGATGACTGACTCCATTTTCCTTTCCAGCTTAACCCACAGTAACTCCCCTCCATTTTGTTCCTCCTGGATCTCTGTGGCCTTTATGCCATCTTTCACACAAAGTGCCACTCCTCCTCCCTTTCTGCCTGCCATGTCACTTCTGAATATGTTGTAGCTGGGTATGGTCATCTCCCAGTCATGGTTATCATTACACTAGGTCTCTGTGATGGTCACAATGTCCAGGTCCAACTGTGCCATGGCAGCCTCCAGATCCTCCATTTTGTTGCTTATGCTCCTGGCATTGGCACACATGACTTTCAATGATGTGACCTCCCTGGTCTGTTTTGCTGTTCTACTCCAGTCCCCTCCTTGGTTGTCCTTTATCCCTGGTTCTCCCTGCTTTATGCCCTTCCATTGTACTTTGCCCTGCTTCTACCTATCTACCCCTTAGGTGCCTATCTCCATCTTTTGCACACTGCTTTGTAGTGATAGCTCCTCCTCCCGTTCTCTGGTTCCACTGCTAGCTATGGGGGTGGGGAATTAGGTACCTTCCTTGCTGACCTGCCACCTTCTTGGCTAGTTTAAATGCTTGTCCATGTAGCATTTAAACTTTTCTTTGAGTGCTTTGATTCCCCTCCAGGATGGATGCAGGCTGTCAGGTTTGAACAAGCCCTCATCCCTCCAGGTGGTTCCCCAGTCACCAATAAATCCAAACCCTTCCTAGCAGCACCAGTTCTTCAGCCATGTGTTGAAGTTGTTGGTGAATGCACCCCTGCTCTCTCCCATTCCTCTTATAGATAGTACTTCCAAGAAGGTGATGGATGTAGCTACTTGCTTGAGCCCCCTCCCCAATTTTCTAAACTCTTTCTGAACTTCCTTGGGCTCCCCACATGCCAGGTCATTAGTCCCTAGGTGGATAATGATATCCAGCTCTCCATCCCATCTTGCCTTCCAGGCAATCCCCAGGATTGTCCTCCCATCCCTCCAAACCATGGCACTTGATAGGCACGTCACCTCACTGTCCTCCCCCTCACATGTTCCTAGCTTGATCCCCTGAATGATAGGGTTCCCCACCAGGATTCACTTCCTTCCTTCTTCTCTGGGGTCCACTGCTCCTCCCACTGAGGTCACCTCCTCGGTTGCTGTCCACATCCTTCCCTTCCACTTCTTTGGGTGCCTCTGTCTGGTTGTCCCTATTTGCCAGTGAGGCATATAAGTTCTAGAGTGGAATAGGATTTGGAATGTGTTTCTGCTTGACCATCCTAACCCTTGCCAAGCCCACCATTGTCCAGGTGCTCCTTGTTCTTGGCATTCTTTGAGGCAGTGGCATTGGACTGGGTGGCCTCTGGATGGGGGTGAAGGTATCCCTGACTCAGTCTACCTCCGCTCTGAGTCTGGCTATCTTGTCCCACAGTCCAGAGACATGCTTGCAGATAGGGCAGCACCTCAGTGTCCAGAAGGTCTGCCTGAATATGGCTGCCCTGCAACCACTGCATTGCACCACTCCCCATATTATTCTGCACTTTTACAGCCATTACGCTATCTGCGTAGTTACACTATTACACTTTTTGTCTGTTAGTTATTATACTAGTTGTCTGTTTCTGAAGCCCTCCTTCTAGTTCCACCTAGACATGTAGCTCTCCTTCTAGGTCCGGTGTTTGTTTTTTGGAAGCATTTTTGCTTGATGTCAGTTGTTTTTTTTTTGTTTTGTGGTTTTGTTTTGTTTTTGTAATTTACACTATGTTAGCCCCCAAGTTGACTGCATTTCTACATTACTGCAACTTGTTGTGCTGAGGGCAGGTTTACTCCCCCTTATGCCTCTCCTATTCCACAGCCCCTGCTGATCCCTGTGCTTGGCTCCTGTCAATCAGATTTAACAAGACATTTAATTAACATTGGGGTGGGGGTGGAAGGAAGGGCAAAAATTGGCAGCAAGTAACAACAATGAGGAAATAACAGCCCCACTTAAATCACACCAAAATAGGTTTCATATTTTCAACAGCAAGTAAAACAGCAAGGAAATAACAGCCCCACTTAAATCACACCAAAATAGGTTTCATATTTTCAACAGCAAGTAAAACAGCAAGGAAATAACAGCCCCACTTAAATCACGCCAAAATAGATTTGAAATTAGAAGAAATAGGTTTATAATTCAAAGAAATAACAGCCTCACTTAAATCACACCAAAATAGGTTTCACATTTTTAACAGCCCCCAAACAATTTCCTGCTAGCCACTTATAAGAAGTCAAAAAATAAACCTACCAAGAGAAATCAACAATAAGCCATAAAAGAAGCAATAAAAACAGCAATGAGCAGTCACTGCACTGAAATGAATCTGATTCCTTCCCTTTCTAGCCTCCTACCTGCTAACTCCTACCTGTGTTCATTACACATTATTCACTCCCTACTGCAAGAGGCCTTTTGGTGTCATAAAATGACTGCAAATGTGATCTCAATATAAATAACCATCCTAATGTATTATATTCAACAAACAATGGATAAAGGTGGCACATTTGGAACTATAACATCTCAGGGGCTTACTAGGGCAATAAAGCCACTCGCCTTTGGGCTCGAGGCCTTATAGCCCTAATTAGCCCCCTTAATGAGTAAACATTCTTTGCAAAAAAACTGCATTAATGCCAAAAAACTCCCACCCCATCCCCCAAGTAGCAAAAGGATAAAAACGTTAGGGTCTTGGGTCTCCAGAGTCATGGTAAATCAGTGGTGGGATATTCTTTGTGGTTGTCAGCCCCAGTGTTCCCCTTTCCCACAGACCTAAGCCTCCTGTCTGAAGTATAAGGTACCGCTCCAAGCCGGTGCATCACAGTGTTACACTCTTTAAAGGTGGAGAAGTATGTTTCACCACATGTTGCAGGTGATCAAATCTGACCTTGTTTGTTCAGGAGAGGTGGTGGGAATTAGGGTTGGCAATCCCTAAGAAGACCCCATCACTGATTTGCAAAGACTCTGGAGATCCAAAACCCCACTCTTTCTTCCTCTAGCTGCTTGTTGGAGGGTGGGTGTGGGAGTTAGGGTTGAAAATCTTAAGATCACATTTCCCTACCTTTGTGGCATTAAATTGAACCCTAACTGGTGCATTAATGATGTTTTGTGCTAAGAACTTACTTTATTTTTGAGATAGTGCAATTGTATCCTCATTCATGCAAGTCCCTTCAGGACCTTTGTGAATGGATGCATGTGTGTAGGCATCAAGGGAAGACTTTGTCCACCTACAGAAGTGCAGAGCCCTTGTGTGCCCTGCACTTCCATGCAGCAACGGATGTCAAGTATTCATGGGACTGTCTGATGGACTGCAGAATCACAGGGTCCTCTGGGTCCTGTGCTTTGTGCATCCATGTGGCCATAGCCACAGATGCACAGGGCAAAGAATCCATCACTCAGATGAAGCATGAGGTCATCTGGCACCCTCAGGTGCAGAGGTGCATGGCCCTATGCCAACAGAAGAGTTCTCTTCATTTTATGGTACTTGAGGCTGTTTAGGCAACCCTGCACCTTCCCTTCCCATGCTGAGGGGTGGTGTCACATGACAGCACAATCCCTCCAGTCTTGTCCCATCCTGCTGAATCACTGAGCTCAGCCCTGAACTTGGATCACTGGCATAGGATCACAAAGCACTAACTGCTGTGGTAAAGGCTGGCACTACACACAATGTTTCTTAAACATCATATATATATATGTCTATATATATATTTTTTTTTATTTTGACCCCAGATTTTGAAAATAGTCATTTTCTAAGTCCACTTATAAATATGAGATGTGGCTTTTATAGAATACTGTCTGAAATGTCATTTTACACCACAAATGAAAAAACATGTTTGTCCAGAATTTGAAAAATGACACCTGTCATGTTCATGAGGTGGTGTGAAAAAATGGGGTTGTTGTTCGGAGTCAAAATAGTGAAAATTAGCAAAGTATCAGTAAACGTTGGAATATTTTAATGTTCACTCATAGCTTGGTCATTTTACCATATTGATACATCACATTTTCAACATAGCAGAGGAACAAGTCTTGGCACACCTATTTTTTCAGGACAAGAAAACTCACCACACTTGGCTGATAGTCAATACTTTTTTGCTTATATCAAAAACATAACAGCAGTGACAGCAAACATAGAGTGCAGACCAGTGCCGACATGGACATACTCCTCACACACATTTCACCTGAACACAGTCTTTGACAAAACAAAAAATAAAGACACTGGTGGACTGTTTTCTTTTTTATTGGTTTAATTACAGCAGATATTGGATCTGACTCTGGAGACTGGGCACCCCAATGTCAGCTTTTACTATATGATGGCATGAGGGGTGTTCAGCCCAGTTTCAACACATAAGGATTTTGGGGAGGGTGGGTGATCTGGAAAGGAGGGGGTTTTGGCAAGCAGTAATGGGGAAGATCACCCCAGTCCACTTTTGCAAAATACAAGTGTGTTGGATCGACAGCACAACTCCACCTGATGCTTCACTAGGCGAGAAAGTCCCACTGTTTTCATACAGAGAACACGAGTGAATGGCTCTGCTTTCTAAGTTGGGCACCATGGATTTTTTGTTTGTTTTTTTTAAGTACACCATTTTTATGTATTTTACATACTTTTTAAGTTGGAGGAAAAATATGATGGTGGTAATCATGACACACACAAAAAAGTCTGTGCTGTGAGAAGCAAATGTTGAGAAAGCAAAAAGCTCTTGTGACACCAGATTTTTCATGTCTTATCAGAGGGTTATCAAAAAACCCTACTGACAATTCTTATAACTCTGGAACCATTTAATATTTTTTCCCAAAACCTTCAAAAGGCACTACCTTGGCAAAAGCTTCTTCTCTGAAACTTACAGAAAAAAAATTCAGTTCTGTCTAGGCGGTAGGTGACAGCAAAAAAATATATTAAGTATGGAAAACAAAATTAGCCCTCTACAGCAAAACAACATACTGTATGTGTATCTTAGAAACCACACAAGCTACTGTCACTAAACTGTCCACACAATACATACATGCCAAAAATCAAGCAATTTTGTCAAACTCTTCCAATGTTATTAAGGTGCAAAGTTAGGGGTTTAACCAAGAACTTGTCAGGCAACTCTAACTATACTGGCACTACTGTGCCAATATAATATATGTAAATGTATATGTATATGTGTATGTATATATATATATATATATATATATATAAAATAAATAATGGGTAAGGGTGGTATACAGGGATGTATAGCCACTGAGGGGGCTAATTAGGCCTATAAGGTCATGAGCCTGAAGGGTAGAAACATAAAAACATAGACTTTGATGGCAGATAAGGGCCGCTTGGCCCACCTAGTCTACCCATTTCCCTAACTATTGGATAAGCTGCAGATTCCAGTTACCCAACAGCCTACTTCTCCCTACTCCTCACTATAATTGCCTTATGTCTGTCCCATGCATTCTTGAATTCTGCCACTGCTTTTGACCTCACAACCTCCTCAGGAAGGTGATTCCATGTGTCCACCACAGTCTCCATGAAAAAATACTTCCTCACATTGCCCCAGAGCCATTCCCCCTCTATCTTCAAATTATGCTCCCTTCTTCTTACACATCTTTTTTTCTGAAAGATGCTCTCATCTGGGACATTGTTGATTCCCTTGAGGTACTTGAAAGTTTCTATCATGTCCCCCCTCTCCCTCCTTTCAAGGGTATACATATTAAGCACTTTTACTCTCTCTTTGTATGGCCTCTGTTGCAGACCCTGCACCATTTTAGTTGCCCTCCTCTAGACTGCCTCCATCCTGTCTATGTCCCTGCAGAGATGGGGTCTCCAGAACTGTATACAGTACTCCAGATGAGGTCTCACCAACTGTCCGTACAGAGGGATAACAACTTCCTGTTTTCTACTGGTGATCCCTCTCCCTATACATCCTAGTATCCCCCCCAGCCCTCCTTACAGCCTTCTCACATTGCTTACCTACCTTAAGGTCATCTGATATGACTACAACCAGGTCCCTTTCCATTTGTGTTGTTGTTAGTACCTCCCCCATTGTGTACTCTTCCTCTGGGTTTTTGTTTCCCAGGTGCATTACTTTGCATGTTTTTGCATTGAATCTAAGCTGCCCTATTTTTGACCATTTCTCCAATCTTGCCAAGTACCTTCTCATCCTTTCCACCCCCTTGTGTATCAAACCTGTTGCAGATCTTTGTGTCATCTGCAATGAGGCATACTTTTTCTTCCAGCCCCTCTGCAATGTCTCCTATAAAGACATCAAAGAGGACCAGTCTCAGTACTAAACCCTGTGGTACCCCACTAGTAGCCCCCCTTTCTTCAGAGTGTACTCTGTTTACTATTACCCTCTGGGTCCTGTCATCCAGCCAGTTTGTTATCCAGGCTACCACCCTGGGACCAGCTCCCAGGCTGGCTAACTTGTTTATTATTCTTTTATGTGGGACTGTGTCAAATGCCTTGCTAAAGTTTAGGTAGGCCACACCTACAGCCCCTCTCTGGCCTGCTACTTTGGTCATCCAGTCAAAGAGATCTATTAGATTCATCTGACATGACCATCCTACTGTGAACCCATGCTGCCTTGGGTCCTGTGCCCTGCTGGCTTCTAAGTAGTCAACAATTCTTTCTTTCAGAAGTGATTCCATTGTTTTCCCTACCACTGAGGTCAAGCTAACAGGTCTGTAGTTTCCTGCCTCTGCCTTGCTCCCACTTCTGTGAAGAGTAATCACATATGCCCTCCTCCAGTCCTCAGGTACCACACCATCCTCACATGATTTGTTAAAAAGGGTAGTCAATGGTGTCACTAGGTCTCTCTTGAATACATTTTTTTTAATTTTATTGTTAAAATCAACCAGTGTATAGTCCAAAGTCCAACACTGAATTTCGTAATAAAATGAAATACATGCAATCAAGTAAACATTTCAGTCACAAAAAATAATTACACATCTGGCAATTTAAAATTTCAAAATGTTACACACTTCAAGATAAAAACATGTTACCACATATGAATATAACATTTCATTTCTATCCAAGTGTTTTTGAATTATATCCTCTCTCCTTTTACCAAAAATATTCTGCAGTAAAGGATTAATCCATTTTTCTCCAGGAACTCTCAATAAATCACAGTCTAATAATAAATGATCAGTTGTTAAGATCTGCTTATTAATCTTATACATTTGTTGTTCTTTAATTTTTTCCCATGATAACATTTGAGCTCAACAATTCATATGTATATTAAATTTTAATCTGGCAAATAATTTTCTATGTAAAGAATTTTGACACCAAATCAAAAATTCTGGATGCCCCAATTTCCCCTTAATGTTTGGTAAAATGTAAACAAGGAGGAAGAATTAACTTTCACATTATCTTGTTGTATTTGTATATCTATCCATCTACATTTTATCTGTTCTACATGCACATCGAATTCTGCAGAAGATCTGTCATTATAAAGAGATGCCAGTCCTGCTTTTCTTATTTCAATATCCAATTTTTTGAACCAAAAATTATAGCATAATCCATCCCTATGAAGTTTTCCTTCTTCCAACCAACAGGCAAACCTAAAGGTAATATCCTCATTTTTCACCAAGTTTTTCCAATACTTCAAGGCTCTGATTTTTGCAGAGATGACCAATGAATGCATACCTGTTTCCATTCTTAAATGACTACCAGATATGATTATTGGGAGACCCAGGTTATTTGTAATAAATGTATTCTGAATTGGCTTTAATGAGGTCACCTTTTCATCCTGACCCCATAATTCCAATGCATATCCCTGATTTTATCTTTGCAGTAAATGCTCTACCTGCTGCTTCAAATGAATTACTAATAAAAGATTTACCAAATCTATTTAGGGCTAATACAAATTGTGTCCCTTTGTTTTTGTTACACTCTATATGTTTATACCAATTTAATGTTTCACTTATTAGCCCCCCAAAATAATTATACTCTTATTTCCTTCAGCTTTATATCCTTTATTTCCAAACATAGGGGTTTCTACACAATTTCCCTATTTTAATGATCTTAGTTTTTTCAGTATTTATTTATAACGACAACTTCTGAAGAATGTTAGCTGCTATATTTATTGCTTTTTGAAGACCCCCTGCTGTTTTAGATAGAAGTACTGTGTCATCTGCATAGGCCAATATACTAATTTTATTACCATCTATCTTTGGGGCATCTACTTCATGACTATTCAACTCTCTAATTATTTGATATATATATATATATATATATATATATATATATATGTATGTGTATATATATATATATATATATATATATATATATATATATATATATATATATATATATATATATATATATATATATAATATATATATATATATATATATATATATATATATATATATATATATATTATATGTGTGTGTGCTAGACAGGGCTGTGGCCAATAAACAGCCCTGTTTAACACCCTTTTTAACTGGAATTTTTGAAGTATACTTTCAATCTCCGGAATGCCTTACTGTTATTGTGGTATTATTATGAAGGCTGATAATTAGGTATAATAATCTTGGATCAATCCCTCAAGCTGCTAAAATCTTCAAATGGGTCTCTCGATTGACATTGTCAAAGGCTTGCTTCAAGTCAAGGAAGCAACCATATAATCCACCGTTTTTCAGTTTTTTTTGCTCATTAACCAAATAATCTACTATAAATATATTATCAATCATACCCCTGTTTTTTCTAAATACAAATTGATTTTCAGTGAGTACACCTCTGAATTCCATCCATTCCTCTAGTCTCATTAATAGAACCCTAGAAGATTTTTTTTTGCTGGTATACAAATCAAGGAAATAGGTCTATAATTTACTGGTAGTGACCTATCCCCTTTTTTTAAATAGCAGAATAACCTCTGACACTGACCAATCATTTGGGATTATTGTATTTTCTATCACCGTGTTATAGACAGCAAGCAAAATTGAGGCCCACCATTCTATATTAACTTTGAAGGTTTCTGCAGGGATGCCATCTATTCCAGGAGCCTTGTTATTCTTTTGATTGTTAATCTGTTTTTTTTATTTCATCAACTGATAGTTTTTCCCAAATTAAATTTTGTGTGGATTTTTTTCCAATAGTTGTTAAAGGCTGAAAGTTTAAATTACCAGGAATTAAAGATTCTTCGTATTGGTTACTGTAAAAATCTATCCATTGCTTTTCTGGAATCAGTGCCTCAATATTACTCAGTATTTTTGTCTCCCCATATGCAATCAACATTCAAATTGCTTGCTGTCTTTAGGTATTATAGCTTGTTGTAATTTCTCCCACATGTATTCACTATACCTTATTTTCTTATTAATTAAAACCTTCTTGTGTTCCTTTTTCATTGCCATTACACTCCTAAACATCATTAATTCTGGGTCATTCATTGCAATTCTCCTTGCCTTGTTAATATCTACCTTTAATTTTTTACATTCTCTGTCATACCAAGGAACCATATCCTTGCCCATTATCTTATCTATATTTGATTTTTGACTGAATGTTTGTTGTCCATTAAGATCTAAAAGTATACAAAAATTCTCAATTATATTCTGATCTTTCTTTATTTCTGCAGTTAGATTTCCCACAACTGGGCTCCCCTGAATAGCTATCAGTTTATTATGAGGTAAAGTATTCCATATAATTTTCATGTTTTTATAAATAAAAAAATCTTCTCCTTGTATACCATAATGGACTCCCATTTCACTTTTCCAATTTAATTGTAAGACAGAGCATGAGTGATTACTAGTTATATTTTGATTTATTGTAAAGGATTCAATTAGATGCCAATGAAAGACATATATAAAAGCATAGTCTAAGGTCAAGCCCTTACCTATTATCTTGGAGAAAAAAGTAAAATTACCTTCCAGATCTCCTTTAAACCAGCCTAAAATAAGTTTACCTCTGGCATTAAGCATTTTATCCAATGAACTTCTATTACCTATACCCATGGCATGATACAATTCTTCTGTCTGTGCACCTATATCCAAACAAGTCCAGTTTGCAGTTTGAGCATTCAAATCTCCCATTCCTAGAATAATCATTTTATCATATTGCTCATTAAGTGAGACTAATTCTCTTTCTATTTCTTCCAGTTCTTGCACCACCATTTGTATTGACAATGAAGGATCAAAATAAATGTTCAATATACAAAGGTAGGCTTGAGGCAGGCAAAGAACAGAAATGAGACAGTAATTCTTGTAAATAACAATAGGCTTTTTATGCATTATTATATCTGTAGATATTAATGTCATAATGCCACCTTTATTCTGACCACAATTATTCTTGGAATTTTTTCCCTTAAGCTCAAATTTACTATATCCTTCAATGACAATTTCCTGGTTAGTCCCATCCATGTTTCCTGCAAAAGTATGATGTCATTGTTCTGAATTTCCTCTATCCAGGATTTGGCATCTATTTTAATCATGATTCCAGCTATATTCCATGAAAGAATCAAAAATTCCTTTAACTTTTTACCTAATATATTGTGGTCTGAATAATGGCGAACCTGTTTCTGTTCCCCAAGTCAGGATAAAACGTCTTGTCAATTACTATAATAACTTTCCCAGATGGGAGATTCCCTCATTCCCCTGGAGACCATGGTGTCATCCTCTATGATTTCTAACACATTTTCAGAACCAGATTCCAACACACAACTATTTTTAATTCTATCTCGCAGAACTTTTCTGCTCCTTATATATATTTCTTTCTCCAGTATACCTTTCAAAGAATATTCTTCGGTTTCCCCTTTTTGAATGTGTTTGGTTATACATACTTGTTTTGTATTTTTAACTTTGTTTCCTTTACACAATTGGTTTTCTTGCCCATTTCCATGAATTATTTCAGGTGATACATGGATATCAGTTAAGGTGTCATTTAGGTAGATCCCATTATCCACTAGTAAACTACAGCTATCCAAAATCTTTTCTCTTAGTTCAGTGGAATTTACCACTAGACAGATTTTCCCTTCGCAGGTTTTACTTTATAGCTATAAACAGATACCATGTCACTCCTTTTCAATTTCTCCTTCAAAACTGTTTTTAGTATGTTGTATACTGTTATTTTTAACAAAAAGGGAGATTCATGTCTTGCTACCGGAATACCTTCAATAAAAATTCTATTTTTTTTCCTCATCCACACAATGGTTATTTTTTACCTTATTATTTTTATTGTTTGGGGGTACCATTGCCTCCTTCATAGTGCTGTCTTTCTTTTGCTTTTCTTTTTGCCACTCTTCCTTTCTCATTGTAATTTGCTCCTTCCCCTTCTCAGTCTGAGTCGCTACAGTACGGATCTTTTTCAGCTGTTTTTTTAGGAACTTTACCCTTTACCTCTATCCCTTCTTTCTTTTTTAACCCCTTCACTACTTGCTTAATTTCTTTGCTTTCTATTTCTTGAATCTTTAAGATTATTTTAATCTCTTTTTGGTTATTTAATGTTTTACTATCAATCTCAGACTTCTCTTGAGTAGCAATAGTTATCTCTCTTCCCTGTTCACATTATTGATTATTGTGTTTTCCATTTTCCACTCCAATTTGTAAGTTGTCACCATTCTTATCTCCAGGAATGACATTTTCCTTTTTATTAGCTTCCTTTAATTTTAATAGTATTTCCTTCAATAGGAAGTAATTCTATATAAAAGCCATTTTTTATATCATTAAGTTATTTTTCAAAAATCTATTTGAACTCTAGAAGATACATGTTAGAGTCCTCTCTTATATCCTAACTTTCTTTCTTTGTTCTGGTCTCTAAATCTTGTTTAGACCAGAGACAATCATCTTCATGATTTCTACTAGGAGAATCCAACTTTCTATGTCTAATTAAATATGGAGTCAGAAACTCCTTATAATCTCTAAGATAAGGGTGATTTTCTCCTTTGTTACTTAACAAATTAGAGGCTTCCTCTAGGTAGATTATATCACTTAGATCAATCCTTGGGTGGGGCACTGAGTTACTAAGTACTTTTGTTGTTGGAGATTCTAAAATTGTAATACTTTTTAAAAGGGGATGTTCTTCTCCCCTTTGTCCCCCAGTGTTACCTATAATAGATGAAGAGGTTAACTGTATCATCTGTGATCCCTTATTTAGGGGACTTATATACTCTGTTGTCTTTTTATTATTACTATCAGATATATTTGCCCCTGGTTTACTTTTTAACTTTTTCACCTTCTCCTGTCCTTTAACCTTCTTTTTGTTTCTTAACATCATACTTTTCATTTTTCATTCAAGCTCACAGAAGACCCCAAAAGGAATTGAAAAAATCACACTAATCAGTTTTTAAAATAATCTCCGCTATTACATGTATCTTATCCCAGTCCACTTTAAACAATCAGTATAACAATTGCTGCCATATAAAGCATAACTTAGTTCACTACAACAAACAATTTACAGGCCACAACTGGATCTTGCCAATAAAGTTCAAAAGTGCATGTGCAAAAATCATTCAAATACTCAAAATGCCAGAATCTAAAAAGAAGCTAGAAAAAATTATTTTCCTTGACTAAAACAAAACTGAATACTTCTAAAAAGTCTTACACTCTTTTTCTTAAATACTCTTGTTAGTTTCTTATGCTTTCTGTTTTCTAGGTTGTGGAACTCCCTTTTTCCTTCTCTTCTCTCCTGGTTCCCAGAAAACTCAGATTTATCTTTAGAAATCCCTGAGTTTTCTCTTTCATTAGAAGTCACTACTCTTCATGTGTGTCCTGAAACTCTGTTCTTCTCTTCTTCCTCAGCTTCCACTTTATTTACATCAGGTTACAAGAAACCTCAATAAGTAGAGTAGATCCAGACCCTCCCTATAAAGACTACCGCTTTAAATTCAGGGCTAATTTGGTGGCTAATTGTTCCTTCTACCAAATGACCTTGCTACTACAGAAAGCTGCTGACTAGGTCTCTCTAATTCTTTTAGAATTCTGTGGTGAATCTCATCAGGCCCCATTGCTTTGTCCACCTTGAGTTTTAGGAGTTCTTTCAATACCCTTTCTTCTGTTAATGGACTGGTATTGACCCCCCCTACCCAGAGTGCTTCTGTTGTTTGATTTAGGTATCTCCCCCTTCATCTTTTGTGAATATACATGTACATGTACTGAGGGTGTCCACTGGTATGGGAAGGAAAGCACTATATGTCACTGCCCCTACACTGTGGAATGTGATCCCTGTTCCCCTCCACTCATCTAACACCCATTCAGCTTTAAAATCCCTCTACAAATCCTGGCTTGTGGATAGAGCAAATTGATCCTGCCTATAAGGGGTAGACCCCCCTCACACCTAACATTCTCTACTGTGCACTAACCTGACTCCTCCGGCGGTTTCTTAGCTGCTCTCCCCAAGCTTATTTCTGGTTTCTGTTCTCTCCTTCTCTCTTCTCTCTGTCTAGATGTGACTTTCAAAGGTGGGGTGAATCGGGGGGAATGGTAAGGTTTGTTTGTACCCCCTTATTGTCTTACCTACTGTACCATGATTTCCACCATTTTTTCCTGCATTTATTATTCCCTGTATGTAAAAATGTTCTTGACCTCTGTTTACCCTGTAACATCCCTGTGCATTGAGATTTAAATTGTAGCTTAACTATGCCATCTTTTATGGCATGGGTCGCACCTGAAAACAGTCCCTCAGACCAGTGCACCTACCCGGTAATCAAAGACATAAATAAATAAATAAATAAATAAATAAATAAATAAATAAATAAAATACTGAGCAAAAGTATTCCTTCAGTATCTCTGCCTTTTCACAGTCACCCTCTGCCCACCTCCCCTTCCCTTTATTAAGCCTCACAATCCCTCCCTTGGTCTTCCTTCACTCCCTGATGTACCAATAAAAGGTTTTATCCCCCTTCTTAACTGAGTTGGCTATCTTTTCATTGGTTTGGACCTTCACTATTCTGACTGCCTTCCCTGATTCCTTCTGCTTTAACTGATACAGTTCTCTGTCCTGCTCCTTCTGTGATTCCTTGTACTTCTTGAATGCCATCTTTTTCTCCCTAACCATCCCAGCCACCTCCTTTGAGAACCATAGTGGTTTTTAGCTTAATTTTGTTTTGTTTATTTGCTTTACACAAAGGCTTGTTGCCTCTATGATGGCAGTTTTGATTTTTCCGCATTGTTCTTCCACCCCTCCTTCCTGCCCATTTGCCAGTGCATTCCTTAGGCACTCACCCATTTTGGCAAAGTCAGCCCTCCTAAAGTCCAGTAACTTATCCTTTGTATGGTTTGACTCTACTGCTGTGTTTATCATGAACCATACTGTTCAGTGGCCGCAAGTTCCCAGATGGCTACCCACTTCTAAATCTGTGATCTTCTCTCCATCTCCATTTGAAAGTACCAGGTCTAAAATTGATCTCTCCTAAGTGGGTTCCAGTACTAGCTGTCTGAGGCATGCCCCCTGCAGGGCATAGAGAATGACCTTGCTCTTGAATGTGGCTGCAGAAAATGTACTCCAGTTAATATAGGGCATAGTCAGGTCCCCCATCAACAATATCTCCCCTTTATCTGCCATTCTATGGATGTCTTCTATCATTTCCTTGTCCATCCTCCCCTGATATGGGGGTCTGTATACAACATACAGCAGCTTTATTGCCCTACTTAGCCCCCAACATAGGTATACTTTTGGGTGTACCAACCTTACCTATTGTTTGTTGACTATAATACATTAGTATGGTCATTTTTAATGAGATCTCATTTGCAATCACATTATAATACCTGAAGGCCTCTTGTAGCAAGGAGGTAATGGTGTGCAGTGAGAGTAGGTAGAAGTTTGAGATATTTCTGGGTTTGGGTGGGTTTTGTGTAAGTGTCTTTTTTCCAGGTTCTTTTGCAGCTTGTTAATTGGTTTGAGTAGCTTCTGAAGGATGTGTTGTGCTATTAGTGTTGCCCCATAGTGTTTAATGAAGTGCAGGTCTACACTTTTATTAGTGTAGGTATATATTTTTAATTGTTTGATTAGTGTAGGTATATAGTTCTAATTGATAATTTAGTTGCTGGTATACAGGGAAATAAACAAAAATTACCCATCCATGTATTACATATATATGCTGATTGTCACCTTTTGCATCAATTGCAGTGCCTGGGAGAAGTTATCTGTGCCAATTTATTATGAGAGTTTTTTGGCAAAGTGCACTATTTAACTAATATGTGCAATATAGTTTATACCCAAATGTTTCTCAGCTGATAAGTGAGTCTGCATCACTGGATGGGCTTGAATCATTAGATGATGGGCTTTTTAGAACCAAAAGAGATTTGCACTTGACAAACCAAATTAAGTCATTTCATATATAATTTTACTTAACAATGTTTCTGAAACAATTGCTATCAAACACAAAGTCAGACTGGGGTCCTGCTTACTACTGGTTCCAAAGAATGGCAATGTGCACAGAGCATGTGGAAATGATAATTCAGTTTGTGAAACCATGTCAGTCAGACCTACTATAAATGCTACCCATAACACAAACTCGGACACTGGTTATTTTAAATTGCCAGCATTATCTATTAACCAAGGCTGAATGTATTTGGTATCTGTCACCTCATTATTTAAGCAAATGCTGTTGTAATTAGTAATGTTTTCGGTGAAATAATTCTCTATATTTACTGAATACCATCAATCAAAGACAATAAATTGAATGCAACATATTTTTACAGCAATGTCAATGATACATATTAAAAATAAACCCTATTACACTGGTCCCTCCTATGTTTGCATGGGGGTCGATGTGATATGGATCAAGATATCCACACCTGTAATACTAAATTCCAACCATATGTCTAACCCACAGCTGTGGCATAACTTTCCTGGCTGAGAAGCCAGACTAACTCCCTGAAACTAGTCAGCCCCTCCACAGTGCAAGAGCACCTGTCCTGTCAATTATGTGCCTACTTAGCCATTCTACCATGCCTTCTTTATTTGTAACCGCACACCCACATACAGTAGCATCAGCCAGGATGCAATATATCACAAAATGCTGCAGTATGCTACAGAGAATAATGTAATTTGGCACTAGATCAGAATGCCAACCACAACAATAATGCTGTAAAGAACAGTGCAGCCACAACAGTGCCAATGACAACAGCGCCAAGTAAAAACATTGCAGGACATAATACTGCCAATGGTAGCAGTCCAAAAATACACCAAGGACTACTACCATGGCTCAAAATAATCAATGGACATTTTTTGCCCCATGCACCCTCTGTAATTATTATAATCAACTCCATGGGGGGTTAGAAATTCAGGGGAGGGATCTGCAAGGGTAAGTGGACTTAGAAAAAAATTACTTCAGTGGCAAGAGACAAAAGGTTGATGATTGGGAGACCTGGAACAAAACCCTGGTCTCCAGGATTGCACTGGCCCAGCTGTTCCGTGCCTTAGCCCTCTCCACCATGGGAGCAGCTCAGCCAGCTATCACAATTTCTCTTTACCTGAAAATCTCCTCCCCTTCCTCCCCTGATGTGACAGCTACAGGGGTAGCAGCAATTACCTTTCACTATTCTACCCCTGTAGCTGTTCTAGCTTATGTTATGGTTGTAGTGCTGTTCTAACCAGTGCTGTTCTGGAAATGCTATTCTAACTGGTTACCTGTAATTCAATGAAAAGTAAGCCATTTTTTACTGTAGTATTTTGGGGCATGTCATTTACTGTAAGTTATCACATTGCAATGCAGCCGGGTCTGTTGTAGATGCCAATCAGTTATGACTTAAGCCTGCCTGGTTAATACAACTCACCTCACAGTTGCCTAACAACAACTACAACCATGGAAGGAGATGTAGCAACACATTGGCCCTGCTACCATGCCTACTGACTTACACCTGCACCTCCATGATACTAGAAACTAATGAGCACCAAGCCTAACAGGAACAAAATTAGGATGTACAATAATAAGCAGCAGTGTGTGAGTGTACAACATACTGACAGATCTTTTCAAAAATGCCACCACAATTCAGGACAATAAGTGCACAACAGAGTACTGCATACAAGCAAAATACAGGACTCAGCCAACCAGGACACCACAGACTACAAAATCTTGGGAAGACTGATAGCTCAAAAATTCAGTTAAGACATAAAGATGTGCAAATGCTTTGTGCAATACAGGAACAAGCACTCAGAGCAGAGCAAATGCAATCAAGTGAATACAGAATGTACATAACCATTTACTGTAAACACTGTAAAATGTAGATGTATAAGTAAGCAATAATACCTGACAGGTGGGCAGTACTGGGCTATACCAGACTGCCCAGGGGACATAATGAGGCCTGATGCCACAGAAAGAGAGCCTTATAGCCCTTGTAAAGTCTGGTATAGCCCATTCTGCACACCCAGGAGGGTATTATTGTGTTTAGAAAATTGGGCTACATGAGACATTTTATGTAACAATTACAAATTTCATAAACAAAAAATGAGTACAATGATTGCAAAGGTTTTTGTTTGGTAAAGTAGTCCCTGCACTGCTATATTTGCCTGTAGAGGGCAGTGCAGTCTTCAGAGTTGCTTCCCCTCCAGAGACATCCCTTCCTGAAGTGCTTTTTGACCATCACCGCCATGTCGTCCTTTGCTTTGCTGACCGTTGTCACCACACACACACACACACACACACACACACACACACACACACAGAGCTCAGTTGGGATTGCAGTTCAACAAGTGTAATGCAGTGGCATGCCGGGTGAAAGTTGCATGCAGTAGCTCTGCTACCAGTAAGGTTTATAGTTTCTTTCTGTTTCATGTTGCTTGTAAAATATCTCTTTTAGTTTCAAAGTTCTGGAAGCACTTGGTTTAGAAAACTGAGTAGTGGGGTGGGGGGGGGGCATTGATCAGTAAGTGAGTGAGAAAAATGGCAGCCAGTTTGTTTTGAATTGGGATATAGACACAAGGATATTGTTAGGTAAGTGGGTACTGGATAAGTAGGTGGAACTTCTCCTCAGGGTACCAATGGCTGGGATCCCACTCTCTGTGCCACACTGCATGACCAGCAACATACCTGAGCCACACTAGGCAGTGAAATTACTCCTTGGGGGGCCCCACTGGTGGGATGCTGCCTTCCTGAGCTACACCTGGCAGCAGAACTGCTCCTTAGTGGTCCTGATGGCCAGAATTCCCCTTCCTGAGCTGCATTGAGTGGCAGAACCACTCTTCAGCAGTCCCATGGCTAAGATCCCATTCCATGAATCACATTGGGCAGCAGAACTGCTCCTCAAGAGACCAAAAAGCCAGAATCCCCTGTCCCTGAGCCACACCAGGTTATCAAACATTGTTTGGTGCCTTAACATTAAATATTTTGGTACAGTGCTGTGCTGTGTACTATCAGAAACATGTGGTAACACCACCCTGATACTGCCTAATCACAGTATGAATCTAGCATGTATTGTACATTCAACAGGTTACTTCCATGGAAGAGATCATTAAGAATTGAGAGTGGTGATCATCTTTAATAATTTGAGTCATTATTTACAATATTGGCTATAAAAGCTGTTTTACAAATATCTGAGAAAACTGAAAACACACTGAGGATGAATTTAAGGATGTCAGAAATACATTTCTGTCAGAAACTGTATGATGAGATGTTTTGCCAACTAACAAATACTGCTACTTTAATATTCTGCTGTTGTATTCTTTTCTGGTCCCTCACAAAGGACTCTGTATAATAGTTTTCTTCTAGAAATCAGTGCACAGAATAACTACAAAATGTGCACCAAATATAGTTTACCAATGTCATTTTAACTAGGGAACATTTGTCTTAGACCCCACTGGAAATGTTCATTCAGACATCAAGGAGGCACCCCAATATTTTTCCATTTCTACCATTGCTTTGTGCAAACACACTATTACAGTGTTTTGAGTTACAGTACCTGTATGGAAGAATCTACAAAAGCACAACGATATGTGTTCCATTGTAAACCAAAGATAACACCTGCTCAAAGCTATATGTAAAAATTCAGGATGTTCCCTTAAAGGAGAACTGCACTGAACCTTTATGTAATTTTCCCAGTAGAAGCTATTTTATGTACTGGTTAAAATTTTATTTTTGTTCCAACTTTACAGGCCTTTTAGTAACTGCAGTTGGTGCTTCTGCTTTCCACTGCAGTAGTAAGTACCATTTTGGAACTGTATGATGTAGTTTATGGCCTTCTCAGCCACAGAGTTCTATAGTAAAACAAAAATGTATTATGTCAACAATAGAAGTGTAGAACTGGGGCATGAACTACATCATACACATCTAAACTGGTTCTTAGCAGGAGCATGTAAATCAGAACCACCCAGTATGATAACTAAAAAGCCTGGATAGCTACAGCAATAACAAAATTTGCACCAGTATTTAAAAAAAAAAGCCTCTATTGGGAAAAATTACTTATAGTTTCAGCACTGTTCTCCTTTAAGAATTGTTACATCTCATGAAATTGAACTTTATCTGGCTGGTAGATAATTTTGCATAACCTCATTTTCATTTGAACCCACCTTGAGTGTATTTTTATAAACAGAATGATCTCAAATTCTGAAACTACTCTTTACAGCTGACGCCTTCAGGAAAACTTTAACAAAACATTACATTTAGACACAGTACAGCTTGTATTTCACAGTAGCTCTGTATTTCTCCTCCCCATTATTTATTACTGAGGTCATTTCAAAACAGGATCTTTGCTCCTGAAGAGTTCATCTACTCCTGTTGCCTTCTCCCTACCTGAAGTCACAGAGAACTGCTTGTGATATCACAGCTATTCATATGGCAACAGATTGTGATGTCACAACAAAGGATTATTACTTGAAGTAGGGTGTAAGCTATAGAGGCAGATGAACTCTGAGGTATAAAATCACGTATTCATGCAAATTTCCTCAGTAATAGATAATGTTGAGGAGAAATCTATAGAATACATATGGAATGCAAGCTGAATTGTACCTAAATATTGTTTTTCAGTTTTCTTTGAGGTGTCAGCAGTTCTTTAAATGGCACCACCAATGTTGGATTCTGCCTTGTGTAAATGAATGCTAAGGAGCAAGCACTGTACATGCCACTTCTAAGCTAGAGTTCTAATTCACTAATGCACAGTGTACCCACATTTAGAATAACTGTCTCAAGGAATTTGTCTGCTGCACTTTTTTCATAAAGCACTGTCTGGCAAGTTACCATCTCACCTGATCAAGTGCTTCTATTGAAAATCTCAAATGATTTCTTTAGCTCAGCAAGCTTACAGTATATCATTTCAATATCTCTAGGGTAAAATGTAAAAATAGCCAACATGTCTTTTGCTCACTTAGACTCAAATGATTGAAATGCCTTACTGATGTCCTAAATAGAGCTTTAGTGATATGTCCAACTGTTTCTATAACTTGACTTTTTAAAGATTTGGCATGCATCTGTGGATCTGTAATTACTAGCACTTAGATTAGAACTAAAGGCCAGTATACTGTAAGAGCTTTTAGTAATCTGATCTTTTAAAATACATCATTTAAAAAACAGCTGTAGGTAGGTAAGTAGATTTATTGCTCTGCTTTTCACTTTACACTTTCCAAACTTGAACAGATGCAAGTAATCATTTGTTAACCTCTTCTAATGAAATTCTAGTCTGAGCTGGTTCCTCACTACAAGATTCAATTAAAATAAAAAACAAGAAAATTGTTTCCTGTAAAGCACTTTAGAAATTGTATATCTCTCAGATATTTAAATTGTCTATTTGTGTGTTATCAAGTTTGTTCCCATTATTGCACTGAGACATGTCTGTTTTATATATTAACATACTATTTGCCAGCAGATTAGGCCTTATGGTCTATCAAGTCTGCTCGAACCTAGATCCTTAGTTGGGTGCCGAGACCTCCCATCCCTTGTGCTCCAGAAACCCCTATCATCCATCCCCACCCCCGGGACAGGCCATCATCTGATACATCCACTTTCTGCGCCTGTCCCACCTCTCTTAAAGCCTCCTCCACTGTGGATCTCTGAACCAGCTCACCAGGCAGAGCATTCCAAGGGTCCACCACCCTCTCAGTGAAAAACCTCCTCCTCTTTTCCCCCCTCACCCTTCCACCTTCCAACTTCAAACCATGCCCTCTGGTGATGCCTCCCTGCTTTAGTCTAAAGATCCCCTCCATGTTTACCCTATTTATTCCCTTGAGGTACTTGAAGACCTCAATCATGTCCCCCCTGTCTCTCCTCTCCTCCAATGAAAACAGGCAGAGCTCCTCAAGTCTGTCCTCATAAGTCAAATCCCCTAGCCCTCGTATCATCTTTGTTGCCTCCTCTGTACCCTCTCCAGGAGCTGTATGTCCTTCTTCAAGTGTGGTCTCCAGTACTGTATACAGTACTCAGGTGTGGTCTAACCAGTCCATTGTACAGCGGCAGAATCACTTCCTTGCTCCTAGAGGTGATCCTCTTGCGTGCATCCCAACATCCTGTTTGCCTTGCTAGCTGCTCTCCTGCACTGCTCAGAGTTATTCATACATGTATCCACCATGACCCCTAGGTCTTTTTTCCTGTTGAGGCTTCCAGCACCTCCTCCCAGGGTGTACCTGTGTTTAGGTTTCCCGACCAAGATGCAACACCTTGCACTTGGTGATATTGAATTTAATTTCCATGTGTGAGCCCAGCTTTCCAGGGTGTCCAGGTCCTTGCAGGCCAACCTCCCTCTTCTCCCTCAACTACTGCTCCCATCTTGGAGTCATCCGCGAAGAGACTCATTTCACACCCTATACCATCCCTGATGTCCGATATGTATGCATTAAACAGGATTGGACCCAGGACCGAGCCCTGTGGTACCCCACTACCAACCTCTGTAGGGATCGAGAGCTCCCCACAGACCACTACTCTCTGAGTGCGTCCAGCTATCCAGTTTTCAATCCATCTGACCATCAAAGGGCCTACTCCTAACCCCATCAGTTTCTCCACCAGACCATTGTGGGGGACAGTCAAACGCCTTGCTGAAGTCCAAGAATAATACATCCACAGGCTTACCCCTGTCCAGTTCTGATGTTACCCATTCATAGAACTCCACAAGGTTGGTTTGACATGATCTACCTGGCACAAACCCATGCTGTCGACTTATCCAGACCTCCCACCTCCCCCAAGTAAACCCTCAATCGTTCCTTTAGTATACTCTCCATTAATTTTCCCACCACCGAGGTTAAACTGATGGGTCTATAGTTTCCTGGTACTTCCTCACCCCCTCATGGATTGGCACCATGTGCCTCCTGCCAATCCCCAGGTACCCTCCTGTCTCAAGTGACCTGTTGAAAAGCTCAGCCAGGGTGCAGCCAGTATGTCCGCCAATTCCCATAGTACTTCGGATGAATGCCATCTGGCCCAGGAGATTTGTCTTTCTTTAGGGCCTTGAGGGCAAACTACACCCTTTGGTGGGATGGCATCATCCGCCCTCCACCTTACTGGTCTTTTATCTTTATCCAGATGTGACACCCCTGGGGTACCTTTCTCTCCTTTTGCTCCATTTCTGTTGCCCTCCTGATCCCACTCCCTGCCGCTTCTATCCCCTTTGTGCCTTGCTTTGTAGATATCCCATCCCTCCTAGTGAACACAGAGGCAAGTACTCAATAAATACCTCTGCCTGGTCCCCGCCTCTTCCACCCACCCTCCTTCTGATCCCAATCTGCTGAGATGGCCCTAGTTTTTCTCCCGCTTTCTCCCAATGTACCGAAGAACCCCTCTTTCCTCCATGTATCCCTGTGCCACTAGTTTTACTGACTTTGCTCCTCACCATACGGGTGACTTTTCTAGATGCAAGCTGGTACATTTCCTTATCCCTATCCCTCTTGTTGTTTTATATTTTGTAGCTGCCTTCTTTTCTCTGACTGCTACCTGGACCTCACTGGACCACCAGCATGGTTTATGTGACCTTGCTCCTCACGCTTCAACTTAGCGCAGATCCTGACTGCCTCATTGAGTCCCCGTTTTATGACCTCCCATCTTCTTTCCACACTTGTCGCTGAGGTAATCCCTTCAAGTGATCCTGAGAATATTTCCCATGCCCATAAAGTCTGCCCCTGAAGTCCACTGCCAGTGTCCTAGATCTCACCCCACTCCCCAATGCTTATTTGAAACCAGACAGTATTGTGATCACTCCCAGTCAGGGGTCCTGTACAACCATGTCCCTTACCAGATCCCCATCTGCCAGAACCACATCCAGGACATGCCCTCCCTTGTGGGCTCCATCACATGCTGTGTTAACACATCCTGGAAGCCATCCAGCAGCCTCTGCTCCTTGGCCACCTTAGAGGACATGGTTCCCCAGTTTGTACCTGGCATATTAAGGTCCCCCATCAACACCACTCCTTCCCCCTTTTGGTCCACACTGGGCAATGATGTTGTCCAGCAAACCATCCTCTAGAACATCACTCATCCCGGGGGGCCTATATACTACACCCAGCTTGACCTTATCTCCTGCTGGGGATCGTAGGGTGACCCATAAGGCCTCCACGCTTCCCTCTGCCTCTTCTACCATAGCAATTTCTATGTCATCTCTAATGAACATAGCCACTCCACCCCTCTGCCCTCCTTTCTATCCTTCCTAAGCATAGTGTACCCCCGTACATTTAGGTCCCAGTCATGGTTTTTGTTGGCCCACGTTTCCGTGACTGCCGCCACATCCACCCCCCGAACAGCATGGCCTGGAACTCTGGCAACTTGTTTCCCAAGCTTCTGGCATTTACTAACACTAACCCCCACCCCTTATCCCTGATCCTTTTTGTCGAACCCCACCCAGATTCCTTGCTTCTATTCAAGTGTAGAATTGTAAAGTCAAATGATGAACAATAAACTTATTTAACCTATCTACAGCATTTTTCAAAAGATTTATTTTAAAAGATGAGATTACTAAAACCTCTTACAGTATATTGGTCTTCGGTGCTAATCTAAGGGTTGGTAAATTACACATCCCCAGATGCATTTCAATTGTTTAAGAACTCATGCTGTTGTGTCAGGTGGCATGATGCAGTTGCTCATAGTTGTTGATAATCTTTTCTCTTACAGGTAAAATAGATAATGCCATATCTAATTTCAAGCAACCACCTCTAATGTGCAGTCCATCTGGGGGATTTCTTTACCTTTTAATCCCATTACTCACTTGAGCATCTTCTCATCCATGACAGACCCCCATGAGGCCAATTCAGTTTATCTCTTGCCTGGATGCTGTAGTCCAGAAGCGGGCCCCCATTTTCCATCATAAAGCTCAAGCAGACATACTGGTTAAGGATCTCTGCCTTCTGTTCATCACCCTGCCCTCAATATTCTCCCTTTTCTGTACAGTTACCTTTTGTCTTTCCTTCTTTCCTGGATGTCATTAAAAATGCCTTGTCATTCTCTTTCACCCCCTCTAGTAGGCTATGCTCCACATTCATCTTTGTCTTCCTCACTGTCTTGCTCATCTCTCTGACACAGCTCAGGTATGCCACACTACTGGCTTCTGAGAATAACTGTACTCCCTAAATGCATCCTTCTTTGCTTTCACTGCTTTCCTGATCTCTTTTGAGAACCAAGTTGGCCTTTATTCTCAGTCCTTGCCTACATGCCTATGGCACCCTTTTGTTTCCTCCAGGACTTTATATCTGATAAACTGCCATTTCTCCTCCACTGTGTCAATCTGGTGATATCCTAAGAGTCATGTCCTATGTCTAGGGCCTATGATCTCCTTTCATCATCCTGAAGTCTTCCTTACATCAGTCCAGTACTGTTGTTCAAGTTGCCTACTGATATAACCTCATTGTTAGGTCAGACCATACTATGAGATAATTGCATGTGCCTTGTGGCTTATCCTCTGATAGTGCCCCACATTGACACCATCATTCAAGACCAGATCCAGGGTGCTTCCTACACTAGTGTTCCTCTACATGTTGAGTCAGAAGGCAGCCTTGAAGGATGTCCACCACTACATGACTCATAGTGCTCTGTGCTACTGGGATGGTCCAGTTGACATCAGGCCAGTTAATGTTACCAGCCATTATAAAAAACGCCTCATAAATGGAAAATTGTGATGGCATTCCATAAGCCCTATGTTTATCTTTAATCAATATACTTGTAGAGCCACTTCACATGAGCAGATTCACCAGAAATGATCACCCAGTCTGTCTAATTGCAGTCTTTGACACTGTAGTGAGTGCAGTGGTCTGCCATTCCATATTAGGGAATTGGGAACACTGGACATCATATGTTGGATGAGGGGGCCATGGTCAGGGTTGGCCTCTTGCTGTGCATGCCTATACCTGCATGTGTGCACATGCCAATGAGCCAGCCATGAGAAGAAGGTGTTGAACATGTCACTGGCCACAGTCCACTGTTCTTCAATGTGTGTAAGTCATGTGTCAGTTCTGGGTACCTGCCAGAGATATGAGTAATTATGCCTGTAGCATCACACCCCACCTGCATGTTCATATTGTGGTGTGCCTTACAGTGCCTCTATGCCTCCTCCACATGTGCTAGGGCAATGATTGCCACATGTGTACATGACATTTTGCATTAGGAAAGTCCAGCACCCTCCCTCTTCCCCTAAGTACATCTGGTCTAGATCCCGCCTGTTGCTTAATATCAATGTTCTCCTGAGTGACCTTGCTGCAACAGACTAGTCAGTCATCCTCTTTGGCTTTGATATTAACTTGGCCCTCTCTCTGTTCTATTCCAAATTTTCCTTTGTCTGGGACAAGCATGTCCCCCTAAGAAAGGCCAAGGTCATATCTTCCCACCACTCCTGGATTACACTATAACTCCTTGACCAGTGCAAGGTCCCATTATCTCACTTGGGCCCTCTACAAATTATTCCACTCTCTGCCTGATCTCTACTTTTACAGGGCACTTAGAAATGTATGCACTATGGCTGCCATGCTGTGAAATCCTTCTATTTCAAGGTCAGCCATCAGAACAACCTTAACTCCTCAGCCAAATTCTTGAAGGTGATTCAGTCCCTTTTTGACCCTCCTACCCAGTCCACTCCCCCAGTCCTCATGGTTAATAATTCACCCATTTCTGACACTTCTTCTGTAGCAGCTCACTTCAATGAGTTCTTCACTGCTTGTGCTATCCCTTCTCACTCCCACGATTCCTATTCTCTCCCCAATCTCCTCCCCACCACACACCCCCAGTTTTCATCTCCCCCCAGTTACTACTTAGGAAACCTCACTTGCCCTTTCCTCCCTCAAGCTGTCAAAATCTAGCCCAGACTGGCTGGATCCTAAACTCCTCCACCTGTCAGCTCCTGCTGTCACCTCCCCCCTTACTCACCTCCTGAACCTCTCCTTCTCCCTCAGTACTGTTTCTCACTCTTGGAAGATTGCAAAAGTTCATCCCCTTCATAAAGGGGGTGACCCCTCCTTCCCTGGTACTTTCTGATCTATCTCCATCCTCCCCTCTCTTGCAAAACTACAAGAGAAAGTTGTTTATTCTAGGCTTGCTAACTTTCTCTATTAATCAAAGTTCCTCTCTCCATTCCAGTCTGAATTATACACACCACACCACTGTCTCCTCCCTGCTGTCTGAGTGTTACTGACTTCATCCTCATAGGGATGGATCAGAGGCACATCACACAGCCATTTTCATCGATCTGGCCAAAGTATTTGATTTGGTATCCCATCAATTCCTACTGGACAAGTTGATCTCAGCTGGCATCTCAGCTCCTACTGCTGAATGGTTCCAATCCTATCTCATTGGCCATCAACAGGCAGCACAATTAGGAGGTGTCCTGTCACCTCTACTACTCTTTCTGGCTGGGGCCCCACATGGCTCCATCCAGGGTCCCGTCTTCTTCTTCTCCATTTTCCTGAATGGCCTCCCCTCTGCCTGTGTCAACTCGCATATTCATATGTATGCAAATGACACTATCATATTTACCTCCTGTCCCTCAACCACAGTGGTAGAAGGCTTGCTCCAGCAAGACTTTCCACAACATCCTGCACTCATTGCATTCCAACCAACTCTAGCCATGTTCTCCCTCCTCCCTGTTTTCTCCACCCTGGATGGCACCATCTTTGAAGCAGTTCCATTGTTCAAGTACCTCAGTGTGTGGCTAGATAGTAAGCTTGACTTCTCTGCCCAAATTGATATCAAGTTCCACCCCAAGCTCTGTGCCTTGTACCACAACAAAGACTGCTTGTCTCCGGGGGTCCATCAGGAACTTTTTACTAAAATGTTGCTCCCAGTCT
Organism: Neoceratodus forsteri; assembly: GCA_016271365.2. Classification (NCBI taxonomy): domain Eukaryota; kingdom Metazoa; phylum Chordata; order Ceratodontiformes; family Ceratodontidae; genus Neoceratodus; species Neoceratodus forsteri. Next base: position 338,383,661 of record CM057454.1, on the reverse strand, counting down.
TTCACTATGCAAATGGGGTCTACAGCACTTTCCCTCCTCTTTCTTTGCCAGACTGAACACCCTCTGTATTGCCTTTTGTCACTTTGCTACCAGTCCTCCCCAACTCACCACTGCTCCCTCTACTCCTCCCCATCCATCCTTCCCCTGCCTTCATGCCACCAGTCTCTTTTCTCTAATTCATCTTCACACCTCTCTCCCACTCCCTCTGCTTCATACACCCTCCAATCCAGGGATCCTTCCACCTTCTGCATTCCCCACCCTTACTCCTCTGCTGGGCAGTCAGCCTTCTCCTTTCAACTTCCCCTCTTTTTGGAAGCTGTCCTCCTCCTCTCTCTGTCTCCCCACCCCTGGCTCCCTCAGGTACCAGTTAAAATTCCTGCCTAACCCCATCTGCTCTTGTGAACCCTTTCTTGGCCCTCCCATGATGGAGCCCTACTTTCCCTGATGGTTGGGATTCTACTTGGATTCTACCTCAACCTGTATCAGGCTCCCTACCATTCTACTTCTGCACTGCCATCATGCCCTGGTTCTGGTCTTTCTGTTGGTAAATTATAGCTGTTTACTGTATCTTGTTGCTTTTATTATTATTATTATAAGACTACAGCTTATTCTGCTGATGGACATATTAACAACTGCCTAGCAACTATTTGTAGAGGACTGAAGTTCATCTGCTGGATGACACTATCACCCTGCTAATTGTATTCAATGTTCTCCATTGTATGTATTACCTGTTCCTTCAGTTTTCATTACTATCTGTATTTTTCTCTTTGTATCATGATGTGGCGCCTTTGGAAACACGTCTATGACTCAAAGGGTTGTAATTCTGATGTGCTTATGAATAAATAAATACATAAATTTGCACCTGTACCGTGTTATATAATACTTTGATTGCCCTTTATTTGTACTAAACATACATATTGTGGATGTGTTGTCTCCTGTTCCCTTCCCCTGGTTTGCACCTGGAAATTAACCTTGACTCAGTGTACCCTTCCCAGTTACTAGTTTTCAAATATATAAAGACTATGCATAGACAATGGCACCAATGGTATTTGGCATGCCTGCCACAGCATGCAGTAGAAGCTGCTTTGGTGTCACTCAGGTCCTGCTCCATCTATTGGAACATGATGTAGTCACTGCAGTTTGCCAGCAGCACATTAGTCACCTACCAGATTCACCTGATGATGGAATATTGGCTCATATTTGTCATGGCCACTGTCATGCATTGGAAACTACTTGACTCATAGTAGGCCAGGACCATTTACAGTACATATGTGTCTGAACTCCCAGCGTATGGCTTCAGCAAGTCATGGACTGCAGCTATGGTCACAGTAGCTGGTACAGCTCCCCTATGGTGCCTGTGTTGAAGAGGAACCTGTCCATGCACTGCTATTCCATTAATGTTGCTGTGTCAGTCCTTGTCTGATAGATACATAGATACAGAGGCACACTGCATGGCAATCATGTCCCTCCAACACGTTCTCATCCACAGTGGATGGTCTAGATGCTACATTGGTGAGCATTTATGCTAGCTGAGGGTGGTGGTGAAAGGAAGCAGGGAGACTTAAATTGTCCCCCATAAGTGGAAGTAGTCAAGAGGGAGAACCCTAAAGGAGGGAAATCCCCAAAGGTAACTAAAAACAGGAACAGCAGAATGGTAGAAAGGAAGTAGGGAGGGAATGAAGGAAGAGGAGGTAAAAAAGGAAGAAAAGGGGGATGAAAAGAAGAGCAGGAATAGGATTTGGAAGGCCATGTACCCAAATGCTCAAAGTCTGGGAAATAGAATCTCAGACCTGGTGGACATTACTGCAGAGGCTGACCTAAACATTGTGAACAAACAATCAAGGAGCCCGGTTCAACATATTCCAATGGAAAATCCAACACACATGCAGTAAGTTGTGTGAAGTGTTGAAATTTATTTATACAAATAAATAAACCAGCAGTACAATCACAGATGGACCCCTCAGCACTTTCAAACATTTTCACCCTGCTCTAGGGCTTTGTCACGGCTAATTGGGTATCAGCTGAAGCACCTTTATAAAAGTGCTTATTTAAAGTGGCATAGACAGATTTAACAATCACATGACATAATACAAAAAGCAGTCAGAGTCCAAAGGTCATAAAGAGCTTAACCACCAGACATAATACATCTAATTACTAACATTAATAACAAATGTGCAACATAAGCTTTACACAAAGGGTAAAAGGGGAGGACCATTGGAAAAAAGGAGGCGGAAGGATTTTAAGAAATGAGGGACAAAAAGAATGGGAAAAATGAATTTTTCTCCATCCAATCTCATATTGGGACATAGGTTAATAAAACCAATATGTTAGTTCAAGTTTCCATTTTATACAAATACTTCATAATATTATAAGAAAGGAGACAACTGAAAATAATCATAATGATTCAGTCCAGGTAGACAGTAAAAATGTAAACTGTACTGCCAAAAAGCTGCTCTTTGCAGTAGAACTAGATCTATATCTCCACCTCTAGCTTTTTCATAAACATGTTTCAAAGGTTGGAAGACAAATACATGCTCCCTACCTCTAACTTCACTGTGTTGGGCTAATGCACTGACCCTATCCAGTCTCTCAAGGCTACAAATATGTTGTCTTATTCTTTCTTTAAATTTCTTCTTTGTTTTCCAAATATAATAAGTATTTGTATTCCAGGCTTTTAGCAATGCAATGTGTACTATTTGTAAGAGGGTGTAAGCAATCACTTGTCCCCTTAGCTTTCACAGTTACTGGTACGATTAATGATGTGCTCATGCCCTTTTTTTATTTCAAACAGGGTCTTACTTCCCCCCTGGGAAAGATCCCTACAGCTCCAGACCTCTCACCAGGTGACCTCCTAGAAATTAAGGTACCCAAGCTACCTTTTAATGGAACAGTCATTCCATGACTGTTATAACACATTGTTACCTCTTGGTGTTACATACCACAGCAAAATGCAGCTTTTGAAGCATATGAGCCTGTAACAACAGGGAATGCAGTGGTGCATAAACTGGCCTTATCCAGCTTCGATCTGTTTTACTTTAAACTGTGCATGTGCAAACTCCATATTTGTTTTATTTATAACTTTTTTGGGGAAAATGTTTTCATTTTTATAACATCAAAAATACCTCCTTGGGAAAGGATCAAATGAACTGACAAGTTTAACGTAGCCAGTCTACTTATTGAGCAAAAAAAACCTTCTTCATATTTGAAACAATTTATTGCAACTTTGTGGCACAACACCCACTGAGACAGTTATCCCTCAAATTGGCAGGTCCCAAGATCCAGGGCCAGAATTATTGTCTCCCCAATTTCATATACATACATTTACAGAAGGACAAGATTTGTGGACAAAACTGATTTTTTTTTATGAAAGAGCTTCATCAGACTTAGCTAAATACACAGTCTTTGCCACTATATACAATAAGTTTGTGTAGATTAGGTAAAAGTAGGTGAGGAGTGACAGAGCAGGAGATGCAATGCTAAGAAAAGAGAGATGGCTAGCTATAAGTGCATGCTTTTGAGAAGTGTGCAACTAGGTCAAGGTTTCTCAAATGTGGCCACCATGAGTTTTTTGTGCGACCATAAAGATACTGCCAACCCCCACCACCCTCCCCCACCACCCCTCACTCCACCCACCCTTAACACACCCTACCTTTAGAGGTGGCTGAGTCATACAACTTCCTGAATTTCCTTAAGGGATACCTGAGTAGTAAAACTTCCTACATATTCTTAAGGGGACACAGCCTGCTCCACTGCATGACACTGCTACCAGGAGGCAGGACAGAACCCCTTGCAGACAAGAGAAGACACAAGGAAGTGCATAGCTCGCAGTGAGGGGAGTGCTTTTTTTTCTTACTCCTGGTAAATAAAAATGGCTTTTTCTCATAAAACATTTATGACCTTGGGATCCTTCAACTAGTAACTTTTCAAAATTGCAATCTTAAACTATCTATCTGCAGACTGCCCTTGACTTTCAAATCTTTGGGAACCTACATGTATTAATTTCTAAAAACTGCAGTCCTTAATTAAGAACTACCTTTGACTTTCAAAACTTTGGGAATCTTCAATTATTAGCTTCTAAAAATTGTAATCCCTACACTAACTGTCTGCTGCAGTTTGCCATGGTTGGGAGAGTGGTTTTCTGTTTTTTATGCTTGATGCTAATGTTGTTTGAACCTGTCATGGTTAACTGCCACATGTTTGTATTTGAGGGGATGGGGGCTTGTTGCTTCTAGGGCTGCAGGTGCTGAGTTTGTGCATAACCTGTCAAGGCTAATCGGCCTCATTGTTTATTGAAGGGTGGGGGGCTTGTGTTACTAAGGCTATGGGCACTGTGTTTGGGCACTTCATTGCACCAGGATGGGGGATTGTTGATGCCAAGGCTAGGGCCATTGTTTTGCCTTCTTTTTGCAGGGTGGGGGACTTGAATTTGCTGAGTGGGGGTTCCGGTTAGGGGCAGGGTGAAACTGTGGGGTTCTGAGTGGGCATCTGAGCAGCCAGGCAAGCAGCACATTTACACTCCCTGGCTGGCCTTGGTTGATCACATATCACAGGATTGCAGTGGGAGGTGGGGGTTTGCCAAATCACAAGGGGAAGTAGGGGCAGGATGGCTGAAAGAAATTGGGGTAGAGCAGGGGGAAATTGGTATAGGATGGGGGGCAGTTTGGGTGCCTGGCAGAGGAGGCTGGGCTGAGATGGGTCATGATGGGATGGGGGAGTCAGCCAGGTATAGATTGGGGAAGACCAGGTTGGTGAGTTGCAGTGGCTGTAGAGTTGCAATGGCCATGAGTACCCTGTGGAGACTAGGGCACTGTTCAATTTGTACTAGGTTAATGGGCTTGGAGGCTGAGCTGCACAGACTCTGGTGTGCCCTGGACAGTTGGGTGAAGGGTATGAATATAAGGACAGGGTGACATGAATCTTGGGGTGGGAGTGAGTCCCACAGTTGGGTGAAGGGTAGGGACACAAGGACAGGGGGCTTGAATCTGGGGTTGGGAGAGTGTCAGCAAATGTTGGGATACAGGGGGTGAGAGAGATAGAAGGATGGGAGGCCAACAGAACTCACACTAGAGTGGACTGAACATGGGGGCAGACACATGGAAAGGGGGCCAGGGGACTCTGCGGGGGACAGAGTGGTAGATGGCAGAGCGAAGGAGCTACAGGTAGTGGGAGGGGGCTGCAAATGTGGGTTTTTTTAGGAAGGGAGCCAACAGAACCCATGCTATGCCCTGGGGAAGATAATGGGGAAGGAATTAGGGGGACTGCAGGGGGAGTCAGGGCTGGGGAGGGAAATGGGTGGGAGCTACAGGCAGCTGGGCAACAGGAACTCACAGGTCCATGGCAAGGAGACTTGCATCATAGGAGGGGAGCTCTGGTCTGCAGAAATGTTTAAGGGATTCCGGTCTCAAACAGGTACTCACCATTGGGGGACTCCATGGAGGAGAGGCCCATAGACGATGAGGGCAAAGCAGTCAGCAAAGGAAGGAAGGAAAGGTGCTACAGCACGCAGTGAAAGGGGAGTTAATGATGAGGAAAGAGAGAAAGGGATAGGGAGGGATGGCCCTGGCACTAAGGAAGGAGCTGGGGTTAGCTCTGGTGGTGGATCTGGGGGCTGGGAGCATCAGGCAAGAAAAGATGAGTAGGTGGTAAGGAGGGAGCTAGATGTCCAGGGGGAAAGGGGACAGCAGGGACCCAGTATAGAGGGTAGTAAGGAACAAGGCAAGGTGAGGGTAGCACCAGGGGCACCAGTGGTGATGGAGGGGCTACAAGTGCAGAGTGGTGCCGAAGGGGTAGACCCAGATGGATCCATGGAGGGTGGTGACTCAGGTGGGGACAGGGCGGACAGGAGGCAGAACTGAAAAAGGGGGAGTTTGGCAGTCGGGTGAAGAAAATAGTTGGAGGGGCCAGAAGAAAGGAAGTGGTAGCAAGAGGGGAGGTGCATGTGATTTAGGGGAGGGGGTCAAAGATAAGGAGGATGTCAGGGTGCTCCTGCTGGGGGATTCCATGATAAGGGGTATTAGATGGGAAGGAAGGGGGAGGGGGAAGGGCTGTGCCATCAGGGTCAAGAGTATACCTGACCTAACTGTGCACGAGGCAAAGCACCTAGTTTACATAGAAACAGAGAAACATAGAAACAGAAGCCGATGACAGATAAGGACTGCAAGGCCCATCCAGTCTGTCCATTATTTCTACCTTATGAATGTGCCATAGGCCTTTACTATGTCAATTGCCTATCTATTCATACTCATCTGTATTGCTCCCTTATGCCTATTCAATGCCTGTCTGAAGCCCTTCACTGTATTCATATCCACCACTTCCTGAGGTACGCCTTTCCATGCATCCTCCACCCTTTCTGTGAAAAATAGCTTCCCTACATTATCCCTTAATCGGCCTCCCTCTAATCTCATGCTGTGTCCTCTTGTCCTACTATTTTTCTTATATTGAAACATGTTAGACTCTCACCTTGTTAATGACCTTAAGATGTTTGAATGTTTCGATCATATCACCTCTCTCCCTCCTTTGCTCTAGGGTATACATATTGAGCTCCGTTAATCTGTCCTCATATGTTTTCTGATGCAGTCCCTGCACCATTTTGGTTGCCCTTCTCTGGATTGCCATGTTAATGTCCTTGTACAGCTGCGGCCTCCAGTACTGCATGCAGTACTCCAGATGGGACAAAACCAGTGTCTTATAAAGAGGAATTATTACCTCCCTCTTATGACTTGTGATACCCCTACTAATGTACCCCAACATCCCTCTAGCCTTACTTACTGCTTTAGTGGCCCACTTGGTTGATTTCAGGTCATCTGTGATGATGATGCCCAAGTCTCTTTCTTCCCTTCTGATTGCCAGCAACTCCCTTCCCAACCTATAGATAGATTCAGGGTTTCTCTTCCCTATGTGCATGATCTTGCAGTTATTTGCATTAAACCCCAGTTGCTACTCTTCCAAACATTTTGCCAGTTTTTCCAGATTTCTTCTTATTCTGTCCACCTCATCTGGATTATCTACTCTGTTGCAGATCTTGGTGTCATCTGCAAACAGGCAAACCTTACCCTCCAGTCCATCCGCAATATCACAGATGAAGATATTGATGAGGAATGGCCCGAGGACAGATCCCTGAGGTACCCCACTTGTGACTTGCATTTCTTCTGACTGTATACCATTTGCCACCACTCTTTTCTGCTCGCCAACCAGTTTGTCACCCAGTTGACCAACCTCTGACCCAACCCAGGCCTACCCAGCTTATTAATCAATCTTCTATGTAGAATAGTATTGAAAGCTTTGCTGAAGTCAAGGTAGGTGGCATCAACTGCACCCCCTTGGTCCACCACTCTGGTTACCCAGTCAAAGAAATCTGAGACTAGTTTGACAGACCCTTCCTGTTGTAAACCCATGCTGCCTTGGATCCTGTGCTCATATAGATTCCAGGTGTTGCACTATCCTTTGCTTAAGGAGTGCCTCCATAATCTTGCCCACTACTGAGGTAAGACTGACTGGTCTGTAGTTCCCTGCCTCCTCCCTGCTGCCAGTCTAGTGGAGTGGGATCACATGAGCCCTTCCCCAGTCTTCTGGGACTTCTCCTGTGCTCAGACACTCACTAAACAGTTCTGCTAATGGCTCTGCTAGTTTCACCTTTAGCTCCTTTAGTACCCTGGGATGTATGTCATCAGGTCCCATTGCCTTGTCCACCCTGAGTTTAGCAAGCTCTTATAGGACCCTTCCTTTTGTGAAGGGACTTATGCACACCTCCCTCCCCCCTGTATCCATGGTGCTGAGCTGTGGGCCCTGCCCTACCTTCTCCTCAGTAAATACTGAGCAGAAGTATCTATTTAGGATAGATGCTTTTCCTTGGTCCTCCTCCATACACTCCCTCTTATCCCCTTTGATCTTAGCAATACCCCCTCTAGACTTTCTCTTTTCACTAATGTATCTATAGAAAGTCTTGTCCCCTTCTTTTACTCTTCATGCTAGTGTTTCCTTGGTTTGGGCCTTTGCCTGCCTTACTGCCTGCCCTGCTTCCCGTAGGGAAGTTTGGTATGATCTTTGTCCCGTTGCGTTCACTTATATTTCCTGAATGCCAGCCTTTTGGCTCTGATCTTTTCTTGTACAGTTTTTGAGACCCAAAGTGGTTTCCTCCTGTTGCTCTTACTTTTCTCCATAACACAATGGGATGTTGCTTCAAGTATTGCATCTTAATGTGTGCCCACTTTGCCTGTACCCCTTCACCTGTATTTCATCTTGCCAGGGCTAGCTTAACTCTGTTGGCCATCTTATCAAAGTCAGCTCCTCTGAAGTCCCATATTTTTGCCTTGGAATGGGATGATTTAGTTCTAGTGGCCAAACTAAACCATACCATGTGATGGTCACTTGTCCCCAGGTGACCTTCTACAAGAAATCTGGGATCCTTTCCCTGTTGGTCAATACTAGAACCAGGATAGCCCTGTCTCTTGTGTGTTGTTGTGCCAATTATTTGAGGCCTTCCCCTGCAGGGAATCCACTATGTGTCTAGTTTTGGTTGATGGTCTTATTGGTATTGACCAATGTGTATCTGGCAAGTTTAAGTCTCCCATTAGCAGACCCTCCCCTTTAGCAGATATGTTTTGTATATTTTCTAACAGTAATGTGTCTATGTCCTCCCCCAGGTTTGGAGGCCTGTAAACAACCCCAGTTCATATGGTTGTCCCATTTCCTGTTTCCAGGATGACCCATGTTTCTTCTGTCTTCTTATGTGTATTCTGAATTTTTGTAGCTCTGATATTGTCATTAACATAAAGGGCCACTCTACACACCCTTTTTTGCACCTTGATCTCTTCTGAAAAATACATAGCAGGTAATGAAGTCTCCAAAGTGTGTTTACTGGTGAACCATGTCTCGCTAATGGCTACTATGTCCAGTTTAGCCTCTGTCATTGTTGCCTCCAGGACTGGGATCTTGTTTCCCAGACTGTGGGCATTTGTGTATATGGTTTTCCATTGGCCAGATTTCAGTGCATCAGTTGTTGGGCGAGGTCTGGCTTTTCCCCTGCACATCGTATGGGGAGCTGGACTGTTTTCCTTACCTGGTGATGCAAATGAACTACAAACATGCACCAACTCCCTCCTTTGTCAGATGCAGTCCATCAAATTTGAAGAATGTTCCCTCCTAAAACTGTTGCCAGTTACCTACAAATGTAATTTCCTGGCACCAGCCCTTGAGCCACAAGTTTAACTCCCCTATCTCCCCTTCTCTGACCTTCCATCCATCTGCCCCCCCTCTGCCAGACTGGCAGAATCTCAGAGAAGGAGATGCTGGATGAAATGGATGACAGTTTGTCTCCCAGCCTGGTCAGGTATTCCTTGGTCTCCACGACTGACTGGCTGGCAAGATCATTAGTCCCTATGTGTACCAGGACATCAATGTTTTCTCCTGCTTCATGCACAGTTTTAACAATGTGATTAGTGTCTCTCCATGCTGATGTACCTGGGAGACATCTGACCATTACCTCCGGCTGGAGGTAGGAGTCAACTTCCTGAATCTTGGAGTCTCCTGTGATCAGAAGTGCTTTGGACTTCCTTTTTGCTCTTTTTGTTTTGGTTCCTGTTTTGGGCAAGTTTTGTAGCACTAGCTCCTGTGCAGCAGTGTCCTCTACCCCTTTGTTTGATTTTGGACATAGAGGCAGATACCTGTTTGTAGTTTCTATATGGTTTGTGGATGTGATACGTTGCTGAGCACTGAGTGATGGGGCACCTGATTTGGCCCTTGTAACCACCTGCCATCCTCCCAGATCAACTACCCTCTGTGGTTGAGTTGCTTCAGTTGGATGTTGGGGAAATGGCAGGTGGCTCTTGTAATATATTTCCTCCTAAATATGTGATTTGAGGAGCACAATCTCTGCCCATGCTGCCCGGAGCTGAGCCCTTAGATCTCCAATGGTCCAGCATGTAGGACAGCATCCTAAATCCTGTATAACTGCCCTATTTAAAAGTGTCCCACAGTACCTGCAGTTAATAATATCCATTCCAGTTGAGTTGCTGAGTGTATAACCTGGTCCAAGTAATTAGAAGGAAAATGAAAGCAAAAGATTTTTTTATTTTTTTAATTTGGTTATTTTTATTTTGTTTTTGTTTGTTTGTTTGTTTTGTATAACTTTTTATAACAAGTTAAATTAATTTTGCCCCTGTAAGTGAGGTCACTGTGTGGATACCCCTCTGTTCCTCCTCTTCCTGCTTTGCTACAGGAAATGTCTTGACTGTGCTACTCTATAAAAGGAGTGTAGCATGGGGTGGTTGGGGATGGGGTTGGGTGGTTGGGCCCCCCTGCCAAAAAAGAAGAACCATGGATGAAAGAAACAAGGAGGTAGCCAGGAGTTAGCACGCTGTTGTAGGTGCAACTAACCCTCTGTTGTAACCTGTGGTACCCACCCGCCTTACCCCCAGCTCGACAATGTCCACTGGACAGCTTCTCCCTCCCCCAGACCCACTCCTTCCCTACTAGGTCCAAACAGGGATGTAACCCGCTGTCTTCTCTGAGGACCTACTATATCCATGAGTGTAACTCACAATTTTGTAACACTATGTAACCTAAGTAACACACAAACCACTACATTATGTAACCTAAGTGTATCTAGGTTAAATGTTCCTTTTACTGCACCTGTAATGTTATCCTCTGTTTTAATCTGCACTGTAATAACTGTCTTGATGTCTCCCCCCCCGCGACGAGGTGCCTTTGTAAATGAGTCTCTGACTCAAGGGTTGTAAACCCGATTTGTAATGAATAAATCAATAAATAAAATAAAGGTAAGAGCAGAAACAATCAACCAACAACAAATGCAGTCGTTATCCCTCAGTCTGTATCTCGTATGTGATGTGCTCCTGGTTTTAGCCCTGAAAGCTTAGTCCAATGTTAGATAAAAAAGCCACAAAATCTGTAAGCACCACCTGTGACAATTTCACACAAGATATACCCTGCAAAAAACACTTTGCTACAAAGAAAAAATAAAGCAGTAAAAAAGCAACAACACCTGTAAGCACAACCTGCAGAACACTTTAACAGAAGATATACTTTGCAAAAAAAAAGTTGAATCAGAAAAGATTACAGCAGTAATCTGTAAGTACAAAACAGTAACAAACCTGTGGGCACACCCTGTAATAATACATCAGAAAGTATACCCTGTAACAGCAATTTGAATCAGAGAGCAATAAAGTGGTAAAATGTAAGCAGAAAACAGTAACAAATCCTGTGAGCACAAAAGAAAATAATAACACACAGTAAATCTGCTTAGCCAAAAGAAGCCTTAATCTTTTTCCTTGCTCTGATAATGTTGTTCCTTGCTCTGTCCTTACAAGCAAACTAGAAGAAAAGAACTCAGGTGAAGCTAGGTGCCTTTGCCAGCAAACCTAGTCTTCCACCCTAGTGAAGGATTGAGGGTGGCCCCCTGACATCTTATTACACCTGGGCATGAACAACACTGAGGGGAACAGTGTGTTTGAGATCCAGGCAAGGTTCTGGGAGCTAGCCCAGGTGTGTTATGCTGTGGGGGTGCTCAGTCTCTTTTTCTGAGCTCCTACCAGTGGCTAGAGCCAGTGGGGTCACAAACAGAAAATTAGAGATGTTAATGAATGGCTGAGATTGTGGTATGAGACAAGTGGATATGGATTAGTGGGGTACTGGGGTGCAACTTGGGAAGACAAGGGGTTATATGCTAGGGACAGGCTCCATCTGAATTTGGGAGGGAAAGACATTCTAAAGCTGAAATTGTCCGAATTCATTGAGCCTAGGTGGGATTTAAACTTGTGATGGGGGGTTGGGACTGGAGGCCAAGGTGCACCCTCCCCCCCAGAGGTAGACAGGGAGCACCCAGCAGGAGCATCAGACTGTGTGATAGGGGGCAGAGGCAGGCAAGTAGCTGGGGGGTCGGGGGCTGAGGGGGCAGGTGAGGGCAGGGGGGGAGATGGAGAGTGGTCCTGATGAATGCCAGTAGCATAGGCAATAAGATGCCTGAGCTGCTGGCCTTGCTAACTGAAGGAGAGGTGGATATAGTGGCAGTTACAGAAATGTGGGCCACGCCAAGGCATGACTGGGACCTCAACCTTGAGGGGTACTCGGTGTACAGGAAGGACAAAGTTTTGGGTAGGGGAGGGGTTAGCATTCATCATTAGGAATGGCATTGATGTATGCAGGGTGGATGGGGTTGAAGGGCAAGTTGAGGCAGTATGGGTTACCTTGCAAGCACCAGGGGGTAAGAGGGTGAAGTTGGGGGTGGTATATAGGCTGCCCTTGCAAGCAGATGATCTGTAGGAAGGCTTGGTGGAGAATCTCAGGGAGCATTGTGGTCAGGGGGAGGGAAGAACAGTGGTGCTGGGGGTCTTAACTTTACTGGAGGCAGATTTGGGAACTATGTCTTCCATGTCAACCAAGAAGCATCTTTCAGGATGCATTTCTGTCCCAACTGGTGGCAGATCTAACAAGGGACAGTCGTATCCTGGATGAGGTCCTATCGGACTGCAACCTGGTTAAGAACCTCGAGGTCAGGGACCCTCTGACAGGGAGTGATCATCCCTCAGTCTGGTTTTCCCTGAACCTGGGGGGAGAGAAAAATTGTACTAAAACAGTAGTCATTGATTTCAAAGGCACAGACTTCAAGGGTATGGAGGAGATCCTCAAGGAACATTTAGAGGGAATCAGTCCAGGCATGGACACAGACAGCAGATGGGAAGTTATTAAAAGAGGGCTTCTGGAAGCTTCTAAGGCCAGCACTAAGATCATACACAAGGCTGGGGGTACCAAGAAACCATGCTGGTGGACCAGAGAGGTACAGGAAGTGGTAAAGGAGAAGGGGGGTAATAGACAATACAGGTGAACACAAGGGACTAGGGACAAGGAGAAATATGATGACATATCCAAAAGGGGTGACAAAGGGAGGTGAGATTGGCCAAGGCTAGGTTGGAGCAGAAGTTGGCTCAAGGGATCAGGGAAGGCAATAAAAGGTTCTTTAGGTATATTAGGGAAAGGAGGAAAGTGAAGGGGCAGATTAGCAGGTTGAGGACAGGGAGAAGTGGGCTGAGGAGGCCGGGGAGTGGGCTGAGGGTACTAAATGATTACTTTGCCTCGCTCTACACTAGAGATGATGGTGGGACAGCCCCTTATGGGGGGAGGAGAGTTAGAGTTGAGGAAGGGGAGCACCTCATGGGGGGAAGGGGTCAGTTTTGAAGAAGGGGGGAGGTAACAGATGGGGAAATTCCTGCTGGTAGGGTATGGGATGCCCTCAGGCCCCTAAAAACAGATAACACACCAGGCCTGGATGGCCTCCATCCCAGGGTGCTAAGGGAAATGGCAGATGTATGGGCTGCTCCCCTGGTGGACCTCTTTAGCTCCTCCCTATGGATGGGGGTGTGTGCCCCAGGACTGGAGGATGGCTACATTGTGCCCATCCACAAAGGTGGGCCACAGGAGGAGCCAGTCAATTACAGGCCTGTCAGCCTAATATCTGTGGTGGGAAAATGGTGGAAGCCATATTGAAGGAGAGGCTGGATGAGTTCCTGGGTGCAGGGGGCCATTTGGAAGATCACCAGCATGGCTTTGTGCATGGCAGATCATGTGAGACTAACCTTGTGGAGTTCTATGATTGGTTGACTAGGGAACTGGACGAAGGGTAGGCTGGTGGATGCCCTCTTTCTAGACTTCAGCAAGACATTTGATTCAGTGCCACACCCCGGGCTGAAGGATAAGTTGGAGGGAATGGGTTGGGGAAGAAGATGGTTAGGTGGATAGGAAACTGACTAACTGAGCATTGACAGAGGGTGATGGTTGTATGGGTGGTCTCCTCTCCTAGGAGGGTCATCAGTGGGGTTCCACAAGAGTTGGTGCTGGGCCCACTCCTGTTTATCACTTACATCTCTGACATCAGAAGAGGGATCAGGAGTGAGATTAGCATCTTTACTGATGACTCCAAGCTGGAGGAGGTGGTGGATGGGTTGGGGGCAGAAGAGCCCTTCAAGAGGACCTGGAGACACTTGAGGGGTGACAATTGGGGACTGAAGTGCAATGCTAAGAAGTGTAGGGTTCTCCACTTGGGGCTTAGAAACTTGGCTCAAGAATACTTTCTGAGAGGGGAGAAACTGCAGGTTATGGATTGTGAGAAGGACTTGGGGGTGGTGGTGAATGTCAAAATGAATAACTCTGAACAGTGCAGGAGGGCGGTGGCCAAAGCAAACAAAATGCTGGGGTGCATTGCAAGAGGGATAACTTCCAGGAAGTGGGAGGTGAGGCTCCCGCTATATAATTGCCTGGTTAGACCACACCTTCAGTATTGTGTGCAGTTTTGGCAACCACACTTGGCAAGGACATTGCACTCCTTGAAAAGGTCCAGAGGAGGGCACCCAGGATAATTCAGAGGCTGGGGGAAAAGATCTATGAGGAGAGACTCAGGAAGCTTAACTTGTACTCCCTTGAGGAAAGGAGGGATAGTGGGGATATGATTGAGGTCTTTCAATACCTTAAGGGGATAAATAGGGCAAACCCTGATGACATTTTCTAGCCGAGGGAAGCAGGGGCCACCAGGGGGCATCACCTGAGGTCGACAGATGGGAGTCTGAAAGCTGAGACTAGGAGAAGTTACTTCACTGAGAGAGTTGGGGAGCCGTGGAATGCGTTGCCAGGGGAATTGGTGGAATTGAAAATGGTGGTGGGCTTCAAAGGGTGTTGGGACAGGTATGGGGAAATATTAAGCAGAGTAATGCCTGACCTGGAGATACACACCCGATGGGAGAGAAGGTGAGGGAGGGGAGGGCAGTGAAGGATGCATCTAGCAGGTTCTGATCTTCAAGCAGACTAAATAGACTTTGGGCCTCCTCTGCTGGCATCTTAGCATGTTAATATGATGGTAAGACTGTTCTAGGGCATTACTGTCTGTGTGGGGGGGGGAAGGTGCAGCATATCAATCTGTAGTGGGTAAAAAACTTATAGATAGTACTGTTTTATGCTTCTTTGCAATGTAACACTTGATAACTTATTTTTAGGTAGGGACTAAACTATAAAAAAAAAAAAGAGAAAAATAGAAAAATAAAACCATGGCTAGTACTGTACTTTCCAGTTAGTACTGTAGTGGTACTGTCTTATGCGTCATTGCAAGTACAGTTGGTATTGCATTTTTAATTAGGGTCTGGGTTGGTAGGTAACCTAAGATAGGACTGTATTTTCTAGTTAGAACTGTATTTCTAGATAGTACTGTTTAACATGGGTAGAATAGTGGGCTGCAATGGATGTGGGGCAGCTGTTTGGATGAACATATTGTGGAAGCTAGGAGAGTGCCCAATCTGTCACAGGCTGAGGAGTCTTGAGGAAGAAGTGCTGTGGCTCAGGAGGGAGTTGGAGAGGATGGGGGAGGGGGGAGAGACTCTAGGACTGGAGGGCATCCCCCAGGGAGTATCACAAGGATACAACATGGAAGGTACATCAAATTGTGGGATGGGTGGAGAGGAGGGGTGGGATCAAAACAAACAATGGGCCTAGCACTGGAGGGAAGGCTCAAGTCAGGAGGGACGAACAAAGGCACAAGAATGCAGAGGGACAGGTAGTAAGTTTGCAGTACTGGCGGCATTGGTGGAGGGTGTGTGGGATAGCCAGAAGGGGGCAAGAGAGGGAAAGGGAGGGGAATGCACAAGGTACAGTAGCCAGTCTAATGGGGGTGGCAGGGGTGAAGGGGTGAGGGGCACAGCTGGAGGGACAGTCGAAGAGAGCAGGGATCGGGTGGAATGGAGCAGGGTGATAGAGAAGACGTCAGGGGCATAGCAGCTGTGGCAGTGGAGAATAATGATGGGGGAAAGGCAACAGGGACAGATGGGAGAATTCTGTGCAGGAGGAGGAGTCGGACAGAAGAAGAACAGTGACAGGGACAAACTGGGGGAATTACATGCAGGAGGAGGAGGAGTCAGGCAGGAGACAAATGGAAACAGGAACAGATGGGGGGAATTCTGTACTGGAGGAGGAGGAGTCAGACAGGAGAGGAATGGAGGAGGGGAAGCAGGCAGATTTAAAAATGGGGGGAATACTAGTACTGGGTTATATAATGCTAAGGAGTAAGGTGGGGTAGCAAGGGGGATAGGCATAGTCGTATATGGGTGGAGGTCATGCCAGGGATGACAATTGAAAGAGTGGGGCAATCGGTCCTGAAATATGCTAGAAGGAGAAGAGAGAGATCTCATTTAATTCTACATCTAGGGACAAACGACCTGGCTGATAGTACATTAGAGGTAGTCCAAAAGAGGTTTGAGGAGCTGGGAACTTTATGCAAGGTGGAGGGTAGATCAGTAACTTTTTTTGAGGTATTATCAGTGCATAAGGTAAGCACGGCTAGAAAACAATGGACCAAGATATTTAATGAATGGTTAGACAAATGGTGTCACACCAAAGGGTATGGGTTAGTGTGAGGGTGGGGAAAGACCTGGGAGGACAGTACTCTATATGCTAAGGATAGACTTCACCTAAATGAAGAGTGAAAGAAGGTGCTGAAATGGAAGCTTGGGGAGTATATTGAGCTAGCTGGACGTTTAACCTTGGAGGGTGGGTGGCAGGTGAGTGAAAGGCATACAGTAGCCGTGAGATGGAAAGCAGAGCAAGCATACCCCTCAGAACAAGGGAGTTGAAATAGGTAGAAGTAATAGAGTGGATGCTGGAAGTGCAGGGCAAAGGGATGGGAGATGGACGGTAAAGGGATGGAAGGTGGCCACCATGAATGCTAGAAGCCAAAAGGATAAAATGAATGACTTCGAGGCCTTCATGATGGAGAGGGATGTGGATGTGGCAGCCATCAAGAAAACATGGACCACCCAATACTATGACTGGAACCTGGTGGTCCCAGGGTACAGAATACTCTGCAGGAATAGGAAAAACAGAAGATGGAAGGGGGAGTGGCATTATACATAAGGGAGGGGCTAAAGTGCATTGGGGGGAGGAGGAGGAGGAGGAGGAGGAAGAAACAGAGTCATTATGACCGTTAATCCAGGATTCCAGGAATAGTACTCTCCAGATGGGAGTGGTGTACAGGCCACCCTCCCAGACAAAGGAGTTGGACAGGGAACTTGTGAGGCAGATTAGAAGGGCATGCGGGAAGGGGAGTGTGGTGATTATGCGAGACTTAAGCCTGCTGGGGGTAGATTTGGAAACCCCAGCCACCAGCAATAAAAGGGAGCAGGTACTGCTGGACACCTTTCAAGAAAGCTTCCTGACACAGGTGGTCAGCAAACCAACCGGGGTGGGAACACCCTCAACCTAGTGCTCACAAATGGGGAGTTTGTGAGGGATATCAAGTTGGATGTACCACTAGCGGGGTGTGATCAAGTATGGTTCAGGTTGATTATGGGCCAGGAGGGGTGGCATCCAAAGTAAAGTTGCTGGATTCAAGGCAGGCAGATTTTGCAAAGATGGGGGAGGTAGTGAGTGGGTACCTGGCAAGGATCCAGCCTAGTACGGACATGGACCAGAGATGGGAGCTCATTAAGAAGGGGAAACTAGAGGTTACTGGTTCCTGTAGCAGGACTCAGAGTAAAAAGGCCAGGGCAAAAAGGCCAAACAGGATGAGCAGGGGGGTTGTGGAAAAGGTGAGGAGAAAAAGGGTGGCATATAGGAGATACAGGGTATCAGGGAGGGGGAAGACTAGGGGGAGTACCTGCAGGAGGCAAGAGAGGTGACAAGGGCAGTAAGAACAGCAAACGCCACCAAAGAGCTCAGGCTGGTGGAAGGCATTATCAAGGGGAGAAGAGCTTCTTCAGGTACATCAGGGAGAAAACGAGCTGTAAAGAACAGATAGCAAGTATTAAGGACAGGCAATGGGTAGAGAAGGGGGCAGAAAAGGCAGAAGCACTCAATGACTACTTCTGCTGGTATTATGAAAGACAGAGGAGGTGCTGCAAGGGGGTGGTAGGAAGTAAAGGCTGGGAGGAGTAGTGATTGGGGTGATCACAGAAGATAGAGTGCAGGTGGGCTTGTGAGTGTTGAGGGTGGAAAAGGCACCAGGGCTAAATAGCATTCACTCCAGGAACTGAAGGAGCTAGAAGAGATCCTGATGGGACCCTTGGCAGGCCTATTCAGTGCCTCACTTAATTTGGAATGCATATACAAGGATTGGAGGTTGGCTCAAGTGGTTGCATTGCATTAGAGTGGCCCCAAAGATGAACCAGGGAACTATAGATCGATGAGCTTCACATCCATCATGGGGAAACTAATGGAAATGATCCTGTGGGAGAGGCAGGTGTCCTTGCTGGAGTTTAATGGGCTGCAGAACAGTAGGAGGCATGGCTTTGTCACAAGCAGATCCTGCCAAACCAATCTGGTAGATTACTATGATTGGGTAACTAAGCAGATGGACAAGGGTCATGCAGTGGATGTCCTGTACCTGGACTTCAGCAAGGCATTCGATTCAATGCCACATGGGAGACTTGGAATAAAACTTGAAGACACAGGGGCGGGAGCAAAAATGGTGGGACGGGTGACAAACTGGCTGCAGAGAAGGTAGCAGAGGGTGGTGGTGGAAGGAGAACTCTCATCCACAAGGGCAGTAATGAGCGGGGTTCAACAGGGCTCACTGCTGGGACCCGTGTTATTTGGGATATTTATTGCAGACATTTCTATGGGCATCAAGAAAAGGATCAGCCTGTTTGCCGACAACACAAAGACTGGGGCAGTGGTGGATGACATAGAGGGTGGCAGAGTTTGCAGGAAGATCTGAATAAGCTGTAGATCTGATCAGACACTTGGCAGCTGGGGTTCAATGCCAAAAAGTGTAAGGTACTACATTTTGGGGCGAAAAATCCAAGGAGAAACTATCAACTGGGGGCAGTGCAGCTGGTGGAGACTGAAGAAGAGAAGGATCCCAAGGTGGTAGCCTGGATAAAAAATTGGCTAGATAACAGGATGCAATAGTAGTAAATGTAGTCCATAGTGAATAAAGGAGAGTTACTAGGGGGGCACCGCAGGGTTCAGTTCTGGGACCGGTCATTTTTAATGTCTTTGTAAGTGACATTGCAGAGGAACTGGAAGGAAAAGTATGTTTCTTTGCAGACAACACAAAGATCTGCAACAGGGTTGATACACAAGATGGAGTGGAAAGGATGAGAAGGGACTTGGCAAGGTTGAAGGAATGGTCAAATGCATGGCAGCTCAGATTCAATGCAAAGAAGTGCAAGGTAATGCACTGGGAAACAAAAACCCAGGGGAAGAGTACACAATGGGGGGTGAGACACTGACAGCAGTAAAAATGGAAAGGGACCTGGGGGTAATTTTATCAGCTGACCTAAAGGTGGGCAAGCAATGTGAGAAGGCAGTAAGGAAGGCTGGGGGATACTGGGATGCATAGGGAGAGGCAGCAATAGTAGAAAACAGGAAGTTGTTATCCCTCTGTACAGACAGTTAGTGAGACCCCATCTGGAGTACTGTGTGCAGTTCTGGAAACCCCATCTCCGTAAAGACATAGATAGAGTGAAGGCTGTCCAGAGGAGGGCAACCAAAATGGTACAGGGTCTGCACCAGAAGACATACGAAGAAAGACTAAAGGAGCTTAATATGTGTACCCTTGAGGAAAGAAGGAGAGAGGGACATGATAGAAACTTTAAAGTACCTCAAGGAATCAACAAAGTCCAAGAGGGTAGCATCTTTCAGAAAAAGAGATGTGCAAGAACAAGGGGTCACAATCCAAAGATAGAGGGGGGACGGCTCAGAGGTAATGTGAGGAAGTATTTTTTCATAGAGAGAGTTGTGGATGCATGAAACAGCCTCCCTGAGGAGGTTGTGGAGTCAAGAACAGTGGGAGAATTCAAGAATGCATGGGACAGACATAAGGCAGTCCTAGTAGGGGTAGGAGGAAGTAAGCTGTTGGTTAAGTAGGATCTGCAGCTTATCTGTTAGGTAGGAAAATGGGCAGACTAGGTGGGCCAAGCAGTCCTTATCTGCCATCCAATTCTATGTTTCTATGTTTCTATCTGTGGTGGTCATCACAGGATCAATGAACAACTCAGCACAGTGTAGGAATGTAGCAGCAAGGGCCAACAAAATGCTGGGTTGCATCACAAGGGGAATAACGCTGTGGAGCGGGGAGGTGATTCTGCTGCTGTATAGATCATTAGTTAGACCTCATCTTGAATACTGCATGCAGTACTGGTGCCCATACCTGAAAAGGGATATTAAATTACTGGAAAGGGTGCAGCACAGAGCAACTAAGATGATCCAGGGACTGGGGGTCTTCATATGAGAGTAGGCTAAAGGAGTTGAACATGTACTTGCTGGAGGACAGGAGGGGCAGAGGGGATATGATCGAGACATTCAAGTACATGAGAGTGATAAACAAGACTGATACGGAGGGGCTATTCAGTGTAAGGGTTAGGAGGGACAGTCAAGGACATGACATGAGATTGGAGGGGGGAAGGTTCAGGAGGGAAATGAGGAGACACTTTTTTACAGAGAGGTTGGTGGCAGGGTGTAACACGTTACCAGCAGAGTTGGTAGCCTGTAAAACAGTAGGCTACTTCAGAGACTGGGGCAGGGCAAGAGAGAGGATAAAGGGAGGGGGCTGAGGAGGGAGGGGCAGCTGCAGAATAGGGCTGCTAGCTGCAGAATTGAGCAGACTTGATAGACCAAATGGCCTTTTTCGGTTGGCAAATTTCATATGTTTGTATATTCGTATATTTCCTTATATCTATAGGTGTATTCTGTTAGGAAATTACTTTTAACTTGACTTTTTACACTTTTTTTTAATGTTGGAGTGTACATTTTGAGGGCTAACACTGACACTAAATCTTTACTAAATGAAGATATAGGGTCAGGAGTAAGGGGCAACAGACTTCAAGGCAAACTTAAAGTGATCTTTGAGCTCAAATGGTCAGATTGGGTGAGCCATAGGCCCTTATCTGCCAGTAGTATCTATGTATCTATATGTGTATGTAACCCCCGGACCCCTGCCTTTTTGCAAATGACAGGTGGTATGCTGTTGAAGCTCACGGCAGTACCAGGTGGGGACTGGGTTTGGGGAGGACTAGATTACTTGGCACAAGGGGCCTAGGTTTGGCTACTCTGCACAGGGGCACCCAAGTAAATCCAAACACAGGAAGCAATAACTGTAATGTCCAATACCAGGAATGGGATTCTAAAGTGTGACTTTTATTCACATCCAAACTGAACAAACAAAGCATAGACGGACCCCCACGGGGCTACATTCCTGGTAATGCAGATAAGAGATACAGAACACCTCTTCAACACTTCAGCCCTCAGGCTCTGAACCCACCAGGCACACAGCCCGGACTTGCACACTGCTTTGGGTACACAGCCAGACTTGTACACTGTTTAGGTTTTTCCTGGCCCTGCTCCCCTGCCGGCCACCCGATCCCTGTCCATATGGCAGTGGACACATTTTCCGTTGGTGGCACCCCAAACCACCTTAGAGCCTTCGACTCCTTAACGGAAATTTCATTTCAATCCCACATCTGGGTGCTTCCCTCAGCATTGGCCAAGTGCCTAAGGCAAAGTAAAAGGGCCACAGAGCAAATCCGTAGAGGTGAACCTGGTTACTAAAGATGGGGGGTCTCCCAACTCCGGCTTCCACAATCCATACCCGGCCATTTCTCTGGACATTAAATAACTTTTTGAAAGCTAGGCAATGTAGATTAAAGGGTAAACGTATAGCACATCTCCTCTACATGTCTTGACTTTCCCCTTGTGCTGGACTTGAACATACTTAAACATCTCTTCCTGAAAAGCTTGGCAATGTTGATTAAAGGGTAAATGTATAGCACATTTCATCTACATGTCTTGACTTTCCCCTTGTGCTGGACTTGAACATACTTTTACTTTGGCTAAGCCTATTCGTCTAGGCCTCCCACTGATTCAGCAGTCCAATCCCCACTTTAAAACAGTTCAGGTGAAACATAGGCCCTTTGACAAGAGCAGAACTCATCCTTTGGTTGCAGGTGCTCCACAGGTGAATCTTGACAGCTTCTGGTGCCACAACACACTTGGAAAAATAAGGCAGCTTCTTCCCTAGCCGGAACCAGGAGGTTACCCCTGGAATAACAGGCAAAACTGTTACCCCCCATCCCCTCAGGGATGGGGCACAGAGACCAGTAGCAGCGGTCTCCACCACTTCAAGAACAGCTTACTGTGTTCCTCTTTAGGCGGAAACACACACCTTTCCCTAAAGTAGCTCTATATCAGAGCTTAGGCTCCAAGAGCCTATGCACAGACTGCTGTGCTCCTCTCTTCTTCACTGCTCACACACAACTGCTGCAGCTCACTATTCAAAAACTCCCAACATTCTAACCTAACTCCCATGTGCAGATTCCAATGTGGCTCATGCAGCTGCGATAGTTCTATGGTGATGTCATCCTTCAGTCTCAGCTGAGACTGAGAACAGAGCGAGACAGTGTGAAATCCATTTAACTGGAGTTCCACAAGCTGCCTTCCCTGCCTACCACTAGGTCTTACTGGGATTCTAGTAACCCCAGGTAACAGGGGGGTTACACTCACCCTGGGCCAGGAAAATGACTGCCCGCAGTCATTATTTAACCGGCTTAGGCCATCCCACCCTATGTGCTACCTGCGGAGGGGGGTGAACAGGCCCCCTCCTACCATGTGCTAGCACAGGCAGGCAACACTAAGGGCCTAGAGGCCTTTGGCTGACATAACAGCCTCTACTCTACCTACTAACTATGGGTGCCTAGTGGCTCTGGTAGAACTGTCCAGAGCATAGCCCTAATAGCTCAGCACTGCAGTCCCTATGGCCATTCAGGACCACAGCCTGTCTATCCCCCTAGCCCTCTAGGGAAAATCTGTCTGCCTCTAACTTAACACCCCAAAACAAAAACAACCCGGGGACCTCCCCGACCTTGGGCACGCTGCAACCACACACTAAGAACTAATACCATACCATTACATTACATTACTGCCTCCCACCCCCACAACCACACCTGTGGAAGGAAAGGGTTACTACAGTAACAACAACAATAACAACAACAGTACTTTAAACTCTACACACTAAAGTACTATTTAGGAACTCCGATGAGCCCCTCCTCCTCTTCTTCTTGTCTTCTCTTCTATCTTCTTCAAGAACACCTGCAAGAAAAAGAAAGACAACACACACTCCTAATCTGCATACACAGTCTATCTAAACCCCTACCATCAAAACACTGGAGAATCCCAAAAAGATTTTTTTAGAAAAGGTAGAAAAACAGTATATACACAAGAAAACAGTAGAAAAACAATGACATTATTTACAATACACATTTGGGGGATGGAGTGCCCTAAAAGTCCCATTTAGTGACCACAGTTCCCGAAGGCTAGTCCATTAAAGAGTCTCTCCTGGGCCAGAGCCCGGTGAAGCACAGTTCTAGCAGGCCAAAGTCCCGAAGGGGAGAGTCTTTGAGGACAGTTCACACATTCTGGAGTCTGCTAGTGTAGGGTGTGTACTGCAATGTCATAAGGATAGAAAAGTTTGGACTTAACCAGCCCCTTGTAGAAGGAATAATACACACCGACCTGCTCCTCAGCCAAAGACTCTCCCTGGCAGCATTCTTCCGATACAGCTGGGCGGACATCTTCCGGGAATTACAGGAGGGCACATCTGGAAACTGCTGGGCTGATGTCATTTCTGGAGATGGAACCTTGGAACAGGAACAAAAGGGAAAACAGCTGGTCTGACGTCATCCGATTACCAGGCGATGGAGCAGGATACAGCTGGGCTGGTGTCCTCTCTGGATCTGAAGTCATCTGGCGGGCCAGTCGATGGATTCTGGAAAGGCCAGTACACTGTAGAACTGATGAGTGTGGGGCACCTGAGTCCTGGATGTCCATACTGGTGGATCAACAAAGGCACTGCAATGGCTGGTGTGGCAGTATTGACTACCACTGATCTGCTTTCCATCTGGTAGGCAGGGGCACATTTGCCGGGAGGTCCTTGCATTGAGGCCAATAGTACAGGGGGTCAGGAGCTTGAATTATTACCCTGTCTAGGAGCACATAATTCACACTGTGAAAGGTTTCAAGTCCCTCTCCATCCACTATTCGAACAGTGTCCATAAACAGTGTCCTGCCTCTTTTCCACTGGGTATATTTTTCATGAAACAGTCTATTCCTGACATGCTTATTTGCACCAAGATGCACACATTTTATTGCTTCGGCCCAGATCCAGGATTTCCTGCTGTTCTCAGTCTTCTCCCAGACTCTCCGAGGAAAGGTAGGAAAGGACATCCCATAGATTTCATTCACATTCCTATGAACCAGTCTCTCCTCTTTACTAGCTTTGGTCAACCTGAGACCGCTGGCCTGGCTTGGGGGTGGCCAGTCCTTGTTCTGCCAGCTACACATTCTCAACGAGATGAAAAATGGATCCCTGACTTCTTCTTCTTGCACAGCCAGGGCAGTGGCATCACCACTCTCTTCCATGCATTCTTCCGAGGCAAGAGCTTGAGGCTGTGTACCTGTTCCTTTTTCACAAGACCACATAGGTTCCCCCTCTTCTTCTTCTTCTTCCTCACTGAGAATCTGTGCCCAGGGGTGAGCAGTCATCCTCACTCCTGAGACTATCCACACATCACTGGGCGCGGAGGTCGACACCTCCCATTCAAAGGCTTTCCTCATCTCATCTTCTCCTATGAGACTTGGGCTAGGGCCCCTCCCCCAAGGGTCTACTGATGCTCTGTCTGAATTATCTGAAACATCAGTATACTGTTCTGTCTCTAAATCTGCACCCTCTAGCTTTGTGCCACACTCCCCCGAGGGGCCTTCTTTAACAGGCTCCGCCTGGTGCTGTGTGCTGCCAACCACAAGTTCCTGAACTTTTGTCCATGTGGGAACCAAATGAATCTTGGGTGCTTTAAACAAGCCATATTTCTCTAAGCACCCCAAACAGTGAGGTACCATGAAGACATCCCTTCCAGCATTTAAGCATGCTATTAGACACACTTGCACTGGATATCCAGGAATCGCCACATGAGAAGGCAGTTGTCCTCCATAGCAACACCTTTCAATGTCCCTTAACTTATTTACTTCTGCTGCTACTGCAGCCCGGGCATGATCCGGGTAGTGGGCTGGTCCTGAGGCCATGACTGCAGGGAAAACAAACAAATGCTCACTGTTACTGAAAGTCCCACTTCACTGAACACTTTCTTTTACTTTTAAAATGGCTCCTCTGCTGCTGTGTTTACATCACTACCCCACCCTGTAATGGCAGCGGCAGCACTCCTGCCATCAACATTCAGAAATTGGGCCAAACCACTGCGCATCCGATTTACACACACTACTGATAACTTTTGCTCAAACTGCAGAAACTTGCACTGTTCTTTTTCTAGCACATTTATATGATTTGCCATGGAATTTTCACTTGCTGAAAACATTTCTTTAGCTCACAGTCCCTTAAAGCCTCAGGATTTCAAGCACAGGATTGCCTGTAACTAGTGCTGCACATTTTGCTACAACTCACGGGCCCAGATATTCAAAAGGGTTGCGCCATGCGCAACAGGGTTGCGCCATGCGCAAGTCCAAAATGCGCCATTCTGCGATATTCAGCAGGAGGCAGTTACGCCACTGGCACCAGGTTGCGCTAGAGGCAATGCAAATGAATGCATGCTCAACAGGAGGAGGATCCATGCATAACCTGCGCAACCCGATATTCACGTCGGGTTGCGCAGAAGTGTATCTTAACCCATTGGCTGTAGCTCTGCATCAATGGGCGGCAGCCCTACTGGATAAGTCAGTCGGCGGGCGGCGGGCGGCAGGTGAGTGGATGCTGTCGCTCGCCGCCGCGGGGAGCGGGTGGAGGGGCTTCGTGGGTGGGTGGGGGGGATACTTAGACACCAGGGAGATGTTTGGGGGTTCTGTTGTGACATTCTGCCCGCGATCGGGCTTTACGGTCCACTGGACCACCAGGGAGTTATTCAGGTTGGGGAGGGTTACATTCTGCCCGCGATTGGGCACTGGGGGTTTATAGGTTCTGCCAGGCTATGGGGTGGTGGGGGCGGCGAAGGTACGGTTCTGCCCGGATCGGGCTGCGGGTGATGTGTGGGGAGGGTCATAACTGTGATGCCCGCGATCGGTTGCATTAGGCGTCGTCCTCGACGGCTGCTGCCTGGCAGGGTAGCCAGGAGCAAGTCCTCGGATCGGGCGCACCTACATGCAAATGGTATGCAAATGGGCTATAAAGAGATGCAAATGGCCCCCGCGCTTTGTATAAATTATGGCCCCATTTGCATGTCACCTTTGAATATCGGAAATCTCGCGATGGCGCAATGGTGCTTGCACCCCGCAAGTTTAATGCTCAACTCTGGCAACTTGATGTAGCGCAGTTCCACTCGCCATGCGCAAGTGCTGTGGCACGGGGGCGATATTCAAAGGAGTTGCTCAACAGCGCAACTCCTTTGAATATCACCCCGGCCACACCCCTGCGCAACTATTTTGAGCAGCGCAGGGGCTTGCGCCTCAGACTGGCACAGTTTGAATATCTGGGCCACAGTCTCTCCACTGGCTTTGAAACTTTATTTTGACGCTGAGCCCATACTATGCTCACAGTCAATGGCTTAACAGACTTACTTTAGCTGGTAAAACTTGGCAGTCTTTATTTGCAAAGTGACTACACTGCTGCACACATATTCAGATGGCTTTTGGCAGAAAATCACTGTTTGAGCAATTTTTACTGTTGTTACTCACTGTTATCAGTAGCTGTTTGCTGCGATGTAAAAATAGCCTGCAGCCAGTCTTAGAGGCCTCAGAAAGGAAGCCGGTGGGCAGTCCTGCCGATCGTCTCTCTGATCACCACACTCACAATCGAGTCGATCGAGATGTGGGTTGAGCCTGATTTTAAACAGTAAAGTCTATTTTTAATACTTTTACAGCGCTTTTTAATCACTGCAACGCTCCTTCACTAAGCCAGTACACGCACTCCACTCACACTCCCTCTCGAATGCTGGGCAGTCACTGTAGAGCTGGCTGGTGGGCGGGACTGATTGCAGCCTCACCAATCACATGATGCCATGCAAATGAGCTTCTTTCCTTCACAAGTGCTCTTCTCTTCACGGCGATCATCGAGCAGGCAAATTTAAACTGCAGAAACCACTTTTTTTTTTCTTCAAACTGACTCCACGGCGGGAGCCCATTTCAGCCATTTAGCATGGCCATTAACACAGCAAGTCTCTCAGTTTACTAAAAAGCATTTCCAACATCCAGAGCACAATTTTCCTGTTGCTACCCCTAGTCTTCCACACTTTTCTTTATCACAACAGTTCTTTAGAAAGCATTTCCAACCTCCAGGGCACAAGTTGCCTGTTGCTACCCCTAGTCTTCCACACTTTTCTTTATCACAACAGTTCTTTAAAAAGCATTTCCAATGTCCAGGGCACAAGTTGCCTGTTGCTACCGCTAGTCTTCCACACTTTTCTTTATCACAACAGTTCTTTAAAAAGCATTTCCAACATCCAGGGCACAATTTTCCTGTTGCTATCTCTAGTCTTCCACACTTTTCTTTATCATACACAGTTCTTTAGAAAGCTGGCAAAAACGCTGTAAATATTTGATTCAGGACAAGGGCATACTCTTTCAGCCTTACTGCTCCTTGGTAAACAGTTGGCATTTTAACAGCAGCATGTGAACCACAGCACACAGCGACACACTAGTTAAACTTGCTTCAGCTTTTTTGGGCTACCCACTGCCAGATAACCAAAATTCCAGCCCCTTGCCCAAGCACCTTTCCTCCCAGGATTAAAATCCAAAGTGGTGCCTCCATTTTGTAACCCCCAGACCCCTGCCTTTTTGCAAATGACAGGTGGTATGCTGTTGAAGCTCACAGCAGTACCAGGTGGGGACTGCATTCGGGGAAGACTAGGTTACTCGGCATAAGGGGCCTAGGTTTGGCTACTCTGCACAGGGACACCCAAGTAAATCTGAACACAGGAAGCAATAACTGTAATGTCCAATACCAGGAATGAGATTCTAAAGTGTGGCTTTTATTCACATCCAAACTGAACAAACAAACATAGACAGACCCCCATGGGGCTACATTCCTGGTAATGCAGATAAGAGATACAGAACACCTCTTCAACACTTCAGCCCTCAGGCTCTGAACCCACCAGGCACACAGCCTGGACTTGCACACTGCTTTGGGTACACAGCCAGACTTGTACACTATTGGGGTTTTCCTGGCCCGGCTCCGCTGCCAGCCACCCGATCCCTATCCATATGGCAGTGGACACATTTTCCGTTGGTGGCTCCCCAAACCACCTTAGAGCCTTTGACTCCTTAAGGGAAATTTCATTTCAATCCCACATCTGGGTACTTCCCTCAGCACTGGCCAAGTGCCTGAGGCAAAGTAAAAGGGCCACAGAGCAAATCCGTAGAGGTGAACCTAGTTACTAAAGATGGGGGGTCTCCCACCTCCAGCTTCCACAATCCATACCCAGCCATTTCTCTGGACATCAAACAACTCTTTTTGAAAGCTTGGCAATGTAGATTAAAAGGTAAACGTATAGCACATCTCCTCTACATGTCTTGGCTTTCCCCTTGTGCTGAACTTGAACATACTTAAACATGTCTTCCTGAAAAGCTTGGCAATGTAGATTAAAGGGTAAATGTATAGCACATTTCCTCTACATGTCTTGGCTTTCCCCTTATGCTGGACTTGAACATACTTTTACTTTTTTCTAAGTCTATTCCTCTAGGCCTCCCACTGATTCAGCAGTCCAATCCCCACTTTAAAACAGTTCAGGTGAAACATAGGCCCTTTGACAAGAGCAGAACTCACCCTTTGGTTGCAGGTGCCTCACAAGCGAATCTTGACAGCTTCTGGTGCCACAACACACTTGGAAAAATAAAGCAGCTTCTTCCCTAGCCAGAACCAGGAGGTTGCCCCTGGAATAACAGGCAAAACTGTTACCCCCCATCCCCTCAGGGATGGGGCACAGAGACCAGTAGCAGCGGTCTCCACCACTTCAAGAACAGCTTACTGTGTTCCTCTTTGGGCAGAAACACACTCTTTTCCCTAAAAGTAGCTCTATATCAGAGCTTAGGCTCCAAGAGCCTATGCACAGACTGCTGTGCTCCTCTCTTCTTCACTGCTCACACACAACTGCTGCAGCTCACTGTTCAAAAACTCCCAACATTCTAACCTAACTCCCATGTGCAGATTCCAATGTGGCTCATGCAGCTGAGATAGTTATATGGTGATGTCATCCCTCAGTCTCAGCTGAGACTGAGAAAAGAGTGAGACAGTGTGAAATCCATTTAACTGGAGTTTCACAAGCTGCCTTCCCTGCCTACCACTAGGTCGTACTGGGATTCTAGTAACCCCAGGTAATGGGGGAGGAGTTACATTCTATGTAAGATGCATTGTTACCATTTGGTGAACATGCAGGTATTCACAATGATTGTGCAGCTAAGTAATACATTATTTATTTGATTTATTGGATTTACTCAATAGCTTGCCCTATAAAATATGCAGTTTTTATATGCAGACTCCCACTCCCCAATAAAGGAACTGTGGCTCTGAATACTTATGGGGTTTTGCAACAGAGGGTTTCCAAATTTTGCACTTTTACACCATGCTATTTTGACTAAATAAAGATATTTCAATTGACTCCTGAGTGCAGGTTCCTTTTTTGTTCTTTGCCTGTGTTTCTGAGTTCCCTGGCTATATTCACAAAGCAGTCCTCAATGGGGGGGGGGGGTGCTAACAACAACAAAAATGTAAAGGGACCTTGAGGTTGTCATATCAGATTACCTAAAGGTAGGCAGGTAATGTGAGAAGGCTGGAAGGCTGTGGTGATACTGGGATGCATAGGGAGAGGCATCACCAGTGGAAAACAGGAGGTTGTTATCCCTCTGTACAGACAGTTGGTGAGACCCTATCTGGAATACTGCATGCAGTTCTAGAAACCACATTTCCACAGGGACATAGACAGGATGGAGGTGGTCCAGAGGAGGGCAACTAATATGGTGCAGGGTCTGCAACAGAAGCCATATGAAGAGAGAGTAAAAGTGCTTAATATGTATACCCTCGAGGAAAGGAGGGAGAGGAGGGACATGATAGAAACTGTCAAGTGCCTCAAGGGAATCAACTATGTCCAAGATGTGAGGATCTTTCAGAAAAAGAGATGTGCAAGAACAAGGAGGCACAATTTGAAGACAGAGGGGGGGATGGCTCAGGGGCAACGTGAGGAAGTATTTTTTCATGGAGAGGGTGGTGGAAATATGGAAAAGCCTTCCTGGGGAGGGTGTGGGGGGTCAAAAACAGTGGGGGAATTAAAAAATGCATGAGACAGACATAAGGCAATTATACTGGGGGTAAGAGGAAGTAGACTGCTGGTTAACTAGGATCTGCAGCTTATCCAATAGGTAGGGAAATGGGCAGACTCGGTGGGTCAAGCGGTCCTCATCTGCCGTCAAAGTCTATGTTTCCATGTTTCAGTCATTCAGACACAGGTTGTGTCAGATGGAGTTCTGCCAGGTGGGGAACTTCCGTCGGCAGTAAAGAAATTGGTTGCTGATGAACTCACAGATCTCGCTCGGCATGAGCTGCTTCTTGTGGCTCTGGAGCATAGCTATTGTAATTAAGAGACACACTGTGTCAGTGGGAAATGGCTGTATTTGCTCATATGAAACCACAGGAGGTCTGCATAGATTTCATCACAGTCTTAAAAGGCATTTTTTATGTTGTCTTGCACGCAGGCACAAGCAACATCTTGCAGTAGTACCACATTGAGAGGTATGCCAGTGTTGATGAATGCAGGGCATGCTTTAGTAGGTGAGTTCCTCATCCCCCAGTTAGCTACCATACTAGCGCTGATGCAGAAATTATGGAAAGTGCCACCAACTTGAAAGAAATCTGCCACTGCAATCAGAGACAAGCTCATCATGCAGCGGCAGATGACACGCTTCCCCAATATGCCTTTCCTTGTGAAAATTTTCAATAAACATGCTGGCTCCTGTCGTCTGCCACACACTGAAACTTTTCAATAAACATGGTAGCTCCTGCCATCTGCCACACACTGAAACTTTTCAAAAAATATGGTGGCTCCTGCCGTCCATTACACACAATCCCCATACCAACATCAGGGGTGGCCAATCCCCCATGTCAGCATGTTCCTCCACCCCACACACTTTCCTTGCTGACAGGACCCAATTCCTGTCACCATCAGCCCACCCCCAAACTCATAGGGCACACTGGCATCCCACTCCTGTGTGCCCAGCATCCTCCCCAAAACTCATGGGCCACACTGGGAGCCCACCCCAGTGTGCTCAACACGTATTTCAGTTAACCTGTAAAGAAAGAAAACCATCTGTTTTTTGGTTTTCCCTGTAAAAAAGAAAACAGTCCCTTGTAGTCCCTGCCCCCCTAACCCGCACCCACCCTCTGTGCACCCCACCTCACTGCACCCCATACTTACCTCCGGAAGTCTGGCGCTGTGATCATCTGTGGAGTGGGACACATCTGGACTCTCCAAAGCTAAACTGCAAAATGAAGAAATTCTGGTAAGCTATATCATGGCATCGATGGGGGAAGGGATTCAACTTAGGTGGATATCTCAGCCATTTTTCTGAATTTTGGTTCCAAATTTTCAACATTGGGTTCCTGGGACCCCTCCTCTTGAACACATGTTCCAAAATCTCATTATTCATTCCTGAAAGGTGACTTCATGGTCACTGTGTGGAATCACCTTTCAGAACCAATTAACAAAACAGCAGGATATACCACCTTGTAGGGATACAACGAAAGGAAACCTAGAGGAGGGTTCCCCACTTACAGGTGCCGGGAATGAATGCATCAGCTAAAGGTAGGTTAGGAAGAAGCCCATGGGGAAGAGAGACAAGCTGCTGGAGAAGGAGGGGTGGATGGTGAGCAATGAAAAAGAATCCTGGTGAGGCCCAGGATCTTGTGACCTTTTAAACACAATGGGGAGTGATGTTGTTGCTCTGTCCATCGAACCATAGACTTAAAGCCCTCCCATTCGATGTGCTGATGCAACTGGATGGGATAATATGTTATGCTTATGTAACTTGATTTATTTTGTGGCTTTCTGTCTCTCTATCCATGGGATATACCACCCTGTAGGAGTACGATGCAAGGAACCCTAGAGGAGGGTTCCCCCTTTACAGGTGCCGGAAATGAATGCATCAG
This sequence comes from Neoceratodus forsteri, assembly GCA_016271365.2. Lineage (NCBI taxonomy): Eukaryota > Metazoa > Chordata > Ceratodontiformes > Ceratodontidae > Neoceratodus > Neoceratodus forsteri. Next base: position 338,351,542 of record CM057454.1, on the reverse strand, counting down.
CTAAAGGTAGGTTAGGAAGAAGCCCAAAAAGAATACCTAAAGATGTCATGCTTCGAAGAGGTGAGGATGATGAATGAATTATGTGAAGAGAAGGGCTGACTTCCAAAGGAGAGAGGGGAAAGCCAGGGCCACCATCTGCCTCTATCCAACAGCGGAACCTAACTAACTAACATTAAGAAAGCACTAACTCTAACTAATATTATGACCATTGGCATAGAGGAGAGGAAAAAAAACCTTTGAGGAGGAAACTTCTGGGGATCCAAGGCCTAGGTCACCTTCCCTCCAGGATGATGATGGTTGATTTGAGGAAGTATGTCAGTAAAGAGAATGGTTCATAGATGAGGGATATAAGTAGGGAGGAGTAATAGTAGGGAGGATGTGTGTGGGGGGTGGTGGAACATGCCGACATGGGGGATTGGCCACCCCGATGTAGGTATGGGGATTGTGTGTAATGGACAGCAGAAGCCACCATATTTATTGGAAAGTTTCAGTGTGTGGCAGACGGCAGGAGCCACCATGTTTATTGAAAAGTTTCAGTGTGTGGCGGACGATGGGCTGATGCTGCTGGGGAATTGGGTCCTGTCAGCAAGGAACAGGGGTTATATACAGACCCCCATCTCAGGGGGGAGGAAATGGACAAGGAAATGAAAGAAGGCATCCTTGAGATGGCAGAGAAAGAGGAGATATTGTTGATGGGGGACCTGAATATGCCAGATGTTGACTAGAGCACCTTTGCTGCAGCCACATCCAAGAGCAGAGCCATTCTCGATGCCCTACAGGGGGCATGCCCCAGACAGCTAGTTTTGAAACCCACTCGGGAGAGAGCAATCTTAGACCTGGTACTCTCAAAAGGTGATGGAGAGAGGATCGCTGATCTTGAAGTGGGTAGCCATCTGGGAACAAGCGACCACCAAACAATGTGGTTCACGATAAACTTAGCTGTAGAGTCAAGCCACACAAAAGTGAAGGTACTGGACTTCAGGAGGGCTGATTTTGTCAAAATGGGAGAGTGCCTCGGAAAAGCACTAGCAAACAGGCAAGAAGGTGGGGTGGAGCAACAATGGGGAAACATCAACACCACCATCACAGAGGCAACAAGTCTTTGTGTGACGCAAATAAACAAATCAAAATGAAAGAAAAAAACACTATGGTTCTCAAAAGAAGTGGCGGGGAAGGTAAGGGGAAAAAGATAGCATTCAGGAGTATAAGGAAACACAGAAGAAGCAGGACAGAGAACTGTAACAGTTAAGCAGAAGGAAGCGGGTAAGGCAGTCAGAATAGCAAAGACCCAAACCGAGGAAAAGATAGCCAACTCGGTTAAGAAGTAGGATAAAACCTTTTATAGGTACATTAGGGAGCAAAGAAAGACTAAGGCAGGGATACTGAGGCTGAACAAAGAGGAAGGTGGTTGGGCAGAGAGCAACAGTGAAAAAGCAGGGATACTAAACGAATACTTCTGCTCAGTATTCACAATGGAAAAGCAGGGGGAATACCTAATCCGGTCAATAGAAGCACTCTGGATAGGGGTGTTGATATTAGTCCTTTCACAGAAGAAAGGGTTCTGAAAGAACTCTTAAAACTAAAGGTGGATAAAGCAATGGGGGCTGATGGGATTCACCTCAGAATTTTAAAAGAACTAAGGGAAGAACTAGTAACACCACTGACTACCCTTTTTAATAAATCATGGGAGGATGGGGTGGTACCTGAGGACTGGAGGATGGTGGATGTGATTCCCCTTCACAAAAGTGGGAGCAAGACAGAGGCAGGAAACTACAGACCTGTCAGTTTGACCGTGGTGGGGAAAATGATGGAATCACTTCTGAAGGAAAGAATTGTTGAGTACCTAGAGGCCAGTGGGGCACAGGACCCAAGGCAGCATGGATTCCCAGCAGGAAGGTCTTGTCAGACAAAACTAATTGATTTCTTTGACTGGATGACCAGAGCAGTAGACCAGGGAGGGGCTGTGGACATGCCCTACCTAGACTTTAGCAAGGCATTTGACACAGTCCTGCACAAAAGATTAATAAACAAATTAGCCAGCCTGGGAGTGGGTCCTAGGGTGGTAGCCTGGGTAAAACACTGGTTGGACAACAGGACACAGAGGGTAATAGTAAATGGAGTCCACAGTGAAGAAAGGAGGGTTACTAGTGGTACCGCAGGTTCAGTACTGCACGGTCCTTAATGTCTTTATAAGTGGCATTGCAGAGGGACTGGAAGGAAAGTATGTCTCTTTGCAGATGACACAAAGATCTGCAACAGGGTTGATACACAGGTGGGGGTGGAAAGGATGAAAAGGGACTTGGCAAGGTTGGAGGAATGGTCAAATGTATGGCAGCTTAGATTCAATGCAAAGAAGTGCAAAGTAATGCACCTGGGAAACAAAAACCCAGGGAAGAGTACACAATGGGGGGTGAGATACTGACAACAACAAAAATGGAAAGGGACCTGGGGGTAGTCATATCAGACGACCTAAAGGTGAGCCAGCAATGTGAGAAGGCAGTAAGGAGGGCTGGGGGGATACTGGGATGCATAGGGAGAGGCATCACCAGCAGAAAACAGGAAGTTGTTGGCCCACTGTACAGACAGTTGGTAAGACCACATCTGGAGTACTGTGTACAGTTCTGGAGACCCCATCTCTGCAAAGACATAGACAGGGTGGAGGCTGTCCAGAGGAGGGCAAACAAAATGATGTAGGGTCTGCATCAGAAGACATATGAAGAAAGACTAAAGGAACTAAAGATGTATAGCCTTGAGGAAAGGAGGGAGAGAGGGGACATGATAGAAACATTCAAATACCTCAAGGGAATCAACAAAGTCCAAGAGGGTAGCACCTTTCAGAAAAAGAGATGTGCAAAAACAAGGGGGCACAATTTGAAGATAGAGGGGGTGGCTCAGAGGTAATGTGATGAAGTATTTTTTCACAGAGAGGGTTGTGGATACATGGAACAGCCTTCCTGAGGAGATCATAGAGTCAAAACAGTGGGGGAATTCAAGAATACATGGGACAGACATAAGGCAATTCTAGTGGGGGGTAGGAGGAAGTAGGCTGTTGGTTAACTAGGATCTGCAGCTTATCCATTAGGTAGGGAAATGGGCAGACTAGGTGGGCCAAGCAGTCCTTATCTGCCGTCAAATTCTATGTTTCTATGGATGATGACGAAATAGGGAAACTCCCCAAAGAAAGCATGATTGAATATGGAACATGAGACTGCTCATTGATCGAAAGAGCAGGAGGCAAAGATGAATACCTATTGTGAAGATTGCCACTATAGGGTGGCATGACAATGAGGTAGCATAAGATTAATTGAGAGGTACGCTTGACTGAGCAAGGTGAGGATGTAGACACTGAGGCCAATAAGGCATGAACAGGCGATGCAAACGATTAGACTAATATTGTGGGTGATGAAATAACATAGGATACAATGGAGTCTTGCAAGTAATGAGGCTCCTTGAAAGGAGACATAGTCTGAGGCCAAGAAGGCATATCTGGAACCAGAGGTATACAAACTAGAGGGGCGATATGCTTGATAGAGCAATAGGACTAAGTAGACTCCTCAAAAGGAGGTAGATTCGGAAATGAATAGAGCGATGTGAATGAGTAGGCTCCTTGAAAAGAGGTAGATTCAGAAAGAAATGTTAAAGGAACTTGAATGATGGTGGCGAGCCTCCAGCCAGCTCCTAGCAAAAGGGTGATGGACAGGAAGGCATGGCTCTTGAGTGGAGGTAGAGTCAAATCGAGGTAGCAGTGATGGATGAGGAGTGAGGCCATGAATGGAGTGAATCCCTGATGGCTGGCACTAAAAGGCATGCCTGGAACTTGCTAGGCTGAGGGAGGTAAAATAGAAATGGATGAGGTACGAAGATGGATTGAAGCCATGGATGCTGGTACAGGAAAGCGAAGTATGAAAGGATGAAGGATGGCAAGGATGGTAATGGGTTAGCGAAGGATCCAGCTTGTAGGAAAGAAAACTGCAATAGGGAGAGTCGGAGGAAGTTGGACGGAGTCTGCCAGAGTATGATGCTATGGAGGCTGGCAAGCATGCCAGACTGAGTCAGCCGAGGCATGGAAGGATAGGGGAACCAATGCACAGGTGTAACTGAGGAGGTGAGAGGAAGGACACAGGTCAAGCAGTCAATGTGAAGGAGAAGACCTATGTAGAAGGATGACAATAGGATAGGATAGGAAAAAACTCCAAAGAAGGACAGATTAAATAAGGAACAGGAGATAGCAGGGACCCAAGGAGGGTATGCTTGAGTAGTTGATGAGAAATGGTAGATTAGAGGAGCAAAGATAGGCGGGAGTAGATCCCTATATGAGTCAGAGGAGCAAGGGTTATCCTGATGTGCTCACGAGGAGATTCCAGATGTGCTGATGAGGAGACAGAAGATAATGCAGACTGGCTTGATTTAACAATGCACTTGATTGAGCGATGCAAGTGAACAGATATTGAGGTTGAAGAGGCATACTTGATTACGTGATGTAAACGATAAGACCCTGAATGATTAGCCCCAGAGGTTGTAGCTGATGAGGTAGTATGGAATTCGATGATAGGAATGTTTGAGTAAGCGCTGTAAATAGAGAAACTTTGAGGTAATGCCAAGGGAATGATGACTGACTTTAGGAACTCTACGTGACTGGAGCTATGAACTCGATACGAGTGGCAGGATGGCCACTGGTGATAGGTGGCATAGGAGTTATGATAGGTACACCCAAAAAGAATATCGAAAGTGGGCCAAGAGTGGAATGAATCCTAAAGAGCCGGTATGAAAGTGGAAGAAGGGGAGATGGGAATGAACTTGAAATGAACTTGAACGAAGGTATCATGCTATATGGAGCGAAGCGAACAATGATGCTCCCTGAAAGGAAGCAGACTTTGAGGCCAAGAAGGCATGTCAGAAACCAGGGGGAAGCTCAGGACGATGAGCAACGGAAGGCAATCAGATGATGGAAGATGAGGAGGGAAGCCATGAGTGGAAAGAATCCATGACGGGAGGACGAGAATAAGCACTAAGCTGAGAAAGGAAACAGGAACAAATGAGGTATGATGAGGGATTGACACCGCTAAGGCAGGCACTGGAAGGTGAGGTATGGAAGGGAGAAGGATGGTAGGGAGGTCAATAGGGCAGCAGAAGACCCAGTCGGAACAGAAGAAGAACATCAGGAGGCGATTTGGATTAGGTGGGCCAGACGAAAAAGAGCAGACTTGGCAGCGAAAGGTGTCAAGGCATACTGATAGAGCAAATGAAAGTAGATGAGCAGGTTGAGGCAAGGTATCATGGAGCAGAGGGGGCTATGCATTTGAAGGATCCGTGATGAAGGGAACTAAGGCAAACGACATGGAGGAAGTAGACTCCCTGAAGGAGGTAGGCTCCCATCGGAGGAAATTTGAGATGGCTGGCATAGAATGACTGATGATGAGGAATGCTGCAAAAGTGCAGGCAGGCAAGAAAAAGTAGGAGGAGAGATAGAAGCCATGATCAAAGGAAATCCATGGTGGCTGACGATGGCCGGAAGCCATGATTGGAGAGAATCCTGGACTGCAGGTGAGAGAAAAGGCACGGTGAATGATGACTGAAGTAAGGAACCAAAGCAAATAAATCATAATGGGTAACCCCGAAGAAATATCAAAATCAGGTCAGACTCAGGTAAAAGCCAGAGGGAGGCAGCCAGAGACAGTCAAATGATGTGGATGGCAGAGCAAGTAGGCAATAAGGACCAGGTGACAAGTATGCAGGACGGAAGGGAAGGCCCTAGCGAGCAATGGGAGCAAAGCGGACAAAGGATGATGATGGAGAGAAGCGAGGAAGGCTGGAATGGGTGATGTCAGTTGTAGGCCTTGAGTGGAGGGAATCCTGGAGAACCGGTGAGAAGGCCGCAGTCAGGATCCTGAACAGATGCGGCTGGAAGATTCGTAGAGAGGGAACAGGAGGCATGACAAATATGCCCAATGAAATAGCTTTTGCGGGCCTGGAGTGGGGCAAATCTGGGATGGTCGGTATGAGAGGGCGATGAGATGACAGGAAAGGGTGAGCACTTGAACGGAGAGTCAATTTTTTTTTTTCTATTTTAAACTCACAGCACTGAAAGCCATGGACTTAGTCCTGCCGCAGTATAAAAAACAATTGAGCAACATTGAAGACTGTCAGTTTGACAGGGTCCTGTGATGTTCCAGACCATGAAAGGAGTCCATGACTGGAATGTTGGCTGGTTTGGACATCTTTCCCAGTGGTGACTGGGACTCCCAATATACACATATTTAAGTACAACAGTGCATGCTTTGACTAAGCAACTGACAGCTAACTCATTTAATGTAATTAAATCAGCTGACACTCCTGGGGAGCATGCCAAACAACATGGCTCCCTTCCACTGCATCAGGGCATTGTGGCTGCCAAGGAGATTGCCCAAAAGAGGGTCACCATGGGTCAGGCAAGAACAGCAGCATGTCCCTACGCCAATCAATACTCAAAGGGCAGAGCACGAGAAGGTAAAGAGTCTCAGCAATCCAAAACTTCGGTAAACCACCTTCTGTGTGATGACTCATGTGTACTCCTGATTAGCTGATTTGGAACTGAAATTGAAAGAATGCATTTTGATTTAAACAAATACCTACACTGGAGTCCTAAAGATGGCTCGGGTTTGATCACGGTTGAATTATTCCAGCCATGTATACAATGTTTTTTTGGTTATTTTTGTAGGACACAACGTTGGGCAATAGCAGAGAGAATGTACTGACAAGATGACTGCAATTAACTTTAGAACATTACTACTATATTGACGGAGTGAGTCTCCTCTGAGGTGGCCTGACAGACAGCAGATAAAAGAAATTAGTTTCGATGAGCTGGTCCACAGGTTAGAGCACTGGGGTGCGGCACCATGAGATCACAGATTGGACAGGAACTGGAGACGTATGACACTGAGGCAGTTTGAAGCATTCATAGAAACTAAAATAAAAAGACCGACTGAGGTTGTACTAGGATAATATCATATTGCAATGCAATGCATGGTAGTACAGAGGCTGGAGGGAGAACGATTTAAAGGTCTGCAAGGAGAGAGAGAGAGAGACAGGTGCAAGGGAACTGCCAAGCAGCAGGGTACCAATGCAGAGAAGTACAGTAGTAGCAGCATCCAACTGTTGCCCAGAACAGGAGAAGAGGTGGCACCAGCACAGGGGGAACCTGGTGGAAAGCCGTGAACTGCTAAATGGAGAAGAACGTAGTTAAGATAGCCAATGAAGGCTCCCAAAGGAACACCGATGAAAAGGGAGATAGGACATAGTAGGCATTGTGAGGTAGGAACTCCCACAATAATGTCAGAAAAGCAGTCCCAAGCAGACTGCTCTGTCCCACAGTTGTCTCTCCGGCAACAGAATGCAAGGATAGCAAGGTGTGGATAACTTCCTTTTCGTACAGAGCATGTTAGTTGCTGCAGCGAATAAATGTTTTTTTTTTTTGTTTGTTCGTTTTTTACCCACACAGTGTGTGCACCAGTGACCTCTGAGATTTAACAGGTAGCGCTGTAACCCTGAATGAGATAGAATGAATTATGACACTGGACTGGAGCACAACAGTAGTCCTCACCAGTCCTCACCTGTTAAACCCTCAATTAATGCAGCCTGATGTGCTTCTCTGCTGAATGGCAAGACAACAATTTTAAGCAGCCGTCCAGGAGTTTGAAGGCTGGACTGATGAGTATCAAATAAACTGTGTGACCAAGTAGTTGATTAACTGCTTACAGATTAGTTTCTCTAAGATCTGAGAAACTGCTAAGTGGTGGGCATGGGTCTGCAGAGGTTGCTGGGGATCCCATAGGCATCAGACCAGAGCGGGAGCAAGGCAAGCAAAGCAGACGGTGGAGTTTTTTTTTTTGTTTTTTTTGTTCTCTTCTCTTTATGGTTTAAATTACCTACCCTTGAACTATAGTTTACGACTTCTTGTTACTGTTTCATGGGCTGGAAATTCACTACCTAAGACATGGTTTGAAAGCTCTATTGTTAATGGCTTTAAATACCAGTTCGATGTGCAGAAGTAGATGAAGTAACAGAAGGTCCAGCCTAAAAATGGAGTCCTGCGGTACAGACACCTGGTGAGCCAGGTAGACAGTCCACTGAAGCTGGTAGGCCCAAAGTATGTGAGACAAAAGCAAGGTTCTGAGGAGCAGGAGGAGCTCCACACCAGAGAGGAGGAGGAAGCGAGGCAGGAGACTGTACGGGTCGGACAATAGGAGTGGGACAGAAGTGTCAGAGGGAGGGCTCGAAAGAACAATGGTAAAGGAGTGAAAAGCAAGAGGAAAGAGAAGGGAATGCCAGCAAGGGTTAGCCAGGAAGCAGGCAAGCAACTGGGGGGAGGAGGAGGAGGAGGCATTGATGAGAGGGGAGCCGGAAAGGTTGCATGCATCAGCGGCAAGGGGAGGCAGAAGCATGGGGGGGTCAGAGCAAGGTAAGGGAGAGGAGCACTCGAAAATGCAGACAGAGAAGGAGCCAATGGAACAAAATAGCACTTGCTGCAGGAAGGGAAAACGCAAAAGGAAATGGGCAGAAAATTGAGGAGAAACAAAGGGGCAGCCAGAGGCAGCTGCAAATACAAGGGGAAACAACAGAATGAAGGAGGGAAAGGATAGCAGCGCCTCTAGCTGCAACAAAAAAGGATCCTGGTGAGGCCCAGGATGTTGTGACCTTTTAAACATGATGGGGGAGTGACGTTGTTGCTCCGGCCATCGAACCATGGGTTTAAAGCCCTCCCATTGCAAATGTCAGTGAAAGAATTACAAAAAATGACTGCACTACAAGAGTGCATTGTGCAGTTTCCACGCACACTCGTAACTTTGACAATTTTTTACATTTTCACTCCAGATTTTCAACATTGTCATTTTTTCACACCTCCTTATGATCAGTTCAGCTGTCATTTTTCACATCCTGCCTGAAATGTGTTTTCGCACATCTGGTGCACAATAGCACTGTCGCTGTGGGAAATCAACTTTCTGGACAGATTAACAAAATCACAGTGACACTATTCATAAGCGGAGGACCCAAAATGCCTATGTTGAAATTTTGGTTAAAAAATCCCAAAAATAATTGTGTTACGGGTGTGCATTGTGCAGTTTCCACGCACGTTCGTGACTTCACCAATTTTTCCTATTTCACTCCAGATTTTCAACATTGCCATTTTTTTTAGTCCTCCTCATGAAAAGTACAGCTGTCATTTTTCACATCCTGCCTGAAATGTGTTTTCACACCTGTGGCACCAAATGGTGCAGTCACCGTGCAAAATCACCTTTTGGCTAACAAACTGATAGTGCCACTGTTCATGAGGTGGGATCACAAAAAGCCCATGTTGAAAATTTGGAGTGAGAATACCAACAAACACCTGGGATGTTAGGGTTTCCAACCATAACGCCCCACCCTGTCGAGACTGACAGGCATCAGGGATGTGACTTGGGATTGTCAGCTGTAATGCTCACGCCATTCCACCCCCACCCTGCAGCCAGTGACAGGCATCAAGGTGTGCCTTGGAGTCTTTGGCCCCAAAGTTCACCCCATTCTCCTATACTGCACACACTTCAGCAGATTTCCTTATGGAATGGGGTGAGCGTGAGGCCCAAAGACTCCAAGGCATACCACGATACTTATCGGTGTCTGTAAGGTAGGGTGAGGTAAAATGGCATGAGTGTTGTGGACAATGACCCAAAGGCACACCCCAATGCCTGTCACTCTCTGCAGGGTGGGGGTTGGGTTGGCGTCAGTTCAGTACTTCACTACCATTCCTTTTATGCATCTCTCTAGCTCCTACATTACTAATGCCAATGCCAGCAAGACAACATTTGGCATTGACAAATGTATTTTTCTGCTAGGCTTTTCAACTCCTGATGCCACTCCATGTGATGATTTCCAGTTCTTTTTATTATTCTTTTCAGTACCCTAACATTTCACCTGAATTTAATAGACTCTTTCAAGGGGATTTAGTTCTGTGTGTCTGTCATATTTGAAAAATAATAAATATAATTAATATATTTTGTATATATTTACACCAAGCAATTGGGATATATTGAATGCATTTTTGAATAACCAAGTTGTACCTTAAAAAGTCTTTGCCTTTTCATTCAGGGCAATGAATATTTCAATGGTTCTGAATAAAACCTATAAAACATTAAATTAATTCATCCCACATTATTAGATATACTCTCTTATTTACAGAAAGTAGTAAACTGGGTTCAAACTGGCTAACAGACAGGAAGCAGAGGGTGGTAGTAAATGGGATCCAATGGGGGGAGAGGGGGTAATAGGTAGAGTACCTCAGGGGTCAGTCTTTAGGCCAGTACTGTTTAATATCTACATCAGAGACATAGCAGAAGGGCTGAAGGGCTGAAGGGAAAGGTCTGCCTGTTTGCAGATTACACCACGATCTGCAACAGGGTAGATACTCTAGAAGGGGTGGAGAAAATGAGGCGGGACATAAGAAAACTGCAAAAAGTAGCCTGAACTGTGGCAACTGATGTTCAATTCCAAAAAGTTCAAAATAATGCACCTGGGATGCAACAACTCAGGGGGAGAGCTACAGGATGAGGGGGGAGAATTGCTGACAGTCACCAAGGAAGACAGAGATCTGGGGATTATCATTTCTGACAGCCTAAATGTGTCTAAGCAGTGTACAAAGGCTGCAGCAAAGACCAGTGGCATGCTCAGGTACATAGGCAGAGATAACACAAGCAGAAGGAGGAAGGTGGTGATGCCACTGTTTAAAACACTGGTGAGGCCTCACCTGGAATACTGTATACAGTTCTGGAGGCCACATCTTCAAAAGGACATAGACAAGGTGGAGGCAGTCCAGAGAAGGGTGGCAAAGATGGTGAATAGCTTGCACCAGAAATCATATGAAGAGACATTGAGGGACCTCAATATGCATTCACTGGAGGAGAGGAGGGAGCAGGGGACATGATAGAGACATTCAAGTACCTTAACTCATTGTCTCCTAGCAGACGCCTATAGTCATCAGTAAAATACACTGGTGTGTCCTGAGGACGTCTGCAGAAGTCGGCTACTGACTCCCAGTGTGCCCTTGCAACATCTGGAGAAGTCACTTATATATTTTAATATATAGTGTAATAGAATATAATATATATCTGACTGCATAGCACCGTTGCTGAACAACTTTGTCACTGATATTTTGTGCATATCATGTATACTTTAGGAGTTATTTGCATTTGTTTATGGTATGGTGTGTATGACTTATGTTGCCTGTTTTAGTGAAAATTTTTTTTTTTTTGCTGTTTCAACCAGCTTAAAAAAAAAAAAATTACATATTATTATTTGCATACCACCATTGGGAAGGTAATTTTGTGCTGAACAACTTTGCCACTGATATTTTGTGTATATCATGTATACTTTAGGAGTTATTCACATTTGTTTATGGAATAGTATGTATGGCTGACATGTTTTCCATCAAGATTCACTTAAGCAGCTTGAATAAAATTCAATTTTTTGGCACTTCAGCAGGTGTAAAATAAAAACCGTATTGATTACAACTGGTTGCATAGCACCATTGGAAAGGCATTTTTGTGCTCATCAACTTTCATGTTGATACTTTGTGTGTATCATGTATACTTTTGGAGTTATACACATTTGTTTATGATATGGTGTGTGTGGTTGAGATTCATCCCTCAAATCTCACCAAAGCACCTTGACTAAAATGGGGAAAAATTATGTTTTATAGTAAAAATATATCTTTTTTTAACAAACATAATATTAAAACACCATCTAATATCTGTATGCTTAATTTGGTGTTGATATTGTACATATTTTCCAACAAAAAATGGCTTATGTTGCCCTTTTTTAGTGAAAAACATATTTAGTTTGCTCTTTCAACCAGCATAGAAAAAAAACAAAATGACTTATTATTACATGCATGCCACCATTGGAAAGCCAATTTTGTGCTGAATAACTCTGCCTCTCATACTTTGTGTCTAGCATGTAGATTATTGAGATATTAGCATTTGTTTGCGACATGCTGACTATGGCTTGATTTTGCTTAGAAAGGCTCAGGATTCACTGTTGAAAGTATACAGGAGATTCAGGAGACAAGTGGTGTAATCTCAGAGTGAGCCTGTGGAGACAATGAGTTAAGGACATAAACAAGGTGCAAAGAGGCAACATCTTTCTATATAGGGGATGTACAAAAACAAAGGGCCATGATATGAAATTGGAAGGGGGCAGGGTACGGGGGAATGTGAGGAAGATTTTCTTCATGGAAAGGGTGGTGGACACATGGAACAGTCTGCCACAGGAACTGGTGGGAGTAAACACAGTGAGAGGGTTCAAACATGCATGGGACAGGCACAAAGGAACCCTTTGCGGGGGAGGAAGGAAGAGAGTCGTTGACCAAGTAGGGTCAAAGGCCACAAATAAGGATAGGCTTATGGGTAGACTGGATGGGCCTAGCAGTCCTCATCTGCTGACAGTTTCTATGTTTCTATTGATATCTAAATATCTTATAATAAGCCTGGATTTAAAAACATCTCTGCCTATATTTCAAGCTACACCTTAGTGCTTGTCAACCTTAATAGCAAAATAGCACAGTCATATGCATTTTCTGTATTCAAAATAAACTAAACTTAAAGTAAACATTTCACTAGGCCATTGCCTTACTAGCTTACCAGAATCAGTATATCTGCAAAAGCAACCAAATTGATTTTCACGTGCTTTATATTGTGATTCAATTGAACACTGTTGTAGGGTGGACATGGCCCTACTGCAATTATGTCTAATCCTCTAACTACTTCTTGTTATATCACCTATTTTTTCTGTGTTAAATCATTCTAATATATTAAACAAACTCTCTTTTTTTGTGCGTTTTTGTAATATTTTAACTGTTCTCATGCTTACTTCCACATGCAGCTGAACAGACACTATAATGTCTTCATGCAAGTGACTGTGCAGACCTTGTCTGCTACAAATGAATGCTAGAAGATACAAAGAATGAGAAACCATATCTCAGCTTACTGTAATAATAGTTCAATAAAAGAAAAATCTCTTCAGTCTTCCGTAAACTAATAAGTTTTTACCTCTCCGGCTGGTTCATGGTATCTTGCTCAAAGAGAGCACTGACTGTGCACTGGGCCCTCTTGAACCTGTGTGCTGTCTACACATACAGTGAAACATGACAATGCCACAATGATGTTATGGTGGCTCACTTGTGATGCATATGGTGGCTGCTAAGCAACCATATACACTGAGTCTCTGATGAAAGTGGGACCGAGGTAGTAATTGTGCACAGGCTCTATGGTGCAGAGGTGCCTGGAGCTGAATAGCTATCTATTCTGCTTAAATGTTTTTGTAATAGTAAGAAATATTTTCAGTTTTGTGGATGCATTCTCGATTCAAATATCCACACTCTTTTATATAGCAATTGCTATCTACAATCATAACCTGGAATATGCCACAAAAACTATTTGATTTTTAGCATGCTGAGATGGTCTAGTGCCACATTCAAGTATACTCAATGCAACCCACTATGCTAATTTAAATTTTAATTTAAAGATACATTTTAACTGTAAAGATGATAATCTGGGGTGGTAAAATTGAAAGTAGCATGGTGAGCTCAAACACAATACAACATATAGTAATGCCCATATTCCATTTTTAAGGCATAATCTTCACATATTTTTCAATGCATTTAATATCAGATCTAAAAGTAAGATGTTCACAAATATAGCAGTGGCAATTCTATTTACGTAAAATGTGAATATAACCTTCATAAGAAATTAACACTGAGGTATACTGTCACAGCCAGGCGACCCATCTCTGTCCCCCACCCACTGGAATTACCAGCAGGCTGGTCAGTTCATTTCTATGTTCATTCCTACTTGATGTCATAAGATCCTTAAATCAAAAATCTATTTAATTTCTGTTTTATTTAAAATCTTAAAGTAGTTGCACTTATTTAAAATCTTAAAGTAGTTGCACCCTCCCCCCCCCATAATGGCGTATGTACTACTTCTAGCATATAACACTTCATGGCAGCTCCCTGGTGTCCTTCCTGCTTAAAGGATACCTAAACCACTGATTGTCAGATATTCTTGACCGAGTTCATAAACGCTGGTATTTAGTACTTCTTGTGGCACTGATCAACAGTCTTAATTTATAATCTGCCAAAACCTTAATTTACTACCAGTTATTCAGCTTTTATTTCTTAAACTTGCTGGTTATGTCTCTCACTCAGCTGTGGTACTCTGATAATGAGATGTTTTGCAGTGGATAGGATGATGACATCATACACACAATGGCCTGCTGAAACTGTTCGCACTGCATTAGGAGACTGAAAAGAGATGGCTGAAGAGGGTCACGATTTTGGAGATCCAGATGTGGATTTGGATTTTAACTTGACCATCAGACCTTATATGTTTGAACAAATATTGCACGCTACTAATGCTGCTGCTCTTTCAAGCTCCTCTGAAAGTTCTAATAGTTTGGATGACAAGGAGACCTATCTGAATCACTCTGATGGCAGACAAAGGCATGGCAGCCCAGACGAATGGTGAGATTGTGGTTTTCTTGTTTTTTTTTTGAAGATGACTGCAGATCAATGATTAGAAATCATCTGGTGTAAATATTTCTGATGGTGCTCGGTTAAGAAGGGGGATAAAATCTTTTATAGGTACATCAGGGAGCATAGAAAGACAAAGGGAGGGCTAGTGAGGCTGAATAGAATGGACGGTGGGAGGGCAGAGAGGGACAGTGAAAAAGCAGGGATACTGAATGAATATTTCTGTTCAGTATTCACAAAAGAGGAGGATGGGGAGGTGCCTAATCCAATTAACAGAAGCACTCCTGATAGGGGGGTCAATCCCAGTCCTTTCACAGAAGAAAGGGTTCTGAAAGAACTCCTAAAACTGAAGTTGGACAAAGCAATGGGGCCTGACAGAATCACCCAGAACTCTAAAAGAATTAAGGGGAGAACTAGTGAAACCACTGACTATCCTTTTTAACAAATCATGGGAGTATGGTGTGGTACCTGAAGACTGGAGGAAGGTGGATGTCATTCCCCTTCACAATAGTGGGAGCAAGACAGAGGCAGGAAACTACAGACCTGTCAGTTTGACCTCTGTGGTAGGGAAAGTGATGGAATCATTTCTGAAAGAAAGAATTGTTGAGTACATAGAGGCCAGTGGGGCACAGGACCCAAGGTAGTATGGGTTCACAGTGGAAAGGTCATGTCAGATGAATCTAATTGATTTCTTTGACTGGGTGACCAAAGTAGTAGACCAGGGAGGGGCTGTGGACATGGCCTACCTAGACTTTAGCAAGGCATTTGACACAGTCCCACACAAAAGATTAATAGTCAAATTAACCAGCCTGGGAGTGGGTCCCAGGGTGGTAGACTGGGTAAAACATTGGCTGGAGAACAGGACACAGAAGGTAATTGTAAATGGAGTCCACTCTGAAGAAAGAGGGATCACTAGTGGGGTACTGCAGGGTTCAGTAGTGCATCCAGCCCTTTTTAATGTCTTTATAAGTGACATTGCAGAGGGACTGGAAGGAAATGTATGCCTCTTTGCAGATGACACAAAGATCTGCAACAGGATTGATACACAAGGAGGAGTGGAAAGGATGAAAAGGGACATGGCAAGGTTGGAGGAATGGTCAGAAGTATGGCAGCATCAATTCAATACAAAGAAGTGCAAAAAAATGCACCTGGGAAACAGAAACCCTGGGGAATATTACACAATGAAGGGGGAGGTAGTAACAACAACAGAACTGGAAAGAGACCTAGGGGTAATCATATCAGATGACCTTAAGGTTAGTAAGCAATGTGAGAAGGCAGTAGGGAGGGCTGGGGGTATACTGGGATGTATAGAAAGAGGCATCACCAGCAGAAAACAGGAAGTTGTTATCCCTCTGTACAGACAGTTGGTGAGACCTCATCTGGAGTACTGCATCCAATTCTGGAGACCCCATCTCCGCAAGGACATAGACAGGATAGAGGCAGTCCAGAGGAGGGCAACTAAAATGATGCAGGGTCTGCAAGAGAAGTCATACAAGGAGAGACTAAAGGAGATTAATATGTATACCTTTAAGGAAAGGAGGGAGAGGGGGAACATTATAGAAACTTTTAAGTACCTCAGTAGAATCAACAAAGTCTAAGAGGGTAGCATCTTTCAGAAAAAGAGATGTGTAAGAACAAGAGGAAACAATTTAAAGATGGGGGGGCGGTTCAGGGGCAATGTGAAGAAGTATTGTTTCACAAAGAGGGTGGTGGATGCATGGAACAGCCTTCCTAAGGAGGTTGTGGGGTCTAAACTGTGGGAGAATTCAAGAAATACATGGGACAGACATAAGGTAATTCTTGTGAGGGGTAAGAAGAAATAGGCTGTTAGTTAACTAGGATCTGCAGCTTATCCTGTAGGTAGGGAAATGGGCAGACTAGGTGGGCCAAGCGGTCCATATCTGCTGTCAAAGTCTATGTTTCTATGTGCTGATTATGCATAACTATTCTTATATTCAATTTATTGTGGCATGTTTTTCCCATAATAGTGTGGGTTTCCATGGGTCTGTAAGCAGCATGGCAGCACGTGCTTGTGATATAATTTTTGTAGAGGAGCGCATTGTCGAAGCATAGTTTCATTCTATCCCCGCAAGTAGCCTTTCTTATCATGTTACATGCATAATATTCCATTTCAGTGCTGTTACAACACATTGTGCATGCATTTATGTTGTTACTCACAAACTGCCTTCCCCACTTTTCTTCTGTATGTGTTACCTTGGCTATCTGGATTTCCCCTTATCTACTTGCTGATACATTTGCTATGTACTTTCTCCTTGGAAATCTCAATCTCTTTATATTTTCATATGCACAATTTCTTTTTTATTTGTACCACTCAATGTTTGTTTACAGTGTGCATACATTTATTGTGTTAGGAGCAAATTCCTTCTCAAAACTCGTTGCCTCTCTCTGTGTCCCCCAGACCATTTGTATTATTTGCCCTTCATGTTCCCCATTGTCTCACTTGCTGTGACTTTTGTAATCGTCATGCTCCTGAGAATGCAAGAGCCTTTATTTTTCCATATGCACAATTTATTTCAGTTCTAACACAATGACTGTCTCTTTATTCCCCAATTCTACACCCCTTACGCCCAGTTAGTGTGTCAGAATATATTATTATTTTTTTTGTGTATGTGTGTTAAGAGTATAGCTAATAGAACTATGTAACTAGATGACACCCTAGGAATGCTTTCCTAACCCAGTCTGCCATTTTTTTTATGAGCAGCTGCAAAGTACTCTGACCTTACTTTTACCTCTTGATGTATTGTGTTTCATAGTACCATGCTTCAACAATGTCCACCCTCTGCATTTTAGGACTCTGCAACTGAATGGTCCCCCATAACATCTGTGTTTGGGGGCCTTTGTGCATCCATCACATTTTTGGTGAAGTAATGACACACCATTCAGGGAGCATTTCCAGAGACTGCAGTGCTGCTCATCAGCAGG
Organism: Neoceratodus forsteri; assembly: GCA_016271365.2. Classification (NCBI taxonomy): domain Eukaryota; kingdom Metazoa; phylum Chordata; order Ceratodontiformes; family Ceratodontidae; genus Neoceratodus; species Neoceratodus forsteri. Next base: position 338,334,063 of record CM057454.1, on the reverse strand, counting down.
CAACTTTCTGGGGTGAGGGCAGAAAGTGTTCATCTGCTGGCCAAGTTGGTTAAAGTTTAGGAGGTCTCCCCCCTCACCCAGGGACCAAGTCCCCCCCGCTACCTCAAAGGATGCCAGTAATAAGGGCTGATTTGATGATGGCGGGCTCGAAGAGGGTGAGAGAGGTTGAGCAGAGGAGCATCCCACCTGCAGTTCAACTCCACAACTCCTACTCCATTCTTGTGGTGTGGGGCTGTCCCGATGTGGTACCTTTAGCTGTGGACAAGGTGGATGCTGGGAACATCCTCAGAGAGTACCCTCTGGGGTGCGGCAGGCATGGGGCCACAGAGGAAAATGAATCAACCCCTAGTTTGGAGACTCTATTATTATGGGGGTGGTCTTGTGGGATGAGACGGAGAGGTCAGGTGCCTACTCATCACCACAGCTTGGAGAGATGTGAAGAGAATTCAAAGGACCACTCAAAAGACCACTGGCACAGAAGGGCAGGAGGGTGCACTATATGTCATTGTCCACCCAGGGACAACTGACCTGGCTTTGGATGAAGTTAGGGCAGTGCAGAGGGGGTTCACTCAGTTAGAGAGGGGTATTAAATAGGTGGCATGCATTTTATTTGTATGTAGTTTTTGTTGACCGGGTAAGTGCACTAGACAAATCCTGCCTGTTTTCAGGCATGGGGGAAGGGGATACAGATGAATGCCAATTGACCTTGAACCAGATTAAGCTGTTGGTGGTATTTTTAGTGAATGAGGGAAATTTGGCCAGGACACCGAGGAAATTCCCCTACTCTGTTGGTAGGGGGAACCGCTGTTTGTGAGCATGGAGTCCTCCATTTTGGGTGAGGAGAAGCAGGGGATAGGACCTGTTTTGGATGCTTTGCCTGGTGCTGTAGACACTGAAATTGCTTCTGAAGTCTTCCCTCAGCCGGTAACTTTGGAACCCGGTATGCAGTCTGAAGATTTCGTCTCTTCCCAGTCTTCGGACCAGGAAATCGCATTGGATCTTTGTCTAGAAGAAAAATGACAAATTTTGCAGGCTGAGTTGCCTGCTCTTGAAGCCCAGCTGAATGCAGAGAAATTGCTTTGCCAGGATGAAAAAAAACACAAACGTTTGGGTGATGATTCCCCTGGTAAGATAAATGGTGGCGCTGCTAAAGTTTTTTTTTCTTCCTCTATTCAGAAGACTTCATTGGATGGTACTTCAGGTCCTCCCAAGGTGGCTACATCATATTGTGGTGACGTGGGAGAAGCTTGGTCCCCAGAAAGGGCCCTAGAGGGGGCAGCTTGGTGACAGGACGCCGCCAGTGTGTGGACAGATGCAGTTGCTCTGATACTGGAGGGTGCTGCGCAAGGAGCCATTGTGGAACCAGTTGCAAGTTTTCCTAAGGTTGGGGCTGATTTAGAGCATCAGGAGATGGTGGAGCTCTCAGGTACTGTTACTTTTTCTCCCCTTTTGACTGTATCTCCTCCTGGCCCGCAAGCTCCCTCTGTGGATAAGGCCCTGCCACCTGTTGTGCAGGCTCCTACTTTGGAATCTTTCCCAGATCCTCCCCTGGGTGAGAAGACTGATTCCTTCCTGACCTTTGCTAGTCTTTTCAGAAAGCCTGTGAAACTTGCCAAAAGAAGGAATGCCGTGCGGTTTCGGTATTTAGGGGGTAAGGAGACACCTCCTGATCGTTTTGTTGTGGGAAAGGTTTTGTTAAAGCAATCCTTGCATTTTACCCTAGCTGATGTTTATGCTCTTATTCATGCATCAGGGGAATACACTTTTGATATCAGTTTTCGAACTCCGGACTTATTAGAAACGTTTTGGGCCAGGTATATGAATCTCAAAACCAATCCCTTTGGACCCCTTTCTAAATTATTCCCTTAACTAAACAATCCTTTTGGGTGATCACTGTTCTATTTCGGAATGAGGGAGTCAATATTCAGGATATCCTCTACTGGCTGGATAAGAAATGTGATGTGCAAGGTACCCCTGAGCCTACTCTGGATGGGGAGGGGTTTTGGAATGGGGGTTGGAAGATAAAAGTTTAAATTACAGTATGAAGGCACTGATTTATGGCATTTACCAAATTGTCTATATATTAGGTGGGATAAGGGTTTCATCTTTTACCCAGGACTGCCCCGTTGGTGTTTTAAATGTGGGTCTGCTAGGCACATTAGCCCCAACTGTGAGATGCTTAAGTGCATTCTCTGTGGCGAATTAGGCCACACAAGTTTTCATTGTAAGAATCCTTTGAAGTGTACCTTGTGTGAGGAGGAGGGGCATTCCTTTCCGTCTTGCCACTGGGAATCTCATAATACTGCTGATGCAGATTATACTATCCAGGATTTTTATATCCAGAAATCTAAATCAGCCTCTGGCTTTCGGGGTTTTTCTCCATCCCTGCAAACAACTTCAGATTTGGCGGTTCCAGCTGTGGTTAGTTCAGTTACTGCTGTTATGATGGACTCTTCGGTTGGGAGTGGGTATGTTACTCTGATCCCAGAGGATACCCCTCAGTCCTCTGACACTATGGCCCCCCCCATGCCTCCTTCTCCTGTGGGTGATGGATTTCAGGAAGTAAAGAAAAAGAAGGGGGCGAAGGGAAGAAAGAGTAAGGTCAACCCTGGACTTTCTGTGGAGGCGGTTGTTCGTGATAATCCTTTTCATCCACTTCGGGAGGGCATGTCTGAGGATGATTCGGACTCTGATACAACATCTTGGGCCTCTTCACAGTCTGAAGCCCCCTCGGATACTGAAGATCCGGAAGGTACTGTTGCCACCCGAACTAGAAGGAGGCGAATGGGTGTTAGGGCCTCCTCTAGGAAAGTACCCTGAAGCTCCTTTTGGTATATGTTCTGGGACTGAACCATTATGATTTTACTATAGTCTCTCTCAACACAAATAGTGCGTTGTCAGAGCGGAAGAGACTAGCGACTTTCTCTTTATTTTCAGATTTATGTTTTGATGTTTTTTTTCAGGATACCAGGTTACAGACTCAAAATGAAATTACGGTAGGGAGGGATGCTTGGGTTTGGGGAGCTAGTTTTTGGTCAGGAGGGACTGATCTTTGTAGTGGGGTAGGGATTTGTTTTTCTGCTCATAATGTTAAAGTTCCTCATCTTGTGGACATTATGCCAGGTAGGGCTCTTCTATTGGATGTGCATCTCCAGGAGATGGATTTTCGTCTAATTAATGTATATGCCCCTCAGACTAAATCAGCTAGGATAGACTTGTTTAAACTTATTTTGCCATATCTTTATACATCTAAATATGTACTTTTTGGTGGAGACTTTAACACGAGTAGATTGTTTGCAGATAGGGGTCCTCGGGTCTCCAAGCTGTATTGTGACTCACAGTACCTTAACCATGTTTTAAAATTGACCGTCCTTCTTGATGCCTTTGCTTTTCCTGATATTTCCAACCCCCCAACCCTTGGGGTTCCACAGGGCTCTATTCTCGGTCCTTTACTCTTCAGCCTCTTTATTAACTCTGCACCATCTGCATGTTCAGCACGTACCATTCTTTTTGCTGATGATGCAGTAATAGCTGTTGCTGGTAATGACCACAATTCCATCACTACTGAACTCCAACGCAGCTTCCTCAATCTTGAATCCTGGTTCACACAAAACAGACTACTATTAAACCACAAAAAAACTAACAGTCTACTCTTCTCTACCTCCCAAAGCAAATAGAAATATCAGCCTCTGCTCATTCATAACCACAAGGGTGAGATACTGGAACAAGTAACTAAGTTAAAATACCTTGGCATTACCTTTGATGATACACTCACCTTCTCAAGCCATATAGACTCCATAGTCAAGTCAGCTAATATAAAGCTTGGGGTCCTCTACCACCACAGGCATTAATTTCTATGACACCTGAAGTTCTCATACTTGCCCCAGTAGTTCAGCACTGTACTCCATCGATTATGGGCTGCCAATCTATGGGGTGGGCACAAAAACTGCCATTAACAGGGTTAGCACACTCCTAAATAAGGCCTGCCATCTGTCAATAGGGGCTGCTCATGACACCCACACCTGCACTCTCTACGCTGAAACTGGGTGGCTCCCACTCCATCTTAGAGCAAAATATCAAACCTGCCTACTTCTAAAAAAAGTGCTTCTTGAGCTTACTTCTCCCACACTGGGCTGCCTCTTTAAGCCAGCAGTTCCAACGAAATCAACTAGAAGTGCAGCTACTGATAGGCTGGTGATTCCCTTCAAAAGGATGAAACTTGCCCAGAACTCCATCCTGTACCAAGGACCGAAATGATACAATGAGCTACCTGCTAAACGCACTGATACATCCAAGATTAGTACCTTCAAATCTGGGCTCGGATCCCTTCTTGACACTACAAAAATCTGTACCTGCCTGCACTAATGTGGCGGGACCTCAGCCTCCCAACCTCCCCCCATCTCCTTTTATCTCTCCTCAATCCTTTCCTGCTCCACCGCTCACCAAACGAAGCCCACTCACAGATGACCACACTTCCTATGATGACGATGCCATCCCTGGTTGACCACCCTAATCCTTTCCTCCTACGTTGTCCTACCACCTAGTGAACTCCAGTGCAGAGTCCCACCTCCCTTCTCTTACTTAAACCTCTCATTGGATGTATATAATTTCATGGTATTTGATTGCCTGTGTAATTGTTTTCCTGTTTTTTTCTGTATACCCTATTATATTTGTAATGTCTGTTCAACAATGACTTGGGACCTTTGAAAACGAGTCCTTGACACAAAGGTATTAATCTTAAACTGAAATAAATAAATAAATTGGTCTATCTAGTCTGCTCATATTGCAGAGTCCACAGCTTGAGCTACTGTCCCTGCCCCCCACTCCTCCCATTCCCCCACCCATGGTCCTTACATTCCCCCATGCCTATCCCAGCCTTTCTTGATGCTGCCCACTGTCTTCAACAAGTGCACCTCTTCTGGTGCACATTCCAAGTGTTCACCACCCTCTCTGTGAAGAATTGCTTCCTGACCTCCTTTCTAAACCTTCCCCCCTCCAGCTTAAGACTGTGCTCTCTTGTGTTATGGTTGCCACTCAGCTTAAAGAGACCCTTCTTATTCACCTTATTTATTTATTTCAAGTACTTGAACATCCCAATCATGTCCCCTCTATCTCTCCTATCCTGCAGGGACTACATGTTCAGTGCCCTCAACCTCTCCTCATATACCTTACCCCGCTGACCCACTATCATCTTTGTAGCCCTCCTCTGGACCTTCTCTAGAAGATTAATGTCCTTTTTGAGATGTGGGCACCAGTACTGAACTCCATACTCTAGATGTGGTCTTACTGGTGATCTCTATGAGGGAAGTATAACCACCTGTCTCTTACTACTGATCCCCCTAGCTATGCATTCCCACATTTTGTTTGCCCTTGCTGCTGCTTTATTGCACTGTGTGGAGTGCTTCAGGTCACTAGTGATCATCACTGCCAGTTCCTTCTCCTCTTCTGATTCAGATACATTGACTCCACCCAGGTAGTACTCTTACTTTGAACTCTTAGCTCCAATATGCATAACTTTGCATTTCTTGGTATTGAAGCCACAATGTCAGATCCTGGACCATACCTCCTCTGCCCTTCCAGATCATCATGTACTGTAGATCATGTATTACTTCAGCTTGCCCACTATCCCACAGAGATTTGTATCATCTGTGAATAGGCACAGTTTACCCTTAATGCCATTCCTAATGTAATTAATAAAGACATTTAATAACACCTGCCCTAGCACTGAGCCATACAGGAACCCACTGGTGACCTCTCTGGTGCCTGATATCTATTCCCTAGCAACCACCCTCTGGGTTATGTCCCTCATCCAGTTGTCCATCCATCTGGCCATCTTATACCCAACTCCGTGATCCAACAAGTTCTTGATCAACCTTTTGCAGGGCACAGTGTCAAAGGCCTTAATGAAATACAGATAGAGGATGTCTACCTCTTGTCCCCTGTGTACTGTCTTAGTGACACAGTCAAAGAAGTCAATCAGATTAGTTTGACACGTCCCCCACCCAGGAACCCATGCTGCCTCATGGTTTACCTATGCTGAATTGACAACACTGTTGTCGATGTTCAGCATAGCGAGATCCCCAATGTTGACAGGAAAATGTTTTTTGCCTGTCTGACATTGGTGTTTTTCTATTGGGGCAGTGCCCCCCACATACCCCCACTAATGGTTATCAACTTCAAGTCGGAGTTGATTTGGAGGGGGGGGGGTGACACACAGTGAAAGGCAAGCTTTAGCCCTCAGGTCCCTTACAGCAACAATCTCAAAACCTGTCGAGATTGTCGCTGTGAGAGATCTCACTGTGTGGGTTTTGCTGTATGGTCGGCATACACTGCCTCACATCCTGGAGTTCATGATCCTCTAGATATTCCATCAACCTTTCCTTTAGTATTGTCTCCATGAGCGTGCCCACAATTGAGGTCAGACTAACTGGTCTGGAATTTCCTAGATCATACTTGGGACTGCTTTTGTGGGGGCACAACATGTGCTGTTCTCAAGTCCTGCGGTTCCACACCTGACTCTAGTGAACTATTAAATAGGTCTGTCAGTGGCCCTGCCAGTTCTTTTAGTACCCTTGGATGTACTCTGTCCTGGCATAGTGATTTGTCCACCTTCAATGCCAGCAGCCCCTCCGTCACTCACTCTATCCTCATATATCACTTCATCTGTGATCCCCCGGCTCCTCTTTTCACTCCTGAAGGCACTAGTCCATCCTTCTCCCTGTAAAGATGAACCACATGTATTCATTTAGTATCTACACTTTCTCCTATTAACCTCCACCAACTCCTCCCCATTCTTAAACATAACATTTTATTTTATTTATTGTTCCTTTTCTCACTTATATAGTGAAAGAAAGTCCCCCCCCACCTTTCTTAAATCCTTCATCTATATGCAGCTCATTCTGTGCCTGACCTCCTTACTTGCCTCATTAGCCAACCTTAGGAAGTTTTCCCTATTCATCTCTCTATGTCTTCCTGAATTTTCTATATGCCAACCTCTTTTCATTTACTGCCTGGGCAGCACCAAAACTGAACCAGCTGGACACTTTGGCCCTTGTGTTATTCACACTGATCCTAACACACACTTTTGTGGCAACCAGTATTCCTTCATTAATGATGAACCACCTTTGGCCCACCCCCATATCTCCTCTGATGCCTGCCAGGTGTCTCATTAGCACTCCACACATCTTCCCGGATTCCATCCTCCTAAAATCCAATATTCTGGTATTGGTCGGTATGATTTCTCTGCCGATATCCTACTGGAACCACAGTCTGCATTGGTCACTGTCACCTAATGGCTCCTAGATCGTTATTTTCTGTACATGTTCCCTATTTGTGAATACCTGATCAATAACTGCCTCTGCTCTTGTTTCTTATGAGTCCATTTTTATGACATTTTTATTCATTGTGATTTATGTCGAGACTTTATTTGTCTTGTAAACATACTACTCATACCAGAGTGGTGGTTGTGGGAAAATTGTTCAAACCTAGACCTGTGACCAGCGGGGTTCCACAGGGATCAGTATTCAGACCTGTGCTGTTTAACATACTTATTGGTGACATTGCAGAGGGAGTCAAAAGTAAGATCTGCCTTTTTGTGGATGATACTAAGCTCTGTGGGAGGGTGGATACAAAGGAGGGGAGACAGGACTTAAGGGAGAATCTGGCCTGGCTGGAGAAGTGAAACATAGAAACATAGACTTTGATAGTGGAAAAGGACTGCTTGGCCCATCCAGTCTGCCCATTTCCCTGCCTGTTTGATAAGCTGCAGATCCTAGTTAACCAGCAGCCTACTTCTTCTGACCCCCCCACTAGAATTGTCTTATGTCAGTCCCATGCATTCTTGAATTCTCCCACATATTTTGACCCCACAACCTCCTCAGAGTGGCCATTCCATGCATCTACCACCATCTCCGTGGTCAGGCATCTGGCAGCTGGGTTTTAATGGGAAGAAATGTAAAGTAATGCACATGGGAGCCATAAACACAATGGCTGGATACTGGCTGGGGGTAGTGTAGGTGACTGTATCTGAGGAGGAAAAGGATCTGGTGGTAATGGTCAGGGGTGATATGAAGCACACAGCACAGTGCCAAAAGGCAGCAGACAAAGCAAATAAAATGCTGGGCTGCATCATAAGGGGAAATCACCTCTAATAGGGAGGGGGTTAAACTGCCACTGTACAGATCTCTGGTAAGTGTGACAAGGGGTTCCTGCCACTCTTGAGAACTGACCTTTTCTTAAATATATTGCAAAAGTTCTTCTATTTCTTAGCCTAATCTATCCTTTACAATTTCTAGTCCATAAGGTTGGCCACCTATGTGCACCCCCTTCCCTTGCTTGACTATGCTATAGTGTCCTCTTTAATTTTCCTTTTCACTGTCAGGTCATCATACATGGAGGTTATTGTGGTGACCTCCAAGTGTATGTAAAACAGGTTGTGTTTATCATTGTTGGATTTAGTATGTAATAGCACTATGTCATGAAATACCTTGCTGTATATACCTTATGTTTATGAAACCTGTAAATGTTGAAAATTTAAAATGAATGTAAAATGCTGTAAACTGAACAAGTCTGAAATGTCATGGTGATTTGCATATATCACATGATGCTTTGCATTATGGAAGTATGTGTGATGTTGTGTTTCTTTGAAACTTGGCTTATTGTCAATGCCCTTTGGCATAACCCATGTTTCAGTGCTTCTGCATTGAGGTTATTTGTCTTTAGCTTGTTTTTTTGTTTGTTTGCTTTTTATTTGAGCCCCAACCACCCAAGCAAACATGGCCTGCATAGGGGTGGAAGCTGAATCTCAACTGCTGAGTTAGATCTGAGATCAGTGTCAGTAGGTGCTGGCTAAGTGCAGAGAAAGGACGTACATAGTCTGTTGCTGCAAACTGATGTACTGAAGAAGGGATATGTCATTGCTTAAGGTTATCTCCTGTATTTTGAATAAACATCAAGCAGAAATTGTGTGTTGAACTTGTAGTTTGGTCCATCTGTTATCCCACAATTCCTCCACAGTAAGGCCACACCTGGAGTACTGTGTTCAGTTCTGGTGCATTTACCTGAAAAATTATATCAGACTACTGGAGGGTGTCCAGAGGAGGGCAACCAAAATGATCCAGGGTATATGGGACAGAACAGTTTCAAAGGAGGGGTGGGTCAGGGTGGCATAGATGAAGATTAGGATGGGGAAGACTCCAGGAGGAGTAGGGGATAGGGGAACCAGCTCCAGGTAATTAACTGATCTGCACACTCAAGCAGACTTGCTAGACATTTGTTGCATTTCCTGCTGGCAAATTCATATGTTCATATGTAACGCCTACATCAGCTGCACTCACCTGTCCTACACATCCATCTGCACGTCGGTTATTAGCATTCACTTAAATTCCATGACCCTGTACCACACTCTGCCTTCCGTTCTCAACCTCCCCACCACCACCCAACCACCTCCATGTGTGGCTGTCCTTTAATGCACTAATAATATTTGCGGTGTGGGTAGGGGTGTTATGATTGTTATTAGGTAATGCTTCTGGACAATAGGTAACCTGAATTACACCTGTTACTGCAATTGTTTGATTGTGGTCTTGCTAGTAGTCACCTGGTAACTTCAGCTGCAATTATGTCAGTCATGGTATGGTGAGTATGGGACAGGTTGTACTACAGCAACATTGACAGCAGCTTGATGTCAAATGTGGACCAGAGTCAGATGGAGTGTGTCAGCTGTATTACATATGTCCTACTCCTGGCGATCACTTAATGTAAACAGTTTTTTCTTACATGTGAATGGTACTTAGGGGGTTGCTTAGAGTACAGCACAGTCTCAAACTCTTCTGAACAACAGATTATAGTTTTATAACTTATAACCCCATGTAACCCACACTGGCATTGAGTGAATTTTGTTAAACTTTTTATTTTGTGATAACTATTTATTGTCAAAAAGAAACAAAATTCATTAAACTTATTACACAGTTTACTAAATTATTAAAATATAAATTAATCTTAGATAGATAGCTAACATACAGTGTAATGAAAGGCAGAAAGATAAGTATGCACAGACATCACAAACAAGGTGGTACAGTATATATAAAATACACAATGGGTTGCTTTGGAACTACTTAGTCATTTTCACTAATCCACAATTTGGCAAATGGCTAGTCCAGTATATTACCAATAATACTGTTCAGGGAAGGCAGTTTTGAGCAGTACCAGTGTAAACAATATATGATTGGGGTCTGTATTTGTAGGTGGTGGCCTGTATATGCGCTGTCTGGCACAGTACTGTGCATTAACGGCTGCAACTTATTGGGAGCAAACCTTGGAGGGTCAGCTCATTTGCAGACAAATGGCTGTTAACCGGCTATATGCTGCCATCTTCCAGTTCCCTATCTGTGTCTCTGAATGCAGGCCTTTCATGACTATACTACCAAACTACTGATCTCACCACTTTATAGACTATTGGCTCTGGAAGGCAAGGACAAATGTGGAAGGTTCCCTGCCTTGTCAAAGGGAAGGTGAAGGTCAGCAGTCAAGGGAGAGTAGGAAAGGCACAGTATTATGTGACTAGGTTCCGCACTGGAAATTATAAATTAGCTACAGGAACTCGATCCTTTCAATGAAACTGGGTTTGGAATAAAAATAATAAAATTGATGATTGAATGTGTAGTTTGATTTTTGAAGAGTGAACATTTTGTACTATATGCGGTTGTAACGCATAAATAACCATATGGCACAAAATAGCAGCCAACAAATCTGAATAATTATGTTTATGACAACTTTGTATAATAACTTACACGTCGTACCACTCATATGTGGAGATAAATGCGAATACATCACTATGCTCATAACATATTACCAGCTGTTGACTGAACAACTTTTTTCACTCTGATTGAGTTCATTTATTTTTCTTCTGCAGGACATCCAGATATGTCATGTACCAGCAATTTTTCTGGTGGATCTGGTGCAGGTTGGGAAAATGGAACAGGAGCATACTATCAGCATGTGTGGTGACTTCAATATGTGATGCCTTCCCTTCTAGAGAATATATTGGGTTTAAACCACCTCCCATTTAGGTTTAGAATTCAGAAATGATTAACATGGGTAGGGCATCGAATGCTGCTTACAGCTACTAATGAATCTTTGCATTTCTGCCAGAAATTTGTGTATTTATCATATACTGTGAATATTGCAATACATGTATTTGCATGTGGATCCAGATATGTGATGCTATGATATAATATCAGTATAGTGTTCATACAATGGAATAAACATAGGTATTTTGTCCTCTATATACAGCTAGTCCTTATGTTGCCGCACAGGCTAAAGCATTGCATTGTGAAACTAACCTAACATATTAGATTGGTTGAAGTCCATGAGCTACTTAGAGAAACAGCCTTTTTTTGTTATTGCTATTACAAAATCTGATGACCATGACATTTGATTAAATCCAATAGTGGTCATCAATCATATTAAAAAATAGGCTTTATAGGAGACAGGCAGTTTATCAATGTTGCTTATGGCATGGAGCTTCAGACCTGGGGACCTGGCTTTGAATTCCACATTCTACACTTACATCATGTGCCATTATTTTCTCCATATTATTTCTATCTTTGGTACTCACATCTAATTGTATTGTCCATAGGTAAAGTAGATTCCTGTTCAGGAGTTGTATCTTCAACACTAGATGTGGCTAGATACATGAAGTGTCACCTCAATGACCTGAAAAAACATATCAAAGAAAGACAAAAAAGGAATTCTGAATCAATGCTCAATAGGAAGTGTACTGTGTATCTCCAACGTTACATTATACAGTTTTAATTCACAAAAGTGACAACTCGGAGCCTAGAAATGGAAACATAACAAATCCTCCCCAAACACCCAATGGAGATAGCTAGGATCAAGGAGAATTTCAATAAGCTTGTGTGGGGGGGGGGGCCTGAATCAATTAATTCTGTCCACCTACTTCTCGGATGTGCAGTCTGTCAGAGGATATGATGAATCTGATGTTTTGAATACTTCAGTGACAATCACTTGAACTGGCCAATGAGTGAAAGTCAGAAAGATCATGTGACTTAGTATCTCACACACACATGCATGGTGGTGACAAATCATTGCATTAGTTTGTTATCCACAGGGATGAAAAGGATGAAGCCTATATGTGTCTTGAAAGAAGTAGGTAAGGGCTAAAAGGGCAGGCTTCAGTAAATGTAAGAAGGCCCAAAGGGAGGAAGTCAGGGGGGTGTACCTATGCTGTATAGGGGAAGTAGGAAATGAGAGGAGAGAGAAGGCACATATTGAAGAAGGATGGGCTCAGATTAGTAAAGAAGGAAACAAGACATTGTATTAGCACATCAGTGAAAGTTGAAAAGAGGGTGGAGCTCACAAAACTGAAGGTGGACAAAGTGATAGGGTCAGATGGCATACACCCAAGGATGGCAATGGGAACTCTGAAAAAATCTAGCAATGCCAATGACAGACATGCTCACGGAGTCACTAAACACAGGGGTGGTTTCAGAGGAATGGCAGATGGCCTGATGTGGTTCTGCTACACAAATCCAGCATTCGGGAGTAAGCAGGGAGCCATAGACCTGTTGACCTTAGCTCTGTGGTATGGAAAATCATGGCAACACTGATTAAAGAAAAAATAGTGGGTCATCTGCAATCCAAAGGGACCCAGGACCCAAGGCAACACTGATTCACAGCGGATAGGTCATGTCAGACAAATCTAATACATTTCTTTGACTGATTGACAAAGGAAGTGATGGGGGGCGTTGGACATTGCCTGCCACAATTTCAGAAAGGCCTTTGTCACTGTTCCTCATAAGTGGATGGTTCATAATACGTGTAGTCTGGGCATAGGCACAAAATGGCAAACTGAGATAGGAAATGGATAAAGGTCAGTGAGAAGAGAGAAGTGGTAAATTTGAGTTAATCTGAGGAGAGGAATATTAACAGTGGTGTTCCTAATGGATCAGTTTCTGGTGACAGTCCTGTTCAATATCTTCACTGCTGATATTGCAGAAGGAATGGAAGGAATTGCTGGCCTGTTTGTATAGAACACAAATACATGCAAATGGTTGGTTACTCCTGATGGTCCATCAGGAGTAACAAACTGTTTGCATGTATTCAGTGATGAAGAGTAGAAAATGAGGAGGAACATGGGGAAGCAGGATCAATGGTCTGAAATGTTGCAACAGAGATTTAAAGCATAGAAGAGTAAAAATATGTACTGGGGCAAAAGGAACCATGGGGTGAGCTACATTATGGGGAGGGGGGAGTTATTGGTAACAGTGCCCCTAAACTTACCAGCTCATGTTTCAAGTCATAACTTCTGGGAACAAAGTATAACCTTTCTCCAGTGTCTTACATATTTAGTTATGGATGTGCGAAGGTCTATATCATGTCACTGTCTTCCCTCAACTTTATTACATGAAGTACAAACATCTTTTACAGGAAGTTGCCCCAACAGCTGTGCACAGCTCATGTAATAAAATGTCCCCAATTATTTGTACACTATCATACTAATCACCAGATCACCCAGCTGGTAGGGCTATAAATAAATAATGTTTCAATCATATCACCTCTCTCCCTCCTTTGCTCTAGGGTATACGTATTGAGCTCCATTAATCTGTCCTCATATGTTTTCTGATGCAATCCCTGCACCAATTTTGTTGCCCTTCTCTGGACTGCCTCCATTTTATTAATATCCTTGTCTAGGTGCAGCTTCCAGTACTGCATACTGTACTCCAGATGGAGCCTATTCAGTGTCTTGTAAAGAGGGATCATTACCTCCCTCTTATGACTTGTGATACCCCTACTAATACGCCCCAACATCCTTCTATCCTTACCTACTGCTTTAGTGGTCTGCTTGGATGATTTCAGGTCATCTGTGATGATGATGCCCAAGTCTTTTTCTTCCCTTGTGATTGCCAGCAACTCCCCTCCCAAGCTATAGGTAGCTTCAGGGTTTCTCTTCCCTATGTGCATGATCTTGCACTTTTTTGCTTTAAACCCCAGTTGCCACTCTTCCAGCCATTTTGCCAGTTTGTCCAGATCTCTTCTCATTCTTCCTATCCTATCTGGGTCATCTACCCTGTTGCAAATCTTGGTGTCATCTGCAAGCAGACAAACCTTACCCTCCAGTCCATCTGCAATGTTATTGATAAAGATATTGAAGAGGACTGGCCCCAGGACTCATCCCTGAGGTACCCCACTTGTGACTTACATCTCTTCTGACTGTATACCGTTAACCACCACTCTCTGTTTTCTGCCCTATGACCAGTTTGCCACCCAGTTGGTCAACCTCTGACCCACCCCGAGCCTACCCAGCTTATTAATCAAGCTTCTATGTGGAACATTATTGAAAGCTTTGCTGAAGTCAAGGTAGGCAACATCAATTGCACCCCCTTGGTCCACCACTCTGGTTACCCAGTAAAAGAAATCTATGAGGTTAGCTTGACAGGACCTTCCTGTTGTAAACCTATGCTGTCTTGGATCCTGCTCCTATGGATTCCAGGTGTTGCACTGTCGTATCCTTAAGGAGTGCCTCCATAATCTTACCCAATACTGAGGTAAGACTGACTGGTCTGTAGTTCCCTGCCACCTCCCGCTGCCACTCTTGAGGAGTCGGATCACATGAGCCCTTCTCCAATCATCTGGGATCTCTCCTGTGCTCAGTGACACTGTCCCTGAGCAACACAAGATGTAGTAGTTGCAGATCACCATTAGACCTTCTAGTCAGACGTCTGTTACTGTACCTGTATATTTGAAAGAAGTAGATCCGCAATTGCACTTCTCATGGAGTGTTCCAGTACTAACATGCTGAGTCCTGCCTACTGTAGGGAATGCAAGATCCATCAGCTTCAGGTTGAGGCTGCTGCATTGATGGTCCAATCAATGTTTGTCACATTGAAATCACCAAGCAGCATAACTCCACCCCCGCTGCAATCTCCTGAATTACCAGCACAAGCTATTTCTCTGCCTCAACCTACTGCAATTGAGGCATGCAGATCAACATGTGAAGATTGATATGCCATTTAATACATCAAGAGTGACCGATAACACATCTCCCAACCCCTCCTGGTTTGAACCAATCTTGCCTTTATTCATTCCATGACATACATTGCAACCCCTCCAGTTCTACTATCCCTCCTGAGTAGAGCATACCCAGTTCATTTACATCACAGTCATGATTTGCAGTGTACCAGGACTCTGACATTGCAGCTCGGATCAGGGCTGTCTAAACTAGTGGCATCTCCAGATCTGGGATTTTGTTAAACTCCAGCTGCTAGCATTTTTTACCATAGCCGCCCTTGATTTTGCTGCCTGTCTGCTGTGTATTCATAACTTTCTGTTCCAGCTTCCTCCACTCAAGCCCTTTCTCCTTTTCCCCCAGCCTTTTTTCTATTGCCTTTCACAATTTGACTAATATTGTTCTCACTGACTGCATCTAGACTTCATATTCCTGAATTATGGCATCTGTAACTTGTGGGGTTAGACCACAAGAATGTACTTGCTCCAATTGTTCTCCCCACTCAACCCAACCAAATTAATCAGGAATGAATCACTTAACCCAGGCACTTAGGATTGCTTTCCCCTACCTAGACAGATGTAGCATGCCCACTGAATACAGGGTCACTTATTTCCAGGTGGGTCCACAGCCACCAGTGAAGCCATATCACTTCTACCTGCCACCTCTTCCCAACAGCTTGATGTAGCTACTGAAATGGATGTTTTTAACCTGCATTCTTCCATGGACCGTAAGCAACTCCAACACAGTTACAGAGCCTGCCCCATCTTCAGGGCACCCTCCTAACCACCTGTCGAACTCCTTTACCACATCAAGGCTTACCCTACGACTAGGCAGGTCATGTGTCCACAGACCCACAACATCAATGTAGTACCCCCATATAAACCACTACTTTACTTGATCCTCAGTATCTTCACTGCATCACTCCCAGAAGTGCATACTGTGAGACAATTAACAGCTCTATCTTTCACTGGTCCTTTACAACATTCCATACCTCAGTCAATTGAGTCCCCCTCCAGGAGTAGTTCATCATCCTCTTTGGGATCTCGTCCCATCCACTGCCACCTAGGCGCACTGTTGGATGACCTGGACATTCTTCTCAGTCTGGAATCAGGGATCTCTTTCAGGACTCTCCCTCTCAAGTATGAAATCATATGCGTTCTTGTGTTGGACTGGACTGGGGATGTGTCCCTCCCCCCCCATCTGTGTCAACCTTAGTCCAACCAACTCTCTACCGAAGAATCCCTTGTGTCACTGGCAGATAGCATGGTGGCCTATAGGTGGGGTGAAGGTCATCAGTACCCATGCCAGCTCAAACCAGAGAATGGCTACCTCCAAACACAGCCCAAAAAGGTATCTGCATGTGGAGAAGCAATGCATTACCTAGACTACTATCCAGAATTCCATTGCTCCAAGCATACCATGCTGCACAACTACTGGCATCATATCAGAGTACACGAAGCCACGTCCATTTCCTTGTCTGTGTCTAGCCAGTGTTTTTTTTTCTACACCGTATTTCTTTGTGTTTCAAGTCAATCCTAGACTTTGTATAGGTGATGCCATTTCCGTAGTTCTGGGGCCACACCAAATGTGTAGGGTCCAAACTGTAACACTTCCATACTAAAGCTATACACAAGGAAGTAAAAATACATTGGCAGACTAACAATGAGATGGAGCCAGGGATGAATGGGAAATGAGGGGGTTATTTGTTTGTTTGTATAATATTACCCCCTCCCCCTCAAACCTCACATCTCATATGGAGAATAAGTATTTAGATCCTCTACACTACCTTCATATTACACTAATGCATCCCCCTTTGCTATTCTTTTTTTTTTCATTTATTACTGTTAAACCTGATATGAGCCCTACAGAACTGGTCACAGTACTCTACATGAGGTCTCATCACTGTGTTATTCAGTAACACTCTGAAATACCACTGTACCCTCTCAAGGCAATCATCTTTTCCTATTTACCCTTCACACAACCCAAATGGGACCCACATAAAATGACTCTGGAACACAATTATAAACAGAAGTCAGTAGAACATAGTGATAAAAGTAAACTTACTCTCATCTGTTGTCTTTTGAGGTATGCTCCTCTTTTCATCATAGACACCACAGCAGTAGGCGAAGAAACACTTGAAAAAAATGATCATACTGCGCAAGTATTCAGCTTGGCCTTTGCATCCAGCCACCCAAGTTCTGCCATTTTCTCAGGAGATCTCTTATGTGCAGACTTCTCAAAGTGGGCAAAGCATATCATGCTGTATATTGATGGAGCTAAGTTTGTTCTATGACAAAAATGAATCCACACCTTTCTAATGAGGTTTTCACATGGAAAATGAAAAAAATGCAGACCACATCCTTTGCGACTCTCATTCCTACACCCATAAATTACACAGCATGGCATTATAACCGATAAAAAAATATATGTAAATATACTCCACAATAAGCTGTGAAAAAAAATGTGGAAAAAAAAACAAAGTAATGAGAAAAACAGTTACTAGAACCCTAACACAGCTGCCAAATCTGATACAGAATGACAGAAGAATATTCTTCTCAAAGAACTCATTCAGGCTTCTCTGACCAGACATTTTCCCTCGACCACTAGAGGTCACATGACCAGCATGTCAAATTATGACATTGATGCATGGGTACAGCATGGTTGAAAGCTAACAGAAATGTTGAGGCATCACAAACAAAAAAGTAAATTTACAGATTGTGAATGTCACATAGGGTTAGAGACAAATACAAAAATGAATACAAGTCTCCATAAAAGAAACAGAGAATGCACATTTAGGTAATTATTACAAAGTTTATTACTTGTATCCTACATAAAAGCACAAAATTACATCACCATGAAAACAAGATTGAAGACTAAATAAACATGAGTGAGGTGCAGATCTGGCAGACACACACACACACACACACATGCTTGTACACTTGCCCAAGGAAGCTGTCACAGAACTGCAATTGGAATGGAGGCAAGCTAACAGTAGCATAACAATTCAAGGACTGCTTTTGCAGTAAAACAAACAGAAAACTGTAATTGAACAACACACCGTGCTTCATTTCACATACTACATGCACTGCAGATGCAAAGCACAGAATGAAACTGGCAGCAACGATTGCTGCATAAACTAATGAGTTGACAACTATATAAAGGAATGCAGGTGATTTCAAAAGCATATAAGTCTGTTTCGTAACAGACCCATCAGACTGTGTAAGGGTCACATGGGTTTACCAGATAGCAGAATGCATGTCACATTGAGCCAGACTCCAGGACGTATGGTGCAACTCGCTGGTGGATGCAAGTTGTGACATATGCCACTATGCCGAGGACCCTGCACCATATTCTAGAACAGGCAGAGTCCCCGGCACCTATGTCCTGTGACTTGCGGCAGCTCCAGGGTTGCACCACAGGAAGGGTGCACCTGACCTGGGTGCCGCAAGCTGCAGAGAAGCCCTCCCACAGGGTGAAAGCAGCACATGGCATAGCCCCTTCAAAGCCCCGTGCCCCAGCAACATGGCACTGCCCCACAGGGCTGGGGAGGGGTTGGAGCCACAGGACTACCATGGGGAGACTGGCATGTGGGGTACGGGTACTGCCCCATGGGACACTGCTCAGGCATGGGGGTGAGGAGGTGCCAGCTTCAGAGGGCTGCCCTACCACTGGGGGTGGGGTGGAAATCTATGTGGGACCATGGTGGGGGTCGGTTGTAGGAGCGTCAAGCACAGTGGTGCAACCCCGGTGGATGTAGGGTATGGTTAGACCAGCTAATAACTGGTCTAACTGTACTTATGCCATTGTCTGCCAGGGTCCCACTTGGAATTGTGATTTGACATTCTGTCGGCCGCCCACCTGGAATACGGGCATAACCGATGCCAGAAACCCCCATGTGCCATGTCACAGGGGGCTGCTGGTGGAGCCAGTGGTGTAGCAGGCATCCTGCGCCATGTAGCAGGACATCTTTCAGAATTGCAGACGATGAAATGCATGTTGCAAGGTGTGACTTGCTCCACTGGGTTTGACACAAGTCACCTTGCAACATGCATAACCCATCTTGGAAATGGGCCCATAGTTTAAAGTGCAATGTAACATAATAAAAAAAAATACACGGCATGAACTTCATAGCTCTTTGCATGCAGCTCAGTCATTATTCTGACATTGGGAAGCAAGAGGCGTACAACCATAATAAAACAAGAAAGCAAACCCTGCATACCCATTCGGACAGACTTTGTATGCACCTCTGCTGAAAAAGTAATTTATATTCAAAGTAGCAACTAGGGAGTTCATATTTTAAATAAGGACACACACTGTCAAAGCCACACTAACAGCAGTGAATTACCCAGTGACAGCAGAGTGGATGTGGTTTGATAATCAATTGTGTATTGTCATCATCAATTTTATTACTAGAAAAATGTAAGGAAACAAATGCATACATTACAGAGCGATACAGTCGATTAGAGGAATGAGCTGCAACATTGTTAAAGCAGGAAAAAAAATTGCTAAATGAAATTAAAATATTCCTGAGAGGCTTTTCACGCACTGACAGCTCTGTACACAGTGGCATGCATAAACTGTCTTGCTTCAATGATGTCATGGCGATCATGGCACGAGCACAGCATAAACGAAACTACCGATTATGAATACAACACCTCGTTACTTTCACTCTCATTAAATAGTTTAAAAACTGAACTAAGATCACAGCTAAATGATTACTTTTATAGTTTGGGACAAAATGTACATTATATACAGGTCAGATTTTTCTTTGAAAGCTGCCAAATACATGTTTAGATATCCTTTAAAATGCATGACTACTGGGATTTTTCTTCCTTCCTTTTTATGTCCCCCCTGTGCTCCAGTATCTTTACTTTAAGAGCTGTGCTAGTTTTGCCTATATGAAGTAGGTTGTAAGGTAACTGCAGGACATATATAACCCATGGGCATTACAATCAATTAGGGATGGGCTAACTGGTTCATCAAACATACAAACCGACACGAACATGCCAAAGTGTTAATAAACGAATGGCTTCTGAACACTTTTGGTTGTTCAGATTGATTCAGACAACTGCTGTATCATGGGAAATGTGGCTCAAGAAGCACCAGAACAAGAGGAACCCACAGGGACCAGAGACAAGACTCAGGGTCTTCACTGGATGGCCAAGCTGTCTATCTCTTTAAGGTGGCGCCTCATTGGGTTACTGCTCTAGAAACCCACATGGTCCACCTTAGAGCTACGCAGAGGAATCAGGATGGTGAAATAGCAGCAACCTCTGTAGGCTGCTCTGTGTGGATTCTGTTTCCATGCTTGTGCTGCTTATGTTTTTTGCCCCTTGGGCAAGAGAAGACGTCCACTCTTCAAAAAAAAAAAGAAAGAATTTATATATATAGATATGTGTGTGTGTGTGTATATATATATATATGTAGATATATGTGTATATATATATATATATATATATATATATATATATATTATGGTAGCACGGTAGTGCTACCATAGTTAGGGTTGAGGAGCCATTTCGATGTTAAACCCCAAAACTTTGCACCTTAATAACTTTGCAACCGTTTTATGGATTTGCATGAAATTTGGAATTTATTATCAAGAACCATAGGCCTTAGGATCTGCCAAGTTTCGTACTGGTCAGCTATACGGCTGCGGAGTTATTAAGTGTGATCTGTGCGCGCATTTACGCTTTTCTGGAATTCTGTGGTCGCACCTACAGGTCGTACGGTTTGCATGACCAGCCCGAAATCTTCAGGGAACATGAAGCCAGGGTCCCCGATGTGCCTTTCGAAGATTTCGTGAAAAAATATTAATGGTTCAAAAGTTATTCAAAAACAGTTTCCCATTATAAGTCAATGGAAAAGTTAACAAAAGTTCAACTTTTGCAAATGCATTTTACTTTTCAAATGGGCCTGTTACTTTGCAAATCGGCCATTTTGTTTTCAGTTGGTGATCAGAAAAATGGTTGGCATTTAAATTTGGGACCTCTAGCAACCTTATTTTTTTGTATTCACCTAGTCGGGCCCTGAGCATGCTTGCCATGTCTTTATTTTGTGTAAAACACCCGAAATATGTTTTTCAAATTTCTGGAAAAATACTTTCACAAGATTACTTTGGTAACTCAAAGTGTCACAAATTTTGATGAGCTTTTAAATTAGAGTACAGTAATTTTCTAGTCTGTGGAAAATGGCAGCAATTCTTTGGCACTGCACTGCAAAATAACTGTTGGGAGTTTTGGGCTGAAATTTGAGGGACCCAGCCACATCTCACAGATGTGCCTTCAGTGTTGTATTGAAAAATATTACACGGCGGCAAAGTTATGGCACTCCAAAGTTGACAGTTTTTCCCATAGGATACATTACGGCGCCCAAAGCATTACAGGAACTTTGGCACCCTGCTGCAAAATAACGGTTTGGTCTTTTTCCTGAAATTTGAGGAAGACAGCCAACAGTACACAGATGTGCCTTTCAGTAGTTTGGTGAAAAATATCATATGGCGGCGAAAAGTTACGGCACTCCAAAATTGACGGTTTTTCCTATAGGATAACATTACGGCGCCTATCACTTAACAGAAATCATTTGAGCCCTGCTGCAAAATAACGGTTTGGTCTTTTTTCCTGAAACTTGGAGGGAAGACAGCCAACAGCCCACAGATGTGCCTTTCAGTAGCGTGGTGAAAAAACATTACAGGGAGGCAAAGTTATGGCGCTCCAAACCTTTCTTTTTTTCCCATAGGATAACATTACGGCGTTCGCCGCGCCTTTCAGGGCCCATATCTCGGAAACGGTGCGAGATACGGACTTTTCGTCTGAAAATTTCTTAGCCCCCTAATGGGGCTAAGGTTCAAATTAGCCAGGACAGTTGTAAATAATATGACTTTTAAATTTTTTTTCTACGTCGTACGGTTCCTGAGATATAATGTATTTAGTATTCCAAGATCTCATTTTCTGCGCCGATACTCATTATTTTGCATACATTATTTGTACTCACTGTCTTTCTCAATGCAGGTTTTGGGGAAGACCAGCCTGTGTGCTTACATTACTGTTACTGTTGCCCTTTCCGCTATGGATCCATTCCGCTTCACTTACCATTGACGCCTGCGCCACCATGCGCGCGTATCTCATGCTTTCATTTACGCTATGCTTCTGTTATTTTTTGCCATTTCTGTCTACAGTACTGTTTATCTTACTGTTTCACTTTACATCACCATGCCCATTGACATTTCTGTTTGCAGGCACCATGTTACTATGTGACAACACATCACGTGGCAGACCATTCCGTCTCACGCCACCATGTGTGTTACCCTTTCTGTTCTCATTCGTGCTTGTGTTACCATGTGCGCCACTGTTAGTATTTCTGTTTATGCTGTTGTCCCTCTTAGTATGCCACAACACATAGGGCAGGAGCTGGGCCCAGAGGGCACCGCGCTCCCGCCGCTGCATTACATTCACTATTTCTCACATTATTCTCAAAAGAAGGGAAATTAGAGGCAAAAACTCCATTTAATGCATTAGTTAGGGTTGTTCCACAGCGACAAAAGTGAGGAAATTCACTGTTAGTTGCAAACCCCTTGACCCCACCACCACCCCCAACCGGCATTAAAGCGATTGGGATCGCGGATTCCTAACTCTCACCCCATTCTCCTATACTTCTGCTGCTTTACACATGTCATGGGTGAGAGTTAGGGCTGATCGATCCCAATGCACACCCCAATGCCGTTGGGGGTGGGGGTCCAAGGGGGTTTTCTAACCCTAACAGCTAATTTCCTCACTTTTGTCGCTGTGAACAACCCTAACTAATGCATTAAATGGAGTTTTTGCCTCTAATATATATATATATATAATGTGTGGTACGTGCTATTAACCACCATAATCAGCAGTCACATTAGTTTGTTATGCACTGTTTAGAATTTTAAAAGTTGTTAACCACACTTCAGAACTCCAAACAGTGGCATAAGAAAAAAGAATGCACCAGAGTTCTATAATTCTCACACATAGAATGCAAACAGTGTTTTTTGACATACACTATAAAAGATGATGGCTTGAGATTGAGGATAACTACATTGAACACGCGCTGTACATACAGTAAACCCCTCGGGAGCTGTGCTCTCAAGGTTTACCATGTTGCCCTAGCAACCACTCGAGGTGATTACAGTGTGGTTATCACCCGATCCCCAGCCATTATCCTTTATGTAAAGAGAAAGAGAGAGATTAGTGAATTAGAAATTTAGGGAAATTGGGGGTGAGGAGTTGGAGACTGGGACTCGAGAACTTGGGAGGGGAGTGAGCCAAGGACTGGGTGTAGGAGTTGGGAATTGGGGTGGGGAGTAGTTATTGGGAGAGGAGACTCGGGGAGGGGAAGGGAGGAGGAACTTGGAGACTGGGGCAACTTGTTTCAAGTGAAAAGACAGAGTGCAGACAAGAAAAAGGTACTATGTCAGTAAGCCGTTTTAAAAATGTCATAGTCAAAACCATACAACAGACACAGCTTGGGGGAATACAGTGATAGGGTACAAAACACCACAAGTAGAAAATGTTACAAGTGCAGTTTTGTACCCTGTCACTATTGGCTGGGAAGTAGTGATGCAAGAGATATGACCTCTGCTGAGGGGGTGGTCTGAGCAGCTGCTGTGGCTCAGGGGGATGAGCCACCGGCAGTAGAGAGATGCGGTATACCTGTGGATGGGACTGAAATCCCGGTCCCTGACCTCTTTGATTTTATATTTTTTTATTTTTGTAAACAAGACATGCAACTTTATTTTTCCCCCTGCCCATGTTTCTCCCCATCCCCGTGTTGCACCCCCCAGAGTTGATTATGTAAATATGGGGGTTCAGGGCAGAGCCCCCATAACAGGGAATGCAGTTGGCAGAGCCCCCACCCAGAGAAATAAAAATGTGCTGTCTCTTTTTTAGTGATTTTTTTTTTTTATTAACCTGTATTGCCACATGCTAGTAATGTGCCCACTGCATTGACACCACAGTACATTGCTGCACTATTTTGGTTTGCAGTATAATGACACTGTGCCCAAAAAAGAAGAGATCAAGAGAGATTTCACTGAACTTAAATTAGACTGTCAGAGCTAGAATGCCCTTTTTTTTGGGGGGGGGTAGCAGTCTAGCAGACAGGGTGAAGTTGAACTGTTCCAGTGTGCCACTTACACCATGCCCCTTCCAGTTAACCTTCTTGTTTTATGTCCAATTGCCCCCCAAACAGTAAGTCATCTCTTTCAGTTCTCCTGCCTGTGCTCAGACACTTCAGTGGGGATTTCTGTTTTCTTATTTTATTTTTTTACAATCTTTGGCTCAGTGAGTGGGCATTCCATCACATCACGAGGAATAAATAAAAACAATAAAATCCTTGAAGGGCAAAAGTACTGTGTCAGAGAGGATTAGGCCAGGCTGGGTCCTTGAATCTTTTTGGGTAGCAGCACAGCCTGCAGCATTGCCCTTTTTTTTTAGGTGGTATGTGAAATATATTCTGTGTGTGCATGTGTGTGAAAAAAAATCTGCCAGCCAATCATCAGTGCGCCAGTGCCACTTCTTGCATACTGTCTGTGTACCCCCCCAAAAGTCAGTCATCTGTCATCTTCTTTCTCCCTGTGCTCGCTCAGTGGGGTATAACCTTTGGTTCAGTGAGCAGGGCATTCCATCACATCACGTGGAATAAATGAAAAAAAAAATTAAATACTTGAAGGGGAAAAGTACTGTGTCAGAGAGGGTTAGGCCAGGCAGGATCCCTGAATTTCTATGGGTAACAGCAGTGCTTGCAGTATCATCCTTAACATAGGCGATATGTGAAATAAATTGTGTGTGTGTGTGTGTGTGTGTGTGTGTGTAATAAAATGTGCCTGCCAGTCATCAGTGCACCAGTGCCATTTCTTGCAAACTGTCTGTGTCCCCCCCTCAAAGAAGTCAGTCATCTGTCATCTTCTTCCTCCCTGTGCTCGCTCAGTGGTGTATATGCTCTGCCTCAGTGGGTAGGGCATTCTGTCGCATCACATGCAATAAATAAAAACAATAACCACTTTTTCACCCTGAATAAGTGGCAGACTGGACCTATGAGTACTCCAGAAAATAATAATGCAGCAGCCAGGGGTAAAGGAAGTAATAAATGTAAAAAAAAGTTTAGTCAAGAGCCCAGAAAGAAGTGGCCTAAAAAGTAAAGTACAACAACAACAAGCACCACAGTCTGTTGAAGGGGCTGAACTAAATGCAACTACTAGCCATGTGCAGGCTAACTCTCAAAATAATAAAATCTCAGCGAGGGTTGGTGGGCTGTCTGTGTTAGAAGGGCTCAGCAGTACAGCCAACAATGTTTTGAAAGACAGTGGCAATAGCAAGCCTTCTGAGAAAAAAAGCACAAAATCAAAGAGTATTCCCATTGTACAAAAAGTTGAAACACTTACAGGTACAACTCGCAGTGAAGTTGCTTCATTTGCAACACATGCATATCAAAAAACTCAGTCTGTGACTGTAAATGTTAGTGCTACTAAATCTGATGATGATGATGATGATGATGACCTTGGTCATGGTGAGACGGATGATGATGGGCTTGTAACTTTACCTTTAGCTATGTCTCATTCTGGTTCTGGCAGTGACACTGTGGATAAAAATAATGACAGTAGTAGAGTGTCAAAAGGGAAAAAGAAAAAGTCAAAGGCACAAGCCGCACAAAGTGAAACAAAGTCTGACAGTAGTGATGATGAAGGCAATGGTGCTGCAGAGGAGTCTATGATTGTCTCACTTAATGAACCTTAATCCTCTGCTGATATGTCTTCCCCACATAAACCCAGCCACTCAACTCCTAGTCCTACTGAACTTGTTACTAGACATAGACAGTCCACCTCTACTGTTTGGAATTAGTTTTACGTAAACACCGAGGATGCCTGCCAAGCTACTATATATGTATGCACTGCAACACGTTAGTAGGGGGAAAAGAAAGGGCATCTCGGAACCACAACAATGATGCAAAATCTTTTGCAAATTCACCATATCGTTGTATAAGGTTCAAAAAAACTAACATTGGTGGCTGGAAATCTAGTAGGGCTTTTGGTGAACAGAAACATTCCGCTGAAACAGTGGGAGATGAGCACCAGGCAAGATCCAAAAGTCCACTTTCACCTCATGGTCACAATAATTGTGTAAGGTCCTCTGTTTTACCAGGCACAGCATGTAGTCATACAACAACACCCCAGCCAAATGTAACTTTACCCACCCCCACAATAAAAGGCAATTGAAGTTAAAAGAAGTTTTTGAAAGAAAATCTAAATATTCTCAAAACTATCCCATATCACTAGCAATAAATCATAACATAGTAGAAATGACCGTACTTGATTTGAAGCCATACTCTATTGTGGAAGATGTGGGTTTCAGAAGACTTATGGCCTGCTTAGAGCCATAATATTTAATGCCAAATAGAAAATACCTCTCAGTAACTGCTGTGCCCCGGATGTATGACAGCTCAGTAGATCAAGTAAGGCATGCTCTCTGCAAGGTTGAGGACAAGGTAGTTTACTTCACTACTGATATGTGGACCAGCAGCCAAACCATTGCCTATCTTTCTCTTACTGCACACTGGGTCACTTTTGTAGGCAACTTGTCATCATCCTCATGTACTAGTCTGTCTGCTACCACTTCAACAAGTACTACTACTACTACTACTACCACGACTATCTCTCAAAGCTCATAAAAACCTGCCATGTTTCAGAAAATAGCAGTTCTCCATGTATGTCACTTTCAAGACACACACACAGCACGCACATTCAGCAAGAACTGGAAAGACTACTTACTGCTTGGGTCACTTCACAGGGATTGAAAGTTGTTGTTTTTGTTGCTGATAATGGTTCAAATATTAAAAAAGCACTTCCTGATGGCAACTATGTACATATACGTTGTTTTGCCCATTGTCTTAACCTAATCATTCAAAGCTTCCTGGATAATGACCGGAAAGTATCAACCACTGTGGGTACAGTGTGCAAAGTGTGTGGCCACGTCAACCATTCAGTAAAAGCCTGTGATATCCTTGCTGATATCTAGAAGGACAAATGTCTTCCTCCTGTCCAGCTTGTTCAGGAAGTAGCAACAAGGTGGAATTCAACTTACTTTATGATTGAACGCATCCTTGAATAAAAGGTAGCTATCACTGAGTATATCATGTACAATGATATCGGGGAGGGCATTGTACTCCATTCTGCTTAATGGTCTCTGCTGGAACAGTTGTGTCACATTCTGAAACCATTCATGAGCGCTACAAAACAGGTCAGTGCAGAAAATGCATCCCTTAGCCAAGTTATTCCGCTCATTCTACTTCTCAAAATAAGCTTGGAGAAAATGTGGAGCAACTTATATATGAATCAGTCTCCAGTCAATAACATGCTTACCAAACTTAGCAATGATGATAAATTATCAGTCATGACATGGAGCAAGGAGTATCTCTTAGCAACATTGCTAGATCCATGTTTCTGGAACACACACCTTCCTGATGTAGTTTTAAACTATATGGAGGAGTTGAACTACCAGCAATTTTGATTAACACAGTAGACGATGTTTCATTAGGAGGATTAGAAAGCAGTACTACAATGACACCATCTCAAATTCAAAAGACTGCTCCAAAAACCAGTACAGAAGCAGACAATTAGGAGAATGACATGTGGTGCTAGCTACAGGACATTGAAATTCCACAAGGAGAAAATGCATGCTCAGTAGTAAGCATGGTAGATGCATATCTGTCTGAGCCCTATATTAGTATTAAGGATGATTCTTTAGCTTTCTGGCAAGAGAAAAAATCCAAAGCTGGCAACCCTGGCTTGTAAGTATATTGAATGTCCACCCTCCAGTGTCTGTTCCAAACATTTATCTAGCTCTGTTGGGGATGTTTTGACTGATAAATGAACAAGATTAACACCAGACAATATGGAGAAACTAATGTTCTTGAAGTTTAACTTGCCAAACTTTGGTTAAATATGTTTTGTTTTGTTGAATTTTGTTGACCAGGTAAGCCAACTGGGCCTAGAAGTCCCTTTTTAAGGGGTGACGGGGGATACAGATGGTAAGCCACTGAAATTGAACCAGATTAAGCTGTTGGTGGTATTTTTAGTGAATGAGGGAAATTTGGCCAGGACACTGGGGAAATTCCCCTACTTGACAGTAGGGGGGACTTGCTGTCTGCAGGATGGCCACTCGGTGTGAGACTCTGGAGGAAGAGGATGTTCCTCAGGTGGGAGAGCAGGCCTCTTTTCCCACTACTGCTATGCTTGAGGCCGATCAACTTATATGTTCAGACGCTGAATCTGAGGAAGATATACCTGAAATTTTTTTATCTACTGAGGATTTAAGCAAGAATGCTGACCAATCTAGCACAACAGAGCAGAATCCATCTTTACCTTTACAATTAGAAAATCAGCAGCTGTCTCAGAGGCTTGTTTTTTCAGACCGCAAAGTCAGCCTTTTACCTGCTTCATGTAAGAATGCGGAAGCAGCACTCCCTGTCAAACGCCCCGAACTGACTGTCAATTCTACTGATGACACACTATCATCAAAGGCCCCGCTGGGGCTGGGTGAGTCAATTGTTTTTTCATCACCTATCTCTACAGCTTCTACAAAGGATAATGTGAAATATTTGGCTGGCAGTTCAATCACTTTAGAAAGCGAGTGCCTTATGCCGTCAGTTATCCAGGATGGACTTAAAACTGTTGCAAGTGAATCACGGAGATTACCTATTTATTTAGAGGGGTGGGGAGCGGTTGAATCACTTTCTCCTCATGGTGTCCCCTCTCCATTTCAAACCCAGCTCACTAAAATGTCTGGATTTGTTTTCAAAATCCCCACTAGTGCTACATTTATGGATACCACAATTCCTCACAGGCGGTACCAGAAAACGTCTGATTCTCAGAAGGGAGTGACTTCCTTTTCATTTACTCAGAAAGGGGTTTTTCAGAAACTTGAACAGAACACAGGAAATAAAACCTTATAAACCACAGGCCCTGCATAAAGAACTTACTCTCATGGCCCTGCCGGAAGGCAAGCAAGGCAAAGATGTGGACACAGCTACCTCTTCAGCTGATTGGACACCCCAAAAGGCCCTTTTAGCTGCAGGATGGCAACAAACTCCTAAAGGCATTTGGTTGCCAGATCCAGTATGGGACTCTTCACTCTCTTTTTCACAATCTTCCCCTCATTGGAAACCAGGGAGCAAGCAGGAAGATACTGTTACAGAAGTTGTGAATCTCCCAGTTACTGATTTACAAACTATTACAAAACTGAATCTGAAAGATACTGCAATTTCTTGTACTACAGGCTTAAAATCTGCCTCTAATGACACTTCTGACCCTTTATTAACTGAAGCACCATCTCCTAACTTAGGACAGCCTGAAGACTCTACCTGAAAGCCCCTAATGTACAAATTATTCTCTAGGGCAAAGAAGGAAGATGCTCCAAGGAGGAATGCTCTGCATTTGATATAAGGGAGGATTAGAAGAAAAACCAGACAGCTACTACGTTGGGAAATGGTTATTAAAGGACTCTTTACATTTTTCCCCAAAGGAGGTTTTTGCCTTCATTAATATCTCGGGAGAGGACAATTTCGACATTAGTTTTCGTACTGCCCATTCACTAGACCTATTTTGGGAATGATATGGCCAGGTGAAATTTTCCCCTACATGGACCCCCTTTTTGGTTATCCCACTCATCAAGCCTTTAATAAAATATGTCACTGTGATGTTTAGAAATGAGGGGGTCCACGCAGAGGACATCACTTATTGGTTATCACAAAAATGCGATGTTTTAAGTGCTCCTGAACCTATATTGGATACTGAAATGTTTTGGACTGGGAGTTGGAAATATAAAGTTAAATTGAGACAGACAGATACGGGGGTAGATCATATTCCAAATTCTTTTTTGTTGGGAAGGGATAGTGGAGTTTGTTTTTATGGGGGACAGCCACGAGCCTGTTATAGATGTGGCTCCAAAACTCACCTTTTCAGTGTTTGTGACAAACCACGATGTGATTGTGGTGAAATAGGACACGTCACAATGCAGTGTGCAAATCACACATGGTGTGATATATGTGAAGACTTTGGCCATGTGTTTAATGAATGCCCATGGGCGGCAAAGAACAAGGCCTCATGTATCAGCCAGGATTTGTTGATACAAAAAGCACAAGAGGCAGCTACTCCCCCTTCTAAGTCAGAGGTAAATCCTCCTCAGAATGATCAAACAGAAACTTTAAACCCCCTCAACCTCCCCCGTTAGAAGAAGCAACTTTGAAGGTTTTGCCAAAAGAAGAGAATGTAACCTCAGATTCTGCCACCCTTGCATTACTTACTCCAGTATGTGACAAAGACCAGGATACTAAGGATAACATTGATGTTAATTCCTCACAGGAATCTCCTCTGGCTCCTAGGAGATCGACTAGAAATATTAAACCTAAACCCCCCCCACCACCACCACCACCAGTGATATTTGAATCTAATAACTCTTATGCAGACCTTTTTTGGGGTGACTCTGAGATGGAAGTGGGGGATTCTGATTCACAAAAATCTTCTCAGGATCCTTCAGTAATAGAGTGTGGAGATTAAAAGGGAAAGAAAAAGAAAAAAAAGGGAAAAAAAATCATTTCCGAAGAAATGGATTTGACTACATTGACTTGGAGCTCTTTGAATACCCATAGTCTATTAAATTCTATCAAGAGGCAAGCTATTTTTCAGTTTATTCACGATGAGAAGATACAAGTCTGTTTCCTACAGGAAACATGGATGTATTCTTCTGAACAATTAGCAACTTTCAAAAGTCCTTTGGCACAGATAGTGCAGATGGAGTGGGAATACTTTTTAATTCTTATAACTTTACTTTGTTTAAATTAGTAGATCTTTTCCTGGCAGACTTCTAATTCTTGATGGAAGGTTGGGAGATAGCGATTGCAGATGTATAAATATATATAATTTTCAAACTAAGGCAGATAGAGTTACATGCATGATGCATGAAGGCTGTACAGCCATATTTGGTTTCTTCTTATAAGATGTTTTGGGGAGGCGACTTTAATTGTAATCTCCAATCTCGACAATCTGCAGATAAAAGAAAAAAAACGTATTGTGATTCTAACTCCTTGGGTAATATAATTCAATTGGCTGACTTAACTAACTGCTCCAAATACCAGACTCAGGGTCCAGGGTTCACGTATCACCAGGGGAATTATAAAACAACTATAGATTACTTATTTGTTTCCTTGAATGATTCTATAGGTATCTTTTTTACAAAACCCATTGAATTTTCGGATCACTTATTCTTATATGTTTCACTTAATGTTAAGTTAATAACACCTAGGCAGAAACATAGATGGAAACTCAATACCTCAATTCTTACAGATAAACTGGTTAAGAACACAATCTCAAATATTATAAAAGCACGGCTCTCAGTGTTTTTATATATACTGATTTAGGGGAGTGGTGGAAGGATACCAAAAATAATTTTAGTACTTGGTTCAAAAAATATGGGATAACAACAAGAAATACCAAATTTCATAAATATTTTAGACTCAGAAATCAATTACAAAAACGTTATACTCTATCTTATACATTACATACTGACTATACATTACAGATTAATACTATAAAAAAGAAAATGTTACAATATCAATATGACAGAGCTTATACTATACATGCAATGTTTTCAAATAGCACAAAAAAATCACCACTGGGAGATCCCTTTGAGGCCTGCAAAAAGATTAGAGAGTCAATGTATATTGAGTTCTTAAAAGATGGAACAGGGAAAGTGGCAAACTCAGTTGCTGATATTGAATCTTTAATGTAATATCATTTCAGTTCTTTGGCTCCAAAATCTCCCATTTTACAATCCGATGTTGAAAATTATAGAACTTCTTTGAACTTCCTGACATTCCCTTTAGAAGCTCTTAAATTACAAACCCAATTACAGTTTTAGAACTAGAATCAGCTATCCATCTTCTCTGGGCTGAGGGAGGAGGTTGCTCATCTCCAGGCTGAGTTGGCCAGGAATTCTGGGACCTCCTCTCCCACCCAGAGACCACCAGGGTCACTGCCGTTGCCTCAGAGGTTGCCAAGAAAGAGGAGCGGTTGGACCACAGTGGGCTCAGGGAGGGTGAGGGTGGTGGAACAGAGGCACATCCCTCCAGTTGTACCTCTCCACAATTTCTATGCCATTCTGGAAAACTGTGGATCCTCTATGGAAGCACCCACAGTGGAGACCAAGGAAGATGCTGGGAACCTCCACAAAGCAGACCCACAGGAGGGTGGCATGGGACACCACAGGGGAAGGAAACAACTCCTGGTGGGGGACTCCATTGTTAGGAAGGTAGAACTAGGGGAGAAAGGAGAGAGGGGAGGTAAGGTGCCTGCCTGGCACCATTGCTTGGAGGGTCAGGGAGCAAATCCTCAGGATCAAAGGAGCAGCTGCACAGGGGAAGGAGCTGGATGTCACTGTCCACCTAGGGACAAATGACCTGGCTAAGAAAGGGATCAGAGCACTGCAAGAAGCATTTGTGGAGATGGGGAGGGGCCTTAGACAAATAGCACACATGATAACCTCCTCAGAGGTGCTGCCTGTCTATGGCACAGATGAGGCTAGGGTGCTCCACACCATGGGATTCAATCAGTGGTTGAAAAACTGGTGCAGAGCTCAGGGATTTAGTTCATTGGGGACTGGGGGTCCACCTGGAGGGATGCAGACCTATACTGGTGTGATGGTCTGCATCTGTCCATGAGGGGAACCAGGATCCTAGGTGATAGGTTTAACTACTTCATTGGCAAGCATTTAAACTAGCCAAGGGGGGAGGCACTGGAAAGGAGCAGGGAAATCCTAGCCCCCCAAAAAAATCAGGGTATTAAGTGAGGTAGACACCAACATAGAGATGTCAATAGGGAGAAGTGTGGGGTAAATGGAGAAAGTGACAAATGCAATAAGGACAGGGATGGGGCAAAAAGGGGTAAGGCCATCAAGAAATGGAGGGTAATGAGTACCAACCCCATAGTCTGGTTAACAAGCTCCCTGAACTGGTGGCCTTGATGGAAGAGGGATGCCTGGATATCGTAGCAGTCACAGAAACATGGTACACAGATAACCATGACTGGGATGTTAACATACCAGGGTACACAACCTACAGGAGAGAAAGGGAGGGCAGAAGAGGGGGAGGAGTAGCTCTCTATGTAAGGGAAGGGATAAAAGCAACTGAACAAAAGAGTAAACAGGGAGGAGAGGAGGAGAGGAGACACTGTGGGTCACCTTAGAGACTGGAAATGGCACCACAATCCAAACAGGGGTTGTATACAGACCCCCATGTCAGGGGGAAGGAATGGACAAGGATATGATAGAAGGCATACTTAGGATGGCAGAGAAAGGGGAGATACTGTTGATGGGGGACCTTAATATGCCAGATGTTAACTGGAGCACTTTTGCTGCAGCCACATCCAAAAGCAGGGTCATTATTGATGACCTTCAGGTGGCATGCCTCAGACAACTAGTTTTGGAACCCACTCATGAGGGAGTAATTTTAGACCTCGTACTCTCAAATGAGGCAGTGAGAGGATCTCAGATCTAGAAGTGGGTAGCCATTTGGGAACAAGTGACCACCAAACAGTGTGGTTCACGATAAACTCAGCTACAGAGTCAAGCCATACAAAAGTGAGGGTTCTGGACATCAGAAGGGTTGACTTTGGCAAGATGGGAGAGTGCTTTAGAAAAGCACTAGCAAACAGGCTAGAAAGAGGGGATGGATCAACAATGGGGAAATATCAAAACTGCCATCAAAGAGGCAACAAGCCTTTGTGTGAAGCAAATAAGCAAATCAAAATGAAAGAAAAAGCCACTATGGTTCTCAAAAGAAGTGGCGGTGAAGGTTAGGGAGAAAAAATAGCATTTAGGAAGTATAAGGAAACACAGAAGGAGCAGGACAGAGAATTGTACCAGTTAAGGCAGAAGGAAGCATGGGAGGGTAGTCAGAATAGCCAAGGCACAAACTGAGGAAAAGATAGCCAACTCAGTTAAGAAGGGGGATAAAACCTTTTATAGGTATATCAGGGAGCGTAGAAAGACAAAGGGAGAGATAGTGAGGCTAAATAGAATGGATGATGGGTGGACAGAGAGTGACAGTGAGTGAATACTTCTGTTCAGTATTCACAAAAGAGGAAGTGGGGGAGGTGCCTAATCCAATTAACAGAAGCACTCTGGAGAGGGGGGTCAATCCCAGTCCTTTCACAGAAGAAAGAGTTCTGAAAGAACTCCAAAAACTGAAGGTGGACAAAGCAATGGGGCCAGATGGAATTCACCCCAGAATTCTAAAAGAATTAAGCTGAGAACTAACGACACCACTGACTACCCTTTTTAACAAATCATGGGAGGATGGTGTGGTACCTGAGGACTGGAAGAAGTCTGATATGATTCCCCTTCACAAAAGTGGGAGCAAGACAGAGGCAGGAAACTACAGACCTGTCAGTTTGACCTCTGTGGTAGGGAAAGTGATGGAATCACTTCTGAAGGAAATAATTTTTGAGTACCTAGAGGCCAGTGGGGGGCAGGACTCAAGGCAGCATGGGTTCACAGTGAGAAGGTCATATCAGACAAACCTAATTGATTTCTTTGACTGGGTGACCAAAGTAGTAGACCAGGGAGGGGCTATGGACATGGCCTACCTAGACTTTAGCAAGGCATTTGATACAGTCCCACATAAAAGATTAGTAGTCAAATTAACCAGCATTGGAGTGGGTCCCAGGTTGGTAGCCTGGGTAAAACATTGGCTGAACAACAGGACACAGAAGGTAATTGTAAATGGAGTCCACTCTGAAGAAAGAGGGGTTACTAGTGGGGTACCGCAGGGTTCAGTACTGGGTCCAGTCCTTTTTAATGTCTTTATAAGTGACATTTCAGAGGGACTGGAAGTAAAAGTATGCCTCTTTGCAGATGATACAAAGATCTGCAACAGGGTTGATACACAAGGAGGCATGGAAAGGATGAGAAGGGACTTGGCAAGGTTGGAGGAATGGTCAGAAGTATGGCAGCTTGGATTCAATGCAAAGAATTGCAAAGTAATGCACCTGGGAAACGAAAACCCAGGGGAAGATTACACAATGGGGGGGAGGCAGTAACAAGAACAGAAATGGAAAGGGACCTGGGGGTAATAATATCAGATGACCTTAAGGTTGGCAAGCAATGTGAGAAGGCAGTAGGGAGGGCTGGGGGGATACTGGGATGTATAGGGAGAGGCATCACCAGCAGAAAATAGGAAGTTGTTATCCCCCTGTACAGACAGTTGGTGAGACCCCATCTGGAGTACTGCATCCAGTTCTGGAGACCCCATCTCTGCAAGGACATAGACAGGATGGAGGCAGTTCAAGAAGAGCAACTAAAATGGTGCAGGGTCTACAAAAGAAGCCATACGAGAAGAGGCTAAAGGAGCTTAATATGTATACCCTTGAAAAAAGGAGGGAGAGGGGGGACATGATAGAAACATTTAAGTACCTCGGTGGAATCAACAAAGTCCAAGAGGGTAACTTCTTTCAGAAAAAGAGATGTGCAATAACAAGGATACAATTTGAAGATAGAGGAGGACGACTCAGGGCAATGTGAGGAAGTATTTTTTCACAGAGAGGGTGGTGGATGCATGGAACAGCCTTTCTGAGGAGGTTGTGGGGTCTAAAACTGTGGGAGAATTCAAGAATGCATGGGACGGACATAAGGCAATTTTTGTGGGGGGTCGGAAGAAATAGGCTGTTGGTTAAATAGGATCTGCAGCTTATCCTCTAGGTAGGGAAATGGGCAGACTAGGTGGGCCAAGTGGTCCTTATCTGCCATCAAAGTCTATGTTTCTATTTTTCTATCTTAAAAATTATACTTCTCCTGGCATGGATGGGTTTCCTAATAAATTTTATAAAACATTTTCTGAATTATTAGGGATTTGTTTACAACAGGATTTTCAATATTCTATGGATTCAAATCACATGTTTAGTTCTTTTACTGAAGGTCTAATGATTTACTTGTTTAAGCCAGGAGATAAGCATGACATTAAAAATTGGAGACCTATAACACTTTTAAACACCGATTATAAAATATTTACAACACTGATTAATAATCAACTCAAAAGGTATGCAATGCAGGTAATATCTCCATATCAATGTTGCGGTTTCCTGGATAGAAAAATTAAAACACCTCTCATGGTAACAAGGGATGTAATTGAACATCTAACACTTGAAGGTGTTACAGGCTATATTGTTGTAGCCGATCTGGAAAAAGCCTTTGACAGAGTTCATCTTCCTTACTTATTTCAGGTATTAAAAAGTTATGGTATTCCAATCCAATTACTATCCCTTATCAGACTATTATATGATAATTCTAAAGTTTATCCACTAATAAAAGGGATTACAGCAAGAGGATTCATCTTGCAGACTGGAGTCAGACAAGGATGCTCTCTGAGTCCTTTGCTGTATGTATTTTCTTTAGACCCCCTTTTACACTCTCTAACAGAGGTCCCTAGATAGACAGGAATTTTTAACTCTGTCTCAGGTCAATACTTGTTATTACAAGTATGCCGATGATGTATGTTTTTTTCTTACAGATATTACACAATGGACTGTTTTCCTAACTGAGTTTGATTGTTTTGCAGCAATTTCTAATGCTAAATTGAATATAGCTAAAACTAAAGGTTTAACTATTGGTTCTGGAAATCAGTCTCAGCTTTATCACAGTGGAATTTATATATCAAACTATTCTAGGTATTCTCTTTGGATCACAAAATTTGCCTACTGAAAACTGGGATACAGCCCGTAAGAAAATAGAAGGGAAGATTACAAGATGGAAACAATAGAAATTGTCCAAACATAAACGAATATTGATACTAAAACAATTTATCATCCCCTGTCTACAGTATGTAGCAATGGTTTTTCCATTTCCCATTCATTTTGAGACAAGAATATACAGTGCTTTCTTTCAGATGTTATCGGGGGACAGGTGAACCCGGTTAAAAGATACTATACATATTTAGAAAGAAATAAAGGGCAGGGACACTGGTATACCGGGATTGAGAAAGGGCATATTCCGTTTTGCACACTGTAAAAAACGATATTGTCACCAGTGTCTGCTAAGCCAAAATCCGGTTTTACCGGTGTTTGGTTTTGTGTACTTTATTTAACAATTTTTAACTCTGCTAACATGCATTTTAGCAATTTTGACCTCCGCTGTTGCTCATCCTTCCATCTTTGTACCAATTTAAAGTTATTTTAGGTACAAGATGTGATGGCAGCAGCAACACTACAGCCCCCATCCCTAAGGTGTGATGGAAGCAGCATTATGGCCTCCATCCCTCTAGTGTGACAGAATTAGCAGCATTATGGCCCCCATTCCTTACGTGTGATGGCAGCAGTACTACAGTCATCATTCCTAATGTGTGATGGCAGTATCAACACTATGGCCCCCATCCCTCAGGTGGGATGGCAGCAGCCCTACATTCCCCATCCACCAGTGGTGATGACAGAAGGACTACCGCCCCCACCCGTTCAGTGTGATTCTAGTAGCAACAATGCAGTACACATCCCTCTGGGGTGATGGCAGTAGTGACAGCACTATGATCCCCTTTCAACACTCACACCCCACATGCACAAGTTACAAATGACTTGATCTCTTTGCTTGTTAGAGCTCAGATGTGAATTAATGTGAACCATCACTGCTAAGGTGGACTACCTTTGTTTTTTCCTATCTATAATTTAACTGCCTGAATTAGATATCTGCCTGTGACACCGTTGACCAGGGTTAGGAAACAGACTTGGGTGTTGGAGGGCCAGCTGGTGGGTGAAGGCTTGAGTGTCCAACCACTACTCCTCTTCTCCTGAGAGGGAGGGTGGGTTCACAGCTCAGCATTTGCTGGCCCATGGTGGAGGCCAGAGGCATGACAAAATGTCAGTCCTCACTGCGGGAGGAGTGTGATGGATGTCGGCTTATGCCTTGACATCATGTAGCCTGTCAAGCTCCCAAGAAAATGGGAAAACACCTGCTGGCCATCTGAAGGATGGCTGCTGGTCTCACCATACATCAGAAGCCCCAGACATGTCTGTTCTGACCCCTGACATGCCCAGGATACACAGGAAGCTTTTGGGGGCAATTCTCCTCCCCTGGTAGCCTCCCACAGGGGTAGGGGCCCACTCAATGAAGGGTTACTTTGGGTTACCTGGTAGCACAGCAGTACGGGTCAGTGGATAGCGGTTGGGACTCAGCAGCAGTGGTAGGGGGCCTTGGCAGGCCTGAAGGAGTGGATGGCCAGGGGGTAGGAGGAGCAAAACAAACTACTTGAATTTGCTTCTTTGAAATAAAGTGTTTTCACCTAAAAAATCCACAAGTGATTAGTGGAGGACCTTCAAATGGATTCATGCATCTCCCAGACATGTGGATGCTTTTTTTTTCCTACTTGGTGTCCATTAAAAGGGTGTCTCCCAGTTTCCATCTCTTTGTTCAGATGTGAATTGAGCACTACTCTGCCCACTAGCATCATACAGCCCCTTGGGTCTTACCTTCTGTATGTCATTGAATGTGCTTTCAAAATCCACTGGCCAAACATAAGTACACTTAAATACTTAACATTTGCTTTTTGTTGAAGCAGTCTATCAGAAAACATTTTGTTGTCACAGAGACAGAACCAGCAGGTGGAAGAAAAGGTGCAAATGATCTAATTCACCTAAATGGGGTGCTAACTGTGAAGTCTTTTCATAAGTAGTAAGGCAGTTTCTTCTTTGTGAACATACTTTCATTCAGACTAGTTTTAATTCAAACAAATGAGGATTTTGGATGGCCCTACTGATTATAAACTTGAATAAGTTAGTTGGTAACAGTGATCCTCCGTTTAGCAATCTACAACCTTGGTGCTTATATGCAAAGAATACAATAAAAACCTGACTAAAAACTAAAAACAAGCTTATAAAACATTTCTGAATATTTATCTTTACCTATACAAAATCATTGCAGCCCAAGTAAAACTCGAGTAAATTACATGATACCCTAACTACTATTCTATGATGTAGTAAACATATATTGGTATTTTTTTTTATATTCTTTGTAAAGCAGGTAAGGCCCACTAGGCAGAACAGTCTGTTTTAAGGAGTGACCTAGAAGCATTTGGGAGGTTTAGTTACTTGCTTGGATGCAAGTGGAGGTTGTGGTACTCAAACCCAAGTCCGCTGGATATACCCAGTTCAATCTCCATTTGTTACTCTAACCACTAAACATGGGTGGTTAAACTGAATGGCTGATTACACAAAGCAGTGCGGGTGATTTCCTTACTGTTTCTATATGCAGCAAAGCAGAAAGAATGCAAAGCACAGCAGCATTCATTTTAAGATGCTGAAATCTGGGTCAGCTCACTGGCACTGCAGTAGCACTATTGCTTGCAATGCCAGTGACCCAGGGTCAGAAGCAAACTCGGGTTGCTGGAGGTCTGGCCAGGGGAGTAGGATCGAGCACCTGGGGGACTGCTCTCCTCCTCTGGGGAGGGTGGGCTGCAGGTCCTGCTTCTTTATCACCACCGGTGTGACCACGGGTGGCGGTGCAATGGTGCTGCAGAGTGATCAGGAGGGGAGGACGCTAGCCAGGATCTGGAGCAGTGGCATGTCTCTATGTGACCTACCTCCTTGGATCTCTAGTGCCGGTGCCCTCAGGGACAGAGACCAGAAAACCAGGAACAATCACCCCACATTGGCCACTGGCAGAAGGGACCCAGGTGCCCCAGACTTCATAACCAGGCTCCATGAGGGACCCACTGGACTGCCCGACACACACTAAGGGAGTGTGGAGGGGTGACCTAGGGTCCCCTTCCTTCCCACCTGGGGGGGTACAACCCAGGCAGGATTGGGGCAGGCCCAGAGGAACTCCTGAGCATTACCTGGGGGTGAAGCTAGGGGATACTGATACTGTGAGAAGGGGACATTGAAAGAGAAAATAAAAAAAATTTAACAAGATACTGAAATCTTAGAGATTCTGTGCAGTGACATGCAATTTCCATGAGCTACCGGTACAAGAATTCAAAATCCGCAAACCAAGCAGGATTCCGTGATTGTTACCAGTGTTACCGGTAAAAATGGAAAACCAGGGTCCCTGATAAAGGGGGATTGGGCATGATAGATCCTATTCTGTTCTTTCATGTATTTTTTTTTCTCAGACGATTAAAAGCGGGTTGATAGATAAAGGGGGCGAGGGTATAAAATGGGTTACTAAAGTATTAGGTAGACATTTTTCATGTTGGCACAATATGGCACCTAAATTGAATATACAGGTCCACATTCCTCTTTATTTTAAATCTGCAGTTCAAAAACTTTATAAATGGCAAATCACTAAAGAATTGATACGGAAGAATACAGTATGTACATTATATAAAACACTTATCACCTGATTATACCCTACTGAACCTAGTTTTAAAAATTGCCCCACAATAAAAAAATATTTTGTATTAGCTTAGTTAAATAATAAGGGAACCCCTCCCCATATGTGGGAAACTCAATGGTTATTAATGTATGGCAGACTAAATGTACGAGGCAACGCCAAATATAAAGCTAAAATTGAGCGAAACTGTCCTTATTTTGAATGCATTAGTGTAGAAGAAACAATGGAGCATTTTTTGCTAGATTGTTCATATGCAAGATTCTTATGGGCTTTTTAGGACACAAATGGAAATTTCCCTGGTTGCATCATCTCACTTATGATATCTTGGTTTTAGGTATATATCCCTCCGGATTGGCACATTATCATCAGGAAACCCTTACTATTTTCTTAAGTTGTCTTAGATTTTACCTCTGGCAGGCAAGATGGCAATAGGTGATTTATCAAAATAAAATGTCTTATGAAGGCTATTGTCAAATAGTAGTCCAGGAACTAATGAAAATATATTTGAAAGATATGCAGTTATTTACCTCTGATGCTGTTACTCATTGGTGGAAAGGTTTTCACAAAGTTATTAAGTTTAAATAATTGAATTACTTTCCTTTCTGATTATTCTGTATTAAGTTTACTAATCTCTTTTTTCCCCTGTAATTGGATTTAACTAACTCTTCTTTTTTTGTGTTGCTTCATATGTTTTCTATTTCAATAAAAACTCCCCTACTGTTTTTGAGAAGTGCCATGGGATCTTTAACATCCACCTGAACTACAACCAATCCAGGCAGATGGGACCTTGGTGTAACGTCTCATCTGAAAGTGTGATGCTAATCTTGAACAAGATGACACTGACAGCAGGACATGTGCTGCAGCTGTGGAATGATATATCAGCTTCAATTTTGAGACTCCCTTGAATGCTTAAAAGTAGAGATCTGGGACTTGCCTGCCTTTCTACCACATCATTGTCACCCTAGTAGTTGGGTGGAATGTGCAGCCAGCACATCATGTCATCATCTACTGATAGCAACTGTGGACGACAAGCCCCTAATCTCACACACAATCGCTTTCTCATTCTGATAAGATCATTTACCTAATGCACCTAAGAATAATTATTGCTTATATAACCATATTGATATTGATAGTGATACATGCTGCTAGCTCTGTTTTTCCCTGATAGTAGTGGTAGTAGTAGCAATCGTGAAGTAGTCACTTTGGACTGCCAGGTGCTCTTCCTTCACATTGCTTCATGTTGCGTTCCATACGGAGACTCGTTGCTCTGCCAAAATAATTGATGACATACAAAAAACACACTGACCCCTTCTACAAAAAGTCAGACTCAGGAGACTGGTTTAAAGAGAGGTCTGGGACTTGCATGCCTTTTCTCGGACTGCATCATCATCATCCTTGGGGTGGGTGGGAGGTGCAGCCAGTACATCACATCATCATAGTACTGATGCAACTGTGGCAGACAAGTCCCTGATCTCACACACAGTCGTTTTCTTATTCTGACGAGATCATTTACATAATGCACCTAAGAATAATTATTTCTTAAATAACCATATTGATAGTGATTCATGCTGCTAGCTCTGTTTTTTCCCTCCCTGATAGCAGTGGTAGTAGTAGCGGTGGTGAAGTGGTCACTTTGGATTGCCTGGTGCTCTTCTTTCATGTTGCTTCGCATTGTGTTCCATACCGAGGCCATTGCTATGTTAAACATACTTGGCAACCTACAAAAAACAGACTGACTCCTTCTACAAAAAGTGAGACTCAGGAGACTGGTTAAAAACAAAGAGATCTGGGACTTGCCTGCCTTTTGGACAGCATCATTGTCATCCTGGGGGTAGGTGGGAGGTGCAGCCAGTACATCACATTATCATTGTATTGGTGCAACTGTGGAATACAAGTTCCTGTTCTCACACACACACACACACACACACACACACACACACACACACACACACACACACTCACAGTCGCTTTGTCATTCTAAGGAGATCATTTACCTAAATGCACACAATTAAATAACCACATTGATAAATGCTGCCAACTCTGTTTGTTTTGCCCTGGTAGTAGTAGTAGTAATACTACAAGGTACCATTATTAAACACACTATCCCCTTCTAAAACATCAGACTCTGGAGGAGACTATTTACAAACTAGTGATCTGGTCTGGGATTTTCTTGTCATTACAGTCACTTTCTCATTTTTTTTATAAGCAGTCATTTTTGGTAAATGTGCCTTAACCATATTGATTTCAGTGCTGGTACACTACTTCTGGTTTTCCCCTGACTGTAGTAGGTGGGGGTAGTAGCAGTCTCGAAGTGGTAGCTGGCTGACTGGCTCACTCTGACTGGCTGCCCTTTGCTCGGGCCTGAGGCTGTTTTTGTGTTCCTGGCTTCTTCTTCATCACTTAACTGTCTAAAACACATCTGATGCCTGCTTGTACCTGTTGAGAAGTAGAACTCACTAACTATTAATAACTCATACACAGTATTCATATTACGTTCTAAAATGTCAGAAACAGAAGTGTGATTAGAGAGCATTCCCCACTACTAAACAGTGTTTTTTTTCTACAGATATGTTGATTAAAGGCAGTTTAAAATTATTGTTTTAACACAGTTACCGTAAAGCAAAAAAGGTCATAAATGGTTTGGATAAGGTTCGGGTAAGGATCTGAACTGTTTTTTGCTTATCAGAACCTTTCAGAACCTCAGAACCTTTTGAGGTTCTCCCAACCCAATCAATATTCTCCTTCATAAACATATTCTTTACCTGTGTGTGGATGCTTAAAAGATGGATTGCATGTCTGTGGCAGTATACCTCAGTGGTCATTATTGATGAATGTTACAGTCACACTTTATGTTACCA
Organism: Neoceratodus forsteri; assembly: GCA_016271365.2. NCBI lineage: Eukaryota > Metazoa > Chordata > Ceratodontiformes > Ceratodontidae > Neoceratodus > Neoceratodus forsteri. Next base: position 338,290,795 of record CM057454.1, on the reverse strand, counting down.
GAACTGCTACTATGGTATTTGTAAACATCTTACATACAGATGTGCTGTGAAATGTATTGAAATATATGTGAAGATTATGCCATAAAAACAGTGTGAGCAATATCTTGTGATGTGTTTGAACTCACCATATTACTTACAGTTGGACCCCTCAGGGTTTCAGGGTTGTCCGCTTTGCAGTTAAAATTTATCTTTAAATTAAAATTTAAATTTGAATGAGCATAATGGGTTGCATGGGGATCCTTGCATGTGGCGCTAGATCCTGGGCCTTCTCAGCATGCTAGAAATCAGGTTGCTTTTCATGGCATTTTCCTGGTTATGATTGTACATAGACCTAATTGCCATACAAAGGAGTGTGCATATTTGAAATAAGAATGCATCAACAATATCAAAAACATTTATTGCAATTACAAAAGACATTTAAGCAAAATATATAGTTATGCAACTCCAGGCATCTCTGTACCATACAGCCTACTCACAAGCACCCCCTGGATCCCACTGTCATTGGCAATCCAGTGTGTATGATTGCTTAGTTGCTGCCATTGGCATCATAAGTGAGCCAACGTAATGTCAGTGTGATATCATCATTTTCCACTGTACGTGGAGTCAGCACACAGGTTCAACAGGGCTCACTGCACCATTGGTGTTCTCTTTGTGCAAGACACTGTGAGCTGACTGGAGAGGTAAAAACCTACTTTACTGAAGGATTGAAGAACTTTTTTCCTCTCAGTGAACTATTATTACAATAAACTGGGGCATGGTCTATCATTCTATGTATCTTACAGAATTCATTTGTAGCAGATATAGTCTGCACAATCAGTTGAATGAAGACACTATAGCATGTGTTCAGTTGCATGTGGAAGCAAGCATGAGAAGAGGCAAAATACAATACGCACAAATAATAGAATTTGTTTAATATATTGGAATGATTAAACAGAAAAATAGGTGATATGATAAAAATTGGTTGGAGGGTTAGATAGCACTGAAGGAGGGCCCCATCTGGCCTGCAACAATGTTCCATTGAATCACAACATAAAGCATGTGAAAAGGAATTTGATTGCTTTTGCACATATACCTATTCTAATAAGCTAGTAAGGCAATGGCCTAGTGAAATATTGATTTTAAGTTTAGTTTATTTTGAATACAGAGAGTGCAATACAACAGTACTATTTTGCAATAAGGTTGACAAGCACTAAGGTGCAGTTTGGAATATACACACAGATGTTTTCATATCCTGGTTTATTATAAGATCTTTAGATATAAATAAGAGAATATATCTGAGTGATGAATTAATTTAATTTGTTGAACAGGTTTTATTCAGAACCATTGAAATATTCATTGTCCTTGAATGAAATGGCAAAGCAGTATTGCAGTATAGCTTGGTTATTCAAAAATGTATTCAATATGACACAACTGCTTGTTGTAAATAAATAACAAAATATTTTACTTACATTTATTTATTTATTTATTAATAGTATAGGTATATGGAACTAAATCCTTTTGGAAAAATCTGATAAATCCTGGTGAAACAATGGGATACTGGAAAGAACAATAAAAATAATTCAGAAATCATTACATGGAATGACATCTGTTTTTGAAAAGTCTTACAGGAACCCATGCCTTTTAAAACTTTGGTGTAACCACTGTAATTAAGGCAATGTTTTTGCTTGCTGGCTTGTAAGAGTCCCACAGTGTTGAGCTATCCATGCAGGGAGAAGACTTGGACATCAAGATGCCATCTGAATTTGTGCCACCTGTCCATAAGAATGCCAGTGGTATGCCACCACCATCAAATCTTGGTGGCCACACTTTGCAGCCACTACATTTTTTAACTTGAGAACCACTGAATGATGCAGTTGAATGCCTATTTTCTGTCACTGCCAATGCTTTGAACAACAATATACATAAAAGGAAAATACCTTTTAGAAAGAAAGCTAACAAGTTTTTAAAATAATTGGGAATGGTGTAAGGCATCCTCACATAAAAGAGATAATGGCTGACCACACTGTAAACATGTTTTTTGTTTCACCTATTTTTCAGTAAATCTGAGGAATTAGCCTTGGATTCAGTCACCTAAAATAGGGCTGCTTCATAGGGGAAAAATAAGTACAGGACAGAAATAAACCTTGTTATTGTTCAAACTCTTTGTGAGCCCTGTGAGTCATTCCTCTGCTGCTTTACAGGTTACATTCTCTGAAGTTTGCTTACTTGTTCTCTGAATTTTTATGCTTATGAGATACTGTCTTATCACACACTAGTTTATTTTTGCAGTTCATAGTGCTAAATTAGAATTACTGCTTGAATATTAACATGCAGAAATAGTTTTAATAAGTGTATAACATGGAATTGAAAAATAAATAAACCTGATTAGTCAGTATCTGATATTAATTAAAGAAGCTACAAAATTAGGATGATACAACTGCGTGATTAGATCTGTATGTACAGTTTAAGTCTCTTGAGTCTCAGATTCCATGATAGCTTACCATCAACTTAATGTCTTTCATAGTCAAACTTTTGAAATCAATCAATCAGTCAATCAATCAATAAATAAATGACCATAAAGTAAAGGTATATTTAGCCCAGTCTGGTGGTGACAGCTAGTGGCACATTACTGTACTACATGAGAGTGCCAAGATCGATCCTAGATCTAGACTGCTCTGCCCCAGGCCAGTGGTGTTTGGATTGGGATGCAACTGTCAAGGTCCAACTTGCTTCTTCCTCACTGTATATTGTACGGTGCTATAGGCCCTCTTTTGCAGGCCTGCATCAACTAAGCCATCTTATTAAATTCTAACGCTCAATGCAAGCTGAGGTCATTATCTTGGGTGACTTCAATTTGGATTGGTTCTCTGAATCCTCCAAACCACTTAAAAGTCTGTATGATACCTTTGGGCTTGCCCAGCTTATTTCTGAAGCAACATGACCAAACAAAACAAATCCCTGTAAAAGTTCCCTGGTAGACATTACACTGGTGAATAAATCCCACCTATTTTCCCACTCCGTTATATTTTTTCTCAGACATCAGTGATCATTGTCTCCTTGCTTGTGTAAGATCTGTGCCTAACCCTCCTTCTTCATCTAGGTACACCCTGAAAAGATGTTTGTGTAGCTTTGACATCAAGGCCTTCCTCATGGACCTCCAGGAGTCCCTGCTTTGGCAGAAATTTTACCTGGTAAAGACGGTTGAAGATGCTTATCAGCTCTTCGAAGTGATTGTGTTAAATGCACTTGACACACATGCTCCTTTAGTCAAAACCCAGACCAAGAAAAGATCCTTTCCCTAGTTCTCAGCTGACTTGAGAATGGCCCTTCATGCCAGGGATAAGCTCTAGAAAAAGGCTTGGAAAACAAAGCTTCTGGAGGATTGGACTGCCTTCAGGACTGCCAGAAATTTCTGTACAAAGCTAATCAGAACTGAAAAGGCAACCTACTATCCATCCTCTTTGGACTCTTCCACTACTTGTCCTGCAAAATTCTGGAGAACGCTTAAGAAAATCAAAAGTCATGCCTCCTCTGGATCACTTCCCTCAAAAATGTTGAAAGGTGATGCATCCATCACTGACAAAGCTGAGATCGTTCATCTTTTGAATTACCAATTTGCCACTGCAGGATTGGCTTTTGACTCTTCTCCTGCCAGTCATCTTCACACCCAATCCCTAGCACAGGGCACATCTGACCTCCACCTTACTCCCTCGGCCTCTACATTCTCCTTTCACTACGTCTCCATTAAGGAGGTAGAGGACCTGCTTTTGTGCCTGGATACCAGGAAAAGTGCTGGCGTTGACCGCATTGAGCCATATTTCTTAAAGATTAGCAACCGTGCCTTGGCAGTACCAATCACACACCTCTTTAATTTATCCCTTTCGCTGGGTGTACTTCCCATGGTTTGGAAGACAGCCCAAGTTATACCCTTGCTCAAATCTGGTGACCCAACTGACCCCAGTAATTATAGGCCTATCTCACTTCACCCTAGCCTCTCCAAACTGCTTGAAAATGTAGTAAATTCACTACTTAGAAACTACTTGGACTCCTCTAACCTGCTCAACCCAGCCCAATCAGGCTTTAGGCCCCACCATAGTACAATCACTGCCCTCACTAAGGTAATGAAGGACTGGCAGAAAGCCTTTGATGACAAAGTCTCGGTATGTGCAGTCTTCCTTGATTTAAGTAAGGCCTTCAACACTGTCGATCATGACATACTGCTGTCTACCCTACACAGTATTGGCATGGACAAGGTATCGCTGAACTGGTTCACCTCTTACCTCTCTGGGAGCACTCAGCTTGTAAAAGCGCTGAGTGATCTTTCCCCACTGAAACTTATCAATAGGGGCATACCTCAGGGATCAATTCTGGGGCCCTTGCTTTTTGCACTCTATATCAATGACATCGACCTTGGGATCATGTCTTCTGACATGCATTTTTTTGCAGATAATACTGTCCTATACTTGTTTAGGCCTACTCCTGAGCATGCCTGCACAGACCTGCAGAACAATTTTAATACTCTGCAACATAACCTGCTTAACCAAAAATTGCTATTAAATGCCAAAAAAACAAAGGCCATGATTCTGACCCCGAGTAGCTCTGCTTCCTCGTTGCCTATGTCAAGTATTGTGCCACTCATTTCTACATTGCTTGGTGAATCCCTGGACTATGTAGATAAATTCAAGTACCTTGGGATGTGGATTGACTGCTGTCTATCCTTTATTGATCATGTAGAGGAACTCACAAAAAAGCTGAAACAGAGGCTTGGTTTATTCTATAGAATCAAGCACCTCCTTACTCAAGAGGCTAAGAGGAGGCTGGTTTAAGCTACTTTTCTATCACTATTGGACTACACTGACTTAATTTACAGTCACGTTCCAGGGACAGCCTTAGCTAAGCTTGATGTTGTTTACTACAGGGCCTTATGCTTCATTTCTTGGGCAGCCTATTCTACACACCACTGTGCCTTGTACTCGGTAGTGGGCTGGACAGCTCTGTCATTCAGGAGGCAAAGGAATGCTGCCCTTTGGAATTACAGAGCAATTACCAAGATGTTGCCCCAATATATTTCAGACTTCTTGCCCCTATGTGCATTGGGTAACTATTGTCTGAGAAGCCGTTCTTACATCTCCTTAGTGATACCCAAGGTGAAAACTCATTTTAGCCAATTGTCTTTTAGCTTTGCCATACCCCAGCTATTCTATGTGTATTCCTACCGCACTTTGTAATCATTAATTCACTGTATGTATCATAGCTTTGGTCTTCTTCTCCTTAGGTACATGTAACTAATCTCGAGTCACCCCTGAAAAAGGGACCGTCAAGGTCTCAGTGGGCCCACCTGGTTGCCAAAATTTAAATAAATAAATAATGGAACATGCTTCAAAAAACTCTGAAACTTGCGAACCCTATAAAAGTCCCCAAATTTAAAAAACCTTTATGCAAGATCCTTCACCGAGCATTGTAAGTGCTCCTCCTGAGGTGCCCTGTCTGATTCTGCCTCCTTTTTCAACCTATTCCACCTCACTTGCTCCCTCTCCTATCTACCTGTTCCATATCTCCTTTTATCATTTCTTTGAAACTTGGCTTCCCGGCTAAATGCCCTTTGGGGTAACCATTGCCTCAGTGCTTGCACACAGAGGTTTTTTGTCTTTTAAATTGGTTCTTGTTTTAATTGGGTTCACCACAACATAACCCAGATAGGCCATCTTCGGGAAGCTGGTTCATTCCACTGGGGTGTCAAACAGACGAGGCATACTGACGAGTCCTGGTAGGACGAAACATGTGTCTATGTTTTCTGTTGGCACCTTTTGCAAACTATGTGAGAGGCCTTCCGGCACCATGCATTTCTGTTTAAAGTTGAACCAGCATAATATTCTGTGGTGATTTGCATATGCAGCCCATGATGCTTTGTATTGTGGGGGCATGTGTGATTTTATATATGTTATACTAACTTATAGGGCTAAGGGCATCTACCGTATAAGAGTACATGTCAGGATATGTATACATATTATTGTTAGACATTTTATTTATTAATATATATATATATGTATTTCTTGCTTACAAGATGATAGGACATCTGTGTCCTTGTAATGATTATGATATATGAGCTGGCATTACCATCGTCTGATGATCTGTATTATTACACGGCTATGTACAACTGTACTTCCTTGTCTTTACAAAGTGATGACTACTACAAAATTGTATAATGTTATCTTGGACTGTGGAGCCACCTCTAATTTAGCCAATAGGGCTCATCTCTGTAACTGAAAATGTTTCTATCTTACAATAACCATGGTAATTATCCTCGGTATATAATGTAAGACATTACGTATTCTACCTCGGAGATCCCAGGAGACATGGAGATTCCTTGATATATATGGAACGCTTAGCACTGGCTCCTAGTTCCTTTTTGTAAGAACTGTTAGGGCAACTGTGATTATCCTTTTAGTAGTAATAAACAAGCTTCATTACTCTTATGTAACATGTCTGTGATTCCTTGCATGCCCATTATTGCCAAGAACCTGAGAGTGAAGTTTAGACCGCCTGACAATTGGCGACTGCGTGCAGGCAATATATGGTGTTTACAAAGTTTCACTTGTTGCTTACAGCTTTTCCCTTCCCAATAGGGACTGTAGGTGTGCATTCCCGCATCACCTCTCCCATTTTACAGCCACTTTGTAATAACTTGCAGAGTCTGGCTACCTTCTGGGTGTTGTCAATGCTGACTCAACCCACTCCACAGCAGTTTTGAATTGCAAGCTTACAAGTGCACAGTAGCCTGACTGTGAACAAGTGCACCTGTTGTGGGTCGATACACAGCACAGCGCCTCTTTACAGTTTGATTTCTTTGTTCCCTCCCACACAATGGTCACCATATCAAATATCTGCACAGAACTGAGACTCAACGTCTCAAACTTCCTTGCCTCCCATATAGGATGGGCTGACTTCACACAGGACGCAAGTCAATCCGATAACCCTGTACTGGAGATTTCAACTCAGCACTCCGAGATGAGACAAACAGCCAGAGAGTGAGAAGCTAAAGGGCTGTTGGTCGTGGCTCTCTGTGCTGCTCTGGAAGCCTCCAAAGTGAGGTTTCAAACCCTTGAACTGCAAATCTCATCTCTTAAGCAGGAGATGGGGTTGCAGGAAACTGAATGTGTAAGAGGAGAACAGGACTTGGAGTCAGAACTCCAAACTCTGAGAAATGAAAATGATTCTCTTTTGCATCATTCTGCACAGGCAGGCGAGCAAGAACATTGCATGCTGAATCAGGAGTGTGAAAGTCTGAGACAGGATAAGGAACAGGCTTTGCAAATGAATGGCTTGTTAAGTAGAATGAATGAACAATTGAGTGAGGAGTTGGGAGAGATACAGGATGAGATAAACCAGGTATGTAATGACTTAGAAGTGGCTACTAGGGACAATCATGAATTGAGCGCCATGTATAGAGTGTTACAAAAACAGATGCAGGATGAGGTAGATGTGAATGTTGCAAATGTGAATCATGCAGAATGTGAATCCAAAATGGCGAAACTGTGCCATCAGTGAGAGGTGTTGGCTGGACATGTCAAGGCGATGAGAGGCATAGCCCCTGCCTTGACAACATCAACTGAGGGGGAGGTATCAGATGATGACATCTCACAGTACAATGCCCAGTCACACCCCTTGTATGGCTCAGATACCCCACCATGCCATCCACAACATGGCGGACACCTGTCACCTACCACTCATGTCATACGTCATCAATATCATGATGCACATTATGGGCTATGCCAACATGGTGACCCCCATGATGGGTCGGGCAGGCCCAAGCCTAGTCCCAATGGCACCACCAGTAACCGTTATTGATGTGGAAGACAGGCAGGAGATAGAGACAATGATCGAAACTGCAATAAGTACCGTGCCCATCTCTGAAAGAAATAAATGGGTTCTCAAGATCCAAATTATGCAGCTTCTATACAAGGCTGGAACACAGGATGGCATGGTTCAGTCAGTGGCAACAGCTGTGGCCCAGGCAGCCCTGGATGGCACCTGAGGCAACCTACCCCCACCTGACTGGCCAATAATCTCCTACAAATGGCCTATTCTGTTCAGCAAATTGACAGCATTGGTCGGATGAGCCTGTTCGACGACCTCAGTTGCCACTTGGAAAAGGTGAGTGCTAAATGTGAAATGCTTAGTCTCGCTGCAGACTACCAGGTCTAGATCCTATGCCAGACCATTGATCCTGGACTGTGGGCCAAACTCCCCAATACCATCCATCAGGATGGACACACCACTTTTGATAAAGTAGCAGCTGAGCTCATTTCTGCACACAGCCCAGGTGTAGGAGTGATGCTCGCATACCCTGTAAAACAGAATGTGAAAGAAAGTCCAGCGACTTTCCATCAGAGGCTCTGGATGGCCTACGAAGCATCTTGCACAAGAAGCTGCAGATGTGGACCTTATCGAATATAAGACCCTGTTCCTTAGGAACATGATCCCTGCAGTAAGAGAAAAGGTACAGTCAACCACCTATCCCACCATGGAGAGGTTTGCCGACGTTCTTCATAAAACCGAGAGAGTTTATCAACTCTACGTTACATAGATACATAGATACATAGACAGTGTCGGCAGATAAGGGCCTATGGCCCACCCAGTCTGCCCATTTGAGCTTGTAAGTTCAGTTTGTTTTCCTAGAAGTCTGTTGCCCCTTACCCCTGACCTCCAGAATTCCTTTATGTCTATTCCATGCATTCTTAAATCCCGTGATTGTTTCAGCCCCCACCACTTCCTCTGGCAGGGTGTTCCACTTGTCCACCACCGTTCTGTGAAGAAATTCTTCTCATGTTTCCTCTGAATCGTCCTACCTCCAACTTCATTCCATGCCCTCTAGTTCTGGAACATCTTTTTCACTTAAAAATAGTGTTTTCTGCACCCTGTTCCTCCCTGTAAGATACTTGTATGTCTCTATCATATCCCCTCTCTCCCTCCTCTCCTCCAGGGAGTACATGTTCAGTTCCTTCAACCTGTCTTCATAGGACTTGTGATGCAATCCATGCACCATCTTTGTTGCCCTCCTCTGAACCTTCTCTACCCTGTCTATGTCCTTACGTAGGTATGGTCTCCAGAACTGTACACTGTACTCCAGGTGGGGCCTCACTAGTGTCTTGCATAGCAGAATTATGACCTCCCTTTTCCTGCTGGTGACGCCCCTGCCTATACATCCCAGCATCCTATTTGCTTTACCTGCTGCCTCGTCACATTGTTTCCCTACCTTGAGGTCATCAGAGATGATAACCCCAAGATCCCTTTCCTGCTTGGTGCATGCTATATCCTCACCCCTCAACTGATATATTGTGCCAGAGTTTTTGTGCCCCATATGCATTATCTTGCACTTCTTTGCATTGAATTTCAACTGCCAAACTCATGATCTGGGCTCCGGATCCAAGAAAGTAGCTGCTGTGGAGACTATTCTGGAGGCCACAATGCACTACATGGTGGAAGGGCAGGCCCAAGAGAAACAGACCCCCCTTGCAGACAACCAATACCCCCAGCAGCCCCAACAACAATAACAATCCTGGGGTGGGAACAAGAACTAGCACAAAAATAAGAAACACCATAAGAATAAGAGTAAACAACAAAGATCAGGCCCTTCATATAGGGAAATAGCCGATGAGAACTGAAGTTCCAGGAACTTCTTGGGCAAGTGCATTCTGTAGAGGTTGCTGTTCCCCTTCGGACCCTTGCAGCCATACAACCGGGAGAGCAGGCCTTTACAGGCTGCGGAGGCACTGGAAGTACAGGCTTTCAGGCCCATACAGGCCTGAACCGGGAAGTGGCTCCTTACATAGCATCAGTGAAGCATGGTGAAGTGGTTCGAAGGAACAAGGCCCAGACTCCCCATGCCTCCACTGGTACAGATTGACAATTATAGGCTCCAGTCTGTATTGTAAACAAGCTGGTCTTGGATACAAACAGAAGGCCCTGCACCGAGGCCAAGGTCGGGGGCCGCCTACTGACTGTACCATTAGATACATGCGCAGCTGTGTCTGTATTACATGATGACCACCCAGACGCATCCCCTTGGTCCACTGGACGGCGGACCAACATGCCTGGTGTAGATGGCACTAGGCTGCCTGCATACCGTTCCATGCCACTACCTGTGACACTGGGACACCTGAAGTCCTATCATACCTTTCAGTTGATGGTATTGCATGAACACCCTAGCATAATTGGAATTGACTTCCTAGCACCACACAGCTGAGTGGTAGACTTGGCCAACGTGTTATTGATACAAATTCAGGGACAATATCACACCATCATCATGCCTGACTCGCATGTGGTTGCAACAATATCTGCAAACAACAAAGAGTATGATGTCATAGATTTATTGAAGATCCACAAGCTTTTTCCAAAGCTCCTCCCCATTCTGCAAAGGCTTCTGGAGGCATTTGCCACCAACAAGCATGACTGTGGCAGAATGCACACTGTCATTGAAGTGACAGACCCAGCACATAAGAGGCAACAGCAATACCCCTTTCCACCTGAGGCCCTGCCTTCTGTTAGAGAAACAATTAAATCACTCCTTAAGCAAGGTGTGATCAGAACATGTGTTTCCACTGCCAATTCCTCAGTGTTTCCTGTGAAAAAACCCACAGGTGCCCGGAGACTTACTATCGACTACAGGAGGCTGAACCAGATCACCCCCAGTTGTGCCCCAACTGTGGCATCAGCACCTGATGTGCTGCAACTACTGACCCCTGACCAGAAATGGTTTAGTGCCCTGGATATATCCAATGGTTTTTGGTCATTGCCATTGGCCCCCAAGAGTCACTATAAGTTTGTCTTTACCTTTGAGGGCAGGCAGTACACGTGGACCTGCTTACCACAGGGATTCCATAACAGCCCTGCCCTGTTCCAGTTACACATGATGGACACCCTTGAGGGTTTCTCTACACCCCAGTGTCTCTTGCAGTATGTGGATGACATGTTGTTGGCAACAGCCACACAGGAACAACACCTGGATCTCTTGGACGAACTACTGACCCTCATACAGAGGGCTGGCCTCAAATGTAACCCTGCAAAAGCACAACTATGTCAGAAAGGGTACTCTTTCTGGGCCTGAGAATAACTGGCCAAGGCCAAAGCCCTACCTGGAAGAAGATACAAGGATTATAAGACTTGCCACTGCCCACCAGCGTGGCTACTCTTAGGAGATTTCTAGGTATGGTAAACTATTCTAGAGATTTTATTTGTGATTTTGCTCAGAAGGCTGCTCCTCTGTATGAATTATTGAAAAATGACATATCTTGGAATTGGGGCCCCATTCACACCCAGGCTGTAACATCACTGAAACAGGCCTTGGCCTCAGCTCCAGCTCTTTTTTTTTTTTTTTTAGTTGTTTAACCAGGTATAGCACACTAAGCTGAAAGCTTTTTTACAGGAGTTACCTGGGAGCACAAGGGGGTTAAGTGACTTGCTCAGGGTCACACAGTATGCAAGTGGAAGCTGTGGGATTCAAACCCAGGTCAGGTCTGCTGGATGTCACCAAATTTGCAGCTCAGAGCCTTAGACCACTGCGCTATACTGCTCTGGTCCACCCCAATCCAGTTTTGCCATTCCATCTGGAGTGTGCCACCTCTGACATTGCTATGTCAGCTATGTCAGCAGTGCTGGCACAGAGGGCCAATGGCACCCTGAGACCCATTGCATATGCATCACAGCTCTTGACCCCAGTGGAAAAGAAGTACAGCCTTTGTGAATGGAATCTTGTGGCCCCCTACTGGGCTGTCAAGCACTTCTTGTATATCATTGGGTACTCTCCTCTGATCATTAACACGAACCACACCCCCAACTACCTTTTTGCTATCAGATAGAGTGAAGGATGGGTCAGTCTCCAACACCAGACTGACACACTGGTCCCTCCTTCTCCAGAATAGAGACATCAAGGTCCACCCCACCAAAATGCCATCCATGCTGGCTCATGGCCTCCTTTTCCAAGGAGAACCCATGACTGTACACTGCAGCCACCTGATCTTCCAGATCCAGGTCCTTTCCTCCCTGCTACACCACAACTACTTGAGAACACCTCATTGTGTCGTGTATATACAGATGGCTCAGCTTCCTATTACCAGGGAGAACAGATTGCAGGGATGGGCATATTGGTTATTCACCCTTATGGTAACACTGTTAAAATTGCTAAGCATTGCAATGTGGCATCATCACAGTATGCTGACATGTCAGTGGTGGCCTGCGCCCTCGAGTTCATCCAGCATGGAACCAAGGACACCATCATCTTTACAGACTCTAACTAGGTTTGTTGTTCTCTTTCAGAATTTCTTCCTTTCTGGCAGAAGAACTCCTTCCTCTCCTCTGATGGCAGCCCAGTGAAACACAAGGAATTGGTAATATACATTCATTCACTGGCACAAAAGTTTACACACAAACTTTATGTACACAAGGTTAAAGCTCATTCCATACATGACCCCTATCATGCCTTCAATGACACTGCTGACACCCTTGCAAAGGAAGGGGCCCAAGAGGGGGACACCTGGATGATAGACCATCCAGAGGCCAGAGCGGCCACACATATTGCAGCGGTCAGGGAGAAACCTGAACCCTTTTTCCCCCTTGGACCTGTCAGCATCCCAGCACACTGACTCTGTGCTCAAAGATATGTTCAGATTCCTTGACAAAGGTATTGAGAAAAATCTCCCTACCCATAACCATTACTGAAGGCATGAGGGTAAGTTGCATCTTTCCCCTGATGACACGCTCATCTAGTATCAACCAGATGACACCCCCACCAAGTTATGGGTGGTTCCTCATAACCTTAGGCCCAAATTTCTGCACCAAGTGCATGACACCCCCACTGGTGGACACTAGGGAGAGGAAAACACACTCCAAAGGCTCAAGACCACCGCCTGGTGGCCTGGCATCACCAAGGATGTAAACAGTACATACAACTGCCTTGTTTGTGCACAAAACAATCCCATCCCTACCAAACAAAATGCCAAACTGCTACCACAAAGGCATTCTGGCCCTTGGCATGCCATACAGATTGATTTTATTGGTCCCTTGACCAATACCAGCAGAAACAGCAAGTATGCCCTTGTGGTAACCGATGTCTTCTCTAAGTGGGTTGAAACTTTCCCCACTAAGACATGTACTGCTAAAACCACTGCTAAAATCCTGGTGGAACAGATTTTCTCCAGGTGGGGTCTATCTCTCAAGGTAGACTCAGACAAAGGAACCAGTTTTACAGGTGAGTTGATGAAAGAAGCAGTTGAACTCCTTGGAGTTCATCAGAAGTTCCACATACCTTACCACCCACAATCTTCAGGTCAAGTAGAGAGAGCCAACAGGTGGATTAAGCAAATGCTTTCCAAATTTGTTGAGGACAATCCCAAGACTTGGGATTTCCTATTGCCGTTACTCCTTATGGCAATCAGCGGTACACCCTCAGCCACCACCCAGTTTACACCCTTTGAGGTGATGACTGGTAGACTGATGAGATTACCTGAGCAACTGTTGTTTGACCTGCACACCCCCATGGCAGACTGTGTGTCTGTAGACTAATATGTGGAAAAACTCAGACAAGACCTCATACACACTCATTTGTATGCTGCTAACTGCATGAGCAAGGCCCAGCAACAGTCCAAAATACAGTTTGACAAAGACGCACAAGAAGTGGATTGGCAAGTTGGAGATCAGGTAATGGTTCTCAGATTTGCACATCCCACACACTACTTCTCCAATAAGTGGGAAGATCCCTACCCCACTGTCAACAAGCTCAGTCCAGCAGTCTATCAGGTTAGACTCATGCAAAACAACAAACTGAGTGACAAGTGGTTACATACAAACCAGCTAAAACTGTATAAAGGAGTATAATTACTTTTCCTCACCCCATTGGGTGGAATAGTACTAACTTACTAATGTCTGGTTTTCCTTTTCAGATACATTGTCAAGATGGCTCTCTTGTTCCATTTTCTTCTCATCTCAGGAGTTATCCCCTGCATCCAAGGCATGGTAAAGCGCCTCCTTCCTCACCTTGATCCTCCAGCATCTGCCCCACAGGGAGTTTCCATCAATACACCTGACAATTTGATTACTGTCCAGGAAGGTTCAGATGTCTACCTCACTGCCTCGGTTGTTGCTCCCTGATAAATCTACCCTACAAAGTGAGTGGCAAACCACGTCGCAAGAACAAATTCTCCCTGTGGCCAAGCTCCCCAAGGGAACTTTCCATGGTTGGCCCAATGCAAAATTATCCCCAAATGGTTGACTGTCCTTGCTCCAAACGGCTCTTACACATTCTGGTTTATGCAATATTACTGTCTTAATTGATCCCTCATATTGTAGTTCCTTGTCTAAAGACTCTGCCAGAAAATGTTGTGCTGTACACAACATGGCCTCTGCCACCATGTACCTTTTTGTGTTACCCCCCTACTGATAAACAGCTTTTGGAATGTCCAAAACCGCCACTGCCTTACCTGGTACACTTATTAATAACTTACAATTTATGCATATACCTGTTTTGTTTAATCTGACTTACTGGAATATGAAAGAATTTGGTATGTGTCATACTACTAATACTTCATTGTTTTACAGTACTTTGTTACTTGATAGCTTAGCAGCTTTTCAAATTCGTACTCAAGACACTATTACCAGGGTACACACCACCAAGCATAGAGGAAATTTCAGGAGAAAACCTAATCCTGATGATCAAAGTCGTAAGTGTAATAGATGTGAAATTGACAGTTCTGATGTTACTGGTGCCACAGGCACTGTTTCAGGTCTTTTTTGGTACAGCCATGTCTATTTGGAATAAAGCTGACATAGCTGCTATCAAATCACATTCACAAAAATTCCAAACTGGTCTGGTAAATTATATTATACCCCCATTATTGCATGGTGTGGATGGCCTTAATCAGGAAGAAAGATATACTGTATACAATATGCTAAGGCCTTTACAGATTCTAAAGATAAGATGAATGCTCTCATTGCACAGAGCAATAAAGAAGCTGATAAACACTATATTGCCTGTGAGATATTGTGCTCAGCCTATGGTTCTTACATTGTCACTACTATCAATAAACTTTAATGTGATCTAGAATCCAGAAGAATTCCTGATATTATACATGATAGACGTATCTCTAAATGGTATTGTCCTCAGAGTAAATCTTCTAGCTGTATTGCAATGTGTATGCTGCACACTCTCACTATTCCTCTTTCCACAGCTAAGAATTTGGGTTTTGTGACCAGACATCCTAACACTGGTCCATGTTTTACTCCTAAGAAATGTTCCATTAAGGACACTATGTTTGTTTCTTTTACTGTCTCTTTACCACGTTTTGATCCTACTACACCTTTATTTGATAAACTCGCATCTGTACACTCCATGGAGCATCTTGATAATGACATCTACAGAGAATGCCTCGACTTTCCTCCTCTATTGGTCTTCCATCCTCTTCTGGATGCCTGGGTCACCCCGCACACGGATAGGTGTGCGAAGAAAAAGTATATTTATTTGTGTCACTGTGACGTATTTGATGTTATTAAAGCTGTATGTGGCTATTCCTCAGACAGTATTGATTGGTCCTCTTCCATGGACGATGACATCACCACTAATGACACAGACTACCAGGACTCAACATCGGCTCCAGGCAAGCTCTACCAGTCTTATTGAGAGGAGGTTCACCACCTGTCAACACAGATTTCCAAGACTACCTACACCTGCCCAGTACAGTTGCAAAAATGGAGACTGCCTACTGTTAAAATGCAATATAATTCAGATGGCAAGTACTGCATTGTCACCAATTTTAAAACTTATACTTATGGAATGTAAACATGTTCTATTGATAGTCCACACTTCTGCTTCGTGCCTCATCAAAAGTCAGTTATTGGGCTCACAGTCATTACACCCCTCCCTCTTATGGACGTTGACATTATTGATGGTAACCCTGATTATCTGCTTACACTTTCTGAGTATTTACCTTACTTTAATGTACATATTGATCCCCTCACTTTGACATTAAAATCACTTTTAGAAAGGAAAGACACCTATCTCATCCACATCAGCAATAATATTTCTAAAGCTAATGAAGCTGTCCTTGCACTTATTAATGATGGTGATATGAACAGTGCTCTTACTAACACTTGGTTAGAGATTACCTTTAAAGGTTTTGTTATTATACAAGCATTTTTGATATTTTTTCTCATTATTATGTTTTGATGCCTACTGCGCACTTTGCGTCAACACCATGAGCAGCTGGAGTTCCTTTACAAGGCTCATGCATCAGGGCTGTAAATGACCCCTGCTCTCTATCCACTTCCTTATTTTTGCTGTGCTACCCCTTCTGAGGCAACAAGGGGAGGAATGTTACATGAGGTCCATGCACCCTTACTGGTATGCCCAGATGTACACCGTAGACAGCTAGTAATTAAGCATATGTTATACTAACATATAAAGCTAAGGGCATCTACTGTATAAGAGCAGATGTCAGGATATGTATGCATATTATTGCTATACATTTTATTTGCTAATATATATATATGCATGTATTGTTTACAAGATGATAGGACATCTGTGTCCTTGTAATGATTATGATGTTAGTCAGCATTGCCATCTTCTGATGATTTGTATTATTACATGGCTATGTACAACTGTACTTCTTTGTCTTTACAAAGTGATGACTACTACAAAATTGTATAATGTTATCTTGGACTGTGGAGCCACCCTCTAATTTAGCCAATAGGGCTTATCTCTGTAACTAGAAATGTTTCTGTCTTACAGTAACCATGGTAATTATCATAGGTATATAATGTAAGACATTACGTCTTCTTCCGTGGAGACCCCAGGAGACATGGAGATTCCTCAAGGCATAGGGAACGCTTAGCATTGGCTCCCAGTTCCTTTTGGTAAGAATTGCTTAGGGCAACTGTGATTATCCTTTTGGTAGTAATAAACAAGCTTTATTATTTTTATGCAATGTGTCTGTTCTGTGATTCCTTGCATGCCCATTATTGCCAAGAACCTGAAAGTGAGGTTTAGACCTCCTGAGAATCCTTTATATGATATTGCATTGTATATATCACTTTTTTTGCTGTATTTGTGTCGCTTTGCATTATCTGTATCTATGCTGTACCCATAAGTGTATTATCCATCTTCTTGCCAATTCTGTATGCTCGTCCAGGCCCACCTTGGAAATGAGCTTACTGAATGGTGTTCCACCTGGTAAAATAAAGATTGATTGATTGATTGATTGTGTAATGTATGGATTGCAAGATTGAGTAGCTTGTGGTGTATGCAGCCTTTTGCACTCTCTGTTCCTGGGGAACTACCACCATTTTGGGGTACCAAGTCATAGAAACCCTCTTGAGGATGGTTCCACCCCTACAGATGCTGCAGAATACAATCCTTTGGCTACAGGTACCTTAGGGAAGGACCCCAGAAGGAGAGGGGTGAGCCACTGGAGTACAGGGAAGATGGTGAGATGAAATGACTGAGCATCTGGAGGATGCTTGGGGCATGGGTACTTAAGAAGTACACTGTGGGGGCTTAGCAGGTGATGCCCCCTGCACCACCAAAGCCCAGGCATTGCCTAACAATTCACTGGTCCAGTGGGCAACAATGTATGGAATCAGTAGTACAATTTCTTTCTAAAGTGTTGTGACTGTGCGATGTATGGATTGCAAACTTGAGTAGCTTGTGGTGCACATGGCCTTTCATGCTCTCCATTCCTGAGGAACTACCACCCTTTTGGGGTACTGCAGGCAAGGGAACCCTCTTAAGGAGGGTTCCACTCCAAAGGTGCCACAGGACAGAGTCCTTTCGTTAAAGGTACTTTAGGGAAGGAGACAAACATTAGAGCTGAAGACATGTAATAGAACCATAAGAACATTGCCTTCCACTAAGGAAAGAGGGAAGGCCTTGAAGCAAAGTGATAAGTGAAGATGTACAGCAACCATTAAAGTCCCAACCCATCCGGAGGAAGAAACCTAACTGCATCCTAAAAATCTAACTACTTTTATGACCATCAGCACAGAAGAATGGAAGAAAAGTCTTTGGAGGAAACCTCTGGGGATCCAGTGCTTCAGGTCACCATCCGTCCAGGTGTAGAATGAACTATTAATGACCCAAGCATCAGTCAGGCCTGCAAAACCACAGCATATGATGGAGATGTGAGCTTCTCCTTCTGACAGAAGGTTTTCCGCCACAGAGGAGCTTAAGGCTTGCTGTCTGTGGGTGTGGCTGGAGCCATGCCAAGGAATGCTAGGGTATGAAGGCTCCAAGGAAAAGAGAAACATTGGAAATGGCTGCTTCAGGCCTAGCATCTCAAACCCACTCCTAGTTGGGTTCATTGATATGGAAAGCAGATCCCTTGAGGGGCCAGGTGGTGCAGCAGAAAGCCAGTGCGGTGTATACATACTGACTGCTACAGCATGAAGCCAAAGAGGGGGAAGTGCACTGAGTGTTGCAATATGAAACCAGAGAGGCAAAAGCATACTGGACACTTGAGGGCCTGAGAGTGCATGTATACCTGGTTGTAGAAGGGCATGTGCCCGTTGATGGTTGGTGAGGCTTTTGCCAAAAAATACATAGTACAGTAGGAATGGTAAATGGTAAGAGTAAAGGTGAGCCAAGAGAAGAGGGCAGGACAGTTGCCAGGGAAGGCTGGTGGAGCTATGGAGTAGTGGAGTACAGGCTTGAGAAATGTTTGAAGCAAACTGACCATTGACAGTGTACAGAACCTATGACTGGAAGGAAGGGTGAAAGTTACCCCAGGGGTTAGAGTTACCAGCTGTGAATAAGCATGGTACATCTAGCAGACCTGATTTGATTCCTACAACCCTCACTTGCATACTGTGTGACCCTGAACAAGTCACTTATCCTCTCCAGTACTCCCAAGTCATCCCTGAAAACAGGCCTTGGGCCTTGTAGGCCTTACCCAGTTACCAAAGAATAAAAGTCGAAACCCAAGTGGAAGACCAGGAAGAAGCCCAAAATAAAAACAGGAAATGAAGTGCAGTCACAGCCATGGCTGGAGAAGCCCAGAGGTAGGCATCAGGCAGACAGCCTAGGTCACAGGTAATGGGGGGGGCAGCAAGCACCCCACCCTGGCAGGAGTAGGGAGGGAAAACAAGCATGTAGGGAAAGGAACCAACCCCAGTCAGCACCTCTAGATGGGGCAGGGGGCAGCAGATGAAGCAGCAGCAACCAGAGGAGATTGCAGTCAGGATGGCCAACGCAGGCTAGGCGCTGTGAGGCATGAAGCAGAGCAGATGAAGGTGTACAGGAGGCACAAACCCGGAAACAGGGTAGAAAGCAATGCAAGTGGATGCCCGATGAAGAGTGCTGAAGTAACCATGGAGGTGTGGGGCAGTCCAGGAAGGCAGACTGGAGCAGCAAGAATGAGGAGAAAGGAATGCCCAAGGCAGCGGCCATGTATAGTAGCAAGGTAAAGAGGACTGGGGGCATGCTGTGTGTCACCCACTGCCCCATGAACCACAGGCAGTGTCTGAGAAAACATATGTAAACAGTTTCTTTGAGAAGCCAGTATCCTAGCTTCTCCAGGTCCAATGTCAGAACAATATCCTCTGTGATAAGGCAAAAATAATGAATGCCTTCAATATCTACCTCACAAAACTGGCATGGTTTTGAGGACAACGATGGGCCCTTATCCCAACCCCTTAATACACCCCCACATAACAAGAGGCAAGGGGAGCTCTTGGATTTCAGAAATATTTAACAGTTCAAGAAGTGCTCAAATTGCTTGACTGACCTGAATGGCAGAGAGCCTACTGGTCCAGATGGATGAACCCATACCTTTGAAATTTTGCTGTCAGAATTCCTTCCAGACAAACTACCCTATTTAACTGATACAATACAACCACAAAAATTAACTCTGATCAACATAGCATGGTAACTGTTCTATGGCATACCCCCTATTGACATTTGGGTGCTCCCTTAACCTTAACCATTGCTACCCAATCTTCAATCTGCCAGTTCTAACATTTTAAAGTTTTGTAAAAATTCCAAAAAAGCATTCCTGGAATCAAACATTAAACTCAATAACCATTTGTCTAGATTCAGAACCAACCACAGCATTGTGACAGCCACCATGAAAGCTGACAATAACATTTACTAAGACATGAACAATAGATAGTACCATGCAGCATTATCCCTAGATCTGTCTAAGGCAGGGGTATCCAACCTTTTCTTGGACGTGAGCCACTTTTCTATTCTTTACAAAGACGTGAGCCACAACAATGTGCAGCCTGCACCATACCAATATTTAGCCATATTTAGGAGTTAAAATAATAACAGTCATAGACAATAGTCAATAGTGAATAACTATTTATTAAATTATTGTACTTTTAAAAAAATAGTTGTATTTTTAAAATAGTTTTCCAATGCATTCACAGCAGTTTTCCTGTAATTCTCTTTCTTGTTTATCTATATTGAGTGCAGCTTAAAAAAAAGACAGAAAGCTGCCCCCCCTCTGCAAAAGAAGGGGTACACATCCACCTCAAAGGAGATATACCCAACTGTTTCTTCTTTTCAGTAACATAAAGTCTATATGCAAAAGCAGATCATTTACAAAGTGACAATGACTTTTGCAAGACAATGTGCTCTCAGTCCTGTTTCCTATCCAGTACTCAGTTCCTGCTGCTTACCTTTCCTGTTGTGATATCAGTGTGTATTAAACTGAAATAAACTAGTTTGGAAGAAAGTATTGTTTTGGGCTGATGACATACAGAAGAAATAATTTGCGCAGCAGGATGAACATCAGCAGCTTTCTGGGAAACACTGCAGAGCAGTAACTGACATAAAGTCCCAATCTGTATACAAAAGCAGTTGCTACTTACCTTCACTGCCAAAATAACTTGTGCAGCAGGACGAACATAAAAGGCACACATAACTGACCAATTACCTAATTAAGCCTGTGTCTTCAGCGAACTCTCTTGAGTCACATCAAACTACTTTGCGAGCAACAGGTGGCTTGCAAGCCATGGGTTGGACACCCCTGGCCTAAGGCATTTAACTCTGCAGTCCATCTGTTTATAATGAACAGACTCTCATAAATAGATGTCCTGTATACTCAATATCACTTAGCATGTCTAAGCACTATTTGCAAGATATATTGCAATGCATAAAACTAAACAGGGTAACCTCACAATCCTCCAGCTGTGAGTGCGTCCTCTGCCTTTTAAATTTTCTGAGCCCTGTTTCTGTCTTGCGTCTACTGTAGGCATATTTCCTAAGCGACTGCATCAGCCCTAATGTACCCATGTGCATCCATCTGCATCCGGTGCTGGATGCAGGATGCCCCAAAACAAAGTTCCTAAGTCCATCCCTGGATGCAGGGGGGAGCAGAGACAAAGTCAGCAAGATTTTGCATGTTCGCCCTGCGCATATGCACAAGAGAACATCTTTATAGAAGAATGCCTTTTGAGGGGTGTGACATTATCAGTCCAATGCAGAGTGGTCTGGTAGGAGTGTGTCAGTGCCACACCAATCATCAGCAAGGCTAATCATGACAGAGTTTTGGCTTGTTGGCCAGCAACAGTTGTGTACTTGAAAAGAAAAAGGCAACCCAATCATGGATCAGCTCTTCCCTTTGATCTATGCTGCCAGCAATCTGATCTGTCTGCTGAGGAATGTCAAACACCCACAGCCTTAACCATTCCACTATCTGACACTTCCAGAGAAGCTCATTATTACATTTTCCTCCTCCTCTCTCCAGCTGTCCTCCAGTTTGTTTCACTCAGTCATGAAAGGAAGTTTGTAAAGCCTTAGCCCGAGTTAAACTGCAGAATTTATCACAAGTTTGAGAAAACAAGATTTTCACAATACAGACCTACAGCTGGAACCAGTACATCCATACTATTCCAATATTATTCCAATAATAAGTTATAATTAATAATTAACTAAGTAATATATATTCTAATAATTAATAAAGGTTATCCAAGGCAATATTTAAATGAGATTTCTTGTCAGACAACCTGACTTAATCATAGTTTAAGTTTACACTTTATGCCTTAGCCACAGTTTAAGTTTACACTCAATTGGTGTAAACATACTAACATACTAAAATGCCAGCAGAATAGGCCTAATGGTCTTTCGTGTCTGCTCATTTGGTCAGCCCCTACCCTGGGAGCTGACCTCACTGCCCCCCTCGCCTTCTCTGGCATCTCCCTTCCCAGTTCCGGATATTCTCGCTGCACTGGATTTTGCTTCCAGAACTCTTCCCCTGTACCTGTCCCACCCCCTCTTGAACCCCTCCACCATCTCTGCCTCCACCAGCCCCCTAGGCAGTGCATTCCATGGCTCCACCACCCTCTCAATGAAGTAGCACCTCCTCCTTTCTCCCCTGAATCTTCCCCCCTCCAGCTTCCGCCCATGCCCTCTAGTTGCCCCCTCCGCCTTCCTTCGTAGCACCCTGACTGCTCCTCCCCTATTTACCCCCTTCATGTACCTGAAGACCTCTATCATATCCCTCCGGTCCCTTCTCTCTTCCAATGTGTACATATTTAGCTCTTTGAGCCTCTCCCCATATGTCCTGTCCCCTAAGCCCCAAATAATTTTGGTTGCCCTCCTCTGGACCCTCTCCAGGAGTTTAATGTCCCTCTTTAAGTGTGGCCTCCAAAACTGCACGCAGTACTTGAGGTGTGGCCTCACCAAGCAGTTGTACAGAGGGAGTATCACTTCCCTCCTTCTGGAGGTGAGCCCCCTAGCAATGCATCCCAGTATCCTGTTGGCCTTGGCTGCTGCCCTCCTACAAGTCTCCAAGTTATTCATATTGACATCCACCATCACCCCCAGGTCCCTCTCTGCCATCGAGACTTGTAGCATTCCGCCCCCCCAGGATGTACACTTGGCCCAGGTTTCTGGCCCCCAGGTGCAGTACCTAAACCGCACACACTCTTCCGGGAGGCAGAAACTAAACAATGGCAAATACTATAATCACATTAGCTGGGGAGATTGGGTTTAAATGCACAATCTGTCAAATGTACAAACTCATGAGCACTGAAGTTATTAAAGGATACCTAAACAACATTTTGACAACAAACTATTCAAAAAATCTGACTCTGTAGGTGACTAAAGGAAAGGCTGCCGTATTCACATTTACATAATGTACCTAAATGTTGTTCCAGAACATTTTTTAAAATTGCAAAATCAGCCTTCCAATTTCAAAAAAAACTGTCTTACCTGCTTCCTAAAATGGCTGCCAAATGTGTTATGTGATGACGTCATTGGAGCCAAAGTCAGAGAGATATATGGCTCTCTATAGTGCTAACTAGTTATTTTTTCCATTTGTATAGAATTGTTTCACCCAAATGATCAAAACCATGTGCATTATTTTGTATAACGCACATCTTAGGCTATGATTCTGTTCATTTTGTTTACTTTAACATACTAAAAATGTGTTTTAATCCAACCACCTTTCTCTGTGGAAAACCACGGGTGCAGTACATATCTTGAATAACCTGGTGGTCTAGTGGTTATGGTGGATCCAGGATGCTACAATGGGGGAGCTGAGGTGGTGTGCGTGCTTAATATGCACTTTTTAAATTTTTATAAACCTTTATATTTTCTGCTATTATTCTTTTCTAGTACGTTTTTGACAGAACCTACAAATGTAATTCATAGTTTGAATGCAAACATTTGTACAATCAATAAATCAGACTTCTTCAACAAAGTGAAATGCAGCAGCAGCAAGCAAGCACGATACTATGTGGGGAGGGATTTGCAGCCCCACCCTTCACCACCCCCTAGAGCCACCACTTTGTTGTAGTAAAGTTCTTGTGCAGTCCAGTGTTAGAGTTCATACTTTCTTGAAACTCAAATATATGCTTGTCTTGTCTTCTTTTTCCATGGGAAATAATAATAATAATAATAATAATAAGATGAATCAGCATTTATATAATGGTTTTCATACACATTTGTATCCCAAAGTGCTTTATAAGTAATATTAGACTGGTAGTGAAGTGACAGAATGTGAAATGGTAGTCATTGCATACATTAATACCCACACACAGCCTTGGACAATTGCATGAACTGATTTTATGGGAAGGGGAATGTTGACCAGGACAACGGGGTCAGGTAGTGTTCAATGTGCTGGCAGCCCCACATCTTATTTCTTATAGTAATCGGCTCAGATTTCTCTCCGTCTTCCCCCTTCCCCGAATATAGCAGTATACTGCAAGAGTGGCCTTCTCAGTCCCCCTCTGGTATTCATTCTTCACTATTCCTCCTCACACCGAAAACGGGTGAGCCCATCACCCTTCTGCATCATGAATGCAAGTAATACAGTCCCCATTTTATTTTGACATATCAAATATAAACATATCTTTCCAGTAAGTCGGCTCATAGCAGCAGGGAACAAGGGGAATAATGGGTTCTCCTATCTTTAAAAGATTTAGGCTACCTTTAATTAGGCACTATTAAATGATGGGTGTGCACATCATTAGGCACATCATATAACAGTGCCTAATAATAGGTGGCTTTATCTTATATGGGTAGGAAAGCCTATTGTTCCGCTTGTGCCATGCTGCTATCAGCCTGGCTTACCAGAAGATCATGTTTATTATTAATATGTAAATATAACACGGGAGACTGTACTAAACACATTCATGATGCGGAAGGGTAGTGAACTCACCCGTTTTTGGTGTGGGAAGCAGGTGAGAAGAATGAATGCCAGAGAGGTACTGAAGAGGCCATTCTAGTAGGGTGCAGCTATATTCAGGTTAGTTGAAGACATGAAGGAGGACGCTGAGCAGATCACTGTGAGATCTGAAATGTGGGGCTGCCAGCACTGTGATCACTACCTGACTGTGGATGAGAGTAGCCAGCGATGACAAATAGTCAGAGTGGCAGGGCTGCACCTAAACTGTTACTTGAATTCAGTGTAGGGAGATTACACTCGGGTGGGGGGGGGATGTTGACTTTGGTAGGAGAGTATTGAGGGAGTTGTGTATAGCTTATTCAAGATTTGGAAGGGTGGTAGCCAGCCAACTTGCATTGTGGAGTAGAGCACAGAAAAGTACTGGAGAAGAATTGCTGGGAACTGTCCTGCGGGGTTCTGCAGATCACAGGTAAAGGAGTAGACTGACACTAGAAGTCAGGTGGATTCGCATAAGGTATTAGTATGCCTCTCCTGCTAATAATATTGTTATCCATTGTAAGTGCAGCCTTTATGAGGGCATGGACAGCAGTTTTTCTGGTGGGTCATGATGCTGATTGCTTGACCCTCCAGGAAGACTTAGTTGTTGGTTAATGAGGTGGGAAAAAAACACAACAGGGAACTGTGCATAGTATCTTCACAGTACAGAAGGGCAGTGATCCACTCAAGATTTACTGTGGAAGCAGAAGTCAAACATTGTGAATGTGGACTAAAGAGTGATTTGGGAGGCATTTTCTAACACTGCCAGCTGATGATGCATGTCAGTATAGGTGTGCACAACTCTCTGAGGTACAAGATTACAATCTGAGATGTGATAATTCTCTTCATGAGAAAGCAAACTCATATGCGGCCCCAGGCAGTACTAAGGACAGGGTATGGATGGGTGTTCAACAGAAGGCAGGCTAGGTTCAGGGGGTTCACATGGAAAAAGAAAGCCTTATTTGTGGATTAACAAGACAGCATGAACTTTGGAACTGAACAGGACTGGTATTTTGCTGTGTGACCCTAAGCAAGTCACTAAACTTACTTGTGCTCCCAGGCCAGACCTGTAAACAAGCTTTCAGCTTAGTGTGTCTCTCCTGGTTAACAAAAAAACAAAATTCAGTGCATCATATAACCACAAGATCATCAGGTATTTGAAGTGTTGTACTGTAATGAAGTTTGCCAAAGAAAATGTCAGCTGGATTGCAAAACATTTTCCACAAGTTGAAGTAAACAAAATTAACAAAATCATAGCCTAACATGTGTACTGATCAAAATAATCCATGAGTTAACACATGGTGTTGATCATTCTGGTACAACAATTCAAAATAAAGAGGGAAAAAAAGACTAGTCAGCACTATAGAAACATATGTGGATCTCTGTCTCTGATGATGTCATCATGACTCATCACTAAACACACTTGGCAGACATCTTAGGGAGAAACCAAGGCTGTTTTTTGAAAGTGAAAGGCTGATGTTTGCATTTTTCAAAAGCTATGAAACTGCATTTATGTTATTTACATAAATGAAGTTTTAGCATAAGTGTAAACAGCAGCCTTCACTTTACCTTGCTATGAAGCCAGATTTTGGAGTTTGCAGTTTTAAAAAACTGCTTGTTTAGGTACCCTTTAAGGACGATTATGTCTGTGAAAAATGTATCAGTAATAAAGAAATGAGGGAAGAGCTCACTGTATTCCATAATTAAACTAGATGTACTGGAGAAAAGTCATGAAGAAATGGCCAACAAAATAAAGGCCATAAACACAAATGGACAACTTGGCCCCTGTACAAATGATGTTAACTAGAACATCCAGGGCACCAAAAGAAAACACATTAACAATAACAACTTAGTGGACAACGACTGGTGTTAAGTGCAATCATCAAAAGAAAAAAAGAGGGTTGGGGACAAAGTGCTGGTACCTGATGATTCCCCCTCAACTGTAACCATTCCAATGCCAAGTGATATAGAGATGGCATCTCAGAGAGACATTGATGAACGTAATACTTGTTCCTCTGCCAACTCCCCCATGGTAACAACTGGGGACAGAAGGGCCATGGAAATAGACATTCAGCTCTCTAACAGATACTCACTCATGGCTGAAACTACTAGCCAAAACATAGTTTATACTGAGCTTGAAACTCCAGATTCAGTTAACAATATGAATGTAGACAACAGTACAGTAGGCCCGAGGTGATCAATAGTGTTGTGAGATTCAATCATAAAATACACCGACAGATATATCTGCAAATCTGTAAGGAAAATACTATGGTCAGTAACTTTTCAGGGATTCGCAACTTAATAGACATGGCAGAGAACATTCTACCCGGGTCTGGAGAGAAACCTCTAACACTGTTACACATAGACATTAATAACATTGGTTGGTACAAAAGAGTGAGGCAGAGATAAAAAGGGACTTTAATGCACTGGCCAACAAGTTAGAAAGCAGAGGCTACAAAATTCTTTTCTCCAAACTCCTGCCAGTACCAAGGACAAATCATTATAAATAACAGAAAATTTGCCAGATCAACTATTGACTTTGTACCTGGTCGAGGCAAAGAAAATTCAGGTTTATTAGACATCGGTATAATGTTTGGAACAAGTCTGACTTGTATTGCAAAGATGGCCTCTGTCTTAATCAAAGGAAGCAGATTACTGGGATTAAGCTTGGAAAGGAAACATTCATTAAATTAAACTAATTAATCCAGGGGCAAAAGTCACAACAACTCAACCCCCCCCCCCCCCAATACCACCGATTTCAACAGACAAATGGTGAACATGACAGCTAAAATGTTATCCCTAATTGCCAGGACCCTAAATAGATCAGAGCTCTGAGATTCAAACCCTCTAAAAAACATTTAAAAAGCCTTTTTGAGCCATTTGTTTTGCTCAAAATTTAGTACATCAATTGTAGGAAACTCTCCTGTGCTCATATCATTGAGCGTTTATTGTTTGTGTGTGGATTTTGAATGTTAATTTAGAACATTCAGTCTGTGTAATGACAGAGACTTGAAATGTGCTTGGGGGAAGGGTGTATCTGTGGTGGAGGTAGATTAACTGGGAGAAAGGCAGTCTCTGTTTTGGCTATATTTTTCTTGTATAACTGTGTTCATATACACACAATAATATTTTCAGTAATTGATGACGTTTTTTGCTGATTGTTGTGGTGCAGTGCATAATTTCAGTTTGTTTAAAAGATTTGGTTATATTACTGAAGTTTTCAATTTCCTACGCATTACCTGTAGTGTGTGTGTGAGTGTGTGTGCGTGACACGTGCCATCAAATCAGACACATTTTATTGTGCCACTGTGAACCTGCTTTCCATCTGTGTTATTTTGTACTGCTTTGAGGTATCTTGGTAGGTGGAGTGTTACTGCAGTGCACTGCTCCCCCCCCCCACTGGCAAAAGGTATTCTTTCCAGATATGGATTTGTGACATATGAGCACCAGTTAAGGTGTTGTGCCTTTGCACCTGCATCTCTTGAATGCACAGCACAATCTTAATCTGTCTGTGCGTTTGCATCTGTTTAGTGCCCAATCTCCATCTGCAAGCCACCGTTGTTGTTTTTTGGCAAACCACCCACCGGCCCAGACTGAAAGTTCATAAATCTAAATTTGTTTAAAATTTTCTTGGTGACTGCCAAAAATGCCTGCAAAGAGACCTACAAGCAAAGCTGTTTCTGGCCATGGCACTGCTGCCAGTGGCAAGATTGTCCTTGGGCATGGTAGTACACAGAAGTGCAGAGCTGATGCCAGTAAAGGGATTTCTCCATCAATGTTTTTTACAGTGCAGGCTGTAGCTTCTCTCATAGTCGGAGGAGTTGACATTGTCCCCACTGGTGGTGTTAGTGCAGTTGCTGTTGACATAAGTACCACTGCCCCAAGTTCCACTTCTGACCAGTTAACCATTTTAGAGGGGCCCCCTAATGAAGGCCTCACTGCTGAAGTGCAGGGGTCAATTGTATGGCTTGTTTTGCCATCAATAAATTTGCACTAGCAGTGAACATATTTTCTTGGCATTTATTCGTCTGGAGTGCTGGCTTTCTGGTTTTGTTAAGTAGGAATAAAATGAGGGCAAGGACACCACTTTTGTACTTTATTTTATTTCAGCTGTTTTGGGGCATGGTTCTTACCATTTTTGGGTGGTAAACAAGGTTATGTGAAAGAAAGATGGAAAACGCACTTAACATTAAACACATAACAGTGCACAATGAGGGGGGATTAACAACAACAATGGACAGTGACCTGTGTCAGATGACCTAAAGGTATGCAAGAAGGCAGTAAGGAGGGCTGGGGTATACTGGATGCATTGGGAACCATCACATTAAAATGAAGTTCAAAAATGGATGTTCTTATCCCTATGTACATATATTTGGTAAGACCTCATCTTAGGTACAGTGTGCAGTGATGAGAGCATATCTCTGCAAGGATATACACAGGATGGAGGCTGTACAAAGGAGGGTAACTAAAATGTTGAAGGTTATGCACCAGAATGAAGCCAGACAAAGGGACACTAAAGGACATTACACATAAATGCAAGGGGGGGGGCATAATAGAAACTATCAAGTACCAAAAGGGAATCAACAATGTACAAGAGGTAGCATCATCCAGAAAAAGAGATGTGCACAAAGAAGGGCTCAAAATTTGAAGATAGAAGGGGGGATGGATCAGGGGCAACATCAGGTACTATTTTTCACACAAGAGAGTGGTGGTTGCAAGGACAAACTAAAACTAATGGTCAACATTCTAATGGGACAGCAGCAGTTGAAGCATCCCCATAGTTTGTAGCTGGTGCCCCTCAATTCTCTCCAACTGCTGCTCAACATTGTTAAGATGGTGGTTAATAGCCTCCAACTCACTCCACATCAGGCCCAAATCAGCCTGTGTGGCAGGTAGTTGGACAGAGTTGCCACTGTCACCTACTGCAGACAGGCTGTGGTGGTGGATCAGCCAGTTTATCCATGGCCCTCCCTCACTTCACACCACCATGTGCAGGTGGATGCCGTGCTGCCCCCTCTTCCCCAGCAGGGCCAGCAGGTGCATTACTGCCATGTTCTGCAACCTTGGCCTGCCACTGTACATGATGGTGGTTGTACAAGTGGGTGTGCTGACTACCTGTACCAAGGTGAGTTCCTTTGGGGTCATAGAGCACCTCCACACCACACAGATTACATTTTACTGCACTGTTGTCCCCAGGAAGTGTAGTAAAGAACTCCCACACTAGTGAGGTGCAGAGAGGACCAGGTACAGGAAGGGGGGGGCCCCAGGTATTGTTGGAGCCGAGGGATGCTGCACAATTGGGGCCGGGGGTGAACTAGACTGTGTAAGCCATGTGATGTGTGTGGGCTGCTTGTAAATTCTCACTCTGCCTTTCAAGCGAAGTAAGGTGGAGTGAGCAATGCGAAGTCATTATCAGCATTATTACAAAGTGAAGTGGCGAAGTAGCGGTTTTTAATGGGAACTTCACGTAGCCTGAAAATAACATGAAGTGGGCTACTGCATGTCTACTTCATGGGCGGAATTTAACTTCACTGCATCTCTACTGATAAGTGGGGACAGTTAATTATGGGTGCACACCTTCTACTGTCCTAAATCTGCAGTATAAACCACAGTATAAACGTAACACAATTTTGCTAAGTGCCTAAATGTAGTAAATTGGTGTTGCTTGCCAGTTAAACAGTTGTCTTTGATATCCTGTGTGAGAGAGAGAGAGAGAGAGAGAGTGTGTGTGTTTGTGTGTGTGTGTGTGTGTGTGTGGTGTGTGCGCATTTGGGAAACCAGATATGTGGTTTAATCTATTTCAATGGGGTTTTGAAGTTAGTGGCATAACTTTGCCATTTTTGTATATTTATGACCTAAATTTTCAGCATGACTTTTTTGGGACTGATCCTCATGAACAATTCAGGGCAGGGATGGAGTGTGCAGGCAGCATGCTGCACTGGGCCCACATAGGGAGCAGCCCATCCATTCCCACTAGTCTGTCTGATTTTTTTTCTTTACAGATGAGGCACGCACCCGCTGATGCGGTGCACCACCCAGCCATTCAATCCTCCTGTTAGTCCCAATTCAAAATAGGCACCCCATGTGACAGACTATCAACACACCACGTGGGGGGACAGGGGACTTGGGATGTGGGAGCAGCCATCGGAGCCGAAAATAGGAGCCGCCTGTGACTGACAACAGATAGCATCATGAGCCAGCAAATGGAGAGAGTGCTTCTCTGCCTGCTCTGCCCATCAGTAGTAGTCTACCACCAATGGCCATGCTGGTGAGTTGGGGCAGGCCCAAGTGGGAGGCAGAGAAAGAGGGGATTTATCTGTCAGAGAAGCATGTGACTGTTCCATTACAGTTCAGGCTACAGTGCATTGTACTTGGGACAGAGTGTGCAGGCTAACAGGCTTGGCTTGGCAACTTGATTTAAATAAAAAAAAATGACTAACCAGCTTTTTTAATGCTCTCAGTTCACTCACCACAACACAATTCAGGTCTATTGTCGACTGTCTCCAGGCACTGCATATTTGTGTGGCCAGGCGGGCAGTTGCTGTGGCTTGGCTGCTGCTGCTTTGTTTGGCTTTGGGGTTGGGGGAGGACTTGGAAGACGTTCCGAGGAAGACAGTTAGTTGGAAGGAGGGATGGACAGTCAGGTCATCAGAGACTGGAAAGGCAGCCTGGGGGTTTAAGAAAAAAAATTCTGCTGTCTTTTTACTTCTTTTTTCATTTGTTAAAAAAAAATTGATTGGGTCAATGGCTCAGTGTGATGGTGTTGTGTTCACATAAATTATGTGGCAGTGAGTTGCATGCAGCTGCTGAGCCTGAGGAGAAGGACATGTAAATTAAGCCTAAGCAAGGCCACATCTAGGCTAGAACAAGGAATAATTAGGGTGAGGGGGAAGAAGAAGTGCTTGCTGCCTGCATAAGCTGACTAGACTGCTGATAAGCAAAAAAAAGCTGGAAATTGGGGATTTAGCTAAATAAAAGACTCTAAAATATAAAAAAAATGGAAGAAAATTAAAGACAGAGTAGAGATGGGGGTGAGGAGACTGGGAGTTGGATTGTGAAAGGAGGAAGAAGGATCTTCAAAATACAATGACTATACACCGACTTAGTGACTTAAAGCCCTTTGCACAGGACCCAGAAAGCCAAAGCAAAGGCAGGGCTGGTCCAGCTGGGCTGATGTGTGCAGTGAGTTGTTTTGCAAATTAGTAGATAGCAATCTGAAACAAACAGGAAAGGACATTTTTTGAATATTATAACATAAAAAAGTAAGAGAAAAACAGACTGGCCTGGCTGGGGGAGAAGGTTAGATTCAAAGGAAGAGGAAGGATCTTCTAAAACAGTGTACAGAGAGAGAGACATACTTAAAGGCAAAGAAAGACCTTAGCCCAGGGCCCTAGAAAGCCCAGGTGGGGGCCCAAGAAAGACGGGGAGGGGCCCATCTTCATTCCTTGCACCAGGGCCCATGCCAACCGTGCTATGCCCCTGAAACAATTGCAAAGAAATTAGACAAATCTGCCCTGAAAGGTGATTTTTTTTTGACGCTGCGTGACATCATCTTTCAGGCAGGAGTTGAAAATTTTCTTTGCCCTTATTCATGAGGCAGGGTCATAAGATGACTATGTTGAATACTTGCCATGAAATATTAGAAACTTCAAAGTTATGAGCCTATGTTGAAATTTGCAAATGCAGTCTCATAACTTTGGTTATTTTTAATATTTTGACCCAAAATTTTCAACATAGCCATTTCTTCTCAACACCTTATGAATGTGATAGCTTTAATTTTTCAAATCCTGACCAAAATGTGTTTTCACACTTGTCGAGCAAAATCACCTTTTGGGCAGGATTTGAAAGTGTTCTCCACCCTTGTTCATGAATTGGGCTCATAAGAAGGCTATGTGGCGTCATAAGAAGGCAATGTTGAACATTTGGGGTAAAAATATGAAAAAACAACAAAGTTATGAGTCTACATTGCAACCCTTCAATGCGTGCTTGGAACTGTGGTAATTTTCCATATTTTGACCCCAACTTTTACATGTAGGCATTTTTTATCACCACCTTATGAATGTGACAGCTGTCATTTCTCAAATCCTATCAAAAATTTGTATTAACACTTGTGGAGCAAAATGATGTTTCAGCCATTGTTTTATAAATTACACCTGTCATGCTCAGAAGGAGTGGTCATAAAAAGATTACTTTTTTTTGCCACTAGTTTCTCTCCTAGCCCCTTGGTCAGCTGTATATCCTGACCATCCTCCTGGCCCATACCCCGACATCAGGCCAGCTTTCTCCCTTTTAACCCTTGGGTTCCCCTCTGTGTCAGGGTGGTGAGGAGCCCCCCGCTCGACTCACCTGAAATGGATCCAGACTTTGGGAAAATGTCATTTGGCATTGGTGCTGCAGAGGACGGAAACTCCTGCAGCCAGATCAGGATTTTTTTTTCCTGTGTTCCTGTGCTTTGGTCCCCAGAGGTGGAGTGTGCAGGGACAGCAATGATGATGTGCATGCACCCCATCAGGCATCTGCCTGCGTTTACCTGATTGTTGCAGCATCAGTGTGCCTGCCCACCCACCGCTAGGGGCCAAGCGTGCACCAACATCTGGTCACTCCCCTCCACAGAGAAGGAGAGCTGTCCCTGGGATGCTCAATCCTTCTCCTCCCCTGCTGACCCCCAGTGGCTCATGCTCGCTCCTGAACACAGGTCACTGGCATGGCACCAGGTGTAGCATCCAGCACCTCAACCCTCAGCACCACTGGGTCAGCTCATAAAAAAGGTTATGTTGAAAATTTAGGGTGTGAATGTGAATGGACAACTAAGTTGTAAGGAAATTAATTGTTCCAGTATTTACTCATAACTTTATTCTTTGCAGATTTTGGCACCTAATGTTCAAATTATCCCTTGTGTCACCCCACCTCCTAAACATGGCAGATGTCATTTTTTCAAATCACCTCCAAAACTCGTTACCAGAGTTGCACAGCAAAATCATCTTTCGAATGGGATTTTAAAAATTCTACCTGTCAGCCAGCCCAGTGGTGCAGAGGGCTGTGGGGCTGGATACCTTGCCTCATGTTACACCAGCAACCCGGTTCGGGAATGGACTCGGGTACCTTGGAGATCAGCCAGGGAGAGGAAGAATTGGGCGTCCCCTGACAGCTCTCCTTTCTCTGGGGTGGGAGGACTCAGAGCTGTGCTGTAGACTGACACCCAGTGAAAGCTGGGTGTCAGTACAGGTACAACACTAGAATGGAGTGGACCCATGCACAGGGTGTAAGCTTGCCTCCACGGAGGTGGAGACAGTCACCCTGCCCATTGCACATGTGTGGGTCTGGGGAGAAAATGGAAAAAGATCGGAGCTGTCAGGCTCTGTAATGGTGGGCTGTGCCCATGCCTCCAACAGGCAATCTAGATGTTGGCTTCTGGGGGTTGGGGGAGGCTGGCACTCCTCACCACCAGCCTGTCATGGGGGGGACCAATGGGGGATGGCTGTTTGGGGTGGGTGCGGGGAAAGCCTGCTGGAGAGACGAGTTCCTCCAAGGGGAAGGGCCAAAGCCACCTGCCAGCTCCAAAGGAGGAGTAGAAAATGTATATGGAAAAAAAATTCCACCGATCTTGATCATAACATCAGGTCATAAGAAGATTGTTTGATATTTGCAGTCAAAATGTGCAAACCCACTTTAAAGTAGATATTGCCTCTCAGCTGCCCTGCCCTAGGTAATTACAATCTAAAAATATGTCAAAGCAGGACACCACTGAAAATGAGATATTGCAACTCATCTGCTGTATCCTGGGTAAATATATAGTAAAAATATGTACAAGCAAGATCCAGTAATATTTGCAAGTCAAAGGTTCAGTGTGTATGTACAGATGCAAGTACTGAGACAGGGTTGCAGCTGCAACTTACATTATGAACATCTTTTATGACAATATTTTTATGCTTGGTGGGTCATTATTTGTAAACCATTGTTAAAGATTAATAGTCTGGGAATGAGTGAGAACTGGAACACATGCATCTCCTCTACCAGGACTGCTCAGAGATATTATTTAGCTTCAACATAAGGAAAAAAGTGCACCACAAAGCATCTAGTACCCCAGGCTTTCTATACAGGTATCAAACATCTGACATTGACAAATTCTTGTTCCTTAATGGTCTAGCTTTACATTGTTTTCCAATGTAAGATGAGTCCCAAGTTGGACACATGCTGCCATAAACCACATTCTAGTGTCACAGCTGGATGCATTTTCGAAAATAGTACCTTCTGTGTCTAGAGGGCAGATGGAAGCAGCCACTGCTGCCAAATGCAGACACATCCCTGTATTCAAGTTTTGGAAAATCCTGCCCCACGCCTCAGTTTCCAAGGCATGTCATTTTCCTATAGTAACACACACCCGGTTGTGTCTTATTGCTTAAATACTACCCTTGCAGAGGAAAGCAAAAGGAGGATGATGGCTTACACACTTGGAATTACTGCTCCACCTTTTACTTTCAATGTTGCTTTATCCCAGATTCAATCTCAAATAACTCTTGATGACGACTCTTACATAAAGACAACATTTAATCATTTGCTTTTGAAATATAGTTGCTTAAATCTATGCTGCAGTGTGGTGTGCTTCCTTATGGTATCCATCATCTGTTTCACAAGTGGTCACTACATAATAGACAGAATAAACCAAAGCAGAATTGTTTTAACTGCAGTCCTTAGACAGGGTGACTTACTGTATGAAAGGTCTATGAAACAACAGCCAATTCTTTGGTTCAGATAATGTTGTTCTTTTTTTATTAATAGTTCTATAATGCCAGGAGTATCATGGTATTCAGAGTCAGAGTGGACACAAATTCGTTTTTGAACTTACCCTATAATATTAAATGGATATATTTAAGAACTACCTTATGTACTGGATAAATTCAAACTGAGTAATGTTAAACAAAGTTTATATTTTTCACTGTATATCACTTCATTTCAGAATCTAACCAGAAACAATAGAACATATGCTGCAGAAACATGAACAAGTTAGAAAAAAACAATCAGCCACTTAAAGTGCAGCTGATGCCTTCAAGAGAACTTTAACAAAACATAATATCCAGACACTGTTTGGCTTGTATTTCACAGTAGTTCTGCATTCCCCCTCCCATTGTTTATTACTGATGTAATCTGCTTGGAAACAAGATCTTTGCAGCTGAAGCATTCATCTAGTCAGGCTCCTTTCTCTCTACCTGCAGTCATAAAGCACTCCTTGTGGCATCACAGTTACTCCCATAACAACAGACTGTGATGTCACAACAGAGGATTATGACTTACAGTAGGGAGTAAACTATAGGGGCAGATGAACTCTGAGGTATAAAGATCATGTATTCATGCACATTTCCTCAGTCATAAATAATGTGGAAGAGAAATCCATAGAATATATATGAAATGCAGGCTGATTTGTACTTAAATATTATGTTTTTCAAAGGTTTCTTTGAGGCATCAGCAGCTCTTTAAAGAAGCAGGTGTTACTTTACAGTAAACAAGCATGCTTAATTACTGTAATTTTCCCCTCAAATTATATTGTATTAAACTAGGGAACTGTATGATTTTCATTCGGGCCGTGGTTGGTACAATTTCTATTCCACATAGGTGTTGGCTATCACAGACAAGAAGTGTATTCTAAAGTATGCATGCACCCTAACAAGTGCCTATAGCTTGCCCCAACCATACTATGTAGCCTGTACTACTGTAACTAAATTCTGCACTGGGGATCTGAGTTACAGAAAGGGTGCCACTTACTGCAGATAACAAAATAAAAATAACAACAATCCAATTTATGTATTATTGGAGAATGTGTGATTTTGTTTTTATTTGGAATCTGGCTTTGTTGGCAATGTCATTTTTGGGTAACCCTTGTCTCAATGCTTTTGTGCAGAGGTTCTTTTTTTGTTTGTTCTTTTTTTTTAGATTACTGCAACTAAGGAATGTTCTTTACATATGTAATAGTGTATGGGTAACCATACACAACAAGGCTGTGTTTCCAGCAAGGGTTTGTGATGACATAATAGGGACCTCTAGAGCGATGCTTGAGAAGACCCTATAATGTCATCACAAATAAAAGATGGAAACGCTGCCTTGATGTGTATGGTTACCCATATACTGTTTTATTATAGTGGCATGGTAGAGCCACTATAGTTATGGTTGAGTAGGGTGTTCAGTGTTAAACCCTTAACTTTGCACATTAAATATCTTTGGCACTGTTTGACAAAATGAGTGGAAATTTGACAAGTTTTGTTTAGGAGGTAAGGTCTTGATTTGTGGAAAGTTTTGTGATGGTAGCTTGTTTGGTTTCTGAGATCCACATATGGATCCTAGGTCGACTAGTTAGGATCCGAGCTGAATCTGTTGGTCAGATTGTAGGATCCACAGCATTTGCTGAATCCATGCACTGAATCCCAGAGGGACAGATCCATGGTCAAATAGCACTGCTATCCAACCACAGCAACTATCTGGCAAAATGGGAGGTATCTGTTATCTTAGTTTCTAGGATACTATGTTATTTTTCCATAAAGGGCAAATTTTTTTCTTATACTTCACATGTTCTTTTTTTTTTTTTTTTTTTTGCTCTTATGTACAGCCTGCATGGAATGTCATTTTTTCCCCCAACTTGTAGGAGACATCTGTCATGTCCTAAGGCAATGCCTTTGATAGGTCCAATGAAAAAATATTAAACAGCTCCAGAGCTATAAGTCTTTAAAGTTTTGTGTTTTCCATTCTGAGCATGTGCAGTAGATTTTTTGAGTTAATGTTCTGGTGCAAAATGAAATATTTGATGTCGTAGGACCCTTTTTGTTGTTTCTCATTACTTGCTTCTCACTGCACGAAGCATTTTTTGTGTCATGAGACTGCCATTTTCCTTTTTTCCCCATGAAGTAAAAAAACATGCAAAATACATCAAAAATGATTTAAAAAACACCTTACTTTAGCTAAGAGGCATCTGTTTAGCTACATTCTTGAGTTTGTTTTTAAAAAGGAATGCCAGAAATAAATGTTCTAGGCAGCCCAAAACCCATGCTGTCCAGCTTAATGAGAGGAGCCATTCACCAGCATTCTCTGTATGAGAACATTGGGACTTTCATAACTTCTACAATCGCAGTTGGAACTTGCGCTATAGTCTGCAATGAGAGCAGTGAGCCACCATTTCCCTTATGTATAGTGGTGCCCCTCTCATTGCTGTTTTTCTATTCGTGTAATGTTGCCCTACTCTCTAGGGGCACCCCCTACCCTCCAATTGCATTCTCTTCAATGAATTAATCTTTCCCTGGTGTCTAATGGCACCCCAACCCTCCAATCACTGTTGCCATAGTTAACTGATATTTTCCTAGTATCTAGTGGCACACCCCACCTTCCAATCACTGTCCCCCTTGTTTATTAATCTTTTCTTGGTGTATAGTGGAACCCCCCAACCTCTGATTGCCATCTCTGTAGTTTTGTGATCTTTTCCATGTGTTTAATGGCACCCCCACCTTCCAATTACCATCCCTATAGCTTAGTAATCTTTCCATGGAGTCTAATGGCATCCCCCACCCTCTGATTGCCATCCCTGTAGTTTAATCATCTTTACATGGTGCCTGGTGGCACCCTCCAATCATCATCCCTGTTTCTTTTTGTTGTCCCTCCTTGATGTCTAGCAGCACCCACCACCCTCTCAATGCTGTCAAAATCTGAAATAAGGAAACTGATCCCTCCATTTTTCTTCCAAACCTGCAAAAAATTAAAAGGTCCCTCACTGATCAGACCCCCCCACCTCCCATTTAGCACACATCACCTCCACACTCATCAGTACACCCCCACACCCCCTCACTCACCTGAACTGGTCACAGGGAGAAGATCCACTCTCCAATCAAAGACATTCCTTGCTGCTGGAACCACAGACTACTATACGAGAAACTAAGGTAAGTGCAGTTCAGTGTATTCCAATGAGGTTTTCAACTTTAATGCATAACTTAGCCACTTTTGCATATTTTCACACCAAATTTTCAACATGGCCTTTGGGGACCCCACCTCATGAAGAATGGTGGTGGAATTCTGCAACTCTAGCCCAAAAGGTGATTTCATGGTCACTTGGTAAAATGTATCTTTTAGGCAGGATTTCAAAATTTGCACCACCTGTGTTCATGAGATGGGGTCATAAAAAGGCTGTATTGCAAATATGAGGTCAAAATATTGTACAAATGGCAATGTAATGTGCATAAATTAAAATTTTTCTATGCTTGCACACAACTTTGCTAATTTTAAATATTTCAACCCTACATTTTCAACATAAGCATTTTTTACACCACCTCATGAATGTGACAGCTGTCATTTTTCAAATCCTGGCCAAAATATGTTTTCATACCTGTGGCACAGAATGACATTGCAGTGGTGTGGAATGACATTTTGGTAGGGATTAAAATTCTCAGCACGGAGTTCATGAGGAGGGGTAATAACACGGCTTATGTTGACAATTTGGTTGCTGCTTTGGCTAAAATACAAGCATAGGGCCCAGAGGGCCTTGAGCTTCCACAGGCAAATGAGAATTCTGTTATACTATATAAAAAAAGTAAGGACATTCTTTACAAAAAATTGCATTAATGCATCAGTTAGGGTAACTTAATGCCACAAAAGTAGGGAAATGTGGCATTAGGGTTTCACACCCTAAGCTCCCCAACTCCCCCAGCAGCACAAAAGAAAACCATCATGGTTTGGGGTCTCTGGATTCTTGGTGAATCAGTGGTGGAGTCTTCCTTTGGGGTGTCAACCCTAATGCTAACCCCACCACCCTGTGGCCCCTGTGTGATGGAAATAGGTCATGTGTGACATAGTTTGCTCATGGAATGGGGTGGGCATTAGGGTTGACAACCCCAAAAGAAGATCTTACCACTGATTCACCAAGACTCCAGAGACCAAAAACCCCAATGTTTTTTTTCCTTTTGGTGCCTGGGGGATTGAGGGGATATTAGGGTTGGAAGCTCTAATGTCTCATTTTCCTACTTTTGTGGCATTAAGTTACCCTAACTGGTGCACTAACACAGTTTTTTTTCCAAAGAATATAGTATATGATTGCCCTCGACTGTGAATGGATTTCAGTAGGGGAAGACTATTTGAAAAAAAAATTTACACTTGTTTTATAACAGCAAGACCACATTGAACAGATTTCAGTAAACAGAATAACTGTATTTACAGACTTAGTTAAAAGCATTCATACAGTAAAGAATATGCTGAAGATTTTTTCTTCTTCATTTCACAGGTTCCTACAGTAGGTAGAGAGAGAGCGAGACTGTATTTACTAGCAGGTCTGTGACCACACTGACACTTACTACTGACACTCGTTACTGCTGCATGACCCGCCATTCCTTTCTTTCCAGCTGTTTTATTTTATTTTAGTGAGAGAAATGAAGCAATAAATTGACACAACTATGTGTATTTCAAGTACACAGCTGCTGCTATTTTCAGCACAATGTCTGCTAAGGCATTCCTGCCAGAAAAAGAAGTTGATATGCAGCTTGAAATTGCACTGATAGTGCTCACATTCAAAGCTGAGGAAACATTTAGAAACCTACTGAAATCCATTCACAGTCAAGGCAACCCTACAATACAGTATGCATTTGCACACTTAAAGTGTGTTCATTTCTTCCTAAAAATGTCCATATAGTAAATTTTACTATTTTCAGTCTGGGCCAGTGGTACTGGATGCCAATTGTTCTCAAAATTTGTAGTTCTGTCACTAGTTGATTTCCACATAATCTACTTTGACAAAAATGAAAGAAAGCACAGCACAAGATCAGAATTTGTGGGATGCTTCATACCTTCCAAATCATAAAGAAATAACCAATGTGGAAGCTATTGGCCTGTGCTATCATTAACAAGAGTCAGCTAAAACCAGCAGGCTTGCTCAGTGTGCTTTCTATTGCTTGTATGAGAGACAAAGCCTTAGGAGGAGGTTTTCTAAAGGAGTTTCTGTGTGGCTACTGGGGACATAGAGCATGGAGGAGAAGTGGATGGGACTTGTTCAGTATGTTTTGCCACATAACTTGGAGTAGCGGTGGAAAGAGTTGCCCAACAGCCATTGAAAGGGCTGGGGACATGACAAGGATAGCAAGCCTGGAGCAATGTGAGAGGAGCTATTGAATGTCAATTGTTGACACAGAGCTTGGAGAGTGGCACAAGGAATTGCTGGGGACTGGGGACACAACACTTGGGAGGAGAGGAGGTGGCATTGCAGAGACAGAGCATAGAAGCAATGCAGGTGTGGGAAGGATTTGCTGAGTCTTCATTGTGGATAGAGAATGGGGTGATGGAGAGAAAGTTGCATCTTTCTGTGAAAATGGTGTAGCACATTTCAGTAATTTGTGTGGCACAGAGCCATGCTTCCTTTGTTAGTGAGGGCAGATTTTTTTTTTCTTGGCAGTATGGAGATGTGGTAATGACAGAGACACAACTGGAAGGGAAAGGTGGAAATTAGTGTTACTTAGACAGTGCTTTTGTGGATCCTACTACCCTCCATCAGATAGGGCTGGTACCCTACCTAGGACCCTACCAGAAATCCTACCAAAGATGGATGTAAGATCCAGGGCCAGATAGCAATGGATTCTAGGTCAGATCCAGGGATCCTGGGTCGACTAGTTAGGATCTGAGATGAATCTGTTGGTCAGATCGTAGGATCCACAGCATTTGTTGAATCCATGCACTGAATCCCAGAAGGACAGATCCATGGTTAAATAACACTGCTATCCAACCACAGCAACTATCTGGCCAAATGGGAGGTATCTGTCATCCTAGTTGCTAGGATACTATCTGAGCAACACTAGTGGAAGAGTGTGTGTGTGTGTGTGTGTGTGTGTGTGTGTGTGTGTGTGTAGCTGATGTCCATTGTTCCAATTCCTCTTAGTGAGTCTGAATATTTTTCTTGATAACCATGCACATCTCAAATAACTAATTAAAGTGTACCAGTGGTTAGATGTAGTCATCAGCTAGGATCAAAGGTGCATGTGTGCAGTTCTCGCAGTACAACTTATACTCCTGCCTAAGATGGTTACCATTGGATCAGAGGTAATTCATGCATCATCTTACTATTTGAAGACACAGAGGCTCATATCCAAAGGTCAGGGTTAGCACCACACAAGTTCCCTTCTGCTAGCTATTGTGCATGATGCGGAAAATGTGGATATATTTGCACAAGCATAGAGCACCCTGTTAATGCACAGAGCTTGTACAAATATCCCTTGAGAGCACAGCACAAAGCAAAGGCACTAACAGGTTTGCACAGTCACAAGGCATAACATCCTGCTGGCCAATGCAGGGTATGACACTGGACAGAGAACAGGTCTCCAAACACAGTTCAGTTAGTGTGACACAAACATGTTTACATTGTTGTGCTATTTTCCAGTGTCCCCATTCAAGGCATTAAGGCAAAGGTCTGCAACATGAGGCTCAAAAGACACATGTGGATTTTTTCTGGTGTTCATGTGGCTCAGAAGCTCTTAACCCCACAGAGGTCCTACAGGTATGCCTTTCAAAATCCCTTCTACGGTTCTCTATGATGAAGGGATTTGGAACACCAAATGCTGTTTTTTGCCATTTTGTCTATGTAAGGCCAACTTTTAAAGGTCATGTGCATGCAGCATCACATACACACTGATGTTCTTAATGCTGGAACAGTTAGGTAGTCAAGAATAGATGTATAATGGAGGCTATTGGCACCTCACTGCCCCCTTAAATTAAAGCATGTATCAATAATACCAGCTGTGTTTTTAACCTTGGCCACTGAGAAATGAGCTGTCAAACTACATGCCTGAGAGGTGGCCTAATGGTAAGTGTTACGGCTTATGGCAACCCAGACTGGTATTGAGGATTGAGGTATTGCACTAATCAAGTGGCAATGTCAACAATAATCAACTTTGTATGACTCCCAACTCTGCTCGTGTGATCCCTGGTAGTCCTAGGGAAGGGATCACATTGGTAGGAATCTGCAGTGCAGAACATGTTGACAGATGTCAGCAGGGCTTGCGATGCCTGCCATATGAAACAGATATCCAGTTAGATGTGATTATACAGAGGTGGCTGGGCCCGGTGGATGGGAATGCCCAGACACCTTGATTGAGATGCTTTGTCCCAAGTGGGAGGGACAGAGTTGTAAGAAAAGTAGGAGAATGTAGCAGGACTGGACAGCAAAATGGACTTTTACCCTCCACCTCATAGGGTGGTCCAGACAGTTCTCTTTTCATCCTGCTCTGTCCCTGTACCAATCCTAAGCACTTTATTAATTTGCTGGGATCACCCGCTAGCAGTTGGAATCTAGCCCCAAATCTGTCGTCTCAGTGTGTGTTCAGGGTGGAGTGAGGGAGAATCAAAATATGCATTATGATGCTAAGTAGAGGTTGAAGCATGAGAAAAGTAATAGTTCCTTGGGTGGGATCAGAGACTGTGGAGATGGAAGGAGGACTGAGTCATGGTAAATGAGGTCATTCAACTGGATTAAATAGTGTTTTTTTTTTTTTAAAGTGGTAATGGTCCCAGTGAATAAGTCATACTTTTTATGATTAAATGACTCATCCAGCAAGGAAGAGAAGTGTGGTAGATGACAGCAAAACATTTCTAGAAGACTGGGATCATTTAATTTCATCAACAGGGATGAGCATTTGTTCTATGAATTGCAGGGAAAGTCTTTACAAGAAATAAGAAGTCTAATTATATGGGCAGGCCAGAAAATATGACCAAGAGGTATGGGGAAAGGCTTTTCTGAATTTTGAAATAAACTGGGCCTAGAGAATATTGCTTTGACTTCATGCTTTGTATTGAGCCTGTTTCGACAGAGCCCTAGAGTTGATTTTAGTTGCAAAATTACCCCAGATTAGGAGGTCATTAAGAATGCAATTTTCAAAATGAGCCAATACTTGCTTGCTGATTTCAAAAAAAATGTTGTAGGTGCCGTATTGGTCCTTTTGAAAATTATTTCTGCTTTTTCTATATAATCTGGTGTTAATAGTATGGGATATTTGAAAAAACTGCCACAAAGCTTCTGAAGAAGGACCTGGTTGGTTCGAAAGCTAAAGCACTTTGTTTTTTTCTGTAACATCCATGTTGGTCCAATAAAAG
This sequence comes from Neoceratodus forsteri, assembly GCA_016271365.2. Lineage (NCBI taxonomy): Eukaryota > Metazoa > Chordata > Ceratodontiformes > Ceratodontidae > Neoceratodus > Neoceratodus forsteri. Next base: position 338,247,068 of record CM057454.1, on the reverse strand, counting down.
GTATCAAATCATTTGTTGCTGATTTCAAGGAACAGAGCAGAATTTTACTGTACACTAGATTCAAGACTGGGCTTTGTCTACATAAGACTATGAAGGACCATGCAAAGAATATCAAATGGAGAAAAGATTTTTAGCAGTGTTTACAGCATGACATTAGGTCATCTTATTGTGTTTATCCTGTGCTTGATAAATGCATAGATAACAAGGATAGAGTACAGAACAGCTGGGATTGGTGGTCCATTTTACTGTATGTATGTATGAATAACTATTCAGAATTAAGGCTGAGTTACTAACCAGATCCCTTTCTACAGTACCTACAGAATCAGCTTTATTAAATGCAGTTCTCCCAGACAGAGCTTGGAGAAAGGAAAGATATCCAGGGTAAAACTTGTTTTCTGGTGCTTGGCTGTTCCTGGAGCTAAAGTACTCTGTTTTTATCGACTGCCCATAAATGTGTTAATATCTGCACAGACTGTGCACCCAGCACGACAGTCCATACCAAGTAAGATAAACACTTTAGCTTTGGAGAACAACCTGGTAGGATACACAATAATTTGTACACTTGCATACTCTGCTAGCTGAAACTTGTTCACATTTTTATAAGATGTGAAATCTATTATTGTTGTTGAACACACATTTTTTAGTGCTTTGCTTTGTACGGTGTTCCAATTAATTCATATACATTTCAGATAACATTTTTGGATGAAAGTACAATTATGCATTACAAAGGACATCTGCTATGCATACATCCCTCTGGTGAGTTGATGTTTCATGCAATTGAACATGTGGCTCTTAGTCCTGAAAAGGTTGCACACCTCTGCGCTAAGGGGTCATCATCTTTAATCTCATTAATAGGACATTGCTCCTTGAACTGCAAGGAGGCTTGTCAGAGATCAAATAAGCGTGTGTTGCACTCCATTTAAAATAAACCAGTATTCTTTATCAAATTTCTAAAATCCAACAAGCACTCTGAAGACAATGTTTCATGCTATGCATTACTTCTTCAGAGCCTACAATTATAAACCAATTAATGCTGATGCCAACATCAGTAAATATAATAAATCCTAATGCATTAGCATACTATTAGTTGTATGAATTTTACTTTTATGTTTGCTTGTCGAAGGCTAGCAAACATATTGCGATTGTCTGAGCTCAGAGAGGGCTTTTGGAGGCTTAGCCATCATCCATCAATCACAGCTTCAGTCTTTTCTGCAGTCACCACCCTAATTCTGCTCAATGTGTGCCTTTTTGCTGCTATTGGCTGTGAAATACGTGACCAATCAGAAGGCTGGAACATGCAAACTAGCATTGGATTTTCTTATGTAGCTTGTAGTTCCTACTAGCAATGTTTCCTGAGCTCTTTGTTCCAGGTATCTGATGCTGTACAGTGCTTTGTTTCTTTGCCATCCTGAGAATGGCAGAAATGTTTCACAACAGCCACTGCTTGTTCCTGTCTCTGGCTGCCATCTCAGCTATGCCATTTGGTGGCACTTGTTCTATCTCCCACTCCCCATATTGGCAGTGCTGGTTAAGTAATAGTGTCACTCCTGGCTCAGCAGAATCTGCTCTACTTTCTCACCCATCTCCTTCAGCAAATCAGGGAGAGAGCATTTATAGTTCTGTGCCATGCTCTGAAGAGTGGCACCTGACAGTTCAAAGTCCTACCCAAAAGCAACTACCTGACCCCAGAGGCAAATGGCAATGGCAATGGGGGAAAGGGCAATTCTGTGCTCAGCTGGCAACTCCCCATAACATTTCAGCACTGGAGTGCCCAACCTCAGGTGCCAGCAAACAACACCCCTGTCACAGTCAGTGACAAAGTGGTGCTCAACCCACAGTGCCAATAAAAAAATGCTCCCCGCATCACAGACTAACCCCAGGTTGGCCAACCCTCAGTGTTGCCAAAAAAAACACTCACTCACTCTGACACTAGCGTGCTCACCCCGGTGCCCCCAAACACCACCACCAGCAACCACAGTCTACAACACTGGTTGGTGCACCCAATCCCTGGTGCTGCCAAACAACACACTGATAGTGGGGTACCCAGTCCTCAATGTTGGGTACCTCCTCTCAGCATTCTGTACCCTACCACCCCCCCAAACTGTCACTGACCACACTAGGGTCCCATGAAATAATCATTGCAATGATCACACAGTGCTCTTCCTTCCATGCCTCACTGCGAACTGACTAAACAAACAAGGTAAGTCTTGCAGTTTCAAGTTTTACTCCTAACTTTGTCATTTTCCATATTTTGACCCCAAATTTTCAACATAGCCTGTTTTTTATCCCACCCCATAAACAAGACAGGCATAATTTTTCAAATCCCCAATAAAACATGTTTGTTTTTTTCAGTCACTCGGTGAAACCACATTTGATGGGGATTTAAAAAAAATTACACCAGTGTAGATCATAATGTGGGTTAATACAAAGACTGTGTTGAAAATTTGGAGTTAAAATGTCAAAAAAAGTTAGGAAGAAAGGTTGAGATTTTTTAATGTTTACCCATAACTTTCCTATTTTTTGAGATGTCTATCCTAAATTTACAGCTCAACTTTTTTTTTTTTTTGCACCATGTCACGAATATGATAGGTGTCCTTTTTTAAACCCCACCCAAAACAGGTTTTCAGGGTCATGCCCCAAAATTATGTTTTGGACAGGATTAAATAAATGCCATCTGCCATGTTCATTAGGTGGGGAAATAAAAAGACTATGTTGAACATCTGAGTTGAAAAATCTCAAAAAAATAACAAAGTTATGAAGACACATTATCATTTTCAGTGTTTACTCCTAATGTTGCAATTTCTGTTTCATTTTCAACCCAAATTTTCAACACATAATGTTGCAATTTCTTTTCATTTTTAACCCAAATGTTCAACACAGTCTTGCTTTTCACCCTACCATATGAACATGGCAGTTGTCATTTATAAATCTGCCTCCCAAACCTGTTTTTGCACTTGGTCTGCAAAATCACATTTCAGGTGGTATTTGGTAAATGACACGTGTCAGCGGGATCTCCCTCAGAAATGACTGCACACCTACACATCTTCTTGGGTGCTCGACTGGCAAACAAATTTATTGATACAACAGTCCAACATACATTTCAGTAAATCCTTCATATCTACATTATTTACATTTCAGACATCTTTTATATTTTATTTATTTATTGAAATGTTTCACCAGAAAGGCATGCTGAGCAACAAGTTGCTCATCTCTCAGTGTGCCCTGGGGGATAGGGGAACATGAGGATAGTTTACAGAGATTTGGTACACAATATAAACTTACAGTAGATTACATTCAAATAATTTGAGCAGACTGTACAGGAGTAATGAAATAGTGGGATGCTAACAATTTTAAACTAGATAGATATTACACCAACACTTTTGCACTAGATAGATGCAACAACACAAAATAACATTTAGGCATACACTAAATGACACATAACTGTGTAGCTAGAAAATAGCTGAATAGAATTGCTGTAGTTTGATCTAGGGAAGTTAATGAGGAGTAAACACAGGCAGAACAGGTTGGCTAAGGTATAATAGAAGTGCAAGTTAACTACAAGTGCAGTAGATATTAGGGGTCAGCCATAACAGAAGTGCAAGGTAACTACAAGTGCATTAGAGAAGGGTCAGCCATAGCTAGGGCTATGTAAGGGGGAGAAGGGAAGGTGAGAGAGAGGTAGGTATGTTGGTAGGCAGAGAAGTGGGGGGTGATGGAAGGAGATGGAATGAGGAGGTGAACAAAGAGGTAGGAGGAGAAAGGTCAGCTGGGGCCTGACCCCTCCATTGTGCTGAGGACCCTGCCTGCACAAGCCAGGGGTCAAGCATGACAGGAAGGGAGCAGGTTGTGGCAGCGTGAGGTAGAATACAGTAGGAGGGAAGCAGGTTGTAGGCAGTGAGGAGGAATAGGCTTCAGAAGAACAGAAGAGAGAATGAAGGTGAGAGAGAGAAGAGAGGCCAAATCCCAGCCCATTCAGGATGTGGAGAAGTGGAGGGAAGAGTTGCATTAATGGTGTAAGGATAGGGTAGAGACTGGCCTTTCGTACAACTTTGGATGATTGAGAAATCACAGTAAGAGAACAATGGAAGTTCTGAAGGGAAGGAATTGGAGAAAAGGAAGGAATGCTGTTTTTTTAGGTGGGTGGGGGTTGAGCTGCAGCAGGGGCATTGCATGGGTCCTCAAGAGGGGTGAGGTGGGAGTTAGGGAGGGTTGTAGCAAGAACAGCTAGGTGCAAGGAAGTTTTTAAGGGCAAAGCTGATAGAGTAATGTAGGAGGAGGATGAGTGACAAATTTGAGGGGGGAGGGAATTTCACATTTTTAGGAGGCAGTGAGAGTAGTCAGATTGGCCAATGAGGGTGGCTCTGTGAGGGACCCCCAGAGTACAGGAGTCAGATGATCTAAGGGAGTGAGAGGGAGTGGGGGTTGTTATAAATGAGGGGGAGCGGTAGGAAGGGAGTTCTCCCATTCAATACTTGGAAGTGAATTTGGCGTAGTGGGAGAGTTGTCTGTTTGTAAGAGAGGGGAAGGATAGGGCATGATAGAGATCACAGTGGTAGATGCAAGAGGGAGCAACAAGGGAAAAATGGTAGAAGAAATTGAAGAAGGTATCCAATCTGGCCAGGGAAGACTTGAGAGCAGAATCATAGACTATATCACAGTAGTAAAAAATGGGCAGGATCTTCTTCTGAACAAGTTCACACCTAACCATAGAGGGGCTACAACTATGGTTCTTGAACAGGGCACCAAGCTTGGGGTGAAAATTTTTTTTTTTGGATGGCATCAATATGTCTGGAGAAGTTTAGGTGTTGATCCAGCCAAACTCCTAAGTACCTGAAGGAGGATATGTCCTGAAGTAAAGTTCCATCAAGGGTGTGGAAAGTGGGCAGGGAGGGAAGCCTAGAGAGTCTCTGCCTTGTGCTCAAGATCATGGAGACAGTCTTCTTGGCATTGGGAAACAGGTGATGTTCATCAAACCATATCAAACATTCAGTCCAATCTCTTGATGTCCCTCTTGCTCTGGCAAATCTTTCTTGCTTCTGGTCCATCCTTCCTTCTCTTCAGGGCTGGATGCAGGATTTGGCACCCCATACCATCACCAATTGCTCTAACTCCTTCCAAGGCTCAGATGCCCATAACCCAGCCCCTAGTCACTATTTCTTCAACCTCCCCCTACCCCCCACTTACAGCACAGTCAGGTGCTATTGACCCCAGCCACTGTTGATCTACCCCTCTCCCCATACCATAACCTGACCCTCTTTCCCCAGCTATGACCTTCTGACCTATCCCTTCTCCTTCCTTCCCCTACTGTCATTAGTCAGCCTCATAGCAGACTTTAACCATTCACAATGTTGCCCTCACCCAGCAACCCAGCCTTTCCCTAGTCACCACACTGCTCTCCATCAGCAGTCCATCTTGCCATGACCTTGCCCTGTAGCCTTCATTCCAGCAACCCATTCTGGCATCCAAATTGCTGCCCTTACTCAACAGTCCTAACTCCCTTTGCTTCCCCTCTCTATATTCCCTAACATCCTGCATCTCTTCTCTGCACTTCTTTATTTCCTCCTTCTCTTTCTTTCCTATTTTTTTAAAAACTCCATTAATGGGTGGGAGGGTGGGCTTCAATCTAATATCTTAGCAGAAAGAGTGAGAATATCCCCTCTGCACTGCCTTATAAACCCCCTAAGGACCCCCTCAGGACCCCTACCTTAGCTCCACCCCCAGCCAATACTCTTCCACCTGGTCATACCTGCATCATTTGACCCTAGCCTGATGAAACCTGGGTCCGCCCCTGCTTACCTTCTCTCATCCTATTCTTCCCCTCCACCAGCTCTCCTCTCTTTGCCATTTCCTCAGGGAGGCCCCTGACAATTCTGGTTGCCTTATATTTGGCAACCCGATTTGTCAGAGGGAACTCCTTCAGAAATTACTGCACACCTACACATCTTCTTAGGTGCTCAACTGGCAAAAAAATTTATTGATACAACAATCCAACATAAAGTTCAGTAAATCCTTCATATCTACATTATTTACATTTCAGTCATCATTTATATCAAACGTTCAGTCCAATCATTTGATGTCCCTCTTCCTCCGAAAAATCATCCTTGCTTCTGGTCCATCCTTCCTTCTTTTCAGGGCCTGGATGCCTGATCCGACAACCCATACCATCATCAATTTCCCTACCTCCTTGATAGGTTTGGATGCTCATAACCCAACCCCTAATCACTATTTCTCCAACCTCCCCCAACCCCACTTACTCCATGACTGAGTACTATTGACTCCAGCTTATGCTGACCAACCCCCTCCCTATACTATAACCTGCCCCCCTTTTCCCCAGCCATGATCTTCTGAACTACCCCTTCTCCTACCTTCCAAATGAATGCCAGGGGGAAGGAGAGAGGGGGTTTGGTAGTACCCAAGTCTGGTTGTGTGCACATCCACCCACCATTGCCCTTCCTTTCCTACCCCTTGACCATAAGTTCCCCAGCCTGCAGATCTCACACTGCACCATGCTAACCTCTCCTTCTGTACATATATATATATGTGTATGTGTGTATATATATATATATATATATATATATATATATATATATGTATATACACACCTTTCTTTGTTGTGTCACCCCTTAAGAAAACACATTTTTATTTTATTTTTTTTTACTCTACCGAACAGTCCCTATTTCCAAGCCCTTTGCCTGCTATCCACATCTCCCATCCCCTGCTGTCAAACCCTGCTCAGACCAACTACTGAACTCTATGCCCAGTAGCAGCCTCACAACCCCACCCCTTTTATAATCCATCCTGCGATCTCCTTCTTCCAACAGTACAATTGTCCCACCTTCAGGGCTGTGCTTTTATCCCATTGGCCTGATCCTTACCTGTACCTTTCCCCAGATGTTGCCCACGTGGCATACCCAAAATGACAGACATACATCACCCCATTCATCTCCTAAAATGGCATCCCATGCTTTGCCCCTTCCCCAGCCCTGATGCCCTCCATCAGGCATATTTTCTTCCCCACATAACCCCGCCATCCACTGCATGCAGGACCCATCCATGGCTTTTTCTTTCCCTTTTTTTTCTTTTTGCTTTGCTTAGCCAGTCCATTTGTAAATCATTCCCAAAATGCCCTTCCGGTGTAGCCAGCTGTGCATGTGGCTGTCCCCACCCCCCATTATTGCTTTAAAGAGCTCATGAGTCCCCCTCCCCTTTTCTACCACAATTTGTAAGCTCCAGCTCCCTGTCAATGAATTCAACAAATTCAGCAATCCTCACATAGAAACATAGACTTTGATGGCAGATAAGGACCACTTGGCCCACCTAGTCTGCCCATTTCCCTACCTAGAGGATAAGCTGCAGATCCTATTTAACCAACAGCCTATTTCTTCCTACCCCCCACTAAAATTGCCTTATGTCTGTCCCATACATTCTTGAATTCTCCCACAGTTTTAGACCCCACAACCTCCTCAGGAAGGCTGTTCCATGCATCCACCACCCTCTCTGTGAAAAAATACTTCCTCACATTGCCCCGATCCATCCTCCCTCTATCTTCAAATTGTGTCCCCTTGTTCTTGCACATGTCTTTTTCTGAAAGATGCTACCTTCTTGGACTTTGTTGATTCCACCGAGGTACTTAAAAGTTTCTATCATATCCCCCTCCTTTCCGAAAGGGTGTACATATTAAGGTCCTTTAGCCTCTCCTCATATGGCTTCTCTTGCAGACCCTGCACCATTTTAGTTGCCCTCCTCTGAACTGCCTCCATCCTGTCTATGTCCTTGCAGAGATGGGGTCTCCAGAACTGGACGCAGTACTCCAGATGGGGTCTCACCAACTGTCTGTACAGGGGGATAACAACTTCCTGTTTTCTGCTGGTGATGCCTCTCCCTATACATCCCAGTATCCCCCTCAGCCATCCCTACCACCTCACCCTAAATGGCCACAGCATTTTTCTTTCCTCCTTCAACCCAACTCCTGTATGTAATACAGAGCACTGAATTGCACCCTGATCCTCATGGGTAGGCCTCACCCAGCCCCCCCGACCTGTCTCCCCCACTTTTTTTTGCTACCTGTAACCTGCCACCTATTGGCCCTTCCACCTAGGAAGGCACCGCAGACCAAAAACTTTCCAAAAGCCACTGGAGGCCACTGCCTTTTTGACCTACCAAAAACCAATGCTGCTTATCTCTGCCACTCTTTCCTCAGCCATCTTGCCACCCACAAGGTCTCCCTCCACTCTAGTGGAGCACGTTCAGTTCCATTACAAGGCCCTCCTGAGTAACACCTCACTGTCGGCCCTAGGAAGGTGCCACGGAGACACTCAAGCCAGCCAAAACCACTGGCAGCCACCAACCTTGCAGCCTACCAAAAACCCCTCCTGCTCATCTGTGCCATGCTCTTCTGCAGCCATCTTGCTATCCATGTGGTCCCATTCCATCCAGGTGGAGCTCACTCTGCTCCACTCAGTGTGCTTCCGACCCACTTAGCCATGGCCACAGAGACTCTTCCCCCCCCAAAATGGTTCACCATTGTAGACCCTCAATTCTTTTGGAGCCCTGGCCAGGATCCATCTGGGGCATCAGCTCCTCCCTATAGTGCTGGATCACTCCCATTCAAGAGTCCTGACTTCCATCTACACTACTTCCTGCAGACCTCACACAAACTAATAAATCGACTGCATCAGCGACAAACAATTTGATTTTTCCAAGGCCTGGCCTCCACCTTTGCCCAATCTGCCCTCTGAAACTAAAGCAGCAGGGCAAGAAACAAACCATGCCAGTAGACAGAGAAAAACTAACCACAGTCTATCTTGAAAAGTTAAGCTCACAACTTTGTTAATTTTAACTGATATGTTATCTACATTTAACATATACACAGCCAATACAAGCAAGCAAACATGATTGGCATTGGTCAATGTTTGTCATATATGCCATGTATTTATAAGTGTACAGATTATTTTAATAAATTACACTGTTTTAAACCTTACACCCTACAAATATAGTGGGCTATCTATCTGAGCTAGTACATGTACTTTTACCAAGATTTGATAAGTCCAGCTATCAGTTATTGAAAAATTGCAACCATCACATTTATTGTGCACATAAGTGAATGACTTTTCAATCATTTCCATTTAACACAGTGCTGTTCCTCTGCTAAAACACCATGTTCCCTTTAAAGTAGTGGGCATCCTGGGAGTAATTCATTATTTGAGGCTGGACCAGAACCAAGTGTTAAAGAGCTACTGTCGCCTCAAAGAAAACTTTGAAAAACATAATAATTTGGTACAATTCTGTTTGCATTCCATGTGTATTCCATAGATTTCTCTTCTGCCTTATTTATTACTGAGTAAATTTGCATTAATATATGATCTTTGTCCTGTCTAGTTCCCTTAAAACTCATCTGTCTATATAGCTTACTCCCTACTTCTAGTCATAATCCTCTTTTGTGACATCACACTCTGTTGCCATGGGAGTAACAGAGATGTCACAAACAGTGCATTATGTCAATGTCATTGTCAGTGTCAATTTTATTTAAAAAGACGCCCAATCCCAAAGACTCTGGGCGTAGCAAAAAACTGTACAGTATGTCATACCGTATACATTTCATCAAAATAACATACATATAAAATTCAATCTCCAAAATTATGACCTTAGGTAGGGAATAACAGATGGAAGTGGATGAACTCTTCAAGAGCAAAGATTCTGTTTTCATGCAAATAACCTCAGTAATAAATGAATGGGAAGAAAAATACAGAATCAATGTAAAATACAAGCTGAACTGTATCTAAATATTATGTTCTGTTAAAGTTCGCCCAAAGACGTCAGCTGCTCTTTAACAGATGGCTATTGGAGCTGTGGTACAACACAGCACTAAGCAACATAAGTACTTTTTTGCTGCGGTTTTTTGTGCAGTTCAGGCCTTTTTATCATTTATGTTTGTCACTACATGTTATGTCTGGGGTTTGTGGTACTATATCCACTGACATGCATGTCAGAACATGCAAAATAACTTGTCTGACTGTCAGTTACACAAACGTCCTACATGCAGAAAGAAATATCACATACCACCAGATGTCTGCACTTTTCTAGGCATTACAAGCCCCAAAAGTCATGCATGCGTTGTTTGAATCTAAACTGTGTGCTGAATGCTACGTTGAAACATATCTTTTAAAAGTGGTCATTTGTGTAGTGTAAAACTACCCTGAGTGCCTTCAAATATAGCTTAGCTATACTGTATGTACCCCCCCACTGATTCACATGTGTGCAGTTCCTAACTTTAAGCCACTACACAACAAAATTTTTGTCATGCAAACTTATACTTCAAATATAGGAAGCTTCAGACAGAGTCCAGACCCAAGGTCCAAATCTCAATTTGTGCAGTACAAAGTCATTTTGCACTGTGCTAAAGGTGTCAATATCTGGTATGCACTTGAAAGACATTGTATCATCTCTTTTGTATTAAATGAAAAGATTGCGTTATCTTTAAATAATATATTTGTATACTACCTAGGTATCAATATCCACAGGGGTTTCTTGTCAATCATTATTTGTGTGAGGCCCTGTCGGGTGTGGGCCTCTCCCAAATTGATTGGGGGCAAGGCACGACTACCTTACACCAGCATCGCTGCCATTGATTTGCAGTGGTTCCTGGGTTCTTGACTCACTCACAGTGATGGAGGGTTGTATCCAGAGAAAGCAGAAAGTACAAATGCATGGTACTCTACCCAAAGAAAGAATTAAGTGGGCCTGACAACTTGTCAGTATAACCCCCTGAGACGCTGCACCTGCCCACCATACCTCTCATCTGTCCATGATTTTCAGGGATGTCCCTGATTTTGACTCAGAAATTTCCCCAGAAACTCCTAAATTTGGCTTTTTGTGATGCTAAAAGGTAGAGATTTAAAACTTACATTGTTGCAGACATTAATGTTACAGTCCATTTCTTCAGGAAATGCTTTTCACACTAAGCCCCACAATATAAACTGCTTCTTGAGCAAACATTACCTTTTTGTAAGATGTGTCCCTCATGTTAATTATTTGTCGCTTATTATTTTCAGCCCCTCTGTTCCTGATTTGCAAGAAAGAAGGTTGAGAGGTATGCTGCCCACCTCCCTACTGTGTTCACTCCTCCCAAACCCCCATACACTACAGCAGTTTCTGACCAATTAGTAAGAACACTACTACTTTTGAGACCACAAGAAATGGCTTTCAACAACAAACTGCAACACTATTTCAGGGGCACCCTGAAGAGGAAAGGAGCTAAAATAGTGGATTCCCCTAGTATGGCTGCCATTAAATATGTCACCACACATCAACCAAGTATGGCCCTCCCAACCTGAAATACAAACAAAAGACCATGAGGGATCTGTTCCACAAACCTCAAGATACACAAAGTCACATAGTGGAGATAAGACCCACTCTCCAGTTGAAGATTTAATCATTTTATTTTGAAGAGGGCTTTTGATGACACCAGGAGCAAGGATTGCTGTGTGACTGAACTTCTCTGCTGGGACTAAAGTAGAAGAACACTTGTATTTGGACCTTTAATTTTGGGTAAAAAAACTAACATACAAAACAAAACAAAAAAAGGTGTGGGTTTGGGTTAACTGAACTGAATGGGTAACTGAAAAGTCATCTAGGTGTAAATCTCAGGTGACTGAAAGGACTTAACTGCTGTGAGGTTTAAATTACTTGTAGAAAGATCTGGTAAGTAGGGGGAGTGGCTTAGCTAGAAGGAAGCTACATTTAAAGTCTGCCTTTGAAAGATTCTGCTAATAGCTTGGTAGAAGACACCAGGAGAAAGGACTGCTGTGTGACTGAACTTCTCTACTGGGACTATATTGCCCTCCTTCCCTCCACCTCCCACCCAAAGCTAGTTCTATTTTTATAGGCACAGGATTTGACTGACAACAGGAACTTCCTGTTTAGGGGCAGGAAGTGAGTGATCACAGAACCACCAAGGACCCACCATCCTAGAAGGGCAAGAGTAGCTCTCCGGCCCCCTCTAGCTGCTGGAGGTCTGCCTCTGAACAAGTAAGTGGTCTACTGAGAAATATAGGATATTCTTGTCTCAGAACAGGACAAACAGGAGCTTAAAGGGCACACAGGCAAAAAGTAAGAGAGAGAGAGAAAAACAGATGAAAGAGTAAGGATTGCAAACAGTTAAGGGGCCAGAAATAAGACATGATTGGGTGTACTAGTGCAGTGGCTGTGGAGCAGCAGTCTTCGGGAGATGTTCTGGAGGATGCGGGTGTTGTCCCATCTGCAGGCACCTCTCTGGGCTGAGGGAGGAGGTTGCCCATCTCCAGGCTGAGTTGGCCAGGATTTGTGGGACCTCCTCTTCCATCCAGGGACCACCAGTGCCACTGCCGTTGCCTCAGAGGTTGCCAAGAAAGAGGAGCGGTTGGACCACAGTGGGCTCAGGGAGGGTGAGGGTGGTGAAACTGAGGCACATTCCTACAGTTGTACCTCTCCACAATTCCTATGCCATTCTGGCAAAGTGTGGTACCTCTATGGAGGCACCTACAGTGGAGACCAAGGAGGATGCTGGGAACCTCCACAAAGGAGACCCACAGGAGGGTGGCAGGGGACCCTGCAGGAGAAGGAAACAACTCCTGGTGGGGGACTCCATTGTTAGGAAGGTAGAACTGGGCAAGGAAGGGGAGAGGGAGGTAAGGTGCCTGCCTGGCGCCATGGCTTGGAGGGACAGGGAAAGAATCCTCAGGATTGCCAGAGCAGCTGCACAGGGGAGGGAGCTGGATGTCATTGTCCACCTAGGGACAAATTACCTGGCTAAGAAAGGGATTAGAGAAGTGCAGGAAGAGTTTGTGGAATTGGGGAGGGGCCTTAGACAAGTAGCACACGGTAACCTTCTTGGAGGTGCTACCCATCTATGGCATAGGAGAGGCTAGGGGTGTCTGCATCATGGGATCTAATCAGTGGTTGAAAAACTGGTGTGGAGCTCAGGGAATTGGCTTCATTGGGACTGGAGGTCCACCTGGAGTGATGCAAGCCTATACTGGCATGATGGGCTGCATCTGTCTGGGAGGGGAACCAAGATCCTAGGTGATAGGTTTAAATGCTTCATTGGCAAGCTTTTAAACTAGCCAAGGGGGGAGGCACTGGAAAGGAGCAGGAAAATCCTAGCCCCCAAACAATCACGGTAGTAAGTGCGGCAAACACCAACATGGAGGTGTCGATAGGGAGAAGGGCAGGGGTAAATGGAGAAAGTGACAAAGGCAAGAAGGACAGGGATGGGGCAAAAGGGGGTAAGGCCATCAGGAAATGGAGGGTAATGAGTACCAATGCCCGTAGTCTGGGCAACAAGCTCCCTGAGCTGGTGGCCTTAATGGAAGAGGGATGCCTGGATATCGTAGCAGTCACAGAAACATGGTACACAGAGAACCATGACTGGATGTTAACATACCAGGGTAGATAACCTACAGGAGAGACAGGCAGGGAGAAGAGGGGAGGAGTAGCTCTCTATGTAAAGAAGGATGAAAGCAACTGAACAAAAGAGTAAACAGGGAGGAGAGGAGGCACTGTGGGTCACCTGGAGACTGGAAGGGCACCACAATCCACACAGGGGTTGTGTACAGACCCCATGTCAGGGGAAGGAATGGACAAGGATATGATGGAAGGCATTCTTAGAATGGCAGAGAAAGGGGAGATACTGTTGATGGGAGACCTGAATATGCCAGATGTTAACTGGAGCACATTTGCTGCAGCCACATCCAAGAGCAGGGCCATTCTTGATGCCCTACAGGTGGCAGGCATTAGACAGCTAGTTTCGGAACCCACTTGTGAGGGAGCAATCTTAGACCTTGTACTCTCAAACGGGGGCAGTGAGAGGATCTCAGATCTAGAAGTGGGTTGCCATCTGGGGACAAGTGACCATCAAACAGTGTGGTTCATGTTAAACTCAGCTACAGAGTCAAGCCATACAAAAGTGAGGGTACTGGACTTTAGGAGGGCTGACTTTGGCAAGATAGGAGAGTGCCTCAGAAAAGCACTAGCAAACAGGCTAGAAGGAGGTGTGGAGTACCAATGGGGAATTATCAAAACTGCCATCACAGATGCAACAAGCTTTTGTGTGAAGCAAATAAACAAATCAAAATGAAAGAAAAAAACCACTATGGTTCTCAAGAGAGGTGTCTGTGAAAGTCAGGAAGAAAAAGATAGCATTCCGGAAGTATAAGGAAACACAGAAGGAGCAGGACTGAGAGCTGTACCAGTTAAGGCAGAAGGAAGCAGGGAGGGAAGTCAGAATAGCAAAGGCCCAAACTGAGGAAAAGATAGCCAACTCAGTTAAGAAGGGGGATTAAACCTTTTATAGGTACATCAGCGAGCGTAGAAAGACAAAGGGAGGGATAGTGAGGCTGAATAGAATGAACGGTGGGTGGGCAGAGGGGGACAGTGAAAAGCAGGAATACTGAACGAATATTTCTGCTCAGTATTCACAAAAGAGGAGGGAAGTGCCTAATCCAATTAACAGAAGCACTCTTGATAGGGGGTCGATCCCAGTCCTTTCACAGAAGAAAGGGTTCTGCAAGAACTCCTAAAACTGAAGGTGGACAAAGCAATGGGTCCTGATGGAATTCACCCCAGAATTCTAAAAGAATTAAGGAAGGAACTAGTGAAACCACTGGCTACTTTTTAATAAATCATGGGAGGATGGTGTGGTACCCGAGGACTGGAGGAAGGCGGATGTGATTCCCCTTCACAAAAGTGGGACCAAGACAGAGGCAGGAAACTACAGACCTGTCAGTCTGACCTCTGTGGTAGGGAAAAGTGATGGAGTCACTTCTGAAGGAAAGAATAGTTGAGTACCTAGAGGTCAGTGGAGCACAGGATCCAAGGCAGCATGGGTTCACAGCGGGAAGGTCATGTCAGACGAATCTAATAGATTTCTTTGACTGGGTGACCAAAGTAGTAGACCAGGGAGGGGCTGTGGACATGGCCTACCTAGACTTTAGCAAGGCATTTGACACAGTCCCACACAAAAGATTAATAGTCAAATTAACCAGCCTGGGAGTGGGTCCCAGGGTGGTAGCCTGGGTAAAACATTGGCTGGACAACAGGACACAGAAGGTAATTGTATATGGAGTCCACTCTGAAGAAAGGGTGGTTACTAGTGGGGTACCGCAGGGTTCAGTAATGGGTCCAGTCCTTTTTAATGTCTTCATCAGTGACATTGCAGAGGGACTGGAAGGAAAAGTATGCCTTTTTGCAGATGACACAAAGATCTGCAACAGGGTTGATACACAAGGAGGCGTGGAAAGGATGAAAAGGAACTTGGCAAGGTTGGAGGAATGGTCAGACGTATGGCAGCTAGGATTCAATGCAAAAAGTGCAAATAATGCACCTGGGAAACAAGAACCCAGGGAAGAATACACAATGGGTGGGAGGTAGTAACAATAACAAAACAGGAAAGGGACCTGGGGGGTAAACATATTAAGATGACCTTAAGGTTAGCAAGCAATGTGAGAAGGCAGTGAGGAGGGCCGAGGTATACTGGGATGTATTGGGAGAGCATCAGCAGCAGAAAACAGGAAGTTGTTATCCCTCTGTACAGACAGTTGGTGATACCCCATCTGGAATACTGTGTCCAGTTCTGGAGACCCCATCTCCGCAAGGACACAGACAGGATAGAGGCAGTCCAGAGGAGGGCAACTAAAATAGTGCAGGGTCTGCAAGAGAAGCCGTATGAGGAGAGACTAAAGGAGCTTAATATGTATACCCTTGAGGAAAGAAGGAGAGGGGGACATGATAGAAACTTTCAAGTACCTCAAGGGAATCAACAAAGTCCAAGAGGGTAGCATCTTTCAGAAAAAGAGACTTGCAAGAACAAGGGACACAATTTAAAGATAGAAGGAGGGCGGTTCAGGGGCAATGTGAGGAAGTATTATTTCACAGAGAGGGTAGTGGATGCATGGAACAGCATTCCTGAAGAAGTTGTGGGTCTAAAACTGTGGAGAATTCAAGAATGCATGGGACAGACATAAGGCAATTCTTGTGGGGGGCAGGAAGATATAGGCTGTTGGTTAACTAGGATCTGCGGCCTATCCTGTAGGTAGGGAAATGGGCAGACTAGATGGGCCTAGCGGTCCTTATCTGCCGTCAAAGTCTATGTTTCTATGTTTCTATGATGTAATACGAGCTCAATCTCATATCCTATAGAACATCTGTGCTTCAATGTCTTGTGCCTGACCATTTCTTCAGGGAAATAGTCTTGTGCTTTACTACAGTCACTCCTAGTTTCTCCTGAATGTATTTGGGAGAAACTAGAAGTGAAACAGCAAAAACACAAGTCTATTTTCCTGAAGAAGTGGTCAGGCACTGAACCACAAAATGGACATGTGCGGTAGAATCTGAGCTTGAACCAATTCTAGGGGGTGGGGGTAGGAAGAAATAGGCTGCTGGTTAACTAGGATCTGCAGTTTATCCATCAGGTAGGGAAATGGGCAGACTGGGTGGGCCAAGTGGTCCTTATCTGCCGTCAAATTCTATGTTTCTATGTTTCTATGAACCTATATTAAATGTAAAGCACTGTACAGTAGAAAATTCTTAAATCTACAAATGGTAAGTGTGTCATAGCTCCACTCTGTGACTTTGCCAATAAATATGCCCAACCAGACACACCACTAGACATAATATAGATATGTCATAGTGCTCTTTTACTGGAGGCCGTTACCCTCTCTCACCTGGTACCAGAATTTTGATTGACCCTACAGGGGCTCTGTTTTTACTCAGCCATTGGGCACTGCAGGTGTTGAACCACTGCAAGTCCAATGAAGTTGCTGCGGGTTGGCCAACATTGGTGCATCGGTACTCTTTAGTTAAAGGAGCAAAATGCTCAAACTAACATTTGCAATGGCCATGCAATTACAAATACAGGTCACAACAACCCTGAAAAATTGGATATTTGTAATGTGGCCTAATGGCCAACTTGTGACAGATCAAGCAACAGGTAAACTTTCCCTGGAAACAGAGCCATCTTGCTCATGGTTCCCTGGTACAGATGGATTCTCCTGATGCAGCAGGCTTTTGGATTCTGATCTCCAGTGATGCTTCAGGATCAATCAGGCTCACGTCACCTCTCTCGGATGCTCATGATGCAGGCTTCATCTAGGAGGTTTAGCAATCTCTCTCTCTCTCATTATGTCCAAGCTGACCCAGACTTCTCAGCATTTAAATTCTTATGGCTGCAGTAGCCTCACACTTAGCTATAGTACATGCTATGGGACCTGGATAATGGCTCTAGATATCAGTGTCTTGATCTATGTTGTCATTTTAGCAGGTATCTGGTCAACATTGTGAAAAGAAAATTATGCGGTCTAAAACCGCATGGACATCATAGTGTGCGCGGCTTGGGAGTTTATTTATAGTAGCACGGTTTTTGATGGTGCCCTTTTTCTGGTGTTCATGCCATGCCCATTTGGACCACGCTGTTTTCCTGACATGGTTTTGACCTGGACCCAATGCCACTCTCCTCCTCATCAGAACTCAGCAGGTTACTTCTCAGCTCAATTTCCAGGTGCAAGGCCTCGAATGGCACAACTCAAACTGATCTTTCAGAACAGCAAGCCCTGTCTCCCTGAGACTTTTCTCAGATCTTCCAGTCTTCACATGGTCTAACGTTTATAGCTGTAGTCCAGAGGCAGTTCCCATTGGCTCTCAGGCTGTCAGTCACTCACTGCAACATCCAACTTGTCCAAAACAAATGCCAAATTTCACTGTCCCACCTTTTCCCAGAAGCCTTTGGGTGACCTTTCTGGGAAAGGTTTTGGTTTTCTGTCCTAAGGGCCAAAGGGTCACAAGATGGCAGCTCCCATAGTCACATGCATTTACACATATATTCCATTGTTTACTGAACTGATCTCCTGCTACACACCAGGAGTCCTCGGGGCATGTTACAGAGATAAAAAAGTCACCTTCCACAAAGGAAAGTTACATTTTAAAGTTCAAAGAAAACCAGTTTACTTTACTTTACTTAGCAATACTTTACTCACTGCAAATGATTTACTACAGAATAGATTAAACTGTTCTATCATAAAATATGTATAAAAGTCATATTGCTCAACTAATTTTTTTTTTACATAGTAATTTAGCTAAATGCTTCACAATATTTTTCACACAGTTTTTTGGCTTCTTGATGACTCTACCCAGTTAAGTTATTTTAGTTACAGTCGCATTCATGGAGCTCATATTGGTGAAGGTGTCACTGGCAACATAAGAGATACAGCCATAAGTCAACTATCTGTCAGGTTCCAGAGTTAATTCTTTAATCTTAGTCTGTTCGAAACTTGAAGGAATTTTCTTGAATTGTGAGATTCCTGGTTACTGTTCAGTTCTCTTTTCCAGCAACAGTCAGAGTTCCTTTTTTTCATCACTGTCAGTAGAACCAGATGAAAGAGTGACTGATCTTTAAGCTGTGGCCCCCTTCCTTGATATCCGAAGGAAATGTTTCCCTGTGCAGGTCAGCCTACAATTTTGCCTTGGCCTTCTACTGATAGTCGTGATACCTGTGGTCTTGGTCATGAGACTCCTTCAGGTCAAAGATCTTTGGTAGAGAAAAGCTAATGTTTGTTCTACAAAACATCAGCATCTGTGGTGGCACATTAGTTGTGTAATGTGGCACCAGTCAGTAATGTCTAAGAATTAATTCAGGGATTAACTAAAGGAAAGTCTGAAGATTTTGTTGAGGTAACTTGCTTTTCAGGTCTTTCATAAATCTTTTGACTACACCATTAGCTTGAGGCCATAAAAGTGTTAGCCTTTGGTATGTGACTCCAAATTGTTTCAGAAACTGATGACATTCATTACTCCGAACAGACAGGCCATCGTCCTTCTTTACTTTCATTGGAATGTCAGAGGTAGTGAACTAATGATCATGGTAAGGGATTACAGACTGTTCTGAAGTAGATGAGATAAATTCTATGATTGGATATCTGGAATATGCATCTATGATAACCAGGAGGTACTGCACTTTGTGCATAGCACCGCAAAAAATCAATGTCCACATTGTCCCTTACAGATCATCTTTCATTTTCAGAGGCTCAGGCATACTTTCCCTAGAAATAAATAAACAAGAGTTACAGTGCCACATTTCTGCCTCCACAGCCTGATCCAAATGAGGGAGCCATTATTTTTTTCTCAAAGTTTGGTTTTCATCAGTCCTAGCTGGTGAGCAAGGGTTAGGCCAATCACCATATTCCTTAAGGCTTTAGGTATGGTGATTTTCCTTCACTTCAGGATGATGGTATCATTATGTATAGTAAAGTATTTCCTGAGACTTTGAAAATAGATAAAATCTCCTTCCTCCTCCATAGAGAAAAACAGATGAGATTCTGCCATTTGCCCAAAACACTGCAGTCATTGATAAGTTTTAGTACCAGATCTGTAAATGTGACCTCATGAATTTCAAAGGTTACGGGAGACTAAGGAATTGTGCTATGAATATGAACTTAACATACTCATCAGAAGAAGCTGTAAGACCCTGTGAATCTCTTTAAAGGAAGTCAGAGGGATCGTCTTTCCATGCTCTGGGTAAAATGGTAAGTCATTTGCTTGTAGATGGATGTTCCATCTATCAGGTCTTGTAGGGTGTTTGGCCATGACAGTGCCAAAAAGAACTAGTGTTTGAGGATCAGTGGGAATGAGAAATCGAGCACCATACAAGTAAAGGTGGACTTGCTTGCAATCCCCAGTCCAGACCACATCCAGGATTTCACATTTAGGCTGTGGGTATCTCTGTTCCACTGGAGAGAGTCTGTGACTCACTAAAACAATGACATGTGGATAAGTCCCATTGTCATCAATTTGGGTGAGAATAGCACCCAGACTCATAGAACTATCATCCACAACAAGTTCAGTTTTTCAGGAAAGGTTGAAATATGCCATGGTGATTGATTTATATAGATTCTGCCTGAAGGCATTAAATGCATGATATGAGCTGTTTTCCAGACCAAAAATGAATGTTCTTTTGTTATCACCCTTAGAGGAGATAGTTGCATACTTAGTAATAAACCAGGCACAATAATTGGTCATGCTCAGGAATGGCCACTGTATTGTTGTACACCTCTATGTATTTGAGAGCATTTACCTTTGACAGGTCTGTGTTCAAAGTTTACAAAAATCTTGAGCTTGCTTTGTAAGAACAAACATTTGTCTTTAATCAACATCTGACTGTGTGATTTGAGACATTGAAAAACCTATTTTAAAGCTGCACCATGGTCTTCACATGCAGTAGAGAAGACCAGAATGTCATCACTGTTGTACATGACATTTACTAGTTATATCACTTGGTAAATGATGTTATGAAAATCATCAGCTGTTGAGGATTCGCCAAAGAATGATTGTTTATATCTGTGCAAAGCAACATGGTTTGAGAATGTCATGATTTGTCTGGATTCTTCATCGCATTCCAGTTAGAGATAGCCTTTGTTCAAGTCAAGTTTAAAAAAGTAACACACATATATTAAACAATGAATGAATGATGTATGTATGTATGTATTTATTTATTTACAGCTGATAACCAGGAGAGGCACACTGAGCCAAGGCTTATTTCCAGGTGTGACCTGGGGGAAAGGGAAGGGAAAAAGCATAACTACAGATGAAATACAGCCAGTCTGGTGATGTGGTTACAGTGAGGGTGGCATAAGTTGAGTGCAGTACAGACAAAATGGCAAAACTCTACATATGGAGAACAAATTAATTATAATACAGACCATCTGTACAAATTGGGCAAACTCAAAGTGCATAGTGTCAGAGTGATGGAAGGCTGAGCTGGTTCTAAAAGTAGGAGTAAAAACAGATTAATAAACTGCAACGAGGTTGCCAGAGCTCTAAAGTTAAAGGGAAGGAAGAGGTAAAGGGGTGATCAAAAGCAAGAGTAAGGAAGGGTTCAGGAAGAGGATCAGCAGACATGGGGAGGGAGGACGTTTTAACTGGCATCTAATGGAGGGAAGGGAGGGGGAAGAGACAGATGTAAGAGGGCTTCCATGAGTGGCTGTATAATGTTATCAATGGTGAGCCTAATGTATCTCTCTCAAAATAGCAGCATTCTGGCATTGTATGTCCACACAAATTTCTATAGCACTCTTTTGTTGATTTTTGGAACCACTACTAAGGACACCCAAGGAGTTAGACCCCAAACTTTCTCAAAAATACCCAGCTTCTCAAGGTTTTCCAGTTCTCTTTGACCTGTTGGCAAACATAAAACAGTATCCTGCAGTGTTCGTCTACTACAGGGGTTACTGCAGGGTCAGTGTGAAAGTTGACTGAATTATTTTTTTTGTTTGCCAAGACCATGGAACAAGGATTTATGCTCAGCTAACAGAGCATCAATGCTGGCAGAAGACTGAGGGTCTGGTGCCTCATTCAGAGACCTGATGTGACCAGGTGGAGACTTAGGGTTGCCAACTACAAGGGTTTTTACTTAATAATCCAGTCTTCATGGTTCCAATCTTGTTATCCTGTCTTTTTCTAAACTAGTTTAATTTTTGCGCCATTTTGAGTGCTCACATACTCTTAAACTAGATTCTGTCATATCCTTCATTGTTTCAAGCGCGTGTCCAGGTTACAGGCAACTTCTGTTATCAATATAGCCCTTTCTTTGTAAAAACAGTGAACCCAGGAGGTGTAAAGTATACTCATTAAGACCAGTAGTAGTTACTTAACCTAATCTTTCCACTCTGCGTCTTAAAACAGCACTGTAGCAAAGCTGTGCAAAAAGTCTGAACATTCCTTTTGTAACAGTAGAAGATGCAGCTATCTTCCTCTTTCATTCCTTACTAAATTTTTATATCACTACCAGAATTTAAGCAGTTTTAAATGTTTTAAATTATTTTCCTCAAGAAAAAAGTATGACCACTTCTTTTGGCTTTGAAATAGTATTGTGGGGATGAAAATGAACTGGATCAATAGATTCATAGATAGATAGATAGATAGACAGACAGACAGACACATAGATAGATAATACACATTATAGGAAACAAATAATTAATTATGTAGGTTGTATACTATTTACCAGATATCCCTTGCCCCCCCATCACATCTGTAAATGAGATTCCTTTTGTCTGTGTATGTTTACCTGGTAAAATAATTTCAATAAATAAATACAATTTATTAATTAATTAAATCAATAAATAAATATGGAGAACCAAGACAAGCAAGTTTAACAGGTACAGTATATTAACATTTTACTTGAACTGCTTTAAATTTACAGTCTTCACTGATATAACAAATGGCTTTGGTGAAGGAGCAATGCACAATCTGTCATTGAAAGAAGTGGAGCTAGGGGCAGAGTTTAGGGTGTGGCTTAGTATCTGTTTTGGCTTCATCCAAAGCTGGAAACCATAGGCAGACTTGGTGGGTCACAGGCTGAGGTACTACCTTAGAAGGACAGGCTTTGGGCCACTTTTAGAGTTGCCTAATGTTTAGAAGTAAAGCCTGGGCTATGTACATAAAGCTCATGCAAATGTTTTAATTAATGGCAAGGGGTCTGGTAGCAGCCCATGACCCCAGAAGCTTTAAGGCTTTACATACTGAGTAATGCATTTTGGGGCTTATGTTTCAGGTAAAACACAACATTCCAGCTAGTGAGCTATGTTCTAAATTATTATGGACATGGCCTACCTAGACTTTAGCAAGGCATTTGACACAGTCCTGCACAAAAGATTAATATACAAGTTAACCAGCTGGGAGTGGGTCCCAAGATGGTAGCCTGGGTAAAGAATTGGCTGGAGAACAGGACACAGAGGGTAATAGTAAATGGAGTCTACTCTGAAGAAAGGGGTACCCCAAGGTTCAGTGCCAGGACTAGTCCTCTTCAATGTCTTTATAAGGAACATTGCAGAGGGACTGGAAGGAAATGAATGTCTCTTTGCAGACAACACAAAGATCTGCAACAGAGTTGATACACAAGGTGGGGTGGAAAGAATGAAAAGGGACTTGGCAAGGTTGGAGGAATGGTCAAATGTATGGCAGCTTAGATTCAATGCAAAGAAGTGCAAAGTAATGTATCTGGGAAACAAAAACCCAGGGGAAGAGTACACAATGGTGGATGAGATACTAACAAGAACAAAAATGGAAAGGGACCTGGAGGTAGTCATATCAGATGACCTAAAGGTGGGTAAGCAATGAGAGAGGGCAGTAAGGAGGGCTGGGGGATACTGGGATACACAGGGAGAGGCATCACCAGTAGAAAACAGGAAGTTGTTATCCCTCTGTAGAGACAGCTGGTGAGACCCCATCTGGAGTACTGTATGCAGTTCTGGAGGCCCAATCTCCGCAAAGACATGAACAGCATGAGGGCAGTCCAGAGGAGGGCAACTAAAATGGTGCAGGGTCTGCACTGGAAGACATATGAAGAGAGACTTAAGGAGCTTAAAATGTATAGCCTCGAGGAAAGGAGGGAATGGGGTGGACATGATAGAAACTTTCAAGTACCTCAAGGGTATCAACAAAGTAGCACATTTCAGAAAAAGAGATGTGCAAAAGCAAGGGGGCACAATTTGAAGATAGCGGGGGGGGCGGCTCAGAGGTAATGTAAGAGTATTTTTCACAGAGAGGGTTGTGGATGCATGGAACAGCCTTACGGAGGAGGCTGTGGAGTCAAAAACAGTGGTGGAATTCAAGAATGCATGGGACAGTCATAAGGCAATTCTAGGGGGTGGGGGTAGGAAGAAGTAGGCTATTGGCTAACTAGGATCTGCAGCTTAACCATTAGGTAGGGAAATTGGAAGACTAGGTGGGCCAAGCGGTCCTTATCTGCCATCAAATTCTATGTTTCTATATTTATTTATGCTTAACCCTTCCCCTGTTAGGACTACCAGCCATCTTTACTACCCAGTTATTTTATCAAATCTTTAGTGTCCCAAAGCCATTCCCAGTCTATAAACTTTACTCTCTTTGTACAAGAGAGGCAGTATAACCAAAAGGGATAAAGGCCCAGTCTGTGAACCTTGTAACCCAGCAGATCTGGGTTTGAAACCCATCACTACCACTTGCATACTGTGTGACCCTGAATAAGTCACTTAACCACCCTGTGCTCTTAGGACATATCTGAAAACAAGCTGCAGCTCTTTGTGACTATCCTGGCCAAAAATTCAAACCAATACAAAAATGTTCCCTTATCTTTCCTTTCCCATTGGCAGTGCCCACTCTTTTAGTCTTCTGTGTCTGTCCCTTCTCCAGCACTCTGGATCTGGCCTCTAATTACAAGGTCAAACTGTTTAAATCCCTCTTTTAAAAATTCACAGTCTTAGACTTTCAGCAACTGTTAATTTAATTTATTTTTTACTTTGTTTCTCTCCCTACCTGGATGAATGTTGCATTTGCTGCTCCTGTTTCTGTTTCCCCTAGTGCCATGGTGATGGCCACATAGGTGTGATAGCTCACTGACTCTCATTCAGCATGCCCAAGCTGGCAGCCAGCCCAGCAGTGATGTTTGCTTCATGCCATTTTTGTGGATTTGGGGAGCTTTTTCCCTGTGCTACGAAAACACACTATAATGCTACCAGATCTCTGGTACTCATTTTTTGCAGCTACCCACAGGAATTTGCCATTGCTTGGCTGCCATACTCGGGTTGCACCTACTTATAGGTCTTCTGATGCTCCCCCAATTGAGTTCCCAGGACATGCAAGGGACAGATGTGCTCACACCCAACTTCCTGCATCCCCTCCCAGTGATTGACAGGGTCATGGCTAAAGTGCTTCCAAGAAAAAAAAATGTAACATTGGCCAGCATAGGGCATGTAGCTTTTTTGGGGACAGACTGGGATGCAATTAGTATCCCCAGCACTCAAGGCCAGTACACCACTGGATGTCAGCAAATATGTGTCTGAGACCCAGATTCTTTATAGTACTATAGCATATCTATAGTGATGTGAAACAATGTTCCACTATCCTCCCATTTTTGCAAATGGGGCCTGCTAATGTCCCCATATTGGCAATGACTTGTTGGTTTCATATATTAGACAAGTAATCCTGTTTTTTAACATTTTAACATTTTAACCATTAAAAAGAGAACAATGTCAATCAAGTTCACTGATGCCTCATGATCTTTTATAAATTCCATATCTATGCTGGCCAGTTATACTCTCATTTTGTTGGCTTTCTCTTTCCCCAGCTTGGTGGATCATAAAACCTCTGTTTTCTTCTGTCTCTCCATTTGAATCTTCAGCCTCAGATGTGGACACCTCCACCATGGGATAACCCTATTTATACTGTAACTTCTAGTTTTTGTCTGTGAAAAGTCTTTCTGGGCTCAATATTCCTGTCTACTCTAGCTCTGTGTGTGTCAGCTGTGGCCATCTGAGATCTACACATGGACACAAAATGGTTTATTTTGCTGCAATTGACACAAATGGCATGGTGGATAGTGAGAAGGTGATAAACATTTTCAAGGAGGATCTGGCAAGATTGAAAAGGTTGTCAAATATATGGCAGTTAAAACACCAAAAAGTACAAGGTGATGCACAAAGAGGCAAAAATGCTAGCACTGAGTATAGCATAGGAGAGGTAGTAGTGGAAAGCACTACAGAGGAACAGGACTTGGGGTGATAATATCAGACAGCCTAAAGGCATCAGCTCAGTGTAGTAGGGTAGTGGGCAGGGTGAACAGGATGCTGAGGTGCATAGGGAGAGGGATTGCCAGCAGGACAAGGGAGGTGCTGCTGTCAGTGTACATGTCACTGGTTTAGCCTTACTTGAATTACTATGTGTAGTTTTGGAGTCTGCATCTGAAGAAGAACAGCAACAGGGTGGAGGCAGTGCAGAGGAGAGGAGAGTAACCAGATGATTCAGAAACATCAGGACAGGACATATGAAGAGAGGTTAGTACATGCTTAAAGTGAAAAAAGGAAAGAGGAGATATGATTAAAACATACAAATACTGCACCTCCATGGGTGGTATAAAGTGGATGGTGGGGAACTGATCAGACTGAGTGGGACCACAAACACCAGGGGCAATTCCATAAAACTGGTGTGGGGGGCAAGTTTAACATTGATATCAAGAGGTACTTCTTTCATGGAGAAGGAGGTTGGGGGGGGAACTGCTGGATGAGGTGGCCTATGTGAAATCAGTGTGGAGGGGGATTCAAAAGAGGTTGGGACAGATGCAGGGGCTTGGTAAAGACCACACCTGAAAGGGAGGGGGGAGGGGTAGTGAGAAGTAGGGTTCTCTCACTCAGAATTAGTTAAATAGTAATGGGCAGAGAGAGATTCTATAACTCTATGTAAATCTTGTCAAATTCTGAACACTGTCCTTGTGCAGTAATGCCCTCTCATATTTGTAAAATTATTGTTAGAATGTTCTGGCTTAGTATCCCTCTTTCTAGGCTTGTGGTTAGTATAACAAACTTGCTGATTACTCATTCTACATTCAGTGTCCTTAGCATGGAATGCTGACATTTTGAACCATCTTTCATTGTGCTGAATTACTGTGATGGTCATTTCAGTGTTTAATGCCTGTCTGTGGAGCTACCATACCTAAAGATGCACAAAGCAGTTATTTGTTCCTTAATCTCATCTTTGAGGTCAACAAAGTTTCAGCTCCTCTCAAGTGTTCTGAAGCTTGTAGAAAAACTCATCTATGTATTCAGTCTTGTTCTGTGCAGCTATCCTAAATATGTAACAAGCATGCATACGATTTATCTTGGATGCAATATAAGCAGTCAGTGCAGCAATACAGTCTGCATATTCAGGTAGTGGCTTCAGGTAAAGTGTCATATCACTTATATAACCTGGGCATTGCGCTCAGCAATAATATGCGGTTTTCCTTTTCTAGATTCACCCCCAACCCCATGGCTTCCATGTAATGGTTGAATTTGCCCATCCACTGTCTCTATAACACAGCTGCACTGGGATCATCGATGTGCATGCAGTGTGAAATTAAAAACAAAAGCTCACTCACCTTACTCAAGATTTCTCTCTTGGGTGTCCACAAAAAGTTTAAACAACAGCAATTGTTTTTCTCTAGCTGTGAGCCTCAAACCGTGACAGGTTGAAGTACTCTACACAGCCCAGCATGAACAGCAAACACTCAAAGTAGAGGTTGTTTTTTATCAGTCAAAATTTACCTCAACTTGACAGTGCACTGCGTTTTCTCCCTGTATTGATCATAGAATTCAACTGATTATTCCCCACAATGCTCTCTGTGTAGAGTGGTTTATTTTCTATTATACAAGGACATTTGAAATCCTGGATCCTGATTCGCCAGCTAGTGTCTTTACCCAAGAGAAAATCCTACCATAACCCACAGATAAGGTACCAACCAATAAATCACTCATGCTGACTCAAAACCATCTACACAAAGCTTTCACTCTGCCACCTAGCTTCTGATAGCAATGGTAGGATTTTCTCATTAGCAGCTCTGATATACTCGCAGCCTTAAAAACTTTAAAAAAGACATCTAGTCCACATCCAAATAACATCACTCCTAGGCTCCTAATTGAAACTGCAGAATCAATAGCCCTTCCATTATCAGTAATTGTTAGCAAATCTCTAAATGAGAACATAAATCCACCAGATTGGCTTCAAGCCACAGTTATACCTATAGTCAAAAAAAGGCATTAGGTCCAATGTTCAAAATTACCAACCAATTAGTTTAACCCCCATTATCTGTAAACTTATGGAAAGAGTTATCAAATCTTATTTGGAAAAATAAATGGTTGTATCTCGTACTCTTCCCAACATGGATTCAGGTCAGGTTATTCCTGCACAACTAATCTTATTTCTTTCTACAATCATATAAGTCAAGGTCTTGACAATAACATCATAATGGATGTAATCCTGTTGGATTACAGTCGTACCTTTAATAAAGTCCCTCATGGAAGACTAATTAATAAACTAAAATCACTGGGCTTTTCCACCTGCCTTGTTAGCTGGGTTAAGGAATGGCTCTCTAATAGATCTCAAAGGGTTAGAATTAATGGCACTCCATCTAACTCAGGTTTAGTCACTAGTGCTGTACCCCAGGGCTCTGTCCTGGGACCCACATTGTTTAGCATCTTTATTAGTGATTTGAAAATTGGCTCAAACAATGTGCTTTCTAAATTTGCTGATGATACCAAGTTGGGAGGGAGGGAAGACAACATCTGTAGCACTGCAACACTAGCCTCCGATCTAAAATGTATTGAGCAATGGGCACACTGTAATGTCATGCTTTTTAATGTTGACAAGTGTGCTGTTTTGCATTTCAGAAAAAATAACCCCAAAAATATTTACCATCTTAACAACACCCCTCTCAAGGCATCAAGCAGTGAGTGAGAGCTAGGCATCCTACTCAACAACAGACTTTCTTCAACAGAGCACTGTGCAAACATCACTTGTATGTCAAATGGATTACTCAAACAAATCCAACGCACCTTTGTAACTAAGATGGAACAATGTTTGATCCCCCTCCATAGAGCCTACATTAGACCTTATACAGACTATAGGTCACCCTTTTGGAACACATATCTTAAGGGCGATATCACACAGATAGAACAGATACAGAGGCGTGCCACAAAAATGGTACCTCAATTGGCCTCCAAGGATTATCCTTGCAGACTACAGGAAACTGACCTTCACTCTTTACATTACAGAAGGTGTAGAAGCGAAATTCTCTTTCTATATAAAATATTACATTCTCCTGAACTTATGTACCAATGCAGACTCACCTACAGTCAGACACATTGTTCCTAGCCTGCACAATAAACAATTAAAAGTGAACCGAGCTTAAACTAACAAAAGGAATAACTTTTTTCCATAACAGCACCCAGAATATTGAATACCCTGCCCCAAGCTCTAGTTGATATTGAGAATTTTGACTCATTTAAAAAGGGCCTAGATATCTGGTTAACATGTAAGCTAGCCCAGGATTAATAGCCCACATTATGTGGGGGACAATCTCAAAGGGCTTCTAGCCTGCTTTTGTCCTACATTACCAAGTAAACCAATGAAACTGTTTTCAGTAATAAAAACGTGTGAATTAATTACTGAAAATATATGAAGTAATAAAGAAAATGGGATGGAGTTGAACATAAATCTTACTTTTTTCTACATTTTCCTAATGCAGTCAGGGGCTCTTTAAACAAAATCAACCATGAAGTGCTGTATAAACAGCAAATGTCTCTCTTTCCTAAAAGATTGATGGGGAAGGACTTTTACATCACTCCTTCTTCCTCTTCTTCTTCTTCTTCTTCTTCTAGAACTGGCTATTGGGAGGGATTATTTCACACGTAGAGGAAAAATATTTTAATGATTTATTTTTTAAAACAACACTTAAAAACTATAAATGTAAAATATTTTCTAATAAAATTATTTCAGTATTAAAATGGGTCCATTGTATAATCACAAGACAGTTCAGGGTGTGGGTTATTAGGGGACTTACCTACTTCCCATGTAGTAAAAATTGCTCAGCCTTTGACCTCATAACACACTACAAAAGGCATGAATAAATTCCCCAATAACTCATGTCCTGTCATGTCTTATTTAAGTAATATACTATGAGAGGGTGTTTTGGACTTTTCAATGTATCCTTCCATGCCAACTGAAATAAAATATTCCCTTCATTCTGTTAAGAATGTTGGGGACATAACTCCAAGCTGATTATCAGATGCCATTAGAAAACTGAAACAGCTTGCTAAATATTTGTTAAATATTGGTTTCCTATTAAACTGGAGATTTGCACATTTAAATACTTAGCATTTAAACAGCTTCTTGATACTAGCTTAACTTGGGAATGTATTGTCTTTCAAGAAAGAATCATACCTCATAAATGTCACCCTTTCCCAGAAAATCTATGATTTGCACTGTTTTTTTAACCTCTACAGACACTATCTGATGCAGTCTCAGACATATGCCAGGTCTTCAGTGAACTTCTTACACTAAATATGTAGCAGTTAGAAGCTATTTTCTACTATGCTTTTTGGGAACAAATTTATTGAACTACAGCAAACACACACACACACACACACACACACATATACACACTCTGTACACACCATCCTCATGGCCACAACATTCACAAATAAATACTGCATTCTAATATGTCATAAAGAAACTGTTTATGTCAGTGAACACAGTGAAGTTCAGTTTAGAGTAGATTTCCTTTAAATATTTCTTATCCTATATTGTGTACATACACACACACACACACACACACACACACACACACACACTACACACTACACACCATCCTCATGGCCACAATACTGCTGGGTGGCATGGGTCCAAGTCCCAGCTGAAGCACTTATTGTTTCTCACCTCTGTTTGTATGTGTTCCCTAAAATATGCACACCACACTCCTGTGTGATTGTTACAAGTAAATATTTGTGTTGCCATTGGGTTGTGCATTTGAGAAAGAGTAATGTGTTTGGGGACGACCATGGCTCTAGTTGTCTCAGTGGCGCAGCTGGTTAGCGTAATTGGAACAGTATTCCGGGCAGCCTGGGTTCAAGTCCCAGCTGGGGCACTTATTCTTTCTTACCTCTGTATGTGTTCCATTAAATATGCACATCACACTCCTGTGTGATTGTTACAAGTAAATATTTGTGTTGCCATTGGGTTGTGCATTTGAGAAAGAGTAATGTGCTCGGGGATGGCCCAAGTTCCAGTTGTCTCAGTGGTGCAGCTGGTTAAGCACAATCAGAACAGTAATCTGGGTGGCCTGGGTTCAAGTCCCAGCTGAGGCACTTATTCTTTCTCACCTCTGTTTGTATGTGTTCCATAAAATATGCACATCACACTCCTGTGTGATTGTTACAAGTAAATATTTGTGCTGCCATTAGGTTGTATATTTGAGAAAGAGTAATGTGCTTGGGTATGGCCCAGGTTCCAGTTGTCTCTGTGGCACAGCTGGTTAGAGCAATCAAAATGGTATTCCGGGCAGCCTGGGTTCAAGTCCCAGCTGAGGTACTTATTCTTTCTCTCCTCTGTTTGTATGCATTGCATAAAATATGCACATCACACTCCTGTGTGATTGTTACAATAAAGAAACTGTTTGTTTATGTCAGTGACTACAGTGAAGTTCAATTTAGAGTAGATTTCCTTTAAATATTTCTTATCCTATATTTTGTATCCTGGATAGTGCAGGGGAGATGCTACATCTCATTGTCGTAGCGATCTTCATTTACACATTTTGCAGTGTATTTACTTAGGCTGTCCCAGATTAGATGCAATATCTTGTTTTCAGTGGGGTCATGATTTTCCCATTTTGATAAGGTATGTCTTCAGGGAAGCCTAGTCAATGGCCTTCATATGGAAAGGAGATGCACAGCGCATCAAGAGGGAAATGGGAGATGTGCTGCACAACTCCAACAATGTGCTGCAACATGATATTCAAACATGCGGGATGCACCTGCCACAAGGGAATGGGCCAGCGTGCACACAAATAGTATGCCATGCAAGTCGAGGGTGTGTTCCCATGCATATGCAGCACTGTGGCATACTCAGTGTGAAATTCATCCCTCGCAGCCCAGAGCAGTGCAGCCCACAGCTAGGCCACGAATAGCTGGCCTAACCCAGCCAGCCACCCACAGGTGGGCTGCAGAAGTGCACACAGGTGCACACAGCCTGGCAGCCCTGGTGGACTAGAGGTAACCCTTCTCATCCCTGATCGATCCAACTCCATCCCTTAAGAGCGCCATAGTGTAGGGCCCCCCCCAGACCGAATCGCACCAGAGGAAACCACGGTCCATATCCATAACATAGAGGACTCCCACCCACTGCCTCGGTACACAGACAACCCCACTCCCCCCATACCTGACCTGTTATGGAGACTGGTACTGCCCTCCACATGCTACCCTCTGGACTGCTGAAGTATCCTGGATGCCATGGGGTGTGGCATCCTGCAATACCATTTGCATTGCACACTCCAGGCTATGGATAGTACATTCGCAGTTCCCCAATTTTACAAACAAATGGGAGGCTGGCTGCAACATGCCTGTTCCAGGACCTGTGTGAGTGAGTACAGCATCGGCTTTCACCCACACTGAGTAGTGCAATGGCACTGGGATGATGGATCCACATGTGAATGCCTGAGGTGTATGGCCACTGGGCATTATCACCCGCACACAGCTCGTACCTATGTATGACCCATTCCAGCAGCCTACTGCTGGTGCTTCACCACCCAAAAATAAGATGCAGTTTCTTCTGTAAACTATCCAGGCTAAATATATAGCAATCAGGAGGCATATTCTATGAAAATGCATTGTAAAAATATGTAGAAGGAAGATCACATTGAAACTGCCTCCCAGCAGATCTGCATTGTGCAAATTCATTAGAAATAATGGGCAAAAGCATCCCAAAAGTTCCCCACAGCCATATCGGCTCAGACTACAGTTTATTATTATTGAAACATGTGTCTCTTTCAAGTTGGTACTGCAATTTCAGTGCTCCAAACAAAACTGCAGTGAACTGCTGATCTGTTCTATGCATGTCTCACAAGCACTAAATCATTGTCTATGCAGCAGTTCACTGTCACTCAACCCTGAAAAATACTATTGCACTTTTTACTTTAAATGCAGTATATATATATATATATATATATATATATATATATATATATACACATATAAATATATATACACACACACAATAGGTGAAGGAATAATACTGTGAATAAATGTTGTTATTTTCACCACTACTGAATATCAGGAAGTGACGTAGACACTGTGGAATATCTTAGCAAATATTACACAGTGTCTACATCAGCTGCTGATATTCAACAGTGTCTACATCAGTAGCTGTTATTCCAACAATGGTTACCTCAGTAGTAGCACCTTCCTGACCGGGCTTCTTTTCAAAACAGCCAGAAGATTAAAATATCAAAAAAAGCCAAGTGCCCAAAACATCAGATCACCCACACAAATCCTCACTGTCTACACATGAACACTGTAAAAAACAATCCTGACTAAAAATCTCATCTGTACCTACACAGCATTCTTTAACTCTGCTCACATAACAGGAGCTCAGTGGCAAGATTTTTAGTACAGTAAATTAATAAAAAGGGAACTAAGAGAGCTTCAGTATCACACAAGTAGTGGAATTGCAGTATAATGTGGGGAGTGATGCAATGCAGTGGCTGTGGGGCAGCCATATTCAGGCAGACCTTCTGGACACTGAGGTGCTGCCCTATCTGCATGCATCTCTCTGGACTGGGGGATGAGGTAGCCAGACTCAGAGCGGAAGCAAACTGGGTCAGAGTACCATCACCCCTATCCAGGGACCACCCAGTCCAATGCAACTGCCCTCAAAGGATGCCGAGAATGAGGAGCACTTGGATGACAGTGGCTCAGGGTGGGTTAGAGCAGTCAGGCAGAGGCACATCCCAGATCCTATTCCACTCAAGAACTCATATGCCACACTGGCAAATGAGGACAACCAAATAGAGGTACCCAGAGAAGTGGAAGGAAAGGATGTGGAGGTTAGCCAAGGAGGTGACCTCAGCGGGAAAGCAGTGGACCCCAGAGGAGGAGGAAGAATCCTGGTGGGGACCCCATCATAAGAGGGATCCAGCTAGGAACACAGGAGGGGAGGACAGGGAGGTGAGGTGCTCACCAGGTGCCACGCATGGAGGGATGGAAGGAAGATCCTGGGGATCACTGGGGAAGACAAGATGGAGGGTGAGCTGATGTCATTATCCACCTAGGTACTAATGACCTGGCAAATGGGGAGCCAAAGGAAGTTCAGGAAGAGTTTAGGAACTGGGAGGGGTCTCAAGCAAGTAGCTACTTCTGTCACTTTCCAGAAGTACTACCTGTGAGGCAAGGGACAGCATAGGAGTGCATGCACCAGGAACTTTAACTCATGGTTGAAGAACTGGTGCTGTGAGGAAGGGTTTGATTCATTGGTGACTGGGGACCTGCCTGAGGGATGGAGGTTTGTTCAAGCCTGACGGCCTGCATCCATCCTGGAGGGAATCTACGACTAATGATAAGTTTAAATGCTACATTGACAAGCATTTAAACTAGAAAGGGGGTGGCAGGCCAGCAAGGAGGGTACCCACTTGCTCACCCCCACAGCTAGCAGTGGAACCAGTGAACCAGAGGAGTGGCTATCTCTGCAAAGCAGTGTGCAAAGATGGAGATTAGTGCCCAAGAGGTGGATAAGCAGAAAAGGCAAAATTCAGCAGAAGGCAGACAGCAAGGAGAACCAGGGATAAATGACAACCAAGGAAGGGCTGGAGTAGAACAGTGAAATAGTCTAGGAGGTCAAATCATGGAAAGCCATGTGTACAAATGCCAGGAGCCTTAGCAACAAGATGGAAGATCTGGAGGCTGTTATGGTACAGTCAGACTTGGACATTGTGGCCATCACTGAAACCTGGTGATGATAACCATGACTGGGAGATGGCCATACCTGGCTACAACATATTCAGAAGAGACAGAGCAGGCAGGAAGGAGGAAGAGTGCACTGTATGTGAAAAATGACATAAGGGCCACAGAGATCCAGGAGGAAACAAAATGGGGAGAGATACTGTGGGTTAAGCTGGAAAGGAAAATGGGGACAGCCATCCGCATAGGTGTGGTCTATAAGACCTCCATCCCAGGAGGAAGAAACAGATATGGAGTTGATGCTAGCTATCCAAAGGATGGCAGACAAGGGTGAGGTAGTACTGGTTGGAGACTCTATCTCCAGACTTGGAGTGGAGCATCCCAGCAGCAGTACCAACTAGGAGCAGATTTATCCTGACTCTTCAGGGTGCCTCCAAGCAACTGGTCATGGAACCAACTCGCAGAAGGCAATACTGGACCTTGTGCTCACAAACAGGGACAGTGTGATGGGGGTAACAGTGGGGAGCACCTGGGAAACAGTGACTACTAGTCATTGTGGTTTGAAATCACAGAAGAGAGCAGAACCAAACCACACAAAAACACGATCCTGGATTTTAGTGCAGACCTTGGGAAAATGGGGAGATACTTGAAAGAGGCATTAAGGGAATGGGACAGGAATCAGGGGTTGAGGAACAGTGGGCGTATTTAAATGGGGATTACAAGAACAACAGAATTATGCATTAAGCAGGTTAGCAAGAGGAAAAGGAAGAGGAGACCATTATGGTTTTCCAAAGAGGTAGCAAAGAAAGTGAAAGCCAAAAGATTGCATTCAGGCAATACAAAAAGACACAGGCAGAAGGGGATAGGGAGGTACCAGGAGAAGCAAAGGGAGGCAGGGAGGTCAGTAAGGAAGCCAAAGCTCAGACAGAAGAACACATTGCAAAATCAGTGGGTAGGAGGGACAAACCCTTTACGGGTACATAAGGAAAAAGAAAAGACAAAGAGAGGATAGTGAGACTGAAGGGGAGGATGGGGCTGTGTGAGGATGACAACAGTAAAGCTGACATATTGAACAGGTATTTCTGCTCAGTCTTTACTGAGGAAGAGGAGGGTACGGGTCTGAAGGGGAGCAAGGGGTGAGAATGGTGCAGAATGGACACAAGTCCCTTTACACGAGAAAGGGTCCTGAAGGAACTGGAGTACTAAGAGTTGATAAAGCATGGGGCCAGATGGGTGGCACCCTAGGTCCTTAAAGAACTTAAGAGAGGTGGTGGCTGGAACTTCTGGCTATCCTGTTTAGCCGATCACTGGAAACAGGGAAGTACCAAAGACTGAGGACAGCAGATGTAGTCCCTTATACAAAGTGGGAACAAAGAGAAGCAGGAACTACAGGACCAGTCAGCTCACCGGTAGTGGGGAAGATCATGGAAGCACTACTGAAGGAGAGATTGGTGGAACATCTGGCTTGTCAATGGACTACAGGACCCAACACAGCATGGTTTCACAGGGGAGGCTGCAGACCAACCTCGCTGAATTTTTGACTGGGTGAGACTAGGAGGTGATCAGGGAGGGGCAGTGGACAGTGCCTCATCTGGACTTCAGCAAGGCCTTGACACTGTGCCACACAGAAGACTATTACACAAACTGGGAATATGGGTGTGGGCAGGACAGTAGTGGTGGTAGTGTGGCTGGGTATAGGACACAGAGGGTGGTTAAATGGCTGTCATTCCACAGAGGGAAGAGTGACCAGTGGGGTACCACAGGATCAATGTTGGGACCAGTTCTATTCAACATCTTCATCAGTGACATTGCGAGGACCTAGAAGGCAGAATTTCACTGTTCGCTGATGACACAAAGCTCTGTAAGAGTAGACACACCAGAGGTGTAGACAGAATGAGAAGCGACCTGCAGAAACTTGAAGAATGGTCAGGTGTCTGGCAGTTGAAATTCAATGCAAAGAAGTGCAAGATAATGCATATGGGACACAAAACCCCAGTACAATATATCAGTTTGGGGGTGAGGATAGGTATGCACCAAGCAGGGAAAGGATCTTGGGGTTGTCATCTCTGATGACCTTCAAGGTAGGGAAACAGTGTGACAAGGCAGCAGGTAAAGCAAATAGGATGCTTGTGATGTATAGGCAGGGGCATCACCAGCAGGAAAAGGGAGGTCATAATTCCGCCATACTAGACACTAGTGAGGCCCCACCTGAGTACAGTACAGTTCTGGGAGACCATACCTACGTAAGGACAGAGACAGGGTAGAGAAGGTTCAGAGGAAGGCAACAAAGATGGTACATGGATTGCATCACAGGTCCTATGAAGACAGGTTGAAGGAACTGAACATGTACTCCCTGGAGGAGAGGAGGGAGAGAGAGGATATGATAGAGACATACAAGTATCTTACAGGGAGGAACAGGGTGCAGGAAAACACTATTTTTAAGCGAAAAAGATGTTCCAGGACAAGAGGGCATGGGATGAAGTTGGAGGGAGGATGATTCAGAGGAAATGTGAGAAAGAATTTCACAGAACGGGTGGTGGACAAGTGGAACACCCTGCCAGAGAAAGTGGTGGGGCTGAAACAATCCACGGATTTAAGAATGCATGGATAGACATAAAGGAATTCTGGAGGTCAGGGGTAAGGGGCAACAGACTTCTAGGAAAACAAACTGAACTTACAAGCTCAAATGGGCAGACTGGGTGGGCCATAGGCCCTTATCTGCCGACACTGTCTATGTATCTATGTAGCTTCTCGAAAATTGCAAGTGTGACCCACGGAAGCTCATCTACTTCAAAGTGCACACTCCATCGATGACGGTCTCCCGGTAAGACCCCAACACACAGCAGACAATAAAAGAAAAAGTTAACTCACCAACATTAAATTCTTCTGTGACTTATTGTCAGAAGCCATCCCGAACTAAATTTCAATCCCTGTCATGGACTGGCAACAAACCGAAATGAAACTGTTAAATCCAGTCAATATCCACCCGATTCAGCAAACACTTTCTCAAAAACCAAAATGCATAAAACAGTACATTTATCAGCTCCATTAAAATTTGAATCCAAAAAATAAATCAATTGACCATTCGAACCTGAATGGGAGCACTGTCCCCGAACATAATCCCGCCCACAAACAAGAGCACACCAATCATAAAGGACTCAGAATGCATACCAGGCATCGCCAACCAATCAAAAAGTCTCTATTCATTTAAACAACGAATAAAATACTACAACCTCCCCATTCACAACCTAACACACAGTGCAAATAAACTTGCTAGAACCAAACAACATATGCAGCTCTACCTGTAAGGAAAATGCAAAACTGCAACTCGCAGAGAACGATGAATATAAAATGCACTACATACTAAAATAGGGCCCTATTGTATAAATCGCACACATGATGTGCGACAAGTGAAATATGGTAAATATTTCTACTCGTGCAGGGTGAACTGTGATAATATCACTCGTGGCTTCGTGACTCATGATGTTATCCCAGTTTACCCTGCACCCTGCACTCATGGCAATATTTTCCATATTCCATAGTCACCCATCATGTATCCTCTCTATATATGTATATATATATATATATATATATATATATATATATATATATGATGAGTGTATATATATATATGCAGTTTGTACCAGACAAAGTTGCAAAGCAGTCAAAACGTGTTTCTATGCTGCTACTCAAGCTCTAGCAAAAGTCTATTTTTCCAGTTCTATGCTGTATCTTAACTTAGTGAGTCAGAATCTTTACCTTAGTAAGCATGTGTATTTCAATTCAAATATCTAAGTACATCTTGCTTTATTTTAAAGTATACTTATGATTAAATGTATTCATCAGCTCAAGATCAATGGGCCATGTGTGCGTCTCTCTCTCAGTACAAATAAAATGTTACTTAAGATCAGAGATAACTCATGCATCTACTTCAGTATCTAAAAATACAGTGTCAAAATGTATTATTAATGTACAATATACTACATCCCTGTCCTGTGGTTAGATGGATTTCAAAAGAAAGGGTCTTTGTGGCAGTAGTTGGAACCACTGAAGCAGGGCAAGCAGTGTTTCTGTGTTGCTAATGTCCTGGTGCAAGTGTCATATTTTGACAGCACAGCAAGCAGTGCTTCCAAGGTGCTAGAATGGGCTACTACACATACATAAACCGCTATGCCAAAGTGAAGTTACAAAACTGCACCATAGTATAAAGGCCTAAGAGTATAGCTGTTTGAGGTGTAGAAGGACTCAGAAACAGGCAATGGGGAAGAGTTAATAGAATAGCAAAAGGGAGAGCTGGGAAGTTCTAGTCAATCTGAATCTAGTTGGAGACTGAGAAGGGAGTACAAATGACAGCAGCTGTCCCAGACCTAGGGCACAGATCAGGCCTCCAGATATACTAGGCTGGAGGTGACCTACTGGGGATAGAGTGTTGAAAGGTGTACAGGTCTGGGATGTGGTATATGTCACCTGTTTTGTTCAGCCCCCAGAGAGTCAGAAGAAGTCAGCAGAGAGACAGACATTAGTAAGTAGAACAACCACAACAGACAGACTCCCAAGGGACATAGGTACTGGATTGCCAATTTGGTGGCTTGATAGTGGATCCCGGAGTCCTAGAGGTACCACCCATATACAGGAAAAGAGATATGGGAGATAGAGATAAAGAATAATGAGTGTTAAAGCTACAAAGTGAAAATACTCAGTAAAGATCTTAGAGGGAGACTACCCATGAAGTGAAATATAGATCCAACTGATAGGTGCCCTTGCCTAGGGAAAACAGTAAAGAAAGTGTCAACCAATGGGCTGAAATGAGGCTAACAATTAACAGCCCATGCTAATGGAAGAGAGAAAGGATTCATTATAAGGACCCCTTTAGGGATCCTTGCAGATTGGATAGAATTATATGTTCTGAGGAGAAATAACCCAGTTTGATACCAGGTAAATGTAGGGGATGTTCTATAAGGGCAGTATGACCATGCAGTAAGAGAGTCCAGAAGAAATCCTCCATCACACCATTGATGCCACATGCTTCAGTGGGGATTACATGTGTGCTTAGCTGTGCACACTGAGTCTGTCTTTTGCTTCCCAGGAATGTCCCAAAAGTTGGCTGCCTGATGAACTGGTAACTAGGAATAAAGCATCACAGCATAGCATCAATGTAATCTTTTACTGTATCATCAACCTTGTTGAGAAAAACATTACTGGGCAAGTGTGATCCAAAGCCTCAAAATGTGCAAGTGCTGCTTCCTAGGATGGCAGTGTAGTATGTAACAAACCTGAGACAGAAAGTGTGTAATGAATATCAAATAAATCCCTACTCCTTGACTGAAGACCTTTAGTGTGGGCAATAAATCTGTTGAAATTGCCTTCTAATTAAGTTCAATTTTCATGAGCATGTTATCTGCCCCTGTGATCCCACTGAAATCTAAAAGAACTCTGGCTGCTCCCCTCCCATGGTGGAGGGCCCATTAGTTCCCAGCTTTCAGGTGTTGGTGGTGTACACATACATCAAGAACCGGAATTTTTTTCAAGGTACAGGTCTTGAGGTAGTAATCACTAAACATGTTGGACCCCTTCAGGAGAAATGAAATAGTACCCACCTTAAAACACACACACACACACACACACACACCCCTATTTAATTCAAGTTTAGTACCTAAGTTTACAAAAAATGACAAAAGTATAACCTGCCTAAATTGATTCCAAAAATAATTGTACAAAAAGAGGAATCTAAAACAGTTTTCACTAAATTTGTTGTCATGAATATT
Organism: Neoceratodus forsteri; assembly: GCA_016271365.2. NCBI lineage: Eukaryota > Metazoa > Chordata > Ceratodontiformes > Ceratodontidae > Neoceratodus > Neoceratodus forsteri. The sequence goes on along the minus strand of CM057454.1, from coordinate 338,207,047 downwards.
GGGAGGATCCACAACAATAAAATAACTCTTTCTCAGCGCTGTCTTTACCTAGACTTTCCTTCCTTTGATCTCCTGTTAATTTTGTTTGATCTTGCATTTTGGACAGAGGAGAAGCAAATAGTGAAACCAATATCTCGAAAGAGCTGGTAGCACAAAGAACAACATACAGAAAATGTTATTACTTTTTAAAAATATCCAACTAATTTTTTTTCTGAGTTAGTTTGCTTATTCTATTTGCTTATAAGAATGTTTTCTACCTGATAGTAGGTGTCATGTGAAGAACAGTACTTTACTTGGTGACAAACATATCTAGTTCTATTCCCCTTCTTACCAGTCATCTGCATTGTGATCTCATTAACTGTGACATCACAAGTGACCAATCTAGCAGCAGATGGTTAGATTTTCTTGGTTACTTGTGATATCATAGTGAGGTCTTAATGCTGATGAGAAATGGAGGGCAATAGCACTAGAAAAATCACTCAGCCTCTATGTATAGTACAAATCCACACATCATATCTTGTACTGTCATGGACAAAATCTTCCATTTCGAAAAAATATAAAGAAAAGTACTTCAAATATAAAAGAGTTGGCTATATTCAAACAATAATATTAATTTTGGGCAGCATACTATCTCTTTAAATCATATCACAATTTAGTATTATATAATAGCTAGAGAAAACTACTAAAAGCCTATTTATACCCACCTTTACTGAACTGTTTGGGGTAATTCAGAGCTCAAGGACAGGGGTGTGTAGCAGTAGGTGTAGGAGAACATCCACACCCCAGTCAAGCACAGGGTGTAAAAATATAAACTGTAAGAGGCCTAAAACAAGGAGGGAAAGAAATTCAGACCTTCACTGCATAGCATTGAATGTATGGGTTTTCACTGTTATGCAGATGATACTTAGCTGTACATGTCTTTTGCACCAGAGAAAAATCGAGCCATCAAAGTGCTGAATAAATGCCTTCCTGAGATCCAGGATTGGATGAACGCTAACTGGCTGAGACTTAACCCAGATAAGATGGAGGTACTGGTGATTGAGCCAGGTCACAGGTGTGATTGGGATGATCCAGGAGGACAACAGGTTTGGTCCTGGGGTCAACCCCATTGATGGCATCTTCTAGGGTGAGAAATCTGCGTGTTGTCCTCAATGATAAGATGGTATTTGAAGCTCAGATGTCAGCTGTCATTAAAAGTGGTTTCTACCACCTGAGGAACATCACCCATTTTAAACCCCTTATTGTGCCTGAAGACCTGCCATCACTGGTGTATGCCTTTGTAACATCAACACTCGACTACTGTAATGCTCTTTACCTCAGGGTCAGTGGAGGGAACCTTTCAATGGCTGCAGCTAGTGAAGAATGCAGTGGCCAGGCTGCTGACAGGGATATCTAGGCCCTGTCATGTGACCTAGATCCTGCGATTTCTGCACTGGCTGCTGGTCATGTAGCGGGTTCTCTTCAAGGTGGACTTGCTTAACTACAAGGCCCTATATGGGTTGGGCCCTGGTTACCAGTCAGACCTTACTCCTGCCATCCTGGCTCACTCCTTCCATTCTTCTACCCAGGGCCTCCTAGCAGTTCCGAGGACTGGGCTGAAAACCATAGGTGATGATTCATTCAGGGTGGCCCACCCAGTTCTCTGGAACTCACTGCCAAGATCCTTGAGGAAGGTCCCTATCATAGAAGTGTTCAAGAGGGGCCTAAAGACCCACCTGTTTAGCTTAGCTTTCCCAGCAAATGTGTTTTAATTTATACAAAATCTTTTAAATATGTTATTTGTAATTGACTGCTTTTATAATTTAATTGTTTATAATATTGTTACTGTTCCACGGTATGGTGCCCAGAGCCCCTGGGATTGGGCACCCAGCAAATAAATCATTACTTACTTGCTTACTTACTATGGAGCACAACAAACAAAATTGATGACCTGTAGGATGAACCTCTTGAGGCAAGCTATGATGTCACATGTTTCCCCTTTAGCTCCCCACATTTGATAAGGGCTGACTATCCTAGAGAAGGTACAGAGGAGAATAATGAGAAAGGTAAATGGTATGGGGGATAAACCATATGTGATAGATTGGAGGAACTTGGGCCCTTCTCAATCGAATATAGGAGACTTAAATGGGACATGTGTTACATTTGCAGCAATTATGATAACATATACATAATGACAGCAGCAGGGTTAGAATCCTGTAATAGGTCTGTAAATACTAGAGCACATGATAAACAGCTCAAAGGGACTAGTTATAAAACTAATAAAAGGGGAGGTTGGTTCAGTCAGAGGGTGGTGTCTGTATGGAACAGTTCACTGGGCAAAGTAGTAAACAGTGGCTCATTAGACACTTTCAAGAGTAGGTTAGATAGTTTTATGAGTGTAAGGTGTAGACATTTCCACTGATACGGTGGCGAGTCTCAATGGGTCTTACAGCCTCTAGACTTGTATTGAAACTACGAAACTATGGTGGAAAGAGAGAATAAGCTGGGATGCAAGGATAGAGAGAAATACAATTTCTTTAGGAGGGGAAGGAAGGGTCAGAGGGATGATGGGGCTGCTTCTTATCTCAAAGGAGAAATTGAAGAAAGCAAGAAAATGGAGTGAAGAGGAATGGGAGATGTATAGAAAATGTGGCGCTGGAATTATGATCTATGGAGGCAAAAAGACAATTCTGGGTGCATGTAACAGACTGCCAGCTAGAACAGCAGAGCAGAACTTGGGAGGTGACTAATGAAAGTAAAAGGACAATAACTACAAGACTCGTGGTTCTCACAGAGGGACTCAACCTGATATTGAACTGGAAGCAAAAAATGCCCAAGGGAAAACAGAGATGAAACTCTTCTTAATCATGAAGCACTGACTCCTTATTTGGCATGTCATTCGTGGAACAAGAGGGAAGGAAGTTCTTGATCTGCTAATGAGTAATGAGGATGGCATAGTTAGAGATGTAAAACTGGGCAGCCTGTGGGTAACAATGACCATAGTAGGATTGAATTTGAGGTGACAGGGGAAAAAACTACTTTAAGAAACATGAGACCTGGGCACTAAACTTCAGGAGACCTTATTTAGAAACACAAAGAGGGATGCCTGTGGTCTTGTGGATAATGTAATCAATATATCACTGAGTGGGAGTGCTAATTCCAAGTGGGAAGGCCTGAAACTGAGTATAATGGAGTCAGTGACTAGATGTGTACAACAAGGTAAAAAAGAAGTAGGCAAATCCCTACATGGTTGTCCAAATAATTTCAGATGATATTAAGGGGTATTAGATTGCCAAGTGTTAAGATTCTGGTGCCAGAGCAATAGAAGTAGTGGAGTACTAGGCATTACAGAAGAAAGGCAAAGCCAAGATTGCCAAGGCTGGCTGGAAGACAGGACTGTGCAAGGAATCAATGAAAATAATAAATCCTTTCATCAATACAATAGGAAAGAAAAGGAAAGTTAGGGATGAGATGGGGCCTTTAATCAATGGGGAGATGAAGAAACCATTAGACAAGGTAGGGGGATAGCAGAAGCCCACAGTAACTACTTTGTGTCAGTATTAAGCCAGGAAATCAGGGTGTATAACCAACTGGGGGGGGGGGGTAAAAGTTATGGTGGAAATGCAAGCCAAATAAGAAGTACTGATCACACCAGAATTAGATGGTAAGTACCTGAAGGGTGTGAGTTCAGAAAAATCTCACAGTCCCAATGGTAGCCACCCAAGGATAATAAAGAAGTTAAAAGGAGTTCTGACATGACCCTTTTCTGACATATTTTAGGACTCTTTACAGAGAAGGATAGTGCCAGAGGAATGGAGAAATGCAAATGCCATCCCTCATTTAAAAAGGGTCCAAAGAAATACCCAGGTATCTACATACATGTCAGTCTTGCCTTAGTGATTGGAAAAGTGTTTGATTCAATCGATAAAAGATTTGGTGGTTCAACATATGGTAGAATATGGGCTGTTCTCTAGCACATTGAATGGTTTTACAAAAGGTAGCTTCAGCTAAACCAACCTAATTTCCTTCTTCTAGAATGAAACTAGAGAGGTTGATAGGGCCAGGCAGTAAATGTACTCTATCTAGACCTCAGCAAGGCCTTTAATACTGAACCACGTGCAAGTAACGTAGAAACATTGAAATTGTCAGCAGATAAGGACCACTAGGCCCATACAGTCTGCTCATAAGCCCTATACTTAGATTGTGGTATAGAAGTTTCTGATAGAAAAAGACTTTGGTTCACCTAGTCTGCTCATTTCCTACCTAGGTCCCCACTAGTCTAGAACTGGCAGGTCTTATGCTGAGCTCTCATTTCGTAGCTTCTTTCAGGTTTACTCCACTGACCCATTTGATACTCCACCTTCATCTTCACCAATCTCATGTGTCATCCCACCCTCCCTTAATATTAGAAATGACCTTGATATTGACTATATCCTCTTATAGATAGTTTCATTTTACCACCACCCTTGTCATAGAAAAGTACATTCTCATGTCCCTACTAAATCTTCCCATTACCATCTTATATTTATGGCCCCCCTATAACAGACCAAAGCAACAAATTTTGTGTGGGTTCCCTTCTTTCTGCATTCCACTATGTTTAATTTTAGGGCTGGGGAAGTGATGTCATGAAAGCCAAGCAGTTCAAAACCAGTCACACAGTCCACTTTATCAATGTCTAACTCATTTATTTAGGTAATACAGTAACAATGATCCCTTGACCAGTAACGAATGTTTTGCCCTATCGTGGGCTTCAACAGGGAAAGGAGCTGCATAAAAAAATCAAACAAAAAATCTTCTCTTAACATATTTTTTTACATAGTAGTTTCATAACATGAATAGCTACCACTTCTAGAAGTCATATGGTTCAAGGTCACATGCATTATTCCGTCGTCCTTTATTTATTTACATATTATTCATTCAGCATTGTAAAAGAAATCATTATAAATAACATTGATTTCAAACTCTCATATACTATTTAACAATGACATCATGCAATACACAAACTTTTCAGCATAGAAAATAAATGTTTTTGAAACCATTCTTTCTTGTGTAATGTTAATGCAAGATTCAAATTTACTATGTGTTTCAGCCATTTTAATATCAGCTGTAAGTTTCCCATTTCTACATGAGCACACCTTTTTATATCTATCTATTAGTGTGTGGTAATTTACTAGAAAGTGAAACTATGTTCTCAAAATATATATCAGCATTGTACATTTCAGTTTTTTTTCATTCTTTATATAAAATCAAGATAACCAAATCACAATTTCTCTACCTTTGCTATTTAATGCTGTCCTTCAGCCTCTGCTATGTTCTGTATAAAAGTCAATATACTTGTGTTTGGTGGCCGGAAATAAGTACCTTAAACACATCAGGTTCTTGGTAATTAAAAAAAACATGCCACACAGAAATCTAGGCCTTCTCTGTTTACCTCTATTCAGCACAGACACAAGGGGAAAACTGTTCTCAACACACATACACACAGGACGACTCATAGGAAGTAGATTTCTTAAAGCTGTACTGTATAACATTTCTTAAAGCTGCACTACACATAACAATACTTATACAAGTAAGCCAACAAATAAAGGGCCCGATTCACAGAGCTCCAAGAGTGGCATAAGAGGCTTGGGTCGTATGGAATGGTGCATCTTGCATCAGACTTTGCACCAAGCTGCAATACACAGCCACTGCTTACATCAAACAGAAGGACATTGCACCATGGCCAGCCTGCACCAGTGTTTGCACCACATAGTGCACTGTGCCATGGTGTAATGCTCCCTATGCCATAGAAATCATGCTGCAGCCAATGAAATGGAATTCAGAGACAGTGGCCAAGCAACAAACAGCCAACACCTGTTTCATCCAGAGTGCTACAAAAGGAGGCATACAGCAGACACACTGAGCTCACTCTAGAGTGCAGCAGTACAGTAGAACAGCAGCCATAGCAACAGGAAGACATGCCAGGGGCAGTGGCATTGCTGGGCATCTGCCTGGCACTGCTACTACGGCAGAGAAGATGTGCATGGTGGCAACAGGCCATTGCAGCACAGAGCCAGCAGTCCAGCCACAACTTGGATCAGCAAGACCCACCACAAGTGCAATCCATTGGTGCACCGCCTATGTGGACTGAATGGAGGAGCAATGCCTGGCACAATGCTGCCTAGGCAAGGCTGCCATAGCAGACCTGTGTGAGGAGCTCCATGTGGACATGTAGACCAGGACCAGGAGAGGGTATGCAATCCCAGTCGAGGTAAAGGTATGTGCAGTGCTCCATGTGCTAGCCAGTGGCAGGTTCCAGACCCCAACTGGGGACACCTTGGGCATCTCACAGGCATCAGTGTCCAGGTGCCTAGGCCTGTTTGTTGATGCCCTGTCATGCAGGGTAGGACAGTATATAAAGTTCCCAGTGCAGGCACTGGGGTAGGCTGTGCAACAGGGTTTCTATTGAATGGCCAGCTTCCCAAGTGTGCTGAGGACTATAGACTGCACCCACATAGTGATATGGGCACCACCAAATGAACCAGATATAGATGTGAATCAGAAAGGGTTCCACTCTCTGAATGTCCAGGTGATATGCTACAGCCAGCACATGGTTCTGGTTGTTGTGGCTAAATACCCGGGATCGTGCCACAACTCATTTATATTCCAGAACTGTGCCCTGTACCAGGTAATGGAAGGTGGGGAAATCCAGGACAGATGGCCGATAGGTAGGTGTACCACAGGGACACAGATACAGTACAGCCTTGCAGGTGCTGCTATGGTGTTGGCACACATGGCAAACAATACCCATGCAACACACAGACATGTGCAAGGCAACACACGTAGCCTGTGTATATGACTGGGGGAATAGGTACACCCTGAACATGGGGTAGCGATACATATGCACCCTGAGAACACCTTGGCACTGGGGTGTGGCATGCAGTAACATGCAAAAAGAGTGGAAAACATGGGGCAGCAAATGGCTGTGGGTAACAGTAACATGCCCATAGCAGGGTGCTAACATGTGAGGTGGGATACACGAGGGACACACTTGCAGTACAGCATGTATGTCACCACAATGCCAGCACCATCCAGCCAGCAGGGCATCTAACACAGATTTGGCAGTGATGACCATGAACCATTAACTGATACTGACCACCCCATAGGTGACTGTGGATACCTGCAGCTCCCCTGGATTACGACACCTGTGAGACACCCGGTGACTGCTGCACAACAGTGGTACAATGATGCACATGCCACCACCAGAGCAATCATTGAGCGGACATTTTGGATGCTGAAGATGCGATTCAGGTGCCTAGACCAGTCTGGTGGAGCCCTCCAGTACACACCCATACAGGCATGCAAGATAATGGTAGCCTGTTGCATAGTAAGCAGAATAAGGTTCTGGCACACAGGAACTCATGAGAGGAATGCATAAAGAATTACAATTTAAATTTTATTGCACCAACAAAGACAACACATCTTGCCTGACATGTTTCGGATTGACTACCAATCCTTTTTCAAATGCCTTTCAAAATGTTTTGGTAGTCAATCCGAAACATGTCAGACAAGATGTTTTGTCTTTCTTGGTGCAATAAATTTTAAATTTTAATTCTTTATGCATTCCTCTCATAAGCTCGTGTGTGCCAGAACCTTATTCAGCTTACTATCCATGTTGGTTCTTGAGCACTACATCCCAGTGTGCACTCATTCTGGAACAATAGCCTGTTGCATACTGCACAGCACTGCAATTGCACACAGACTGCAACTACCTGAAGCTGACCCGACACCAGCAGATGACTCTGATGTGGGAGATGATGGACAGTGCACAGATGGAGCCATGAATGTGCAGAGATGGCCCCAGGCCTCTGTTGCAGGAGAGCACATCAATCAATCAATATCATTATTTATCCAGGTGGGTACCATTGACAAGCTCATTTACAAGGCGGACCTGCAGTTCTACAGCAATAATACAGAAAGACAAGTTGCAATAGTACAAACAGTTAAAAATAGCTGCTATTATAGTAAAAATGCACATTTACAGGTACTATACATTGAACATAGCACTACAAGGAGTCATAGATAATGAACTTGTGCTGGATCCAAGGCCAAAAACTGTGCATTTTGTAGTGGAAAATGTTAGGGAGAGGGTAGGCATACCAGATAGAAGATATCAAGTGCATGATGTAGGGAGAGGTGGGGAATAGGGGCGCAAGCAAAGAGGACCCAATTGTTCGAGCAGAGTGAAGAACTGGGAGGGCAGAGGACAGTCCGAAAGGTGACGAAGTGATTTTTGCCCCAAAATGAGATGACATATGGAGGAGAAAAGCTGCCATTGTACTAAGTGCAAGAGGAGGAATATAGTAGCAGGGGCATAACTGGGAGGGTCCTGGAGGTTGGGGCAGAAGGAGGTGTTGGATGGACTAGAGACCAAATATTTTTTGGGGTGAAAAATGATAATTATCCCCAAGTGCGGTAGCATGTGCTAGAATCAGGCTGCAGCTGTTCAGAGCATCAAAGAATAAGATATGGAAGTTCAGCAATAAATCCTGTGGATCTGTTGGTGGGCATGCTAGAGGCAGAGGCACACATTTCAGCTGAGGGGGGCCACGGTTTGAGGGAGGGAGGTTAGTTAGTGCCTAGTAAAGCAGTTGCAAATTTCCGTAATGCCATCACGGTAAAGCCTTTTGAACAAAAGGGTACTTACTGGGGTTTTCAGCTTAAGTATTTTTTGGGTTTTATTCCATATTGATGGGAGTGAGAATCCAAAGGCGGCTCTCCCGACTCATGTGAGTGCCGTGGGTATATTTAGCAGGAGTTGTGAGCAGCTTCTAAGGGAATAATTCCTGGGCACAATCGGAGACAGACAGTCGACGAGGTATTGAAGGAGTATGCCACTGAGGGCTCTAAGTGTCCAGAGTGCTGCATTAAAGTTGCGCCTATAGTAAAGTGAGGTCTAGCCCATGGCAGCATATAGTGCACAATGATGGGTAGAGAAGGGGAGGTCAGTGATGAAGCGTATAGCTCTGTGGTAGAGCGTATCCAATTTTCCAAGATAGGAAGCCACACAGCTACTGTTTATGAAGTCTGCATAGTCAATTAAGGACAGGAACGTAGCTTGGACTAGTAGTTTCTTTGCGTCTGCTGTAAGAAGTCTTCTTATCCTGTAAAAAAGGCCAAGTCTTTGCCTTAATTTTTTCAGCAAGTCTTCCAGGTGGTCAGTGAAGGAGAGTTTACAGTCGATCCAGACCCCAAGATATCTGAATTTCAGAACGCATTTCTAAGCACTCTCCCAACATCGTGGTTATTGGGGAGTCAGTATGCCGTAGTTTGTGGGGGAAAACAACATGGCTTTAATTTTCTTAGCATTTAATAGCAGTTTTTTATTGATTAGTTGGAGTTGCAGGAGGTTGAAATCTTTTTGTAGGTCAGTACAATCTTCTTTTGGTGTGGGACATCTCAGGTACAGCACTGTGTCATCCGCGAATAAGTGAATACTTGCATCCTTGATTCCCTCATCAATGTTGTTGATATACACTGCGAAGAGGAGGGACCTAATATGGATCCCTGAGGGACACCTCTTTGTAAGAGTTTTAGGGCAGATAGTTAGCCATCCACTTTCACCTGCTGGTATCTGTCTGTCAGATATTCAGAGAACCAGTTTAGAGAAGTAGCATCCAGTCCTGTGTTTTTAGCGAGTCGAGGAGCAGGTCGTAGTCAACTGTGTCGAATGCTTTGCTGAGGTCAAGAAACACAGCACATACTGACTTTATGCTCCAACTCCAGTTGCCAGTCGGTTACTTTAGCTAATGCTGAGACTGTACTGTGGTTGCCTCTGAATTCGGATTGAAGGTGGTTTAGTAATTTTTCTCTGTCGATGAAGGATCTAAGTTGGCCATTTAATATTTTTTCCAATAGCTTCGAGAGTGTGGGTGGGAGAGAAATTGGCCTATAGTTATTAAGGTCACAAGGGTCTCCAGATTTAAATAGCGGGATAATGTGTGTGATATTCCATATTTGAGGGAGGGTACCTTGTGTTAGGGACAGGTTGAACAAATGAGTAATAGGCACTGCCAATACGTGGCATGCTATCTTTAGGAAGTATGGTTCAAGTGCATCTGTGCCGGCACTTTTCTTAGTATCCAGGTAGAGAATCAAGTCTTCCACTTCCTTGAGGGAAACCGATGAGAATGAGAAATGTTGACTAACGGAGCCAACATTTGGTGGGGTCATGCCAAGGTGGGTGCGCAGGCTACATGCAGGCTAAGCTTGCTGTGGCGATGTGCGTCTTGAATGCCTGCAGTATCTCTTTTTTGTCTTTGATTACTGTATTGTCAGAGGTAATTTTCATAGGGAGCATATTTTGTGACATGGCTCTCACCAGTTCTTTGATTGTGGCCCAGAATTTGGAGGGACAATTGGCTGCAGCATCTAGTTCTGCTTAGTAATAGCAGGCTTTAGCTTCCCTAATCAGTTTGGTGCAGTGATTTCTGGCTGTTCTAAAGAGGTGCCAATCTTCCTCTTTTTGGGATTTGCGGGCAGTTTTCCAGAGTTTATCCCTGGACAGTAGTGCAGCCTTGAGATCTTGAGTGAACCAACGGCATTTCCTAGCCTTTATGCATATTTTTCACAGAGGCACATGTAGATTCATGGCATAGGTAATGATTTCATGTAGTACAGAATATGCAGTTTCCACTGTTTTAGCAAGGTAAAAACTCTGCCACAAGGGGGAGTTTTTTAGGTCAAGTAGGTATGCCTCTGGGTCGAATGACCTGGTTGACCTTTTGGTGAAGAATTTGGCAGTAGTTGGCACTTTGTTGGCTGCCCTAACTCCAGCTATTAGGCAATGGTCACTAATATCCACGTCAAAGGTTCCAACGTGGGAGAAGGAATGGGGTTTATTCACAAGCAGGACATCCAGAAGGGTACTTTTGGATGTTCTTTTTGTTGATACGGGTGGGTTCTTCATTGAGTAGGGGGAAACCAAGGGAGTCGCAGAAAAATTTAAGCGGGTGACTGGCTTCTGACAGCCAATTGTAGTTTAAATCCCCAAGGATAATTGTTTCCAGGGGGCTAGTGTCCAAGATAGATGTAAGATAGGACAAGAGCTGAGTACCGGCAGATGATGGTCTGTAGCATTCTATGACTCGGAGTGCTAACGACGGGGATAGGTCAATTTTTATGTCCAGGCACTCAAATCCTGCTACCAGTGAGTTAGAATTAAGTGTTGATGCCACAAATCTATCTTTGATGTAGATGGCGACCCCACCTCCTCTGGATTGCCTATCACATCTAAAGATATGGTAGTTAGATATATTAATCATGCTATTTGGCGTAGAGGGCCGTAGCCAGGATTCTGAGATAACAAGCATATCTAGCATTGTATGGGCGGTCCAAGACTGGATAAGGATGAATTTTTTCAGCAGGCTGCACACGTTAATGTGCATAAAACTAATACCTTTAAGAGATAGTGACTCAGAAAGGGAGGTAAGTTTATTTATGGGCCCTGGATTAAGATCAACATTGCCAGAGCAGAGTAAAAGGAGGAGTAGCAATTTTTTCAGGGATTCAAGTGAAAGACAATGAGTTTGAGGCTTTTTCCGGCTTGGCATGGAGGAGGAACCGGGGTGCCAAGCTTTGTTTTTTAATTTATGCAAGCCTAAGGACACTGAGGCTAATACTCTGGCTGGTAACGCCAGTGGGAGTAACTCGAATTAATTAGAGATAAGGAAGGAGGTGTAGGCAAACCTGCAATAGTTGCTCTTCCAGGAAGGTAGTCCACCTGGATCAGTTGGCAAGGAGCCTTGGCATAACATGTGATGTGTAGAGTCAGATTGGGTGAGCAGTCTTCAGGATGAGATGCGGTGTACCCCCAGTCTCAAATTTTTTGGATAATAAGCCAGTAAGGGGTATGACACACAGTGCAGTCAGGAGGAGGAATTGCCACGAGGCTGCCATAATTGCAGTTGTTGGGTAAAGGAGGGAATATTGATAACAAGGGTAGCTCGCCAGCTGCTGGTTGCAGGATTCCCCTTGCGGAACCCTGGCAGTAACAAATTGTTTTAGTAAGAAAGAGAAGGCAGGAGATTCATCAGGAATGGGAGTGGGCGGTGCTAACGGGTCTATATAATAGCACATAGGAGGGCAGATGGGTGGGTGGGCGAAAAATTGCAGCTTTGCCGTACCTCTCAAGTGGTGGAGTCCGATGAGGAGGTCTCGGGAGGCGGTTTTGGAAGCACCGACCGCCCGGTGTCCGCAGTCCATGCAGAGGGCATCTGAGCTGGGGTTTCTAGCAGGTTCTCAGCTAGAGAAAGAAGAGAGGAGCTCAAATTAATAGTGGGGCAGCACAAAGGCTAGCAGTCTGATCGAAAACAGCTCAATTAGCAACTGAAAAGCCAACGATTTTCTTGGCGCCTTGCAGTATGCAGAGAGCTACAAAGTCACAAAGGGACTGTAACACTTAGTTGCTGGGAAAATTTTTAGACAATAAACACAGTTTTTTGGCAAATTAGTCACAGTTCAGTAATTTGTAGTACAATTTTCAAGTAAAACAGTGCCTTAGCAAGACAGGATATGCTAGTCAGCAAGACAGGCTATGCTAGTCAGCAATAAGCAAACCTAAAGTACCAAAATGGTATGCCTCAGCAAGACAGAATCAGATAAAGCTGCTAGAAGGCTTAGTTGCAAAAAGAGGATGGGAAGAATTGCAGTTGTTGACAGTAAGTAACCAATAAATTGAAATATCACATAGGAGTGGGCAGAGACTATGTGCATTTAAAGGAGGCCTGGGAGGGGGGGGTGGGATGAAAAATCAAGGGGAAGTTTGCAGAGCTAGCACTGAATCAGTGCACATATAGTTGGAGAGAAACTGCAGCAGGGGGGGAATGGCAAGTTACTTTACACAGGACGAGCAGAAGAGGCTAAATTAAAATTTATAAATTAGAAGCCGAGTACAGGGATGCAGGCTTACATTAAGCCACACGTCTCGGGTGCTCCTGTCTCAGGTGAGTGAGACCAGCCAATCAGGGAGCTCTACACAGGCATGGAGCCAATAGCACTACCCTGAGAAGGTGCTGAAATTGAAAACAGCAAATTTCAAGCGATGATCCGGTTCAGCATTCACACAGCCCAGAGAAATTGTGGCAATTTTTCAAGTGTCGTTTCTTATCTATCTCTTTGGGAGGTAGGTGGATCAGGCTTCTTGCACCATAGAGGTGCTATGGCTGGATCATGATCACTGCCTGTGGGGGCAAGTGGCACCTTATCTATCTCTTTGGGGGGTTAGGTGGATCAGGCTCCTTGCATTGTAGAGGTGCTATGGCTGGATCATGACCGCTGTCTGCTGCATGCAAACCTCATCGCAAGACACTTCACGTGGACATCTGCCACACAATGTGCACAACTGCACAGGTGTGGTGTGTACAATGTGCTTTGGGGAGAGCGCAACAATTAAAGTGGTGCACCATGCATGGCACAGCCACCACACAGCAGCATGGCTGACATGGCGGATGCTGCCTGCCATTGGTGGTCACAATCATGGCGTGCCTTACATAGGTGCACGTGTGTGGACATGGACACAGCAGGTGCCCCATCACAGTGCACAGTAGCATGGGACATGTCACACAGTCTACCACATGACATGTACCATGACCTGCAAGTGGCAATGCGGAGGTGTTGCCACCTGAGGCACACACAGCGGGTGGCAGCACTGTAACATGGAAGGTGCCCATCTCCTGTGTGCAGCCCAGGTGGCAAATATATACCAAAACAGGCTGGGAATGTGGCACAGGTATCTGGCGCAGTGCAATGACAGTGCAGAATAAGGCAAACACACACAGGATTAGTGTGCCTGTCACAGACACTGCGACATGAAAATGCACCCCACATCTCCAGGTGGCACACAATCCCTGCCCATTTACACAACACAATATGCCCTTGTGGTTTGTGGACCATCTCCCCCCACCACCCTTGTCCAGCAGATAGGCTATGTGGCTAGTGTTCCCTGCCCCACATAATCACCCTGCCTACATGAATATAACATACCCCCGGTGTTGTGATCCCTCCCCCAACCCAATCACCCTGTCGACTATTGTGGCTTGTCCTGGTGGCTAGTGGTCCCTCCCCTTCACCTCACCCATCAAAACTGAAATTGTCTACTAACCCCCTCCCCAAAACCCTCTCTTCATCCATAGTAGTGGATCAGGAAATACATTACTGTATCCACCACTATGGATGGAGATAGGGATGGGGGGGGTCACTGCACACTTTCACATTTGATGGGTGATGTGGAGCAGAGGGACCACTAGCCACCAGGCCAAGCCACAATTGTCGGCAGTGTGATGGGGTTGGGGAGGGATTGCAACACTGGGGTATATTATATTCATGCATGGCATGTGATCCGGTGGGTGGAGGGACCGTAAGCCACCTGGACTATATTGCATACATGTAGGGTGGGTGGGGGAAGTGAACACTAACCACCCCTGCAGTGTATTTGTTCCACTGTGTGGGGCGTCAATCACTGTCACACATGGCATTCAACATGGTGTGCACTGCACGGTGCATCATGATTCAGGTTTGAGTGATGCATGGTGCATTAGATGCTAAAACAAATGCATGCTGCATCAGCAGTGCATTCGGGACATTGAGCATGTTTAAAAAGACGGCAGGCATATTATGAAACAACATGAGTGTGTCGCCATTAACGCTAGGCCTCAGTCAGGTACTACAGTGCCCAGTTGTGCTCTCCTGTACAGTGACAATGGCCACAAGAAGTTGGTCCCCTAATTTTACTGATGTAGAGACTGCCATGATTTTGAGTCTTGTGGAGCAGTGGTCGCCCTGCTGCCACCTGGCAGTACCAGGAAGACACCCAAGGAGAAGGACAGGATCTGGGGTGTCAATTCATCTAGAGATGCATGCCAACACAGGCATCAGTCATAAGGTCTTCTAGCTGAAACATTGCTGGAATAACATGGCATGGAGGGAGCCAGAGCTGCTAGAGCACCTCAGAGGGATCGCCAGGGAGGAGGACGCCAGGATGTGTGGTGGACAGCCACATCACACAGGTGGGTTTAGACGTGGAAAACACACCCAGACAGGCTGCACATGTTCACGATGTTGAATACAGGCCACAGACATGGACCCAATGTACCATCATTATGTCTTCACAGGCTCACATCCTGCAGATGGCGTTCAGCAGCGGGAGGTGTCTGCAGCTATAGCAGGACCCAGCGAAGCAGAGCAAGGGAGGCAATCATGGCACAGTGTATTTTACTACTACTACTACTACTAGGTAGGTGGCAGAGGGTTACATTACAATTGTATTGTGGTCGAGCACAGCTGTGTGTGTGACTCAGTGGTGGTTGGGTAGAGGGGGTGCACACTATGTACACACAGTGCATTTAGGTGACAGTGGGTGTAGGTGGTGTGGACACTGCCAGATGGTCAGATGGTAGAGGTACATGCATACAATATTGAGTGTGTCTGGGTCTGGGCCTGGTGCTGATGCCAGGGCGTGCATGTGTCCATATGGAGCATGTTGCAATGTGGTTACACCTGGATTGCTGTGTTGGGTCCACAGCCTTGGGAGTATGCACTGCTGGAATGTACAGATGTGACATATGCCATGGTTACCCCTCACAGGGTAGTGCAGGCTAATGTGAGGCATCGCAGGCTGTGTGTTTGTTGTTGCTCATACTGTACTGTGTGTGCTGACTGTGGTATGCCCGCTATGCCACATAATAGCAATTACTATGTTACCTTTTAGGTGCCGGTGCAGCCAATGCCAGGAGTGCTGTGGCTTGAGCACCTCAGTGATGCAGCATGTTGTGCACAGTGTGCCATATGAAGAGGGATGAGGCAAGGGCATATGCCAAGAGGACTGGCAGCAGGTCACATGGTACCTTGGGAACAACTAGGCAGCCAACTGCAGCAGCAGCATTTATGTCAGGGGGTGACAGTGCCACACAGGAGAGTGCCATTGAGGGTCGAACGCACCGTGTTGTTGGAATGGAGTCCCAGCAAGTCATTGGCAGGCCTGATGACAACAGCAATGGTGCCGCACAGGGAGGCAAGGACATGGCTGACACCCAGGACATAACTCAGGACACACTAGAGGGGGTGAGCGGCACAACAGGTGAGGAGAAGTGCACACCACCACCACCAACTACTGCACACCAGGATGAAGCTGTCAGGGGGTGCACAGCAGGATGTGGAGCCATGGAGACGTGCGCTTGGTGACTTTGCCAGTGGACTGTGTGAACACCTGTGGCCTGTATTGTACCATGTCTTCGGACTACAGTCAGCGCTGCATGCAGTCATGGCATTCATTGTAGACAGCTACATATAATAAGGATACCATGCTTGGACAGTCATGGGACATGGTGATTGAACATCTGCTGATTCATATGTTTAGGTTTGCAAGTGTTCCTGTTGACTGTGTTACGATAGCACAAGTGCCAGCTGGCCATGTTATGTTTTCATGTGTGACAGGGGGACCTGTATAGTGTGTTAGTATTTCCATTTTCTTCTTTTCACACTGCATGTTTGCTGTGTTCACATGCCTGTTTGATGTTGTTCAATAAAAGCTGTTCTGTTCCATGTGTATCCACGTGTGGGTGTGTCAGTCTATCAATCAATGACTTGTTTGACAAGGTGCCTGCACTGTGTCCAACATGCCTGCAGTATACATGTGTGTCATGCGTGACAGATGATATGGCTGTGTGTTGGGAGTACAGGGTTACCCTCACACCTAGGAGGTAGTGAGTAACTGGCCATCTGGGCAACTGGCTCCTGCCTCAGGGTGTGAGGTAATCCTCGTACTACCATCACACAGCCATGTCCCATTTCTGATTCACCCTTGGCTCTGAGGATGCCTCAAATGTATCATGTTCAGACAGGTGTATGGTTTGATTATGCAGTGTGGTGAAACATAGAAACACAGACTTTGACGGTAGATAAGGACCACTTAGCCCACCTAGTCTGCCCATTTCCCTACCTATTGGATAAACTGCAGATCCTAGTTAACCAACAGCCTACTTCTTCCTACCCCCACTAGACTTTTCTTATGTCTGTCCAGTGCATGGTGGTGCACATCATAGCAACAAGATCATCTGCCAGTTGTTAGCAACTGACAGCTGTATGCCATCACACTCACATACAGGTGTCATTGTGTTCCATGGCTGTGTTGTGAGGTGGGGCTCTTATTACACCATGTGTTACCATGGGCCACCAAAACCCTCACCGACACACAAAATGGTGTGTGATACCAGTGAGCAATGTCCTTCGGTGGTCCACTGGCATGCACACAATGATACACACACAAAGGGCTGTCATTGCCCTGCTAAAGCACGATAGTTGTTGGACAGTACTGCCTGTGTGTACACCCATGAGGGAGTAGGTACAGGGAGGTACATCCATAGCCATCATGTACACAACAGCAATGGTAGGCATGAAAATATCATGTATGTTATTGTTCTGTGTGTGTATGGTGTGATCCCTGTGTTTCTCTGACATGCAACTATGCAACAACCAGATTTCCTGTTTCTACCCTGTGGATTCCACATTTCACTGCTTGTGCTTACTTGTGCCTCCAGCGCCTGTACCAGTATTTCAGTCTCCTCATCAGTAAAGTTTTGCTTTCTGCGGTGCCTCCCTCACCTTCCTCTCTCCAGGGGTTGTGTATCCATGCTTGCCCTTTTGATCCTGCTCCTTGGTGCACGGTGAGCCTGACAGTGCCACTGCATCCCCTTTTATGATGCACCATGCGTCGCACAACAGCCGCATCACGCTTCTTGCTGTTTCTGGATTGGGTGCTGGGAACATGGTACAGGGGTGTAGCCAGAAATTTCTGTTTTGTACACACACTCTACAACTGCTGCCCCTTCCCCATTAGAACAATGTACACATCCTTTCTAAATGCTTTCCCCATAAACAAATGAGATTGTTGTCAGATGACTCATCCAATCTCTAAGTAGGTGGTACACATATCTATCACCTAAACAATAAAAGGTTGAACAGAGACACTGCTCAGAGGCCTACACAAGCAAATACTACAGGGTAGATTGATAATGTTAACAAAAAGGCATATGATTTGGGACAGACACTCGGCAAAACTGTACACAAATGTGTACAGTGAGTATGCCTGTCTACACCCATAACATGGTGCACAGCAGCAATGGTGCATGGTGCATTGTGGTGCACAGTGTGCCACTTTAGGCTGTTTTTGTGAATCGCGGCCAAAGAGTTTACACAAACATTGTATGTGCATTACAAAATTTTTTAACCGGTTCCAAGAAATGCATACCTTTAATTATTACCTTAACAGTCCTTATAAGGATATTCCAATACTCAGTTTTGAAGTGAACTGGATCCCCTCTTCCACTCCTTTTGCCGTTTTGCCTTGGCCTGTTCAACCCCCCCCCCCAGAATCACCACTATTCTCTGTACATTGATCTCTCCCTCCCTTCTTTGAATGACTGCCATCTCATCCACTGTGCCTCCTTTATTTCTAAATTCTCTTTGGCTTCACTCCTCCTTACCTTAGCTTTCCCCTATGCCCCCCTCCATGTACTCTGTCCGTTAACTCATGTTATCATTCTCTTTTGCTCCCTTCTCAAAAATCCCTAGCTAGCCAGTCTGATTTCTCCTTCCACCTTCCTAATCTTTGGAATTTCCTTCCATTAATGCTCTCTTTCTTCTCTTCTCACACTGCCCCCTCCTGTAAATGTTCTTAGCTTCATTAATCTACACTTCTCCTTATCTAATCCAAGCTCTATACTTTCAGCCACTCCACCTCATGTCCCCTTCCTATTCCCCCTTTCCCATCTACCGCATCCTCCCACTCCCGTCTTCTTTCTCACTCACTCCCACCCCACGTAAACACCCTTTCTACCCCTTCATAATCCTCAACACACTATTCCTCCACTCTACTCACCATAACCTGTTCTCTTCACCTCTCATTTTTTACTCCCACCACTACTTTATTTTTTTACACACACACACCACCTCTCTTTCTCACCCTCCTCTACTTGCTTTCTTTCCTACCCTTTCCTATATTTGTGATATTACTTTCTTGTGTGTGCCGGGTACATCACACTTCTAATGTTTAACCTACATTATTGTTAGCTCTGGTTATGTATATTACTGTACATACTGTATATTGTTGTATTGTTGGTACCTGATACTTGGCACTTGGTAGAAAGGACAAAAGAAGGCTGTAGCCCATCGAGAATGTCCTCCACAAAAGTGGATCATTGAGTAAGGGGCCCTCCTAATAACCATATGTCAATTTTATTTTTAAATGTCATAATAGTGGGAGAATCAACAATATCTTGTGGTAAAGAGTTCCATAACATTGGGGTTCTAATGGTAAAGTAATTTTGTCTTTTGTTGGTATTACATTTTTTAATGTCGATTGCTATGTATCCTGGCTACAATTTTTCAGTCAGATAATGATAAGCCACATTGATCCATTAGAATAGGAGGTTTCATAATTTTGTATATCTGTAAGAGATCACCTCTTATTCATCTTTGTTTTAGTGAATATAGACCTGTCTTCTGAAGTCTGGTGTCGTAATCTAAATTAGCATAATGTGGAATTATTTTTGTTGCCCTATGTTGTACTTGTTCGATTCTATTTATGTCTGATGCTAAGTACGGACTTCAAAAGGAGGAGCCATAATCCAGATGAGGGCTGACATGGGATTTGTACAAGGTCATAATACAATGTTCAGACTTTGAGACAGATGTACTTTTAATCTTACGCTAAAGAGCATTGGTTTGTATTGCTATTTCATTACAATGGGAAGATGATGAAAGTTTATTGTTTACTAATACCCCGAGATCTTTTTCCAACGAGGATACTCTAATGGTTGTATTATTTAAGGTACATACCTGTCTGGGGTTATTCTTTCCCATATGTAGCACTGCACATTTTTTTACGTTAAAGTCCATTTTGTTTATAACAGCCCAATGTTCAATAGAAGCAAGATCTGATAATAATGTTTGAATTGTACTGGCATTGTTAACCATACCACCTAATTTGGTATCGTCGACAAATTTCATAAGTATGTTAGGAGAAGAAATATTCATATCACTGATGAATAAACTAAAAAGCGTAGGACCCAAAACAGAACCCTGAGGAACTCCACTCATCACCCTTCCCAAATCTGACAAAGCCACATTAACTCTCACCCTCTGAGTGCAGTCACTCAGCCAGCTCCTAATCCAAGAAACCAAAGGTAATGAAAATCCTAGGAGAATAAGTTTTTTAATCAGAATATTATGTGATACTCTGTCAAATGCCTTACTATAATCTAACAGGATGACATCAGTTGGTATGCTTAAATCCATATTCATGCTAATATAATTATACAATGAAAGAAGGTTTGTAGTGCAAGAAAAAACAGATTTGAATCCATACTTGGTTGAAACAAATATTTTGAGAAATTCCACTTCTTTTTCGAGAAGAGTTTTGATTGATCGTTCCATTAATTTACAAGGAATGGAAGTTAAACTGATTGGATGGTAATTATCTACTCTAGAGTAAGAACTTTGTTTAAAAATGGGAGTGACTGTTGCTGTTAGCCAATCAGAAGGTACCCTAGATTCATGCAGTGATTTATTAAAGATTATAGTTAGTGGTAAGACTATGGTTTCTTTAACTCCTTGTAGAAATTTAACACATATGTCATCTGGACCTGGACTGGTTGTTCCCTTTAAGGTTAATAGTAAGTCATAGACTTCCTTTGATGTGATTGGAGATATTGTATGACTAGGAAAACAACTATCAAAATGAATTTGAGGTGAATCCTGCACGAAGACTGATAAAAAATAATTATTTAAAGCTGTAGCAATATCGGAGTCTGAAGTGATTGTTGTATTATTTATAATTAATGGCCCAATTTTTCTGTTGTTCCCTATTTTACTGTTTAGGTAAGCATAAAAAGCTTTATGGGAATCCTTAGTATGTGCTATGTGAAATTCTAAATTGAGTTTTGCTAACAAAATTGAATTTTTTAATGTTCTAACCGATTCTCTATATTTACTTAATAATTCATCTCTTTGCGTTAGTGAGCATTTTTTTAATGATGAGAATACTTTTTGTTTTTGGGTAATTTGTTTTTTTATGGTACTATTAAACCAAGGGGTGATTTTACCTTTGTTATTGTATTGATGTTTTTCCGGGACAAACTGATATTCAAGATCATTAATTAGTTTTTTTAAGAATTCCCACGATTCATTGATGGTAAGGGGGGAGAGAATATTGTCCCAGTTTAGTGATCCTAAATAATGGTTCATTTTTTGAAAATCAGCCCGATCGTATTGTTTTATTTTATACTTATTCCTTATTAAGGGTTGGGAGAAAGGAATAGTAAGGAATAGAGACAAATGGTCACTATTTCCAAGTGGTTCTAATAAAGATACATTATTTTCCAGAATTTCAATGTTAGTTATTACTAGATCTAGAACATTATTTCCCCTGGTTGGCTCTTTAACCAATTGGTAAAGTCCTAAGTCAATGATGGTTTCGAGACATTTTTGGTCCTGAAGGCTCGAACCAGTTAAAGTGTCCTAATTTAAACCAGGGAAGTTAAAGTCACCCAGGATCAAGACTGAACCATTTTTTCCTAATTGAGATATTTCATTGATCAGTTGTAAGTTTTGATTGTAGTCCGATGACGGTGGACGGTAGCAAGTCCCAATCAGGATCTGGGAAGAACCTTTAGGCTGTATATATACCCACACGCTTTCTGACAGAATGGTCATAGAAGATTGAAATGAAGGGATA
Source organism: Neoceratodus forsteri (assembly GCA_016271365.2). Taxonomy (NCBI): domain Eukaryota; kingdom Metazoa; phylum Chordata; order Ceratodontiformes; family Ceratodontidae; genus Neoceratodus; species Neoceratodus forsteri. The sequence goes on along the minus strand of CM057454.1, from coordinate 338,185,299 downwards.
CTATTTCTGACATAGAGACAGACTCCACCACCCATTTTATTATCTGGTCTATTTTTGGAATAACAGTTAAATCCTGGAATTTCTGTTATCCATGCTTTATCTGTATTGCCCCAAGTTTCAGTTATAGCTATTACAGATAAATCAAGATTTTGCGCTTTAAGCTCTAATTCTGCTAATTTGGAAATATTTAGAGAGAGGGCATTAAGAGACAATATTTTTAGATTTTGTTGATTTGAGTTACTACCAGTAATAAGAGAATTGGTATGAATCCCAATCTCCCCCTCATTTGTTAGTTTAAATGGGACTGAATGAAAGAAGCAATTTTATGACCCAATAATGTGCTTCCTCGCCTACTAAGATGTAGTCCGTCCCAGCAAAAGAGTGGTGGATTTTTGTGGAATTCTTCCCAATGGGTCAGACAGAGAATGTTTTGTCTGAGACACCATTTGCTAAGCCATTCATTTAGGGCTTTTATTTTAGCAGTGGTACTTTCTGCGGCACGTGGGACTGGTAGAATTTCAGATAAACATATGTCACAGTCTTTTTCAACCAATAGATTGCAAAGGGATACAAAGTCTTGTTTTATTTGCTGCAGGGATTGTTTGGTAATGTCGTTGGTTCCTGCTTGTATAACCACTAATGGTTTAGTACCGGCTGACTTAAGGATAGGTGTCAACATAGAGGAGATGTCAGAAATCCTAGCCCCCCCCCCCGATAACTAGAACAAGAACGATGTTCTTTATCTGGGTTACAAATCGTACGGTCAATGTATTTAATGATTGAGTCACCCAACACAAATACTTCCTTTTTAGATGCTGTCTCTATGATAGGTGCAGGATGAATAATCTGAGAATTGGTCTGGGAGTCGAATGATTGCCCTCTCAGTTTATGAATGAAATTTACTATGTTTTCATCATTCTTAGCATGGGCTGGGCTCCTTGACACAGTTTCATTAACCAATTGTGATAAATGTTCAAAGGAGTTGTGTATTGGAATCTGAAATGTTGTAGAAGGGGGAAGGGTGTTTTTTGTAATTTATTTCAGCCCTGATCGGGGTACTACAGTCCAGGAGTCATTTTACTTGTTGTTTCTAACTGTTGCCAACTAGCAGCTGTGGTTAAAGGTGTAGAGGTAATAATTTGATGTTTTAATACAGGGGCTAGTTGTGAGTCCAGATAAGGCTCTTGATAATTAGCTCCATCCACCTTTTTTTGTTGGAGAACTATTTGTTTCTACCAGAATAGACATTTGGTCGATATAGTCTTCTAGTGCTTTTATTTCTAATTTGGAAGACATTTTGGGCTGTAGTCGAGTGATTTCTGTTTGTAACTCATCTACCAAGACACATTTTTCACAGGTGAAATTAGGAGTTACTTTACCAAGTGCATACATCTTGCATGTAGAACAGTATTTATTAGCTCGTTTCATTTTTAATACAATAACAACTACAAACTACTCACTGAAAGGAACAAGTAATAATGTACCTGTTATGTATAGTAACAATTTGGCCAGCTTATCCCTCTGTTCCTGATGGACACGATAGACACGTGCAAATGCGCGTGTCTCTGCACGCATCTCCACGCGTGGCCCTGCGCACGCTCACCCCGCTCGCTAGAGAAGATCTTATATGCAGCAGAAACCGGAAGTGCTACTAGCACTACTTCCGGTTTCGCACTGCAATTCTAAGTCTAGCATTTTAAAAAGGAGCCTTAAAAAGGCTTGCCCTGAGTGTAAGGGCTAGAGAATCGTGCACTTGTACCTAAAAAGGTACAAAACAAGATTTTAAAGTGCCCAGTTAAAGGGGGGAATGCTGGAGACTAAAACTAGGTCCTCCAGAACCCCACAATCCCTTGCTGCTTGCTGACAATCTGCAGCAAAAGGGCAAGTACCCTAGTAACAGGCAAGCACAATTTCTGTTTTAAAAAAATAAAAGAACAGTTTTATGCACAATGGTTTATCTCAACCTCACTCAGAGGCACAGTACAATTATACAGGAAGCTTTTCTATCTGTTATTACTGATCTTCTACTTGTTTGTACTTATCCCTTACCCCCTGCCCCAGGACACATCTGAAAATTAGCTTAACGGAGTAGGAAAAAATAATGGTCTTTGTACATTTTGATGATCGTCAATATATGTAAAAGGAGGCATTCTGAAGAAACAGAGAACTCACCAAGGAATAATGTCATGCAAACTGCGTTCCAAAGCAGCATTCAGTACATGTGATGCTGAACGCTGTAGGAACTGCCATATTTATATACAGTGGCTCACTTCAGGATGAAATCCAATTCTGCAGCATTTTGCAGCACTCTGCAGAATGCTGCTGCATGCCTACTAAATAAAGCAATGTAATTTCAAGGACAATTAGTCCCTTTTATCATGCAGGGAAATGTGACACTGCCAGGATGAAATGAATGCCACGGTTTTCCTGCATGACAAAAAGGACTAATTGCCATTGAAATTCCATTGCTTTATTCAGTAGGTCTGCTGCAGCATACTGCAGAGTGCTTTAAAAGTGGGTTTCATTCTGGGGGATGCCTCTGTAGCTGGGCAGGAGGCTGAGAGATTCTTCAGCCAGTCATTGTGTTGCACCATCAGATGTCACATGACATCACAGCATCCGGGAGACTGACCTGACTGCCAAAGCTCACCATTGCTAGGCAACTGCATCATGCATTCTGACTTAGAGATCTACAGGGATAGACTGCATATTTCCACATTTTGCGACACATGCTTTCAGCCCCTAAACCCAGCAACAAGTGATTTGATCAAAAATGGGATCCTGTTGCATAAAGTGAACAGCATAGCTCCTCCTCGACATCATCCAAACATTCAAATTTACAAGATCCTATAATGAAAAAGCCATATACAATGTTTCTTCCAAATTCAATTGTCACAGCCAAAATCCCACAATTGTGAGCTAGCGCTAAGTGAATAATAATACAATAGTACTTTAGTAGTTATGATCTTTAATCATATACATCTGGTTAACATGCTAGGTAACTGTCCTGAACATCACAACTAATAAAATCAATTTGTTACAAATTAATGAATAATGCAGAAAAGATTAGTGCTAGATCGATACCTGGTGGGTCCCCATTTCCAGCTGGTACAACCTATTATATTTCTAGGACTCAAAGATAAAACCAGAGTAACCTCCAAACATTCACTATTTAGCAAACTAATTAAGCATAAGTTATGGATGTAAAACAACAAATTAGGAGAGACTGGAGGGAGGGGCGGCAGAGGATAGATGAACAGCATTACTAACAGATCATCCAGTTCTGCTCCTCATTCATCCCTCATCTTCTATCTAAGGTGTCTAACATGTATATCCAGTACTTATCTCTTCTCACTAGAAAATACAAAATCACACATGCCCCCACAATGCAAAGCATCATGGGCTGCATATGCAAATCACCACAGAATGTTATGCTGGTCCAACTCTTCTCACTAGGGCTTTTTTCCAGTCTCCACCCCTGGCAGGCTCTGCCATTCTCTCAATGGCCCAAAATCATAGTGAGGCTGCATTGTGTCCATCATTGTTAAAATGTGCTACTGGAGAGCCCTCACTCCTGTTTGTTTATAGAACTCTTGTGTCCACTGATTCTCAGCTTCATTTGGCTGGTGGTTTGGACCACATAACATTTAGAACAAGAACATGTAAGGATATAAATGACATGATAAGAGTCACAGCTCAAAAACATTCTGATAGGGAATTTTGTATTCCCATTAGGGGGCTGGATTTTGGATTTTTTTGATGTATTACTACAATGTACACAACTTCCACAAGGATGCAGACCTACAGTAGTACAAATGGTCCGAGCAATAATTGTGTCCCTGTTCCATCTAATTTCTTTTGTTACGAGTGCACTAGTATATCTCTAAGGTTACTAACTCTTTTTGAAGCCACAGTAGAATGCACATATAATTTAGGAATTCCTGTGGGTTTTAAAATATCCCAATGATTGTTATTAATTTTCCTCATTGGCTTTGTAAAAGTGGAGTACCCCAGAGATAACACCATCCTGTCACAAGTCTCATTTTTTCGAATATAGTGTTCTTTTTTTATCCCCTTTCCCCTCATGAGTGCTTTCTGGACAGTATTTTGATTATATCCTCTTGCTAGAACCTATTTGCCATGATCTGAAATTGTCTTCTCTCTCTCTTTTTCCTCACTACAGTTCCTTTTAACTCTCAGCATTTGGAATATGGAATGCTATCTTTTTGAGGTTTTGGATGATAGTTGTCAGCATGCAACAGCATATTTCCACCTGTGCTCTTTCTGTGACTTCTTGATTTTAAATTTCCATCTCTTTTATAGATCATTGTGTCAAGAAGGGGTACCTCATTCTTATCAGACACCATAACATATATTACATTGTCGGTTAGAGAGTTTAAGTAAGCATGAAATAAGTGTAACTCCTGAATGGAACCCATCCAGATGATAAGCAAATCATCAATGTACCACTTATAAACCAAAATGTTTAAAAAAATGGATTATACATTGGGCTTAAAACAAATTAAGTTTCAAAATGATCCATTGATAAATCAGTATAAGTAGGGGTCATGGTGCTACCCATGGTCATGCCCTTCTGCCTGTAATACTGTCCCTCAAAGTGGAAATCATTTTCACACAAAACAAGTCTTGCCAACTCCAGAAGTGTGCTTATGAGTGGCATGTTTTCTTTGTTCACTTTCTGTAACCCCATCTCCAGCCTATGAAGGACCTACTCATGGGGGGATCGAAGTACAAAGATCTTTCACAGCCATGCCACATAAAATAAAGTTTTCACATTCTGTACAGTTGCAGCCTCCGATATGTTCAAATATTTCCAGATAGTTCATGATACAGTATACCTAAAGAGATTCTCTCTGGTGGCCCACACTGGGACTGCAGACAGGCAAGGAATTTCTCTAGAGATTTCATAGAAATTGCAGGAAATATCTGGTCATGTCTTTGACTGCAACTGTAGTTTCATTAAGTTGTTGTATTAAGGACAAACCATCATTAGTATATTTTATGTAGCTTTACACGTGTAATACTGCTGGCTGTGTATAGCAGTTGATGGAACTGGAAATATTCTCAAGCACACATTCATTACCAGAGACTATTGGCCTGGCAGGAGGGTTACTCACATCCTTATGAATCTTGGGTTATCTATAAAATACAGACTTTTTAGAAATCTGGTTTCTAATAGATCTTTCTGCCACTCATGCAAATGCCCTAATTCAACTGCCTCCTTAAATATTTGCTGAATACTCTGTTATATTCGAGTAGTAGAGTCACATGTAAATTTTTCATAATTCTCTTCAACATCTAACAGACCTCTTCTCTACACATCCTGGTATAGCATGTCACATCCATAATTGCAATGCCCCCACCCTTGTCAGTGAGTTTAATTACTATGCTTTAATCCTTCTTCAAATCCTTTAAGGCTCTAGTTTCTATTAAAGATCAGTTATGAGTAAGTGGAGATTCCTCTGAATGTCTAAAAAGTTTCTCCACATCATGTAACACTGAAATAACAAATGCCTCAACACTGTGGCTTCTACCTTTTGGAAAATTATATCTAGATTTATATTTAACTTCTTGTCTTAATTCCCTGATCACAGGGTACTGGGCTAATTCCTCCCAAAATTGCTCTTTCAGCCTAAGTGATCTAAACAATCTGTGCAAATCAACAATCAGTTCAATGTTGTTAGGTGGCTTAGAACATGAGAATGATAGACCCCTACTCAAAACACCCATCTCATTTATACAGAGATCTCTACTGCTAAGATTAAATACTGCTATGTCATCCACATCCTGAGCTCCCCTCTTCCTCCCCCCCTTCCCTTCTCCCTTTGCCTCCCCTGTCTGTCCCTCCTCTGGGTTGTGGATAATATTCCTGTTCTTGTTCATAAATTGGCCATTAGGCCCTTGTATGATACCTGTGGGGCCTGTCCTCTGTAACTATCTCCCCCTGAGTCTTCTCTAATGGTTCTTTCCATTCTAAAAAAAAGCTTTAGGCTGTTGTTGCCTATAGTATATTTAGGAGCCCTACTAGGTCTCCTAGTGTTTCTTTCAGAGCTATCAGAATCACTTTGCTTATCTGCTCTATTTCTGTATGGTGTTTTAACTTTCCAGTTGTATACACTATTTAAGTGATAATCATTAGTACCACTCTTGAATTTTCTAATTTTTGTTTTAATTAAACCTCCCTCAGGTTGCTGTAATTTTCATTTAATATCTTCAATGTTCTTTTGAAACTAAATTCCTCCTCAGTTTTAAGTTTTAATTGATCCTGTAACTTTTTAATTTGATCCACTAATGCATTTCTGCCTTCCAAAATGGCCTCAATTAGAGTATGCATAAAATCTATGGAGCACCTGTTTCTGATTCCCTCCCAGCTTTTGTCTAACATCTTAGATTCAACCCCCAAATTTGTTTTGGTTTGATCAAGGGGTTGTTGTTGCTAGATTACCTAAATAAATTAATTGGAGATTAATATAGTGGACTGTGTGGCTGGTTTTGGACTGCTTTGTTTCCCTTATAAGAGACCACTCAGTAAGCTTAACCAGTTGTTGGCTATCTACCCTGTTTTTCCCTTACATATTTGAAGGATTCAATCTTGCTTCCTCCACCCCCAGCCTCCAAGGAGTATATCTTGAGGTCAGTCAGTCTCTCCTTATAGATCTGCCCCTTTGCCCATGAAATGGAAATCTCATGGAGAAAGCAGCATCATGGAGTCCAAAGAGTGTACAGGAGGTGGATAACAAACTGGCTGACAGGTAGGATGAAGTGTGTCATGGTGGATGGTCACCATTTATAGTGATGTGTTAAATGAAGTTCCTCAGGGGCTAGTGCTGTGTACAGTGCTCTTTAACATATTTAACAAGCATTTGTCAATGCCGAATGTTTGATGTTTGATAAACAATTTGTTGACCCCACATTTTGTTTTTTTGTTTTTTACATTAATTTCTTTATCTCCTTATCTGTGGAACCAGCCCCTTTCCTCTGACCCCCCCCAGCCCCATCACCCCTGCATCCGCTGGTGCTCACCTCTGGCTTGAGTTGCCAGCTGGCCAGGTACAGCGTCTGCAGAGGGCCAGGATCATCCTGCCAGTCCATTGTTTTTTTTCTGCCTCTGGTTTTCCCCTGACTCCCAAGTGTGAGATTTAGTGTGCAATGATGTCAATGGCAGAGTCGTGCATGCTTCAGCACATGGCACGCTGGAAGTCTGCTTCATCTGCGCCCTCATCTTGTGGAGTCAGTGTGCTAGTCTACAGCTGCCACTAGGGGCCAGGCATGCACTGATCTCCAATCCCACCCCTCCCCGGGAGAGGACAGCTGTTCTCCGGATGCTCAACCTTCTCCCTTCCCAGCCAACCCCCGGTGACCCACTCACACCATGAACATGGCAGGAGGTAAAGCATGATGCTTCAGCCCTACACACCACTGGGCCGGCATGACCTCACATTTTGAAGATACTTATTTTATGGACTGATCCAATGAGTGTCGAGCTGGTGGATGGGGTTTCGTCCAGCGAGGTTTCCTTAGTGAGTCTGCAAGAAGCTGGGGAACCAGCCTGGCATGGGCTGCAGCTCCTCACTTTGTATTTTGGCTCCAGGCATCTTTTATCCTTCAGACTCACTGCCGCAGATGTCATGCCACTGCCGGAACAGTCTCAGCTTTGTTTTGCAGTACCCACTGGCTGAGTCACAGCTTCTTTGGGTGGTGTGGGCTTGAGTTGCTAAGGCTGCCCTAACAGTGCCTAAGGGGAACTTAGCCAGTGGGTCTGTTACTGAGGAGGGCTCACGGTGGTGTGTCTGACCCTACAACGGGGGAGCTGCCATGTCTTCACTCCAAATACTATTATATATAGAAACAGATAACGTGTTGCCATTCTGGACTGCTGGTGAGATGGGAGGAGGCTATCAGATCCACAGGTGTGCAGTAGTGGTGCCCAGTAGTGCATGTAAACAGTGCCCTGCCATCCTCTCTGGTTACCTCTCCCTGTCCACGTTCTCATTCCTGGTCCATTCTGTGGTCCTCCCCTGCAGTAACAGGCCTAGAGTTTGAGACAGTATATCACCCACTTACTTTGGGTCAAGACAGCTGGGGGTGCAGCTGGTGGGTTCTGCCTGGGTTGGTTCCTAAAGTTTATACCCCAGTAACATGGTGCATACTGCTCCCAGCTTGGCTTTCTGCTTTGTGATTGGATACAGTTGCCATGCCAAAGGGAATAAATCCATGAGTTCCTGTTGTAATTACACAAGTCAGGATTCTCACCATGCTGAAGCAGGGGCACAAGTGCAAGGAGACAGCACAGTTAATACAGGGGATCCAGATACATTAGGACCAGGAGAGAAAGCCACACTGTGGCTAATGTTGAAGCCTGGGGGGCAGAGGAGTGAGGACTGGAAAAGAAAGCCACACCACAGCTAATGTTTAAGCTTTTTTTGGGGGTCAGAGAAGTGAAGATGGGGAGAGAAAGTACAACGGCTTTGACTCTAGCCATGGGCATTAGTGTGCAGTGTAATGTACATGGCTGGAGTTATGGCTACAGAAAGAAATGAAGTGCTCTCATGGGAAGGGTTCATTTCTTTTAACTAGAGGATGCACCATGTCAGCAAAGTTGAACTAGTGTCATGACCAGAGCGGCTGGTCATTGATGTACACTGCCAAGCCTATTGCAGTTTCAGCTGTAATTGGCCTGGCAGGGGCACACCTCTCAAATACTGTATAGTTTATTTATTTATTGAATTTTGTTGTGCCAGTAAGCCCACTTGGCCTATAAGTCCCTTTTTCAGGGACAACCAGGGGGAAGAAGGGGGATACAGATGGTAAGCAACTGAAACTCAACCAGATTAAGCTGTTGGTGGTATTTTTAGTGAATGGGAGAAATTTGGCCGGGACACCAGTGCTGGACCCTTGCTGATGGATGTTCCATCAGTTGAGTCAGCTGGTGTACCTGCAGGAGGATGCATCTCTGCTCCTGCAGGTCCAGCACCTGAGATGCACTCTACGTTAGATGGAAGGAATACTGAGGTTATATCACCAGTTTTGGCACGTCTGTCCTTCTAGAATTGGATGAAGCTGAGCAAATTCTACAAGATAACCTGCTTACTGAGAAAAAAAGGTTGGCTGACCTGTTGTCTTCAGCAGAATTTAATTTTACTTACCAGAAGCATTTACTCGAGGAGGAAAAGAAAAAAAGGAAACGGTTGAGTATGAGCCCTGTGTCTACAAAAGGGAGGAAATTTCCTTTAACAGACTCTGAAGTGAGCTCCATTTCAGGGGCAGTCTAAAGATTCTCATTTTGGTTTTGAAAAAGAAAACTGGTCGCCGAACCAAGCATTAAAACAAGCTGGCTGGGTTCCGAATGATGCCGGAGGATGGTCGCCTGACCCTAATATTCCCTTGCCTGGTTCTTCTTCAGTCCCTTGTTTACATCCCGCTCCTGGACTTCAAGATGGTTGCCACAATGAGTTCCCGGATTCAAACTCACTGGCCCTTGCAGCGAATGCACAGCCTAGTTCACCTCTGGACTCTGTAGAGCAAACTCCGCTTCTACCTGACATTTCGGACGGTCAAATCATTCTGGGGGAAGATGATACTCCCTTGAAAACATCTGAAAATCTTGTTAATCCTATGACAGCAACCACCAAGCAAACTCCTAGTTTTGCAAGCCTCTTCTTCCACAAGTTGCCAGTCAACGCTAAACGTCGACATGCTGTTCGCATCAGATACACCAGTGGCCTAGAGTCTCCACCTGACAGAGCTTTCATCAGTCATTTTTTGTTCAAACAATCTCTAGGATTTTCTCCCTCTGAGGTATTTGCATTTATTCACGCTCCAGCAGAACACAGTTTTGATGTTAGTTTTCGATCTGCAGCTTTATTAGACAAATTTTGGCAAACTTATACAGTAGTAAAGGACTCTGAGATCAGGACACATTTTTTTGTACTACCTTTAACTGTTCCTACTTTGAAAACTGTTACTATTCTTTTTAGAAATGAGGGGTTAATGTGAAAGACATAATTTATTGGTTGGAGCAAAAATGCAAAATTCAAGGTCTCCCAGATCCCATCATTGATACTGAAGGGTTTTGGACAGGTGGGTGGAGCTTTAAGGTACAATTACGAATGTCTACTGCTGGAATTGTGCATTTACCAAGTAGTTTCTTTTTAGGCAGGGATAGGGGTATTCTATTTTATCCTGGGATGCCTAGAACCTGATTTAAATGTGGCTCCCCTTGTCATGTTAGCAGCACCTGTGATAAAATTTGTTGCTCCATGTGTGGTATGCTGGGTCACTCGGGAGCTCACTGTACTGCTATCCCAAAATGTAGTCTTTGTGATACCGAGGGCCACACTTTCACTGAATGTTCCTGGGCCTCCCATAATACTTCATAAGATGCTGATTTTGCTGAACACGACATCTATGTCAATTCAGCAGTCCACAAGTCTTCTAGACCACGTTCTACTCCTACTCGACAACCCCCCTTCTGCTCTCATTACAGATCTCATTTTATCTGAAGACCCTGTACTCTTAGCTCCCTCCTCCATTTCTGACCAGATACCTGCCCTCTCAGTGACAGAACCTCTTACCACACCGGTAACTCCAACCATGCCTCCCCAAGACCTTCAGTCCTTTCACCTTGTGAAACAAGGATGAGGTAAACAGTCACTGAAACTGCAAGGTGCTGAACCTTTGTGGTTACAAAATCAATATGCACCACTCAAATGGGGAGACGCTGAAATGGATGATGTTTCCGATACATCCTCTATACTAGAAGTTTCCACAGGAACAGATGATTTGGACCCTGTAAAGCCCAAAGTTAAAAAGAAATGATGGGGTACTAGATCTAAGGCTAAAGAAATTTCTGTTCCCACTACCTGATTTTTTTTTCGATGCCTGATTTGTCTGTAGCATCCTTGAACACCAACAGTATAAAGAATGGGTTAAGACGTAAGGCAACTTTTGCCATGTTTGAAGCTAGTCCTTTAGATGTGTTATTTCTTCAGGATACTAGACTCTATACTAGTGCAGAAGCTGTTGTAGCTCAGACCAACTGGAAGTGGGGAACAAGTTATTGGTCCTTAGGTTCAGATTTATGTAGTAGTCTTGCTATTTGCTTTTTCTCTCATGATTTTCCAATTTTGAAGTTAGTGGAGGTCCAGCCTGGAAGGATTTTTTTATTGGATGTGTTACTTTATAATTCCTTTTTTAGACTAATTAATTGTTATGCTCCTCAATCTAAAACCGGACGTATTACTTTGTGGAAAGAATTTCAGCCTTTTTTTTTTACTTCCAAAACGGTAATACTGGTAGGAGATTTTAATTGCAGTTTATTATGATCAGATAGAGGAGGGAAGACAGAAAAGGTGTTTTGCGATGTAGTTGCATTAAAATCTGTTCTCGCGCAATCTAATCTAAAAGATGCTTGTCACTCCTTCTTTCCAAAGCCCCCTCCATACGTTTCATAAAGGAATATTATCTTCCCGTACTGATTATTTTTTATTTCTGCTGGGGTACATGTTCAATCCTGTAATACAGAAGTTACAGCTACTTCGGATCATTGTTTGCTTAGTATTTCTTTATCTGACGTAGCTGAGATTTCTTATGGGAAAGGGTCTTGGAGACTAAATACTGCATTGTTTTATAAAATCCTCCAATTTCCTATGCTTGACTTACTAGATGCTAGAAAATCAGTTTTTTTGCCTGTATGATGATGCTGTTTGTTGGTGGTTAGATTCTAAGTGGGATTTCATTATACAGTTGAAAACTAACTCCAGGCTTTACAATACTGATAGTCATAAGCGATACCGAGAATTATACGATCGATTACAAACCCTTCAGACTCAAGAGCCCTTTTCATGCCATACATCCTAACGTATTAAGGTGATTAAAACTGATCTCATTAAACTTCAGTACAACAGATTCCAATCACTAGGGCAAGAACAAAAATTTGGAACCCAAGGAAAATCTTATTTGATTAATCTGTATGAAAATTGTAATTTTAGAAGAAAACAAAAACATATTGACTGACTTGAACTGCCAGATGGGTCTTATGTTCATACTAGGTCAGATCTGATATCTGAAATAGATCGTTACATCATAAAAAAGTTTGGTACTGCTTTTACAATACCTGCTACTGTTACAAAATGGCTTAAAGCTTTACAGTTACCTCAAATTGCACAGGCAAAACAAAAGCTTTTAGTACAGCCTATCTCTGTCCTGGAATTACAAGCTGTTATTTCTTCCCTGTCTTTAAATATGGCTCCCAGATGTGATGGGTTACCTTCTGAATTTTATAAATGGCTTTGGTCACACTGCCCAACAGAACTGGCCCAAGTTTATAATGCTTTACTATAGGCACATGTAATTCCAGAACAACTGAATATTAGTACCCTCTTTTTTCTTTATAAAAAAGGTAATAAGTTGAGCCTTGACAACTGGAGGCCACTTATATTATTAAACATAGATTTAAAAATCCTCACTAAAATCTTAAACAATAGACTAACTAATGCACTTAGTGATGTTATCCATCCCTCACAAACTTGTTCTGTACCAGGACATAAAATTATGGACACCTTACTTCTCTTACGTGACTTGATTGATCACTGTTATACCTGTAATATCCCTGCATCTGTGCTGGGTTTAGATCAAGCTCAAGCGTTCGATAAAGTAGCCCATGATTTTTTATGGACTTGTTTATCGGAATATGGCATTCCTCAGTCCTTTGTCTCTATTTTACAAAAATGTTATGCCTCTGCGCTAGTTCACCCCTTACTGCATGGACATTTTGGGACCACACATAAGATTTTGAGAGGTGTACGCCAAGGTTGTCCATTAAGTCCGCTGTTATATATCCTAACCCTGGACCCGGTACTACGTGCAATATATTCGGACCCCTTAATTTTAGGTATTCAACATTTTCAACTCCTTCTCTTAAGGCCTGCACATATGCTGATGATTTAGTAGTAATGGTATCTACCCAAAGTTCTGTTCTATATGTTTTACAGTTTTTACAAACCCTCACTAATAGTTTTGGAGCACAACTTAATTGGAATAAAAGTTTTTGTCTGTCAATTGCTCCTTTAGATAGTTCCTTAACCTGTTTCGGAGACCTTCCTGTTATTTACTCTCCTCAATAATTTTTAGGGGTTTATTTTGGACCAGGAGTCATGTACCTTTTTAATTCATCTTTAAAACTTGAAGCAGCTACCCATAGGGTACATCTCTGGAACTCATGGAAAATGCATAAAAGCAAATGTGTTTATATGATTAAGTCCTACCTTCTTTCATTTATTTTATATATTGGTCATATTTTTCCCATCCCAAAATCTCTAGTGTGCAAGGTCTTTTGTTGTTTTTTTTCGGCCCTATGGGGATCACGATTGAATCCAGTTAAACGAGGAATCACTTATTGTACAAAAAAGGAGGGTGGTTTAGGGATGCCTAACCCTTTAGTGGTTTTTTTTTTCTTTTCACACCACTTTTGTTCCTGTTTTGTTTCATAATTCCCAGCCTTGATGTCAATGGTTTTGTCACACCTTACATGTTGTTTTTTCTGGTTGGGATGTTGCAGCAGGTCTCTCGAAAAATCTGAAAACCTTTTCCTTTCCTTTGCATATTAAATATGGGTTGGACAAATTGAAAGCTTGGTCATTCCCCAAACAACATTTTTTTTAACTGTGTCTCGTAAACAGTTTTATTCTTCTATTATAGATATACACTTTACATTAGAACCTTTTTTAGATAGATCTTTAACTGAGAGACAAAATATTTGCAAAATGCTAAATGATTCTCGAGTACCACATAAAACTAGGGATGTCATTTTGGCTTAGTGCGCATGATAAATTAAATGTGAAAAATAACCTAAAACATAAGGAGTTGAAAGAACGCATTTGTCCCAGACCTGGATGTGAACATCTTTTGGAAACTATTCCACATTTATTTTTGAGTGTCCCTTGTGAGTCTCTGGGACTTAATTAAACAAGTTTTGTTTTGTTTACCTTTTTAATTCTTGAATTATGATATTTTTGTATTAGGGCTTCTGTCGAATCGATGGAGCCCCTTTTTCCCCAGTAGTGTTCTTGTATTATTTGCATATTTAAAATATTGGATTTGGCAAAGCAGTTGTTGCTACTCTATATAGAAAACCCATATACCACATTCAGTATTATTTTCCTTGATTTCAGAGGATTTGAAACGTTATACTGAAAAATAATTTTTGAACTTGACTCCTGCCATTTATCAACAGTACTGGTATAATTTTCCTCAATTCTGACTTTTTTACACTGTAGGTAGTTTGTCCGAGTTATTATTCATTTTGTATAACTCAGTTGTAGAATTTAACACTGTTTGAATTTATTTCTGATGTTATAAAAAAAAAAATTCTCCTACTCCTGGAGTGAGGGGGGAGGACCCTTTCATATTTATTTCCTTTTTCTGCATTTGCATTATTTTGTGTGAATTCTCACTGTTTGTACTTATTTTGGTTAGTATCAAAGGATTAATAAAAAATTCCCTACTCTTTAGTGGGGCGGTGGGACATTTATACATTTTTCCTTTTGCACTTATCTATTAATATTAACATACTAAAATGCCAGCAGAATAGGCCTAACAGTCTTTTGTGTCTGCTCATTTAGTCAGCCCCCACCCTGGGTGCTGACCTTGCTGCCCCCCTTGCCTTCTCTGGCTTCTCCCTTCCCATTTCTGGATATTCTTGCTGCATTGGATTTTGCTTCCAGAACCCTTCCCCTGTACCTGTCCCACCCTCTCTTGAACCCCTCCACTGTCTCTGCCTCCACCAGCCCCCTGGGCAGTGCATTCCATGGCTCCACCACCCTCTCAGTGAAGTAGCACCTCCTCCTTTCTCCCCTGAACCTTCCCCCCTCCAGCTTCCACCCATGCCCTCTAGTGGCCCCTCCTCCTTCCTTCAAAGCACCCTATCTGTTCCTCCCAAATTTACCCTCTTCATGTACCTGAAGACCTCTATCATGTCCCCCGGTCCCTTCTCTCTTCCAATGTGTACCTATTTAGCTCTTCGAGCCTCTCCTCATAGGTCCTGTCCCCCAAGCCCCAAATCATTTTGGTTGCCCTCCTCTGGACCCTCTCCAGGAGTTTAATGTCCTCTTTAAGTGTGGCCTCCAAAACTGCATGCATGTACCATGGTGCAGCCTCACCAAGCAGTTATACAGAGGGAGTATCACTTCCCTCCTTCTGGAGGTGATCCCCCTAGCGATGCATCCCAGCATCCTGTTGGCCTTGGCTGCTGCTCTCCTACAAGTCTCTGAGTTGTTCATCTTGACATCCACCACCACCCCCAGGTCCCTCTCAGCCATCGAGACTTGTAGCATTCCCCCCCCCAGGGTGTACACTTGGCCCAGGTTTCTGGCCCCCAGGTGGAGTACCTTGCATTTCCCTGCATTGAACCTCAGCTTCCACTTTCTAGACCATCTTTCCAGAGCCTCTAGATTCCCCTGTAGGGCCACCCTCCCCTCCTCCCCATCCACCACCGCCCCCAGTTTTGAGTCATCCCAAAGAGACTCATCTCACTCCTGATTCCTGTCCTTATGTCAGAGACATAGGCATTGAACAGGAGGGCCCAGGACTGATCCTGTGGGATCCCACTAATGACCCTCCTTGGGATGAGACTATCCGACCAACTACGACCCTCTGGGTCCAGTCCTGGAGCCAATTGCCTATCCATCTGATCATCTGGTTCCCCACCCCCATTTCTCCCAGCTTATCCAACAGGCCCATGTGAGGAACAGAGTCAAATGCCTTGCTGAAGTCTAGAAAGAGGACGTCCACTGGTCTACCCAGGTCCAAGGCACTCGTCACCCAGTCATAGAACTCCACAAGGTTTGTCTGACATGATTTCCCAGGGATGAATCCATGCTGTCTATCATCCAGGCATCTGACTTTTCCAGGTCCCCCTAACCTCTCCTTGACAATGCCCTCCATCACCATGCCCACTACCGATGTCATGCTGACAGGCCTGTAGTTCCTTGCCACCTCCCTTGATCCCTTCTTGTGGATAGGCACTATATGTGCCACCTTCCAGTCCTGGGGCACCCACCCTGTCCTCAGAGAGATGGTGAAAAGCTCCGCCAGGGGTTTTGCCAGGACATCCGCAAGTTCCTTCACCACTCTGGGATGTAATCTATCCGGCCCCGGTGCTTTCTCCATCTTAAGGGAGCTGAGGGCTTCCCTCAATATCTCTGCTGTGATTTCCACTTCTGGTACCTCTTCTCCCTGTTTAGCCCTCCCCCCCTCCTGCCAATGATGCCTCCTCCTCTCGCCAGACCCGTCAATCGGTAAGGGTCCCCCCTCCTCAGTATCTCTGTCTCCTCCCATGTACGATGCAGCACTCTCATTTTCCTTGGTGAAAACTGAGGTGAAGTATTCATTTAGTACCTCAGCCTGCTCCCCCGGGTCTTGTGCCCATCTCTCCCCTGATTTAATCTTGCTAATCTGCCCCTTCACCCTTCATTTTTCCCCAATGTATCTAAAGAACCCCTTGTTCCCTCTCCTAATTTCTCTGGCCAAGTTCTGCTCATTCCTTGTCTTAGCTGCCCTCATCACCCTAGTGGCCCTTCTAGCCATCAGCTCATACTCCCCTCGATCCCTTTCACTCCTTAAGCTCTTGAATTGCCTATAGGCTGCCTTCTTTCCCCGCACCACCTCCTGGACCTCCCTGGTCCACCAGCAGGGTTTTGGGGCCCTACCGCATTTTCATCTTACTCTTGTACAGGTGCTGGTAGCATCCTGCACCCCCTCTCCTGATGATTTCCCACCTACTGTCAGCGACCATGTCTGACCCAATCACATCCAAATGCTCCTTAAGGATCCTTCCCATTTCCTTAAAATCCGTCCTCTGAAGTCAGTTACCTCCTTCTTTGTGCAGCCTTCTAGACCTCCTAGGTCCAGGCAGAATCAGACCGTGGCATGGTCACTCCCCGCCAATGGGTCCCTTACCTCCAGGCCCCCAATCTGGTCACTGTCTGCCAGTATGCTTAATGTATGACTTTAATACTTTTTTTTGGTTTTATTTACCATATGTTTGGTATATTATTTTCTTTTGTGACTTAACACTGTTTGTACTTATTTTGTTTTGACGTTATGCTGATTAACATTCCCCCACTCTTTTAGTGGGGGGGGGACTTTTATACATAGTTTTTTTTTTTGCGCTTATCTAATAATGTATGACTGAAATACTTTTTTTACCTTTGTTTACCTTATGATTTGTATATTATTTTGTGTGACTTAACACTGTTTGTATTATGTTGTGTTTAATGTTATAATAATAAAAATTCCCCTACTCTTTTAGTGGGGGGGCATTTATACATAGTTCTTTTTGCAATTATCTAATAATGTATGACTGTAATACTTTTTTGCTTTTGTTTTATTATATGATTTGTATATTATTTGTGTGACTTAACACTGTTTGTATTATTTTGTTTTTTGATGTTATAATAAAAAATTCCCCTATTCTTTTTCGATAAGTGCCATGGGATCTTTAGCATCCACCTAAACTACCACCAAGCCAGGCAGATGGGACCTCAGTTTAACGTCTCATCTGAAAGACGGCACCTCAGAAGTGTAGCACCCCCCCCTCTTGCTGCACTACAGTGTCAGTATTGGGGTATTAACCCAAGTGCCAGATGTAGGAACTGAACCCACAGCCCTCTGATCTCCCAGCCTCAGAGGTGAGTGTGCTACCTACTGAGCCACTGACACTGTCCCAAGACATTCCTTGCAGAAGCGCAAGCGAATGTAATAAAATGAAATATGCCAGGTGGTTGTCATGAGATTGTCTCTACCTGTCTCTGTTAGTACCTCTGCACCCCACCCCATGTTGTGCCCATAAATGAGTCTTAGCCCAGTGCACCTTTCCCTGTTGCCAGTTTTCAAATGAATAAAGAAAAGTAGGTCACATGTCTACTATAGGATTCATCTTTGACAACAGGAAGGGCAGATAAAGCATATGGCCAAAGGTGACTAAAGAGCACTTTGAAGATCAGTGACCATAAGAGCTATGAGCTTTCGCAGATTGGTAAAGCAAAAAGTTTTGTTTGTAGCACGAAATAAAAGAACAGTTTTTTTACAATATTTACCCATGAGAGCTCAGCTAAGATGCAACAGCTTTTTGTAGTGGTGTCCTGCTTCTACTCATGTCTGCAGCTGGATGTATTCATAGGTGCCGGAACGGGGGGGGGCCACTAGGGCCATGGCCCTATCACTTTCTGTTATCATGGTAATATATTTAATAGGGGAAAATTTACCCCTTACATCCTTGGCCCTCCCACTTTTCAAACCATTCTGGCACCACTGGATGTATTAGATCACTGAGAGTTTAAGTGACCAGCTAAAGATAACACAGCAAGTATTTGACTCAAGCAGTTCAATTTCCAGTCTGCAATCTCATGATTTGTAAGCCAGTGATTTAAGCAGTAGACCACATTGCTCTATGTGAAAGGTGTGAAGAATGAAAACCTGAAAACCTGAAAATCTTTTTTTAATCATAGAAACATAGACTTTGATGGCAGATAAGGACCACTTGACCCACCCAGTGTGCCCATTTCCCTATCTATTGAATAAGCTACAGATCCTAGTTAACCAACAGCCTACTTCTTCCTACTCCCTCACCCGAATTACCTGTCCCATGCATTCTTGAATTCCCCCACTGTTTTTGAGCCCATTACCTCCTCAGGAAGGCCATTCCATGCATCCACCACCCTCTCTATGAAAACATACTTCCTTATTTTGCTCCTGGGCTGCCTCCTTCCTCTACCTTCAAATTTTGTCCCCTTGTTCTTACACATCTCTTTTTCTGAAAGATGCTACCCTCTTGGACTTTGTTGATTCCCTTGAGGTACTCAAAAGTTTCTATCATGATTAATCCACTTTTTCTCAACAAAAAAGGAAACAATATAAACCATTTCTCAGGTGGTCTCTAAAGGAGAACATGTTACACCAGTTACAGTCAACCCACCAAAAATAGTGTAAAATACAGGGACTTACCTGCTGCAAGGCCTGGGGTAGGAATCCAAAGAGGTGACACCAATGTACCTGCAAAATAAAGATAGAAAAAAGGGTCACAAAGGATCTGCAGCTCTTAGAGGGTCCAGCAGGGCATAAGGGACAGGATAGAAATAAAGTTATGCTTATCTGATATGGTAGGAGCCCTCATCCTGTCAGACCTGTAGAAATAAAATGAGAAAATAGGTTAGGTAGAAGGAAAACAATAAAAGAGAAGAAGCAGAGGGAAGGAAGTGTGGTTTGAGAAGGGGGGGCTTCACTAAAAAATCCTTTGCCTCTAGTGGTAGCTAAGTGGCCAGTAATTTATTTAGTAGCACAGGTGGGCTAGTGAAGACTAGTGGGGAGCTAGTAGCCCTTTTATTAAAAATAAAGTAGTCATTGTTGGTCAGTGGGGCTAGAAAGCATCCAGGGGGCCACAATGTTAATTATAGCCCTGTTGGTTTAGTGGGCTAGCTTCCAAGGTAGCTAGGCCACTGGTGTTTTTATAAATATTTAACCCCTTTCCTGGGGTCAAATGGGGGCTTCCTGAGCCCTGAGAATTGCTGGGGCAGCTGCAATTGGTGGCAGTAAGGGGGCTGCAGTTCAGCCAGGCTGATAATGCAACCGCGCTACAGTAAAAGTGCCTGTGGGTGCTCCAAACTCCCAGCCCACACACAGCTTAGGCTGCAGCCCACTCCATACAGGTGGGAGACAGGAAAGGAAAAGAAGCCAGCGGAAGGTGGAGGAGGCAGGAAGGAAAGTGCCTCCTCCCACTACGAGGCTCTTTTTTATGTTGACTCGTGCATGCGCAGCCAACATATTGGGGTAGTAGCACATTTGGAGGCGTGTTCATTGTTGGGCAAATGCAGGGCATGATTCAAGGGGTGCATCCCTCATTCCCCAATCAGCCTGCATGCCGGTGCCACACCATGCAGGTGAGCACATCTAAGAAAAGGTCCGCCGCAATGTGAGCAAAGCTTGTCACATGCAGCGGACCTCCCGAAGTGCTTACCCTGCTGAGTCAGAAAAAAAAAATGGTGGAACACTGCCAGTCATAATGCCAACTTTGGGGGTGCCCAATCCCCCTGTCGGCATGCCCTGCCCCCAATGTATGTACTGATGGGGGAGCCCATCCCCAATGGCATAAAGCACCCCCCATTTGTTATATGCCGAGGGGGATACCCAATCCCCTCGGCTCTTGCCCCCTTTCCTTGTGTGCCAATGGGGGTGCCCAATCACCCATTGGCTAAAGCACCCCCAAAAAACTTAGGTGGCATGCTGGGAGCCCACCCCAGCATGCCAAATCACCTGAAAAATAAAACAGTCCCGCATGTTTTTTAACCTGTGAAAAATGAAAACAGTCCTCATGCCTCCTGCTCTCTCTCCTGCAACCTGCACCACCCTCTTCGTGACCCTGCCTCCCCATACCCCTCACCCCATACTTACCTCCGGAGTCCGGCGCAAAAATCTTCGGTGGACCAGGAACACTTCTGCAGTCTTCAAAGCTGACAGCGAACTGAAGAAATGCCGGTAAGCTGTATAATGGCACAAATAGGTTTTTTTCAACTTTGGTGCATATCTTGGGCATTTTGGGGAATTTTTGTACCAAATTTTCAACATGGGTTATTGGGACCCCTCCTCATGAATTCAGTCACTGTCATGCCATTATTCGGCCCCAAAAAGTGTTTTTGGGGTCACTGCATGGAATCACCTTTCAGGACAGGGTAATGAGATGACAGTGCCACTGTTCATGAGGGTGGCTCTCAAAAAGCCTATGTTGCAAATTTGGTAGAAAAAATCTGAAAAATGGCTGTTTTACGAGCGTGCGTTGCACTGTTTCCATGCACACTCGTAACTTCGTGCATTTGCATTATTTTCTCTCCAGATTTTCATAATTGCCATTTTGCCACACCTCCTGATGAATAGTACAGCTGTCATTTTACATATCCTGGCTGAAATGTGTTTTCGTATGTCCAGCGCAGAATAGCACGGTCGCTGTGCGAAATCAGTTTTTAGGACAGTTTGAGGAAATGACAGTGACACTGTTCATGAACAGAGGTCCATAAATGCCTATGTTAAAAATTTGGTGCTGAAAGTCCATAAAATGACTGTGTTACAAGCGTGCATTGCGCAGTTTCCACGCACCCTTGTAACTTCGCAAGTTTGCAATATTTCCATGCCAGATTTTCAACACTGGCATTTTTTCACACCTGCTTATGAACAGTAAAGCTGTAATTTTTGATATCCTGCCCAAAATGTGTTTCCGCACCTGTGGCGCACAATGGCATGGGAAATCAACTTTTGGGACAGATGAACAAAATCACAGCGCCACTGTTCATGAAGGGAGGTCCCAAAATGCCTACGTTAAAAATGTGCCAGACAAAGTCCCCAAAATAATTGGTTTATGGATGTATATTGTGCAGTTTCTATGCATGCTCATGACTTCACCAATTTTTCATACTTTCACTCCAGATTTTCAATGTTACCATTTTTTTACACCTCCTCATGCACAATACAGTTGTCTTTTTCCACATCCTCCCCAAAAATGTGTTTTCATCCCTGTGTCATCAAATGGCATAGCTGCTGTGCAAAACCACCTTTCAGCTAACAAACTGATTGTGCCACTTTTCATGAGGTGGGCTCACAAAAAGCCTATGTTGGAAATTTGGAGTGAAAATACCAACACACGCTTATGGTGTTAGGGTTCCCAACTATAGCACCCCACCCTGTAGAGACTGATAGGTGTCAGGGGTGTGACTTGGGATTATCAACTGTAATGTTCATGCCATTCCAACCCCAGCCTCACCCTGCAGCCAGTGACAGGCATCGTGGTGTGCCTTGCACTGTTCAGCCACACAGTTCACCCCATTCTCCCATACTGCACCCACCTCTGTGTATTTCCTTATGGAATGGGGTAAGTATAATGCCCAAAGACCCCAAAGCACACCACGACACTTGTCAGTGTCTACAGGTAGGGTGAGGTACAATGGCATGAGTGTTATAGCTGACGACCCAAAGGCACACCCCAATGCCTGTCAGTCTCTACAGGGTGGGGTGGGGTTGGCATCACTTCAGTACTTCACTGCCATTCCTACTATGCATTTCTAACTCTGGCAATACCAATGCCAATGCCAGCGAGACAACATTCGGCATTGACAAATGCTTGTTTAAAGAAGGCAGCCAGGGGGAAGAGAAGCAGCGAGGAGCTTCCTATACATGGAACCGCACCTGTGGCATTAATGAGAGGCCAGATGGGCTGTAAATGCAAAGTCTTGGGAGGGGGAGCTGAAGAGAGAGACAGAGCAAGGAGGCAGAGCTGTGGGTGCTGCAAATGGAAAGCCACACTGTGGCTTGTGAAATGGCCGATAGACTAATTTTTTAAATATAAGATAAAGCCTGCAGGGCGCAGGCAAAGGGCAGGTGTTATAATCATTTCTCAGGGGTCCCTAAAGGAGAAGACTTCATATCCCACAAAGCAGATTGTGTTTTGAGGACCAGGGAGTAATCACAAGCTGAGCCAAAGGGTAAGGCATATAATAAGAATATTAGCCTGTCAAACTGCTCTCTGACAGTAAGACATTGACTGTATGACAACTATGATGCCTGGAGATTTATTAAGTTTCCTCATCAGCCACATAATACTGCATTGTGCATATATTGTGGAATACAATGTTTAATCAACTGATTGTAATACCCCACCATTAGAGCAGTGTTTCAGCTCCAAGGGAGAGGGGAAGCTCCAGAATGACAGAGGACAATTGCTTCATTTGTCCTAAACTTATAACATCTAAGGACAGCTTCCACTGTTTAATCTTAAAGAGTGCCATTCTGAAGTATTGAGGGAGGGCAGACCTATTACCTGGTGTACACTTACTAGTCTCCCCTTTCATCATTCCTGGAATACAGACAGAAGCCATTTCTCCATCTTGAGAATACAAGCCTTATTCATACTTCTCAGTGCAGGAACTGTATTACTGTACACAATTAAAAGAGTACTACAGAGTTTACAGTTTTAATCCCTACTTGGCCCAAAATCACTGTATGTGGTGTCACACTTACTAGTATTCAACCAGAACCCCCAGAAACCCTGAAAAATATACAGAATAATATTGTTTCCATCCATACAGGGGGAGCATAACTCTGTAAAGTTAAACACTGGGAGAAACAATATGACACACACACACATTAGTTTAAGTTTATTGTTCAACTTTTTGGGTCATTATAATTTTACAAACACAAACTCACCTCAAAGCATAAAGTAGACAGTAAAGGGTAAAATATGAATATTAATAAACTACACCAGGCATAATATTATCTAGCAAGAGTTGGCTATATATGTCTGTATATCCTTGTATTGGTAGGAAATGTAAAATTAGTGTAGTTAGTCTATTAAGAGTTAGGCACTGTAATTATTATAAATAGTATACCTACATGGCTCACATCAATTTGCACATTTTCAGTTGTCATATCCATAATTATTATATGTGCATACTTATCAAATTTTCATGTTAAAATCCAGAAGAAAACAACTGTTGCCTCATCAACTAGTTAGCTGTATCGACTTTTCCCAGTCAGTGGATACAATAGCTCAACAGCTCAGCAGTAAATATTTTTCTTACCAAAGTGCACCAAATGTTACCGCTGATAGCAAATCCTAAGTTAAAAACAAGACATTTAACAGACATTTAACCAAGTGTATGTCGTCTAAAAACAAAAATGTGATAATAAAAGTATAAACATTAGTATAGTATTAATATGGCTCCAGAGCAGTCCCTCTAGGAACCAGTGTGTTATTAAGCCACAATTTATTGAGAACTATCACACATAACTCTGAGGCATATCAAGTCAACCAATATCAAGAGTAAATCTCAACAAAAAGGGGTTTGTAGCTCCAACACAAGAGCCTTTCTGTATATTTAGCAGTATTGAATGAATTTCCTTAAGTCCGTACTCTTTAAATACCATTACCATAGTTTGCTTTTTCAGTGTGTCAGATACTTAGTGTAGAGTTCGGACTGTGGAATAATAAGAAAAGAAATAGCTGGTTCACAGTCCGACTATATTTGTTAGATCCGGTGCACCCCTTTTTGTTGACACCCTGATGGTGAAACAGGAAAAAAGACCATTACAGCGACATTCGAGGTAATGGTCCTTTTTCCGTGTTTCGCCATCCCCCAGTGTTCTGCCCCCTCTGCGGACCAACTCCAAATTGGAGTAGGAATCCTAAAGTCCAGGGGATGTGGGGGTCAGAGACCCCTGCATGAGGGGGTGTGGGGCACAGTCCCCCACAGAAAACACCCTTAAAATAGTTGGCACAATACATGCATTGGTATTGTGCCGTCACTGTGGGGGAGGTCGGCATTGTCACTGTCGACCAAATTTGGTGCTTCCGTTAGATAACCAGAACATAGTTCACAGACTTTCAAAATGACAAAGAAAGTTTGCAGCTATACCTCAGGGACTAAAATCCACTCAGGGTTCTTTAGAGTCAAGAAAGTAGTGACGAAAGGCAGCTGAGAGCATTAGTAGTGTCACAGTTTCTTCGCACAGTGTAAAAGGATGACATCTGCAGCTTTCACCAAAAACTTTACTGAGGTATCACTACTAAATTGGATCAGTGAGTGTGGAGGGACACAACATTTGGAGGGTTAAAATAGGGGAACACCAAAGCAGATAATAAGCCTGCGGATTTGACGCAGTTGTCTCAACAACTGCAGCATCTCCTGGAGACTGACCATTGTGAAGAACTTTTGGTTTCATTCATTGAGGGAGAGAGGTTGGTAGGGTGAATGCAATCATATACTGGATTTTAATGTTTGATCTGGAGGTGACAATCTGTATAATGGAACTCCTACTTAGGAAGGATGGCTGCAGTGTAAAAGCTGAGAAGTGCACTGGTGCACAAGCGTTAGACTAACATTTAATTTTCTGGTTGGAGGTTGGAGACTGGGTTAAGGCTCATGCTGTTTACACTGCAGAACACGACCACTGTCCACTGCTGAATTCAGCTGCTGAGGGGAAAAAAAGGTTTGGGTCTGGTAGCAGTCCCCGCCACAGCCCCGCCACACCCCAGCAACAGTCGACATACCTTGATGAGGACAGGTGACAGGAGCTCCACTACTTCTAATGCAGAAACCACAGTGCTGATCATGTCCTGTATGGTAGCACTATGATTCTCCATTTTTTACAGGTAGCTTGTGCACTATGGGACATGGGTGAACAATTATCTGAGTCTGACTGGAGGCACTGCAGCAACAAGAACAATAGCTCATCCAGGTATAGGAGTTGGCAATTCAGAAAGTCACACCACAGTGTATGTTGAAAGGATGTGTGTGTGTGTGTGTGTGTGTGTGTGAGAGGACTGAAGACTGTGGAGTGGGCGGCCTCAGCGGCAACAGCAGCCAATTTGGAAAGCTGTACTGGGGCTTATCTTGAAACTGGCGGGGGGGGGGGTCAAAGGACTGAAGACCAGGGAGTGTGTGGCCATAGTCTGTAACTCCAATTATGTGCATCACTATTTGCTGTAATGCGCATGCCCAGAGTTAGGGCTACAGAAAGAAATGTAACACTCTCATTGGATCAGTTCATTTCTTTCAACTGGACAATACGCCACATCAGCAAAAATGAACTTGTGCCATGACCAGAGTGCCTGGTCATTGGTATACACTGGCAAGACCATAGCAGTTTCAGCTGTAATTGGTTTGGCCATGACACACCTCTCAAATGCCATGTAGTCCCAAGATGTTTGGTGCACAAGTGCATCAAACGTAATAATGACTTGGCAGAGGGAGCTGTAGGAGGGTACAGAAGTTTGCTGATGACACTAAATTGAAAAGAAGTCCAGAAACAACAGAGGAATGGGGATGCACTGCAGGGGCCTGCACACATTAAAAGCATGGACTAAGAAAAATTGTGTTTTGATTTAATATGTGTAAATGCAAGGTAATACATCTAAGAGTGAGGAATATTGATGACACATACACTCTGTGTAATGCAACAATTAACAACACAAACAAGGAAAATGATTTAGGGGTAATGGTGGACCATATGTTGAAGTCAGGCTAGCAGTATGCTGCCACAGTCAAGAAAGCAAATGTAATGCTTGAATGTATAGAAAGTGGGAAAGAATCAAATTGAAGGAGGTGATCCTTTCTCTGTACAAGTCCTTGGTTCTCCCTCACCCGGAGTACTGTGTCCAGTTCCGTTCACTGTAGTACAGAAAAGACATTAAAGAGATCAAGAGGATTCAGCACAGGGCCAACAAGCTGATTAAGTGGCTTAGAAGGCAAGAGGGATTAGACTTGCTCAATTTATTTAGCCTAGAAAAAAAAGGTGGTTGAGAGGTGGCATAGTTCACTGAATTATGAAGGGGGTCAACAACATGGAGTAAACACATATGTTTGATCCAGTGAGTGCAAGCAGAATTAAAGAGTACGTCCTCATGCTGAAAGGGGAAGGGGGAGATTCAGGGGAAACATTAGGAGGCATTGTGATATTATAAGACTAGCTCCTTACGTTATAAACAGGTTGTTATAAACACAAGTCCCTCTCCTTCCCCCAAGAGGCTCAGCAAAGTCTCTGACTGGACTCCTGGTCACTGGCTCAGTCATGGACATTCTGCAGTGATGCTTTCTCAGATTCACTACATATTTGGTTACGGTGTCCCACCTCTTTCTTCTTGCTCAACAAAATTAACAGTGGACAGTATAGCTCCACCATTCACATTCCCATTTCTCTCTCTCTCTCTCTCTCCCCCACTCACTGATTTCACACACCTAGATCTATCTCTTTTCTGAAAGCAACAATCCTCCCTCATGTGTATAGCTAGTCAGAAGATAGCCACAGACTTTTTTTTGTTTTCTTTAACATGGCCAAAGCAACTTCCCTGATGCTTGTAATACTAGAAGAATGAGTATTTCTGAACGGACTGAACCAAAATGTGTACCTGAATGCCCAAGCTTTGGAAATATGCCAGAAATGTTACTGTCCATGGGGTTGAAAATTCACAATATTGAGAATAAAATCAGGATTTTATTTTTCAAACTGTGAAACATCATATGTAGGGCAGTGTCTGAGAGCTCCTACATGGTTCTTGTTGCTCTGGAAACAAAAACCCTGCTACCCACATGGTTAGCAAATATGCCTTGTAGCTGCCAGGGAAGAAAATCCTACTCTTCAATCACAGCAATACATGTATAAAGTAATAAATCTCTTCCTAAGCAGTAACTCATTGAATTTAGTCAAACAGTTTGTATGAGTTCTTCTCTTTACACTTGCTTAAGTGTTCTTTATTGTATTTCAAGTTAGAGCGGGAATTGGGGGCTTTTTTTGAGAGAGTGAGCATATTTAATTTAATAAAAAAACCTTTTTTCTCTTATCAGCATGCCAGTTGCATGTCGTGCTCAACACTAGATAAGTTATTATTTTGTCCTCCAGCCCGAGTCTGCTCAACAGCACCCACAAGCTCTCCTGCCACATCACCAACATTCTCAAGGATTTACTGATTATCCACCACTTGCACAGAACCCATTAGGTGGGTGGCCAGCCATTTTGGCCATGCAAGAGCCTGCAGGGGGTGCCTGCTTGTAGCAGGCGGGCATCTTTTTTCCTCTGATTTTCTCCCCTGGACTGGTTCATCAGGAAACATGCACCAGCATGTCATGCTCCAGTCCTATCCTCCTGCTCGCGTGCACTTACACTACACTGCCGCCCAGCCTCCACCAAGTGGCAGTGCTGCAACAGGAGCTGGTGTCCTGCCTCCCTGATGAAGGAGAGCTGCCTTCAGGTATTTCGTGCCTCCCTCACCTTGCTGGCCCACCAAGCAACTCTGTCCATTGCCAAACCTGGGTCACTGTCATGGGGGGTGGAAGAGGAACAGCTCCTTCATGGACCAGCTAAAGTGAAACTATTTTAAAGCTAATTCCTTGATTCATAGAAACATAGAAACATAGAATTTGACGACAGATAAGGACTGCTTGGCCCACCCAGTCTGCCCATTTCCCTACCTGATGGATAAGCTGCAGATCCTAGTTAACCAGCAGCCTACTTCTTCCTACCCCCAACCCCTAGAATTGCCTTATGACTGTCCCATGCATGCTTGAATTCCACACTGTTTTGACTCACAACCTCCTCTGGAAGGCTGTTCCATACATCCACAACCCTCTCTGTGAAAAAATACTTTAAATTACCTCTGAGCTGCCCCCTTCTATCTTCAAATTATGCCCCTTGTTCTTGCACACCTTTTTTTGAAAGATGCTACCTCTTGGACTTTGTTGATTCCCTTGAGGTACTTGAAAGTTTCTATCATGTCCCCTCTCCCTCCTTTCCTCGAGGCTATACATATTAAGCTCCTTAAGTCTCTCTCATATGTCTTCCGTGCAGACCCTGCACCATTTTAGTTGCCCTCCTCTGACAGCTTCCATCTTGTCTATGTCTTTGCGGAGATTGGGTCTCCAGAACTGCACGCAGTACTCCAGATGTGGTCTCACCAGCTGTCTGTACAGAGGGATAATAACTTCTTGTTTTCTACTGATGATGCCTCTCCCTATGCATCCCAGTATCCCCCAGCCCTCCTTGCTGCCCTCTCACATTGCTTGCCCACCTTTAGGTCATCTGATATGACTACCCCCAGGTCCCTTTCCATTTTTGTTGTTGTTAGTATCTCACCCCCCATTGTGTACTCTTCCCCTGGGTTTTTGTTTCCCAGGTGCATTACCTTGCACTTCTTAGCATTGAATCTAAGCTGCCATACATTTGACCATGCCTCTAACCTTGCCAAGTCTCTTCTCATCCTTTCCACCCCACCTTGTGCATCAACTCTGTTGCAGATCTTTGTGTCATCTGCAAAGAGACATACTTTTCCTTCCAGTCCCTCTGCAATGTCGCTTATAAAGACATTGAAGAGGACCGGTCCTAATACTGAACCCTGTGGTACCCCACTGCTAACCCCCCTTTTTTCAGAGTGGACTCCATTTACTATTACTCTCTGTGTCCTATTCTCCAGCCAATTCAACTCTCTCTATCTCTCTCTGTGCTGCAGGCAGTGCACAGAATGCCATACTGCACCATAGGCTATATATACCAGCTCAAGTTGCAATTCTCTAGTTAAAATTGTTTATTTTTTCTAATAATACATTATTTTAAGGGTACTAGTTTTTAGACAGGATGGCACTGGCCTGAACTCTTTGTTATCCCAAACAGATAGCACAGCCATCTTCAACTCTGCACAGCAAAGGTCAAGTTCTTATTCACTTTTATCATTCTAGAGGAAATAAGAACTGCCAAAGAGGTACTGAAGCTTTTTCTTTTTTGAAACAGGAGAAAATGATGAACTGCAAGACTGATGAAGATTTGATGCACATACTGCTAGTTCTCAGACTCCTGCCATAGCACCAACCAGTCTGCCTATGTGGCAGGCTGAAAGGTTCCCTAAAAATCTTAGGACAGGCCTGATGGCTCTGGGAGGAGAGGCAGGAAGCTTACTCAGTGACCAAGATGCAAACAGTTTATTTGCAAGGGACAATAAAAATGAGAGAACTGGTTTTTACAACAGTACAGGATAATAAACATAAACAACAAACAATACAATGCAATTGGGACCAATGATTGGTCAAACCAAGAATAGGGGGTTAACACCTTTTAGTCCAAGTCCTGCATGCATGTGGTCGAGATGATGAATCAACTAATGAACCAAGCTTGGACTTTTCTCTGGTCGGCTGGTCAGCAGGTGGGCATTGACCTCACAAAGACCTTTTGTAAACAGGCCATAATGAGGCATCCCCCCGACGAACAGAACCCAATGAGGAACACTGCCTGCTGGTCAAGGAAGAGCTTGGCAATCGTTAGCAGCACCAGGTGAGAAGCTGAAGACTTTTGGTTGGCCAGTGGTTCCCTCGACAATTAACAGCAATGACCGATGGCAGGTCCCCAGCCCCGGATAACCTCTCAACAAGGTGACTGCTGAAGAGACAATCTTCTGGCTGCCTCTGTGGAGCGACATGGGCATATGCACACTTACAGATGGCCAACAAAATAATAACAGGGTATGCACGACGTCAACCAGGGTCACTCAAGCATGAGCTGGGGTGGCTCCTAAGCTAACTCACTACTGGATACCTCACTCACGGCTCTCTACCACTTACTGTTGCAGGTCTGATGCTGGAACACTAGTGGTGGGATTTCAGTGCAGGCTGGCATCACTGGAGACAGTTCTGCTGCAGATGGTGGATGGGCCAGAGACTTTCTTGGGTCAGCATCAGGCTCTGGCAAAGCCGGTCCAGACAACAATGGTGAAGCTGGACGTCGGGTACCCCAGGGCGCAATTCGATAACAATTCAGTAGCAAACAATTCGATAACAGTTCAGTAGCCAGCAAACAGTTCAGGTTCTTTCAAACAGACAGTTCAGTTGTAGCACAGAATACAATCTCTAGGGGGCACTTGGCAGGCAGCAGTGCAGTTTGGTTTGGGGGCTGGGCCACTTAGGCTATAGGACCATCCCTCCCCCATGGGTGTTGCACCTTTAAGGGTCTTTCCCTTCTCTGGCTATTTTTGCAGATCAAACCCCCATTATTAGTGTTAATATCCACCCCTGGTCTTAGGTGGGGCCTCGATTACTAATTCCTAAGCTCAAGGGCCTGGATGCTGAACCCTCACAGCTAGCCCCACCCTCCAGGCAGCTGGTCAAGGGCCTTTTGGGTTTTGCCCCTGCCCCTTGGTGCAGAATGGCACCAGCATAGACCCTAAGGGCCTTAACCCCACTGTGCCCTGGGTCTGGTCCTTTCCCTTTTTGTCATTTTCTTCCCTTGGGGCTTTTACAATCGTGGCACCCCTCTCTCTTTATTTAGCTAGAGGCAAGCTATTATTGGCCCAGCCTGCCTTCTGGTTCCCCATTTGGCTATAACCAAAAAAAAAAGAGTAACAGCTACAATAGCTCTGGGACCTCTGGCCACCACCCCTGGCCTTTCTCTCAGAATGGGCAGCTCACCCAGGGAGCCCACTGTGCCCCCCCCCCCTTGTCCTTACAAGGGCGCTGGCCCTTTTTCATTTTCTCTTGTACCTTTTTCCTGCTACACCTTCCTGTACTTTTTGGCCTCTGGCCCTTAAATCTTCCCCTTCTCCCTTCCCCCGGCACCTATGGTGCAAGTTAAACAAAAGGTTGGGCACTAGGCCCACTTACCGCCACGGCCTGGGAATTTAGTGCTGCTGAAGGGGTCAAGGATCCTGGTCAGGGAGTCATGCTCTAACCCAGCTTTTGTCTGGCCTGCAGGCTGTTGGACTGAACTCCAGGTCCAGGGTGTGTTTCCGCCCAGACCTATTTTTATGCAAACCCACTTTGGTCCAGCAGACTTTTCTTCACCCCCTCGCTGACCGGGGCTCTGCCTGAGGGGATCAGGTCGTGTCCGGGAGCCGCAAATCTACCTGACTGACCCTGCTGCTGCCACTACACAGATCGAAGCTGGAGGGGAGTGGCGTCAAGGGAACCATGGACACCACACAGGTACCTTTTTCCTTCATCCTGGCTTCCTGCGTCCTCCACCCTCCTCAGTATGCCACTGACTTCCCTTTGCTGGCTACTCCCTGGCCCTTTTATAGAGCAGGGGAACTCCTGGCTTCTGGCCAGAGGATTGGCACTACAAGCCCATCGGGGAGGGTCTAATGCCCCCTACCCCTCTTTCCCTGTGCCACATGGTGCGAAAATGGACAAAGGGGCTGGGAGGGGTCGGTGGGACTGCCAGTGGGGTGGGAGGGACTA
This sequence comes from Neoceratodus forsteri, assembly GCA_016271365.2. Lineage (NCBI taxonomy): Eukaryota > Metazoa > Chordata > Ceratodontiformes > Ceratodontidae > Neoceratodus > Neoceratodus forsteri. The sequence goes on along the minus strand of CM057454.1, from coordinate 338,153,527 downwards.
GCAAGAGGAGAAGAAAGGGACCCTGTTTCTTTGTTGTGCCCCCCCCTAACTTCGGGGTACTACACCTAGCCTCATCAATAACATAGAGTGTTCCTCCCCTTTCAGTCACTCACATATGTGCTATTTCAATCGACTGATAAAATGACTTGAATAGGGAAGCCGCCCTGCTAAGTTAGAGAGAGGGAGTGACTGAGGTAGTCAGATTTACAGAAGCAAAGTATTCAGAAACCAGCTGTACTCAAGGAATTCTCAATTAATTCTGTTTTATTTTTACTTCCATAAATCAAGCAGAGATCTCGCAGACCACGCTCAACATTTCGCCCAAATGTGGGCTTCCTCAGAGTAGAGCATCTGCATTCAAATGATAAAAATACATCATAAGTATATCATAAGAAAAGGCAAAATCTTATGTTTATATGCCCTTCAGAAATCCCTCAAAGTGCCAGGGTGATAGCATATTCCTCTCGTCGACACATCATGAGGTTCCTAATTTTTCAAGTGTAACTATTTATATACAGTGTATTCAGTTGATCAGAATGCACATGCTTTATAGTTATTTCCAGACTATTCCTATTATTCACATATTGACAAACTTAATGGCACTTAAGCTCCCATTTAAATGTATCACTTTCTATGCATAATACTTTTAATTCATTTGTATTCACTACCCATTGTAAGATATATTATTAGTTACAATTGACATTTGTGGTGTTCCTAAACTGTCAGGCTCTTTACAGTTTTATGCATGTCCGCATGTTCAGTTTCCATATAATAACAATTCATGTTCCTCTGTAAAACAAATTTTCAAAATGTTCCAGAAACCTACCAGAGTCTAAATGACATAGGCCTGATTCACAAAGCCCCCCCCCCAAATGGTGCAAGGGGCTTGTGCCATAAGTAATGGAGCAAGGTGAGGCTTGTGCTAAAAGATGCACCGGGAGCAATTCACAAACACATCCTGTAGTGAATGCAGGTTGCATGCACCAAAGGGGGCTTGCACCATCCTTGCAGCACAAAATGGACTGCAGAAAGGCACAAGGGGGCCTGCAGCAGATGCAGGCTGCCATATCCCCTAATTCAGGATTCTCAAAACCCTCCCTGAGGGCAAATTTCTAAGTACTGTTAGACCAGCCAAGGCTAGTCTAAGGTTACTTAGAAGTGTATTTAGAACCTTGTGCCATGTGCCACAGTCCCATCTCCCCATCCGCGATCCCCTTTTTATTAAAGGAAATCCCATCCCTGGTGGCAAGCGGACACCTCCACAATCCAAATGTCCCCTATGAAATATTCCCTTTAACTTTACTCCCAGGTGGTCTAGCAGACCCCATCCTTTCTTCTTCAATCTGCTCTCTATATTATAACAGCTAACTTCCCTAGTGGCTCAGTGAAACCCACACCTCCCCCACCCAATCAGCAGTGCTCCTTGCACGCCTCTATCCCATCCACAAGTTGGTAATAGTACAGCCTCCACTCTCTACCATAGTTGGTTAAAGAACTGAGCTGTCAAGAAGCATGTACTGTGTATAGTACACTCTCCTTGACAGCTCAAGTTGATGGCTGGTGTGGTGGAGAGCAAAGGTCTGTGCCAATTGCCAGCTTGGGGATAACATGGGGGAGCCAGAGGGGCACTGCCTGCCAGGGTGGGGAATGGGGGCTCCAGTAGTCCATGGGAAAGTTACCTGTTATATTTTAGGGGCAGATCAGGGATAGGGAGGTGGGTCTGCTAGACAACCAGGGAGAGTTATGAATATTTCATGGGGGAACATCGGGGATCAGGGAGGCCCACTAGCCACCAGGTATGGGATTTCATTTAATAAAAAGGGGGTCAGGGCTGAAGGGGGACCGATAGCCACCAGGGATGGGATTTCATCTAATAAAAAGGGGATCAGGGCTGGGGGGGCCGCTAGCCACTAGGGATGGGATTTAATTTAATAAAAAGGGGATCTGGAATGGGAGGACCACTAGCCACCAGGCACTGTCAATGGGAGCAGCTGCCCCCCCCCCGACCATCTCACAGCTTGCAACAAACCTTGCAGATGCACCATCTGTTTGGTGCATCACCACAGTTGCTGCAAGCTGTGGGACTTTGTCGCTGGGGCCATACTTGATAGAGAATGAGGTATAGGGCCCTTGGTGCCCAGGCATTGGTACAAGCTGCAACTTGCAGCTACATTTGTGAATCGTGCCTATACTAGTTGTATCTATGTATATCTAATATCATACCTCTTATCATTCCTCTCCTAACACAGCAGGCTAAAATTTTTTCTAACATTATATTAGCATACAAAGCTGTATAAATGATATTTTTTCATAAGATCCCATAGTCCAGATACTTATCCCTCAAAAACATTTTCACTTTACAATGGCCTGTATTTTATACAAGAAACCCAAACATGTTCACTTCATTGTTTTTAACAAACCTAATTCTGTTTCCCTTTAATGAACTGGTACTCATAAAGGAGCTACAGTGTGCCAAAGTTTGTATCTTAACTTTGTATTTCAAAGTTGTTGAACATACCTCCTATTTTTAAACTTTGTTTAGAGTAAGTTTCAGTAAAGTTTGCTGCTCACATAGGCCTGTGTAAGAAAGACATTAAACTCATGTCAAATCCCTGGGCTGTTTAATTGTTCCTGCAAGCCAGAAATGCCAGTGTTTTAAAAATGCTTTCCATAAGCTGTTTAAGAGAGCTTTGCACATGTAAAAGGTCCAATTACCCTAACCCACAGCTTCAGTGTTCGGCAGCATCCAGCGTTAACTGCGCTGAATGCTGCAAAACAACTTCCTTATGTAGGATTCAGCAGGAGGCAGGAAAAGCATCCTCCAATCCCCAGTCACAGACAACATAGAAACATAGACAATGTCGGCAGATAAGAACCTCCTGGCCCATCTAGTCTGCCCGTAAGCCCTTGTACTGGATTACTGCTTCCAACCCACCCGCTGCTGTACCTCTATGATTCTCCTATGCCTGTCCCAAGCATGCTTGAATCCATCCACAGTGCTCGCTCCCACCACCTTCTGAGGCAGACCATTCCATGTGTCCACCACCCTCTCTGTGAAGAAGAACTTCCTCACATTCCCTCTTAACCTCCCACCTTCCAATTTCATGTCACGCCCCCTCGTTCTTGTGACCTCAATCATAATGACAGATGAGACCTAGGGGGCATCTTGCCTGTTCCTCATGCACAAAACAGTAGTTACACCCAACATGAGTATGCAAGCAAGCAAGCAAATTTTGCTTATAAAGATCCCCATCACAGGGGCTCCGAGTGCTCTTCATAAAGCCATACACAAATGCAAACAGGTAAACCCCAATTAGGACACTAGCCTGCAAGAATCACTCACCAGCCCTAGCCTCTGAACAGGGCTTCTGAAAAAGACAAGACCTGAGGCATCAGTAGGCTTCCATGAGCTGCCACTGTGCCCCGAGCTAGGACACCAGCCTGCAAGGATCACTCACCAGCCCTAGCCCCTGAACAGGGCTTCTGAAAAAGACAAGACCTGAGGCATCAGTAGGCTTCCATGAGCTGCCACTGTGCCCCGAGCTAGGACACCAGCCTGCAAGAATCACTCACCAGATAGGAGGCTCACTCTCTCCCCAAGGTGCCTGCCGACTGCGGCATTGAAAGCCACTTTCTACACTGGTCACTAGTGTGCAGGAAAAAACACTGATTGGATGGATACCCACTGTTCTGACCATGATTGGCAGCCTACCCCTCGGCTTCTCTTCCATTTGTGCTCCTCTCTCTCACTCCTCTAAACCTGGGGAATTTAGAACTGTTTCAATCTGAATTTAATTTGAATGTTAAACTATACAGGGAATTGAGTTTGTTATCAAGTTACACAGTTTGAATTCTTTAAGCTGTGCAGGGATGTAGGATAGCTAACGACTTGCATTGTTCTGTATTCTATCTTAATCCTTAAACTGTGCAGGGAGCTTGGACTGCAATCAAATTGCACTGTCTTTAAAAAAAAAAGATATAACTATATCTGAGCCATCTTTAGATTACACCAGTGTTTTCCTGTCTAGGGCTTGAATTAACTGCTGTTTTGGGACTCTCTGTCTCATCCCCACCTGCTTTCTCTCCCATTTTTTATACTTAATTCCCCTACTTCCAGATTAGCCCTAATTTCATAGTAGGGCCACCATCCCCCTTCCAAACTCATATTTATGTTTGCTTGCACGCATGTGCAAGAAACATAGTGCCATCATCGGAGATTTCGGAGGTGTGTCACCTCCTCCTCCAATTCAGGCAGTGTGCTGGCAGGCACGGCCCCTGTAAGCCAATGCATTTTGATGCTGTCTATGACACGCTCCAAAATGCAGTGGCATACAGTTGAAAGGGGGAGCTACGCTTGAGTGAGCAGCGATAAGAAGCTGCTCACGCACAGCTCCCCCCCCAGCCGCAGGCGTGCGCGCCCCAAGACGCAGTGTATAGCCGACGGTGCCCAATCCCTGGCCGGGTTGAGCTGCATCGCCCCATCCCCCCCAGTACTTGGTGCCACTCTGGGAGCCCACCCCAGCATGGCAATCAGTGATTTAGCTGACCGGGTGCCCAATCCCCATCGGCTGAACGCCCCCAAAGTCCTTGTACCACGCTGAGCCCACCCCAGTGTGGCAAATGGTCCCACAACGCCTTTTTAATTTGTTTTACCTGTAAGACAAAATTGTCTCATGACGCTGCCTCCCACCCTCCCACAATCCGCACTCCACCCACTGCGCACTCCAGTTTCCCCACACCCCTCACCCCATACTTACCTCTGACCGCCGCGACGCATCTTCGTGGACCGGGAACACGCCTGCACTCTTCAAAGCCGACGCAACTGAGGAAATGCCAGTAAGCTGTATAATGGGCTAGATAGGGGGTTTCAAGTTTATTGGATATCTCAGTTATTTTTGGAATTTTGTATCAATTAACATGGTTTAGACTTCATGAATGATGTCTCTGTCATGATGCTTCAGGCCCGGCGGTGATTTCGCGCAGTGACCGCGAGTGACTGAGAAATCACCCTTTGGGCCTGAATACCACCATGACAGTGACATCATTCATGAGAAGGGGGCCCAAAACCCCCATGTTGAAAATTTGGTGCCAAAATTCCAAAAAATGACTGTTTAACGAGCGTGCGTTGCGTAATTCCTACACAGGCTCGTAAGTTCGTGAAATTTCAATATTTTCACTCCAGATTTTCAATATTTCCATTTCACCACACCTTCTTATGAGTAGTACATCTGTCATTTTTCACATCTCACCCAAAATGTGTTTCCGCCATGTAGTGCAGAATGGCGTAGTCAGTGTGCGAAATCAATGTACGGGACAAATTAAGAAAATCACAGTGACACTGTTCATGAGCAGACATCTTGAAATGGCTATGTTGAAAATTTGGTGAAAAAATTCCTAAAATGACTGTTTTATTTAGCTGCAGCTAAGTAGTCTTCGCACGCCTGTAGGTTTCCGCGTAATTTTAAACATTTCCACCCAGATTTTCAACATTGCATTTTTCCACACCTTCTTATGAGTAGTACAGCTGTCATTTTTCACATCTCACCCAACATGTTTCTGCCCATGTAGCTTAATAATGGCGAAGTCGTAGCGCGAACTCAGTGTATGGGACACATTAAGAAAATCATAGTGTCACTGTTCATGAGCAGAGATCTTAAAATAGCAATGTTGAAAAATTTGTGAAAGAATTCCTAAAATGACTGTTTTACGAGTGTGCTGTACAGGTCCCACGCACGCCTGTAGGTTTGTGAATTTTCAATATTTCCACTCCAGATTTTCAACATTGCCATTTTCCACACCCCTTATGAGCAGTACAGCTGTCATTTTTCACATTCTGCCCAAAACGTTTTCCGCCATGTAGCCATAATGGCTCAGTCGGTGCAAACTCAATGTATGGGACACATTAACAAAACCACAGTGACACTGTTCATGAGCAGAGGCCTTAAAATGGCTATGTTGAAAATTTGGTGAAAAAATTCTAAAATGACTTTTACGAGCGCATGCTGTACAGTTCCTATGCATGCTCGTAAGTTTGCAAATTTAATATTTTCACTCTAGATTTTCAACATGTCCTTTTATTAAACTTCCTTATGTACAGTACAGCTGCAGTAATTTTTCATATGTCACCCAAAATGTGTTATTGCATATGTAGCACAATGGTGCTTGTTGGTGTGTGAAAGCAATGTTTAGGACAGATTAAGAAAATCACAGTTACACTGTTCATGAGCAGAGGGCTTAAAATGGCAATGTTGAAAATTTGGTGACAAAAGTTCATAAAATGACTGTTATGAGTGAGCATTGTGCAGTTTCCACGCATCCTCGTTAGTTCATGACTCTGTAATATTTTCATTCCAGATTTTCACTAGTGGCATTTTTCCACACTTCCTTATGAACAGTACAGCTGCAATTTTTCACAACATGGTCGAAGTGTGTTTTCACACTTTCAGTGCAGAGATGCGTGGTCGCTGTGGGAAATCATTGTTCGGCACAGATAAAGAAAATCACAGTGACATTATTCATGATCGGAGGCACCAAAATGCCTGAGTTGACAATCTGCTATAAAAAATCCCCAACCTAATTATATTACGGGTGTGCATTGCACAGTTTCTATGTACGTTCATGACTTCACCATTTTTTTAAATATTTTTACTACACATTTGCAACATAGCCATTTTTACACCTCCCCATGAAAGAGTACAGCTGTCATTTTTTACATCCTGTTCGGAATATTTTTGCACCTGTGGTGCTAAATGCCGTATCACTGTGCATAAGCAGCTTGCTACCAAACTGATATTCCCTGTTCATGAGGTGGGGTCACAAAACAAACATGTTGAAAATTTGGAGGAAAATACCAACGAATGCCTGAGGTATTAGGGTTTTCAACTAAATCGCCTAACCTCTAGAGAATGACAGGAATCAGGGGTGTGACTTGGGATTCTTGCCTGTGATGCTCATACCATTCCACACCCTGCAGTCACTGAGAGGCATCGAGGTATGCCTTGGACTCTTCGGCCCCAAACTTCACCCCATTCTCCTATATCGCACTCCATCTCACCGTGATTTCCTAATGAAATGGGTGCATAGGCCAAAGACCCCAAGGAACACGTACACTTGTCAGTCTCTGCAGAGTGGGTGTGGAAATGGCGGGCTGTATGCCTGATGACCCAAACGCACACCCCAATGCCTGTCACTCTCTGCAGGGTGGTGATGGGGTTGGCTTCAGTTCAATACTTCACTGCCATTCCTATTACGCAGCTCTGTAACTTCTACACTACCACTGCCAATACCAGCAAGCAAACATTCGGCATTGACAAATGCTTGTTTCTTCTGTCTTATCTACTCCGAGTTTCTCTCACCCTGACTCCGTCACCAGCTCCGCTCCAAAAGTGCTTTCTCACACCTATAATTTTCCTTTTCTTTTTTTTTTTCGTCCTCTCTCTCTAAACCCCCAGCAACAGATAACCCTTCTGGCCTGGCACCGACTCCTGTCATCTAGGCTTAGTCACCCCCTGCTAACTATCTCTTTGTTCTTCCCCCTGCCTACTATCTACTCCCTTTGTGTTCCCTGTCCCACTAACTGATTTAGCTCCTTGGCTGGTTGTGCTCAAATTAATTGATTCCTGTTCTTCTCCTCCCTTTAGCCCTAGCCCCTGAACAGGACTTCTGAAGAAGACAGGACCTGAGGCAATGGCAGGCTTCCACGAGCTGCCACTGCGCCCCAAGCTAGGACATCAACCTGCAAGAATCACTTGCCAGGTAGGAGGCTCCCTCTCTCCAAGGTGCCTGCTGACTGCGGCATTGAAAGCCACTTTCTACATTGGTCACCAGCCTCAAAGAAAAAACACTGATTGGATGGATACTCACTGTCCTGGCCACGATTGGCAGCCTACCCTTTGGCTTCTCTTCCGCTTGTGCTCCTCTCTCTTTCTCTCTCTCCACTAAACCCGGGGAATTTTGAATTGATTTTTGAACTGCTTCAATCTGAATTTTCTCCCGCCCACCTACCCCCACCCCAACACTCTTTTAAATCTGCTAGGAGACCTTTGTAACCCGCCCACCTCCCTCCCTACCACACCTATAGCCATTGGTGCTCTGCCTCACTCCTGGAATTACTGACTGTTACCCATTCTTTCATGCTCCTCCCTTCATTTGAGTAGCAGCAGCCATCCCTCCTAATCAGAATAGTGGAGTAACTCCTTGGTTTCTGACTGATAGAGTAGCTGCAGCTAGCTATTCTAATCTACATAGCGTAATAGCTCCTGGAGTTACTGACTGCTATCCTTGAGTCATGCAGCAGCTGACTCTTCTAATCAAGATAGTGAAATAACTCTGGGGGAAGATTCTATGTCACAACAGCAATCACTGAATGGTGATCGCTATTATGGCGAGTGTATATCACTGAAAACCAAATTAGCGATATGCACTTGAAGGGGACCCGACATCCCGTATTATGAGAAGTGTTTTTGTGGGGGGACTGTGCTCTGCTGTGTCCCCCTACACCCATGCTTTTAGATTCTCAACTCCAGGGAGGTTCATGCCAAGAGGGGGCACAGTCCAGACCAGCAAAAAAAAAAAAAGTCTGGCAGCCGCAGGTACCAGCAAAATTATACTCCTCCCAGCACCTGTCCTGAACCGCAGACCTGCTACACCAGGGCCATCCTCCCTCACCACCACACCACACAGCTGGTTCGGCAGCAGCATGCCCAGTACATGCTGTTAAACTACTTCCCTATTCCTCCCCTTCCCCTCGCTAACCTCCTTTCTAGTCGCTCTCTCCTTCCTTCCCCGTCGCGGTGAGTCGCTACCCTTGCAGTTGCCCTGTGATAAAAGCGCCGAATATGAGTTGCCATTTTTGTGGTCACCCATATTCTAACACTGTTATCACTGGATACCTCTGGGGGTACTGTGCAGCAATCCTCAGTTTCGTGCACCCCCCTTCATTTGTGTATCAGCACCTTGATCGTCTAGTCATAATACACTAGTCTGGGTAATACCTACTGCTCACCAACCTAATATATTTCCCCAGCCTCAGTTTAACAATGGGTCTTAAGTTTGGGAAAATAATTTGACCACCCACAACAAACCCAATGCTGGGAATTCTGAAACTCCTTATCTTCTGCCCCCAGTTTGTTGATCATATAATGGGGGTCAGCAACCTGTGACCTGACTAAATCCCAAAACTGGACCCTGAGTATAGGACCTTAAAGGTAACTCTTCCAGTCCCTCCTATAGCCCCACCTTGAGTCACCACCTTGTCATCTCACATTCTCCTCAATACCAATGATACCTACTGCCTCACTATTTCATTACTGTCTTCTCGCCAGTCACCAAGAAAGACTGCAGGGGCACTAAAATCAAGCCTGCAAAATGCAGAATCCTAACATGAGTGCACCTGACCTGCTACATCAGAAAGCTCATCATTATTATGCTTTTGATCTCAGGGAACATGCACCCAAACCCAGGACCTGCTGGTATGGACAATACCAAACGAATCAGCCACATCAAAGTTGTTTCACTAAATATTGGGAGCCTCCTGCCCAAGCTGTCACAATTCCAGGTGTGGGTCACACAGATTAAACTAGATGTTATCGCAATCACTGAAACCTGGCTATCCCACAAAATTCCTGATGCTGCTATATCCTTAGATGGCTATACCTCCTACCGCCAAGATATGTTGATCAAGCGGGGGGGGGCTGCCTAGTCTACATCAGCAGCATTATTAAGGATCAGGTGCTACCAGATAGCATCCACCGCAGTGACTCGCAAATTCTCACTGTCAAACTCTCTGTCGGCCTCCAGAACAAAATGCTTGTGCTCTCTTTGTGTATATTCCACCAGCAAAGCAAACTGCTGGGTTAGCATGATTAACTGACAGTCAGACTAAACTTTGCCAGAACTGGGAATGAATTGTGGTCAGAAATTTCAACACAAACTGGCTATCCAATGATGCAGCTACCACTAAAGATCAAATCTCTGGCCTCTACCTCACCCAGATGGTAGTACAAGCCACAAGGCTAAACTACAAAACTGGGACAAGCACACTGATTGACTGGCTGCTAACCACCCACCCTGAGTGGATCTCTGAGGTTTCAGTCCTACCGGACTCCCTCAGTGACCACTCCCCAGTTACTGTATGTTCACTTGGTCAAATAAGTTGACCAAGTGCACGCCGCTGCTCTCTAAGAGCCACACACTCAGAAAGAGTCAACTGGAGTCTTTTAAGCAGTTTCTAAGGATAACTGATTGGACAGCATTACACAGAGCCCAGGACACTGACCAAGCCCTGGAATACTTCTGCACCATCTTTACAAAAGCATGTGACATATTTGCACCCTTCAAGACCAAAAAAGTTAAAGTAAATCCAACTCTGTGGCTCAGTAGATCTCTCATAGAGCAAATGTACCACAGAGATAATCTGTGGCACAAAGTAAAACCACCAGGAAACAAATTGATGGTATTGCCTATAAAGCAGCTTAAACCAATGCACCAAACAAATTACAATGGCCAAAGCTGGATACTACAAAGAACTTCTGGGCAAGACATGGAACAATGGTAGGGATTTCTGTTATGCAGTGAAATTCCTCACTCATGACCCCTGTTTTTAAAAACAGTGATAGAACCAATCTGCCCAATTACAGACCGGTATCTATACTTCCACCCATTGAAGGCTTTAGAAAGAATCGTATTGGACCAATTAATGGAACACATTAATAAATACAGTCTTCTGTGTGCCCAACAGCATGGCTTCCACCTGACACATAGTACCCTAACTGCATTGGTTGACTATGCTTGTCTACTACATGATGCACTGGATGCTGGTATGGCAGTGGGATCTATCTTTATAGATTTAATTGAGGTGTTCGATACAGTCAACCATTATCTCCTCCTCAACAACCTGCCACACACATCGGCCTCTCATTGGACTTGGTTGACTGGTTTGCAAGCTATCTTTCTGGTAGAACCCAATGCATGAGAATCTGTGGGCAACTCTCCAAACCAAAGGAAGTAACCCTTGGCATACCTCAGGGATCTATACTCAGCCCCTCTACTATTCAGCCTTTTCATTAACTCCCTTTACTTTGCCTGTCCAGCCCGCATGGTTCTCTATGCCAATAATGCCAAAATCTCTGTGCCCGGCAAGGAATTATCAAAGATAACATCCAATCTCCAGTATAACTTCAACTGCTGGAAATGTGGTTCAAGCAGAATAGGCTCCTGTTAAACTATAAAAAAAAACTAAGGACATGTTAATCACTCTACCCCACAACAAGAACAAATATGGGCCATTGATCATCTACAGCTACAAAGGAGAGGCCATAGAACAAGTAACCACCTTCAAATATGGAAACCCTCACCCTCACCTCTCACATAGATCATGTCATCAAGTCTGCAAACATCAGATTAGGTGTACTGTACCAACACAGACATGACATGACTCCTGATGCCCTGAAAATAGTCACCTATAGCTCTGTACTTTCCTTTATGGATTATGGTCTTGTAAAATATGGAGCAGGCATGGATAGTGCTATGCAGAAGATTAAGATCCTCTTAAACAAGGCCTGTAGACTGGTCTTTGGAGCAGATTACCTGACCCATACATGCTTACTCTTACATCTCGCATAGTGCCTACTCCCTAAGGAAATCCGACCTTATCCTACTAGATATTCCCAGGACACGTACTACAGTTGGCCAAAGAGCTGTCTAATACACCCTCCCAAACATTTGGAGCCAGCTACAAGCCATGCTGAAGCTAACCAGCATCGTATCAATTAACTCCTACAAAACACTAGCTATCTCTAAATTAAAAGACATATATATAGGTGCTACTAGGCTCCCAACGCCAAGTCAACTTCCTAGGTACCAACTGGCCCTCTACTTATTAAGCTGAAATATGTTGCATAATTTAGGGCAAGGTTAAAGCTGGAATGTACTGCATATAAAGCATAAGGACTTCTATTGTGTATACCTCTTGTATTATATATGTATTTTTTTCTTTGTTGTTCTACATTTTATATCTCCTGTCTATGTAATTGTGAACTGTTTGTGTATGTGCCTCAGGACCTCCTTGTGAATGAATGAATGAGCTTGCTCAACAAAGTCTTTCCTGTAATAAACTTGAACTTCAATTTGAACTTGAACTTACTGTGCAAGGAAACCGTTTGTCTCACATTGCAACAATGTCTAAAATTCCAGGCCTGTCTGCTGGGGAAAAAATCTCTCCTTTGCCTAGCATCCAACTCCACCTAAGCCTCTTTAAACCTGCTGTATCTACCAAGAACACAAGAAGCATGGTGAAGGGAGTGTTGTAGGTGCCTCACATGCGCACCACTTTTGCTCAAAGATAGCTAGTGTTACATGGTCCCAAGTGGCTAAATGACCTCCCAGCATCCCTCCTTGACATCAATAAGCTGAGACCTTTCAAAGTGGCCCATAGGTCCTGTCTTGCCCTTGAAGACAATTGTGACTGCTTCTGTTGTCCCTAACTCCTAACCAATCTCCATCACAGCCAGACTTGTGTCCCTCCATGTGCCTGAGTTTCCTCTTCCCATCAAGCCTCCCTTCCCCTTCTCCCCTCCCCATGACCTACTACCATACCCTGTAGTGCTACACCACTGTCTAAGTGACAATTGCCTCCCCTGGCCGCTCATAATCTACCACCCCATACCCCTAGTGAATCATCTCTACCTCTGAAACTCTAGTGGACCTCTCTATCCCGATAAATCCCTCCCCTCCTTTCTCCCCTTCCCAGGACTCCCCACCATACCCTGTAATGCTCCATTGCCTCCCTTGTGACAGTGCCTTCTCTGGCTGCCTCTTAATCTACCACTAGAGATGCAGCAAATTTAAATTCCGCTGATGAAGTGAATGCTAAGTGGGCACTTCGCATTGCCACTCCACTATGCGGAGTGGGCAAGGCAAAGTGCTCACTCTGCCTTGTCATTACCACTTTGCATTAAGGCAGAATGTCAATGCAAAGTAAGGCAAAGTCATTGTTTTTAATGGACTTCACATTCCTCACTATGATTCTAAGTGATCCACTTGGTGTTTCAGATTTGGCAGCCCCTCCACACATCACATGGATTACAGTACTGTAAGTCACATGCTCTTTAGCTAGGTAGGAAGAAAGTGAATCATACAAGCAGACACTTTTACTTTCTCCTGTGCAGATGGCGAGAGAGAGGAGTATGTTTTGTGACTGCTGATACTTTGAGATCAGAACGAGAAGGAGATTTAAACTTTGATTTAGACCCAACAGCTTTTTTAAAAGCTACATTTTTTTTGTCTTTTCTGTCTGCACTCTTTTTTATTTAATTTGTTCTTTCTGTAAATTTTATTTTTCTTACATGGAGAGACATCAGTTTCAAATTATGTCCATGCTGGAACTGCTGCTGGATCACCATAGGATCCCACATTAGTTTTTTTTTCCTCACACCATGTGCCCTCCACACCTTCCTTGCTGTGTTATAAAATGTATTCCTCCACTATCCCCGACCCTTGTATGTAATTATGCCATTTTTTTGTTGTCTTCTATATGTATTCTGAGCAGAGGAAGTATACTGTGCTAAACTGCATGGGTGCAGTTTTCTTTCCAGTCTGTGTGTGTACTGCAGACACTGTCCATCTCCCTGACTTAAAAACACTTAATAATGAGTACAATGGTGGGGTGGTGAAACCTGGAGAGATACTACAAAACAGGCTTACAATACATCCAAGTAACTAGTAAAAATATTAATATTGTAATTTGTTACGTAATCGTGAATCGTGATTTGTGACTGCATTTGGGACCGTGATGATAAAGAAATGCAAATGTCTAAGGCTATACTTCCCCGGGCCCCAATGAGGTGTGGCACAAAACACCCTGACTTAAAAACACTCCTTAATGAGTACAATGGTGGGGTGGTGAAGCATGGAGAGATACCACAAAACAGGCTTACAATACATCCAAGTAACTAGTAAAAAAAATTACCGTTGAGATTCGTGACGTGATCGTAAATCATAATTTGTGACTGCATTTGTGACCGTGATGATGAAGAATGTGATTTGTATCACGAGTGACTCCTGATGATGGTCCTGACTTAAAAATGCATATTAATGAGTACAATGTTCATGCTGAATTATGCACCACACCTGTCCAGTACTCTGAATGAAAGCCAAAGAAACAACTGTGACTTAAGTTAGAGATGGAACTTGGGCCCTAAAGAGATGCAAATGTACAGACAGATTAAGATTGCACTGTACACTGAAGAGATGCAGATGCAAAGACACAACACCTAACTGGTGCTCACCTTCAGAAATTCAGATCTGGAAAAGAATATCTTTGCCAGTTGGGGCGGGCCACGGGGATGGGGGGCAGTGTACTGCACTGCTGCAGTAAGAGTCACTTGTACGAGTACCAGTAAAGATACCACAAAGAAAGTACAAAAAAGTACACAGCAGGTTCACATTGCTGAAATTATGTGGCACAATAACATGTGTCTCATTTGATGACACGCATCACACACATACTCACACACACTAAGTAATGCATAGCAAATTGAAAACTCCAGTAATATAACTACATATTTTAATCAAACTAAAATTATGCACTGCTGCACCACAACAATCAGCAAAAAAATGGCAAGAATTATTGAAAATATTACTGTGCATACATTAACACAGTTGAGCAAGAAAAATATCACCAAAACAGAAAGCAGCCTTTTTCTCCAAGTTAATCTACCTACACCACAGATACATCCCTCCCCCAAAGCACACTTCCACTGTCTCTCAGCACACAGACTGAATGTTGTATATTAACATTCAAAATCCACACATAAACAATAAACGCTCGATGATATGAGCACAGGAGGGTTTCCTATAATCGATGAACTAAAGTTTCAGCAAAACAAATGACTCAAAAAGGCTTTTTTAACAGCTTTCAGAAGGTTTGAATCACAGAGAGCTCTCAGAGCAGATTGTCTCCTACAGCTTCCTACACACACTATCCCAAACTGAGGCTGTGCCAAACAATCTAGAGTCCATGTGACCTGAAATCCCATGAATCACTGCAATATTCACCTTTAGAGCTTAAAAACAAGGTGAAGTAAGGTGAAGTACATTGTTTTCAATGTACTTCACCTTAAGAATTAGTGGAGTAGTGGTTTGGGAAGGCGGAGTAACGTGAAGTAATTGTTTTCAATGGACTTCGTGTTATCCATTAATAACGTGAAGTACTCCGCTCGCACAGTGAGAACCCCACTTGACCACTTTCACTCCTGCTCCACTTCACGGAGCGACCAGCCACTCGCCATCTCTATCTACCACCCTGCCCCCTTACCCCTAGTCCATCATCACCTACCTCTTAAACTTTATTGCACTTTCTATTAATGATAAATCAATGTACCACACCAATTTAATGTTGCTTCTACCCAATCAGAACTTTGAAACTGCAGCTGCTTGTTTGTCCCTTTATTCTAAATTTTTGGTTATACCTGTGTTTTTACCAAATGTTGATGCTGCAACAATCAATCAATGTTTATCTATAACCCCTTGTATTACATGTATGTTGTCTAATCAAATACTTGAGTTGGAACCTTTGAAAATGAGCCTGTAGGCTCAAAGGTTGTAATTTGAAATGTCAAATAAATAATTAAAAGACAAAAATAATACGAGTGTCTTTAAGGCCTTTTTAAAGACCTCCACCAAGGAGATATTCTGTATATGAAGAGGCAGAGTGTTTTACAACCAGAGAGCTGCCACCATGAAAGCTTTGTCACCAGAAGACTTTAGGTGGGTAGCAAAAGCAAAAAAGTCACACAAGGAGTCAGAAGGCTGCCAGAAAACTGAAGTACAGAATGCGGAAGTACAGTAGCAGCCACAGACACTGCCAGATATTTCCCGAAATGTCTGTGATATTTCCAGAAATTTCTCCTCCTTTCTGCATTTCCACAGTAGGGGCAGCAGAGAGAAACTCTTCAGAAAGTTTGCAAAATATCTGGAAATAGCTTGCAATATCTCTGGCTACTACTGTAACAACTGGTGCCACACTCCAGCACTGAATGAAAACCTGAAAGCTCACTTAATGCGTCTAGCTATTACAATTGGCTGTGTGTAGGATGTTGACCTTCTTTGCATCCATTAACTACAATGAATTTCCTGCTGTCTTGCATATCATTTCATTAGTTAGGTGACTTAATCATACTAAAGTATATTATATAGCACACCAAATTATATAAATTAGCAAAAATGTTCTTAGTCAGCAAACATTACTAGCTTTCTGTCTGATGCAGACTTTCTAATGAAGTGTAGAATGTATGGCTTGATCCATGCTGTGTTTTATATTGGTGTTACCACTTTGCACATTGCACTTTGTATTATTTTTGCAGCACTACTGCACATTGTTTTACAATGGTACCTGTCTCTTTAATTTGTCTATTTAAATTGGCTGCTGTGTATTCACAATCCAAACTCTTGACAAAGCGCATGTGCATGAAAAGTTGGGACTGATTTTGTCTGTGAGCCAACTACTGGAGTGAGTTGCTGAGCTGAAATAAAATCTTTTTTAAGTATTAATTGACCTTTCTGGTTTTCATTCAATGATAGAGTGTGGCACCTGTGGTTACTTCTGCATTCTAGACTTTAGGTGGTCCCCAGGGTTCGCCAAAAGACTCTCCCCAGTAGAGTAGAGAGGAAGACACAAAGTATAGGAGTGCATGAGATCTTTAATGTAGCCAGGACCCAAACCATGCAAGGCATTAAAGACCTATAAGTAAATCCTGAAGGTGGTATGCCACAGTCACTCAGCCTCTCAGTGCTCTAGTCTACCAGTTGAGGAAATAAGTAGAAGCAGGAATCCACTGGAAATGAGATGTTTGGAAGTCTTGGCAAGAACAAGATATTATGTGCCTGCAAGACCTGCTGCATCCCAAGTCCAGACACATCCTGTCTGTTGAGCACTTATGTACAATTGTAGGCATCCCTAACCAAGATCACTGGAAGTTTCTACAACATTAGAGTGCCTTGCTTCAGCTTTTGAAGCTTAATCCTAAAATACATGGGCAGGCTGCCACTTCACTGCCATATCTCTGACTCCAGTAATCTAAGAGCATCGCAGGACATATCTACAGGGCAATTAGAAAAGCTCAACACAACCCCACCTTATCAGCCAAACATCATTGAGAAACAGACCAGCGCTTCCCCATCTCACAGGAGGAATGGGATGACTGCTGGAAGGTGGCCCACACAGCAGTCCAGGGCTCTAGGAGCTGCTTGCTTCAAAATAAAATATTGTATTACTGGTATTGCACTCCCCAGACCTTCCTTAAGCTTGGAATTCTGCCCAGGGATTTCTGCTCGAGATGTCAAGCCCATGGAGCCTTTCCGCTTCATATCCTGTGGTCCTCCCCTCTTCTTAGCGACTTTTGGAAAGGTGTTCACACTACCTGCCAGACAATCCTGTGTTGCCAAATGCCTTACTCTCCCTGGCTTCTCCTCCTAGGTTCAACATCCGAGGCCCCTTATTCATATAGGGTCAGATCACCTGGCTAGTGGCAGTCACAATTTAGGCCAAACACCTCATGTTAAAACACTGGAGGGCTCAGGTCATTCCCTTTCTTCTTCTATGAAAATAAGCAGTAGGCACTTTGGCAGTTATCTTGCCATTGGCAAACTCACCAATTATGACAAGGTCTGGACACCTTTCCTGGTGTATATTGCAGGAGCTATTACATAACAGGTGCAGGCCCTCTCCAGTATCTCATAAGAACTCTTAGGTTTCCTGGTGACTGGTTCTTTCTCTCATGCAGTTGCATCCCCTGGCAGTGTTATTTGAATTGATGTAATCCATTCTTTTTACTGCTCTATAGAACCTGTTTATATGTTTGAGTCCGTCTAAAGATGACTCTTCTGTTCTTACACTGTTCTTTTGTTTCTTAGAGGTATTTAACTTACCACTGTTTCAATGAGTTCTAGACTTAGGTAGGCATGCCATTTAGTTCAGGTATTACTGTTCATGGAATGTTCTGCATAGGTGGCATTTCTTAACTTGTCTGACATTTATTTATTTATTTATTTGTTTATGCATGTGTTTATCAGGTAGGTGCACTGATCCAATGGACAATTTTTAGGCACGACCTGGACTTACAAGTAAATGATATATTATGCCTTTGAATATTATGCAACTTTAGATGTATGTAATGCTTTCTGAATATGAATTTCTGTTACTTGTGCCTGGATGGCATGCAGTCTTTGTATTTTAAAAATTTTCAGTGAAGACATTAACCCCCAAAAAGTGTATTGATATTTAATATAACATTACACATTCAGTACAGGAATTGGAGTGCAGAAAACATTGAATATATTCAAAAAGCACTTTCTCTACATAGTTCGTTAATAAAGGTGTCCTTCATTAATACAAATTAATCAGGACAGCAAACAATTAATTGTGAACATGTTTCAAGTGCTCTTACATCAGCTGGGGTGCAACCACACTGACCAGGGTGGGGGTTACATTGCCTCAAAGCCCTAGGTCAGTGGCAAACTGGAAAACTCCT